>CM074722.1:253735344-254335344 GCA_037306005.1 Rhinophrynus dorsalis
TTAAGCATGAAAATGAGGTTCTTCAAAAGACCATGAAGGCAGCCTATACAGCCACTAGGACAGGGCCTACAGAAGCCACAGGACCAGAAGAGGAGGAAATGTTTGGAGATGCAGCAGTATGTTCTAGTTAATGGAAAGAAGTATTCTACGGACTGGGAGACATCCACTAGACTATCATAAATGCACTAACATTTGCTGCTGTTTATTTATTGTTTGTCTCTGTTGAAGGAATGTTAGCACTTTATAATTTGCACTACATATTTATATTTTGTTCTTTATAGCTATATATTTTAAACACAATAAACATGTGATGTTTGTTTTATTTATTTCTGTTGAGGGCATTTTAGCACTACAGAATTTGCACTAAGTATTTATTGTTTTGTTCAAGTTTACATGCATCTGTATATATTTTAAGAAATAAAAATGTTTAATGTTAACTCTTCCCGCCATCCATTATTTGTGTTATGAAATCATCCAAAACTTGCGAAATAATACTTCCAGTATATCTTTAAACGCCATAGCAAAGGTGTTGGTGTTTGTTTTGTTTTTTTTGTTTTTTTTTTTTTTGGGGGGGGCGGGCGAGGCTGGGGAATCTCAGGGTGAGCCATTTCTGAAAGTTCCCAGGTATGCCCATGGGGGGTGAAAGCCAACTGTAGCTTGAACTGCCACAAATTTAGGAAGTAAGTTCTAGTTAGAGTACAGGCTTAAGAAGGAGAGATTAACCAACTGAAAGGGTTCTACAAGGTGGTGAAGAGACAGACAAAGATTGTCAAAATCAGAGCTCTCTATGAGTATATCCCTTCCCAATCAAAGTTGTAACCCAATGCTGGACCTGCCCATAAGTCCAGAAAGTCACCAAGTCTGAACTCAACCCAGATTTGGTCACCAGATCTCATGGAAAATGCAAACCACCTCTCACACATGAGCAAAATCTCTCCAGGATAATCCCGACTGGAACCCAGGATTCTCTGATACAGATAAGAGGGGAAAGGAAAAAAGACCAAAGAATTAGTTGTGTGCCAGGTTCTCAGAAATTACCCAGAATCACACGATGCAAACAATCCAAGGGGATGTTCAACATATCAGACACCAGAGGCTGCAAAGGATCAAGCATTCCCATGCATTTATAAACAACATACATCAATTGCTTGGGCTCCAGAGGGAGAATATCCAAACATTTTCAAATAGCAGCCCTGGTATAGTATTTAGTGAAGTCAGCAAGATCAATGCCTTCATGACTTGTGCATCTGATTAGATTACCAAACCTGAGCTGAGTTTTCTTGTGAGCCCAAACAAAAGAGGCATTCATTCAGATTTTTTTTTAATCAAACTGCAGTTTTCTGTTCTGGCCCTATCACTTACTATGGAGTAGTCTATGACTTACTTACCCCTAGAGTGAAAAATAAAAAAAAGCAAAATTGCATTTTGCATATCAGTTGGTACTATTGCTGATAGAATGAATAACCCTTTGAGTGTCAGAGGGGTACGCAATACATTGCTTTGCAATGCGTTGCGTACCCCTCTGGCACACAAAGGGTTAAAAAAACAGTTTGTGTTTCAATATATTGTCAGTAGAATAGTTCCTAGCAGTGGATGTGTCCTTCTTGTATTCAATGGGAAAAGCCCTATTGCAGATATACTTTTAAAAAATAATTTTACAGCTCTTTTAAGAAACATTTACCAAAACCTTCTCCTTAACCCCTTGAGGGCCAGCTCAAAGCAGTATTTGCAATTTGTTGCACACCCCTCTGGGCCACGTAAAAACTTTGGTTTTCTCCCATGTCAGTAATATATACACAAAACCTAATAAGCAGTATATTATATCATACTTTGTTAAAAGCAGATACATACCTTGTTAGGAACAGGTAACATATTAAGGTAAAAATGAGGATTACATGCTTTGAATCTGTCAGGAAGAGAGCAGTCTTCAATAATTTCCTCATCGGAAATAGCAAAGTTATCAAGGGCATTCAGTGACCATAATCTGTTCACAACCATATGTCTGTAGCGCCTCTGCAGGCTTATTGGAGTATCAAATAGTGTTAGACCTTTGAGATTAGGACATGAGGACAATGATTCAATATTCTTCACACTCCCAATCCTATTATCATGTAGATAAAGCAATTTCAGTTGTTTTAATTCACTCCAAAATTCATGATCTGGAAGATTCTGGATCTGTAAAAATTAGTTGTGTAAACAATCAGTCATGTTTGTTTGGGATAAAATGATATACTATCTGATTTTAATAATATATAAAATTTAAAGAATAGATAAGTGATACGCAGTAAGACAGAAGTCGAGGTGTGTTAATATGCGGGGACATGTGAAAGCAAAATCTGCATCAATTAAGTCTCTAGTTTGCCTATGCTGATACAGAACTGGTAGTGAGAAAACAGGAGAAATCAGAGGTAACAAGCTTAACAGGGAATAAGAAAGATAAATGAACTGTACAGGAGTGAAGAAGACAGAAATGCAAATGGGAGTGTTGCGTACAGGTGGTACTATACATCCTAAGTGTTTTTACAAGTAAATGAAAAAAAAACTCAGGTCTACATTTATAGAAACCACACCAATGAAGTGCAATAAAGATTGCAAAAAGGCAATTAGGTTAGCAAAGTAGAGCTAGACTCCAATAAAAAATTCTGATACATAAATAGTAGCAAAAAATTTAAGAGAGAGAGCACTGGACATTTTAAAAATGAGATGCATAAGTTAATTAATGAGGATTAGAAAAAGGCTGATGTTCTGAACACATTCTTTTCAACAGTATATATACATAGTTACATAATAAATTAGGTTGTAAAACACTTAAGTCCGTCAAGTTCAATCTTTGGCTCACAAACCAGAAAAATGTGAATTATATAAGCCTTCCTGCTACCAAATGAGTATTAGTCTATTTACCAGAACTTCCTGTTTTACCTACTAATACACAGTATAACCCTGTATGTAGCCTGTTAAAAGAAATGCATCTAATCTTCTTTTAAATGTATTCATTGTATCTGCCATTACCACATCCTTGGGCAAACAATTGCACAATTTCATTGACTTAACTGTAAAATAAAACTTTCCTCTGCTGAAGTTGAAACCTCCTTTCCTCTAATACTAAGGGGTGGCCCATAGTTATTTGATCAAGCACTGGAATGAAAAACTCACTAGAGAGATTCTTGTATTGACCTCTCATACACTTGTACATTGTAATAAGATGTCTTCTTAGTCATCTTTTCTCTAGAGTAAATAATCCAGGTATGTCTAGCTTTTCCTAATGTGTCTAATCCTCCATTCCCTTAATGTATTTTGTTGCTCTTCTCTGTATCTCTTCAGTTCAAGGAAAAATGGTAGAAAAGCCTCAACAAATAACAAGTACAAACAAGTACAAACATACAATTACCAGTTTTTAAAGTTGTTTGTGTTGTTGCAAATAGAATATTCTCCGTAGTGAATTGCCACAGGATTAATTTACTTGATCCATTGCTTTTTAACATGTTTATAAATTACCTGGAAATAGGTATAATTTATTTATTTTATTTAGAAAATGTTTTACCAGGAAGAATGCATTGAGATTTCTCTCATTTCCAAGAGTTTTTGCAGTAAAGAGTTACATATTTACACAGAGAAACATAGATAGATAGATAGATAGATAGATAGATAGATAGATAGACAGACATAAACATGCATATAAAAATTATATACATTACAGTTACATATTGTTTTAAGATATAAAAAGCAGTTATCTTTAGGGATTTTAGACTGGGGGATCTGATTTTTTTCCGACAGGTTATTACAGGTTTTCGGAGCTCTGAGGAGAAGGCCGATCAACTAGCTTCTATCTTTTTGTGTGGAATACTCATTGATTTGTTAGCAGTGGAACGGAGGTTATAGTTAGTATGGAGAGCTGGAATGAGCATACTGCTCAGGTAGTCTGGTAGCTTTCCAGAGAAGTGGTTGTATACTAAGCAAAAAGGTGAAGGGCATGTCTAGATTTGAGTTTTAGCCAATGTAGTCCTTTAAACATATCACAGTGAAGGGTAGTGTAATTAAATTGGAGGACAAAGAGGCATAATGAGTTATACAGAATGTCAATTTACCATGATGGATTTATGGCACAGGAGCATATACTACTTCCCCATAGTCTATGACTGGCATTAAATCTGTTGAACGATACAGAGAACATATTTTAGGATAAAGTTTGGATGTTTATTTATCAGTATATAGACCAAAAGTTAGGTTGGGGCCGGCTCATACCAAAATATTTGTAGGTGTCTATTGGGGCCAAGTTACATTTAGACTTTGTTACAATGTTTAAATGGGTATTTGCTTTGTACCAAATACCATTGTAAACATTTTGTTAGTGGTTAAGAACAAATAAAACAACTCACAGTGCTTGTACACCATAATTAATAAATATTTATATAAATAAAATAAAAAATAAGAATCTATGTGAACAGGGAAATCATGCTGTATTACGGCCTCATGTTGAGATACATTTGAATTTTTAGCGTAGATTATGGTGTCATCTTCATACATGTGCACAGAAGTAGCTTAGCAAACTTTGGTCCGATCATTTATAAATAAAGAAAATAGAAGAACTGAGCCTTGGCGAACCCCCCTTCCCCACTTGTTACTTTCAGCAGAAGTGAAATATTGTCAGCACTCACATACCCAGATATATCTAACACAGATATAATAGCAGTAAGATCAGCAAGGAACATGGACCACATGCTGCCTGTGTCATTACAATCAAGTCAGTCAGACAACAACTTCCTTTGCTCATTTCTCTTCACACCCCAAGACATATCTAACACAGAGATAATAACAGCAAGATCAGTAAGGCACTTGAACCACCGCACTTCCCACCTAGCAGGAAATTTCCCACGAAAAGTGATGTTTTCCCGCTTTTTTTGCTGAGCGCTTTGCATTGAAATCAATTAAAAACAGAATTTCTCCCCAACATGGCAAATTGCTCTTCTTTTACAAAAGGCATATAAATGGGTGTCAGGCTCTCACAGCATGCCATTCTGTGCTTGTGAGAGGAGAAGGCAGCACAATTTTCAGTCAGAGAAGGCAGGCTAATAAGGTGGGTTTGAAGCTTAGTTTAGGGTGGCTTGTAGGCAGGGAATCTGTTTTCTGTATTAGGGGCATCTGGGGGACAGGAAGGGAGATATGAATTTGACCCCAAAATTCAGTGTGACTGAATTGGAAGACACAGGCGACATGTTCTAAGCTTCCTGATCTGGCTGTTATCTCAGTCCTACTGGAGTCTGGGGGTGTGAGAAGGGAGCAAAGGTGTTTTACCCCAAATACTCCAAAATGTTGTGTGATCTAGTAGACACAGGCAGCTGTGATCCAACTTCATTTTTGATTTGGCTGTTATCTCTGTCAGGGGAGTATGGAGGTGTGAGAAGGGAGCAAAGGAGAATTACCCCCAAATACCTCAGAATTCTGTAAGACTGACTGGGAACACATAGTCAGAGGTGATCCAAGTTTCTTCCTGCTTTTGCTGTTATATCTGTTCTAGGGGAGTCTGTTTCTGTGAGAAGGGGGCAAAGGAGTTTGATCCCAAATACCCTACCAGTCAGTCTGACTGATTTGATTTGAAAGATACAGGCAGCTGTGGTCCAATTTCCTTGCTGATCTTGCTGTTATTATCTCTTTTTAAAATGTGTCTGGAGGTGTGAGAAGGGAGTAAAGAAGGTTGATCCCAATTACCCCAACATTTTGTCTGACTGATTTGAAATAAAAGACACAGGCAGTTGTGGTCCAAGTTCTTTGATGATCTTGCTGTTATCTCTGTGAAATCTGGGGAAAGAAGTCGTTGATTGTTTTTTTAGTTATAATTTTTTTTGAGGGGGACAGTGATAACATAGGGTTGACAACAGATGACATGAGCTTTTTGAGCTGTGTGCTAATACACCACCCAGCCAATCAGCTTCTAGTGAGTTTTGTCATCCCCCCCCAAGAAGCTGATTGGCTGAGAGGTGTGCAAGCAATTGGAGATTACTGCTGCCAGTGGATTCAGCAGCGGCAGCCGGGCTGAATTTTATTTAAGCATAGATATTTCTTTTTCAATTATGGATCACAAGATTTTACTTATTTATTATTTCAAAAGACTGGCTGAATTTTAATTTTGAAGAATATGCCACACTACATTTAACCCTTTGAGTGCTGAAGGGATACCCCTACAGCACTCAAAGAGTTGACTATGGCATGTCTTGGGGGCATGTTTCTTGTTTTTAAATTACATTGACATTTTATTTTATTTTTATATAAAATAAGAAAAAAGAAAGAAGATGATAGAAAACAGAAAAAGGTAAAAGAAGACATACAATGGATGACAGGTAAGTTTTACACAAATCTGGGTGTTAGGCTAGTACTAGTTGTAGTATGGTTGCACTGTTAGGGGTAGTGGAGGTTGACTGTGTGTTTGAGCTAACAGTCAGTGCTTGACAGTATGTTAGGCACCAATGGTTAGCATAAGCAGCATAAACCCTTATCCTATCTAACTGTACACTACCTACCCAACCAAACTATGTAACTAATTCATTCAATTTAATTAATGAGGGGCAAAATAGGAATACAGATCAGCAAATGCTTATCTGCTGCACCTGATCACTGTGAATAACAGTGATCAGAGGGAGAAATGTGATTTTTTTTTTAAATCAGGATACAGTAAGAAACAATGTAGAACGCATGGAGAAAGAGAAGAAAGACAGGCAACGCATGCAAACATTGCCTCTGTCTTAGGGTCCACAGCAAATGTGCAGAAGGGACCTAGATTGGCTGAAACTAACTGCTCCTGTCCCATAGCAGTTAGCAACAGCCTTCCCGCGATACTCACATCACGCTCTTAGGTGTGATGCCAGTTTTAAGCCTTGATGTGTTAGGACTGTCACTCATCCTTAAAGGACAATTGGGTGACAGTCCTGAAACATCACTAATGTGTTAACTGCAGAGAACACATTGTTATAGTACCTAAGAGAAACCTCCACAAAGAGTAATGGCCCTATGTGAAAAGGCAAAAGTGAAGCAATTCTTGGGCATACCTAACTGCAATGAACTGGAGACCTCTCAAGAATTCCAGAGGATTAAAAGACCCACTTAAATCAATGTGAATATTTTATTTATTCCTTACGGTGTAAACAGAATTTATCCACATGTAATTTTACACATATGACAATAAAAGTTGGATCATGTTAACTGGGGTCATATGTCCAAAATGGCTGAAAGGATTTGTTTTGGGGTGAGCAGTGTAGCTTTGGGATATTGTTAAGGTCTCTCCCATAGGAGCAGAATTAGGTCAACAAGATGATTGCACGTAACAAAAGAAAAGGTTAGCACCCCGAATAAGATCCTCACCTGTGACTAGGGGCCATGGATGAAGAAGAATTGAAGCAATTCTGGGACAAACGCATTGAACCATGGGAGACAGTACAAAAATGTAATTGATTTAAATTGCATCTTCAACCACTTAATGCTACAAAGGTCTCCAATGCATTGCTTCACAATGTGCTGGAGACCTCTTCAGCATTGCTCTGCAATGCTTTTTGTACCCCTCTGGCACTCAAATGGTTAATTATCCCATTAAAAACAATGTTACTATGGTGCAGATGGTTTGTGCTAAAGTTTCTCTTGTTTTTCATGTATGTTAAAGGAGCAGTAAACTTTTTTTATGAAAAAAATATATATTGTAGGGATTTTCCTACTGAGTAAAATAAGGGTACTCCCACTGCCCAGAGATTTATATTTCCAGAGTTATTACAGTTTAAACCCATGGTTTTTTACATTAGCAGTGCCCTCTAGTGGTCAAATTCTAATTAGATTTCCTGTTAGATTCTAATGTAGAGGAAAGTCAGAAAAGTCAGAGACATAACAGTTCTCCATAGAATGTGATAGAAACTGCCTGTCACTTCCTGTCAGTTAGAACTATCAGGAAGTAAACACAGTAAATTAACTTCCTGATTATTTAAACTGCTATAAATTTTGAATAAAACATCTGACAGCATTGGGAGTGACCTTGTTTTATTCAGCAGGAAAAGCTCTGTAAAAGATGTGTTTTCATAAAAAAAGTTTACTGCTCCTTTAAGTAAAGTTGTGATGTGACCATACGTCTATGGCTGTTTTGGCTTCCAATATATATTTAGAACACTAGGAAGATACATTTTTCTGATTCTACATGTCACAAATGTATTATTTACTTAAAAAGTTGTTTGTTTACTTTTGTAGTACATAATATAACAGTTTGCATAATAAAAGCAAGAAATGTGGATAAAATAACCCCAGTTAACCAAATGTAGTTTTAAATTACACTCCCTTTTGACAATGTTCTATTACAGGAATAATGGGCATCTAAAAATTGTCATTGCACTTAAAGTTATTGATAGAAAGCCCTGTAATTCGGGACAGTTGCAATATTCCCTGGGTAGTTCACCAAAACAAAAACGCAAGTAGGTAAGTAAATAAATAAATAAATTAGATGCTATGAACACTTTTCATCATGTGGTTCTTAACAAATCCAATGCTTAAAATTTAGAAAATTGTTGTACAGATACTATGAAGTACTGCATTTCAAAATGCTTTTGGCTAGACTAAAATTAATTTTAATGTAAAATTTTGTTTTTGCATTTTATCTCCGTCATAAAAAATATCTGAATGTAAATATTTCTGTTTTCCACGGTATTTAGTCCATGGTCTGATGTATAAGAACACTGTAGTAATTCTGGGGAAAACCATTTACACCACAGAGGACTAATAAACAATCCAAAAAATCTTGTTGGACTTTAAACCCCATGAATGTTAGAAAGGTCTCCAACACAATACATAGCAATACGTAAAAGCTGTCTAACATTTCAGTGAGTTAGACATTTACCTGTGAACCCTCCATATCTGTCCCTGAGATGCCTTTTTTTTACAGGGTCTCTGAGGATAAAGGCTGGTTCTCCAGTGGTTGTGAGTTTTTTTTTTATAAAACTCTGCCCACTTCTGCTCCTTCCCAATTTTTATCTTTTTTCGCGAAAGTTTTCTCCTTTTCACCAATACAAAATTTTCCTCCTTTTCTCCTATTTTAACAAATTCAAAGAGTTTCAGCAGCTCACTTATATCACACATTAGTTGCCAGTGACCAAGTGACAAAGAGGGTCCCCTCCAAAGCCTTCCAGTTTTGCATGGTATACTCACTAATAGCCTTATTCTGCTCGAACAAATGCTCCAGCATGTACAGTGTGGAATTCCACCTGGTAGGGACCTCCATTTTCAGCTGGTAGGTTATTACGCTCTTGTATATAATACTGAGCATTGCGTGCACTGTAGGAGTGATTAAAATGGGCACAGATGTTATGGGTAATAGTAAGCATCTCTCTGAGGGTTTCGGATTCTGCCAGGAATTTGGTTGCAACTAAATTTAGCACATGGGCAAAGCAGGGCACATAACCATATCGCCTATTCTCAAGGCAGGAATTATGCTGGAGCTGTTATCAGCAGACACAAAACCAGCTTTTAAGGAGCAGGGTACAAGCCATTACTCTATCACCTGCTCTAGCTTACTTAAAGCATCTACAGCTTTATGGGACTGTCTCTAAAAACTCTTCATGCACAAGGTGGCATGCCAATGGTATGGGCTATCCTGTTGCTGCTTCCTTTTAATCACACTGCCAGAACCAGAAGCATGATTACTGGCTGACACCTGATGCTGCAAGCTAGTGTTGCCCACTGTTGGTGGTGGGAGGAAAATCCAGTGAGCAGTCACAGTCATATAGTCTGTGCTCTACCCACTTGTCCACATATCTGTTGTCAAATGGATTTTCTTGCCATACACACTTTACAGCCCTTTGCCCACCACACTAACCACCTGCTTGAACAATTCAGGGCAGCCATCCTGTGGCTTGGCAGCGTGGAGCTACACATGACATCAATTCTCTGAAACCTTGGTTTTCTAAAAAAGTATACAGCAACATGTCCACTGCAATCATCTTGGCAACCTTGGCATTCCACAGGTGTACTTTGTGATTGTTTTTGTGAAGTGTTTGACTCCTTCCAAGAAACTCAATCAGTGTGGGTTGTCAGAACATGTCATAAGAACCCTGTAACTTTATTGTTTTAACAACATGACTAAAGGAGGTAGTGGAGGTAGAGGCAGCATGTGTGGGCAGTCTGTGACTCTTGCCATCTCCTACAGCAAACCCAGTGCCATCATACTCCTCTACAGCAGATGCCATAGGTGTTATTTGGAATAAACTAACTGTTGGCAGTAGCACACTCTCTGACACATAAATAACATCACTACTTCTCTTGTCTGCCCCAGAGCACTGGGAACTTTTTGGAATGCTTCTGCTAGTTGTGGCACCTCTGATCTGCTGAGTGTGTCTCTCAGTCAGACCTGCGGTTGTGCTTCAGGTGGGATCTCATAGAGGATGTGCCTAGGTGTGAGCCTGCTTTCCCCCTGCTCACATGTTTTTTGCACAGACAGCAGATAGTAACATGTTTAGCTTTAGGATCCTGAGTGAAGTATCTCCATACTATGGACTTTGTGGACTGAGGGTTTCCTGAGGTGCTTCTACTACTACTGGGGCACTTCCAGCAGCAGCAGAGGCACTCGTCATATCTAACACTGTGGATGTTAGGTGTGTGTGACTGAGTGGCACTTGGAAGAGATGATGATGTCTGACAGGGTGACTGTACTTTTTGCCATCTTTGCTTGTTCAGGGTCAGACTTTCCAATGGTTTTCACAAACAGTTTATAGACAGGTGCAGTGCTTTTCAGTAGTAGAAGATTCAGCATTTGCCTTTCTGATACCTTTATGGCCATGTCTTCATCTCTCTCACTCTCAGCTTCATCTGTAGCTGAACAAGAGTAGGATGCTGGCAGGATGTATTCTAGATCTGCATGATTACCATCATTATTAGGTCATCTTAGAGCAACAGCATCACCTGCCACTTCTTGCACATTACCCTTATATTCCTCTAAGCTTTTAGAGGTCTCAAACTGTTTCTTATTACTTTTACTTTCACAAAGTTCCCTACTATTTTCAGGATAGGTGTTTTGGTGCTTATTTGTCTCACTCTCTGATGCAGCAGTTGGTTCAGCTGCTACACCTTCCTCCATTATGCTATTGCCATCAACTTGTTGTCTTCTTCAGTGTTCTTTTTATATGGTTCTTTTGTTGTACTGACACTGGTGGTGCTGGAAGTTTTGGTGGGATCTTCACAAACTGCGTTCACCCTTGGAGGAGAGAGATCATCATCATGATTTATTGCACATGTTGCAACAACCATTGTAGCAGTCAGATTTTGAACTACCCCTTTAGCCTCACATCCTTGTACTGCTCTAGCTTCCCCCCTTGTGCATTTGCTGGACATTACTCAACTCTTGTGTGTGTTTTTACTCTACAGTACACAACAAAACTGATGGAGTATCACAGTCTGTCAAAAAAAAAAAAAAAAAGATTGGAACTGAAAAATAAAATCAGCAACTTCTTTCCCTAAACTTCCCCAGCACAGAGACAATAACAATAAGATCAGTGGGCAAATTGGTCCCCAGCTGCCTGTGTCTTGTCAGTCACACTGCATTTTGGAGTATTTGGGGTCAATCTCCTTCCTTCCTTGCTCTGGCCCCAGACTCCCCTAATACAGAGAACAAGTATCCTACCTAAAAGACTCCATAAACTAAGCTTCAATTCTCCTTTATTAGCATATCTTCTATAACTCAAAAAACATGTTGCTTTCTCCTCTCACAAACTAAGAATGGTGTGTTGTGAGAGCCTGATACCTTTTTATATGGCTGTAGAAAAGTAGAGAAAACTTTCATGTGGTGGGGAAAATGTTTCCTTCCCATTGATTTCAATGCAATGAGCTAGGTGATAAAAGTGGAAAAAGTGGGATAAAAGCGGGAAATTATTCGCCAAGCAGGAAGTGCCATTATTTGATAATTTTGGTTTGAGGTAAAAGTTTTTCGCCCATCCCTAGTAATAATACAGTGAATATAAAAATGGAAACTGTATGCGCTCCAATCATCCCATGAAGGCATGGGTAAACTATTGGTCGCACTTATCAAACCAAAAGTGGAGCAATTCTCCAGCAAAACACTGCTTTCAATTGGACCATTTCTTTGATAAATTTAGAATTTTTTGATCCAAGTTTTGCTTTGAGAAATATGGCCCATATTTATAAAAACAGGAGTACATCTGGAGTAAACCAACTGCACCACAGGGGATAAATAAAACATCCACTTGATTTAAATGGTGCTTTTAACCCACTTGAATGCTAGAGAGCTCCCCATTACATTGCAAAGTAATGCACTGGAGACCTCTCTAATATTCAAGGGTTTAAAATGTTCTATTCAATTGCATTTGTCCCCTATGGTGCAGCTGGTTTACTCCAGAAAACCCCAGTTTGCTTGTATATGTATGGGCCTTTGTATATAACAGAATGTGTGCAGAAAGGGCTGCCAGTGAGGTAAGATTTCACTATATCCCTGCATGAACATTGCTAAGTATTTCACAATGACAAAGCCACTCATTTACTCACCTTGCCAAAGAGAGATAATCTTTAAATCCTGACCTGGAGAACTAGGATTGTGTACTGCTTGAATAGACATTAGTTAACACACCTTTTGCAGGAAGCTAAAGGTGTGTAATTCTGGAGCATATCAGCTGAACTACAGCTGACAAAAAATGGGGGTTTAACCCATCAAATGCATTACGTGACAATACAGAGGACACATTACTAGCATTGAAGTGATTAAAGTGGAACTTTCACCTTAATTCAAGTTTTCATATTTGAAAACTGCATTAAAAATGGCCTATATGTCATGTTAATCAAAAGTCCAGCAGAGATAGTCACACTTTTATTTTTGGGAAAAGTGAAAATGAGCATTTCCTGGTACTGCACAAAGCTTCATTAGCACACGAAATGTAATTAAACCCTTCATCACTGAAAATACTACATTAGCATATGAAACAGCACTAAAGCGTCACTGGTGTTGCATGGTTTCTACAATTAGCATACATTAGCATATGGTAAAAGGAAGGATTATCTTCTTAACTGCACATACGCTTGTTTTTTAGCTAACATGACACATAGGCAGTATATAATGCTGTTTTCAAATGTGCAAATTTGGATTAAGGTGAAAGTACCACTTTAAAAGTTCCGTTTAAATGAATGGAAAATTTTCTGTTTCCCTATCATGCATTTGGTTTACACTAGAATTGTTCCATTCTTTCTTTATGCATATGCCCCTTGGTATTTTCTTACACCAAACAGGATGAGAGTCTGATATATTGCAGCTACCTCATTAATTATTTCCTCACTAACATAAGCCAAAAGTAAGGAATGTGAAAAACTCTAATGAATTAGCAGCGTTAAATCAATCAGGGATTCTCACACAGTAGGCAGGTCACCAGGCTGGCAACAACAAAATAACCCATTACAATACCCTCTTATCTTTTTGAGTGCCAAAGGGGTGTACAACACATTGCGAAGTAATGTGTTAGACACACTTCTGGCATATAAGGGTCAAAGGGCTTTCATAAACAAATAGTGCATTATTATAAAAATGTAACAACACAATTTCATGTATTTCTTTAATAAGTATAGAGAAAGGGAGCAGGACGCATGTTAAAAAAATGATTCTGTTGCTGCCCCGATGCACCAGGCTACTGATTAGACTGCATAGTGCTTGAACTAGCACTGCCCTTAGTCTTTCCACTTCTTTTTTTTCCTCAAAGACAGAAAAACTTTAATAAAAATAATAATTTATCCTAGGGGCAAGCAGTGAGTCAACATGAAAGAGCTGAGTTTTGCAAACAACATATGGCTCATTAAAAGGGAAGAGTGAAATATCTGCAATGTGTTTAGCAAATCAGTTCAGAGAACCTGGAAAAAATTCAGTCTGTTCTAAGTGATTTTGAATATACAGGGGGAAAGAAGGGACAGTGGGGAGCCAAGAGAGAGAGAGGGAGAGAGAGTGAGAGAGAGAGAGTGGAGGGGCATGGGAAGAGAAGGGGTGTCCTACCTTATTTAGATAAGTGAACCAGACAGAAAAGTGCAATATTTAATGTCTGAAGGTAAGGGAACCTGCTTTTCTACATAGACAGAACATTTACTTTCCCTGCTGTCTGACTGGATGAAGGCAAATGAAATGTAAAAACAAAACGTATTTCACAAAATGCAATTAGGATTTTGTAAAACAGACTATTTTGCATGAAACCAAATCTTCAGACTCTTTCACTCATCACTACTCACAAGCCATGGACTGACAACCTTCAACTTAGAATCTCTTTAAAAAAATAATTATAAATAAATAATATTTTTTATTCCCACACATTTGTCGATTGTTTTATAAGGTTGAATAAGATTGCCACATCATTCCTTTAAAACAGAACACGTGAGGAATGCACTATGAAGGGCTGTATGGAGGCCACTGAAAGCCTGTAGTTATCAGTGCAGAGTGCGTGTGTTTGGTTTCAAAGGGATGAGGTGGCAACCTTACGGCTGAATGACATATTCTGTCTGTAAGTTTTAATGCGGACATATGGTGAACATATTTAATGTTCACCATATGTCCGCATTAAAACATACAGACAGAATATGGTCAAAATATGGTAACCAGGTATCTTCCTCAAATCTTTAAGGGCCAGTGGGGTATTCCATGCATCCCTCTGGTCCTCAAAGGATTTATACAAGGCCCATACAAAAACACACACTGTAGGGTTGCACTGGTCCCTATGCAGACTAGCAGAGCAAACTTTTCATAAGCTTTCTGCATTGAAGGAGAGTTCTGCTTACCTTAGCCTAAACAAGTTTTATATGCACATTAAGCACATCCTTGTATTTCTAGTAATATTTTTGGTAATGAAAACGGGCATACCATAAAACTGGTGATTTAGACAAAAAGAAAATAAATTACCCAGCTAGAATACTATTTTTTTGCCAGGCACTTCCATGGTGCATGTAAGTCCTGCTGTGCTTCAAAATCTGTTTTGCTCACTGGGCCAAAGTCTGACAGTGCTGAAAGAAGCTGAACATGATGAAAGATCAAACATTACCTGAAAATTATTTGTTACAATTAAAAAATGGGAATTGTGTGCACTTAGATAAATCCTTTTCTCTCCATATACAACACATTGGGTAAAGTATCCTCTGGTTAGGAGGGCAGAGCAATTGCCTTAAAAGGTATTCTGGAGGCAGATAATCTCTGCTCCACTTTACTCATAACAGTGTAGCTCAGTTTTAAACAATAGTAAAGATATAGAAAACAAAAAAGTGTGGGGGTGGAACCTGGAGCCAGAGAAACCAAAGAACCCCCTGCCCAGAACTCAAACAGCCATTTTTTTTACCTGAGAGGGATGTTCTGTGTTCCAGACTAAGAGAAAAGGATTTATAGGGAAGTGCACAAAAATGCCCTTTTCTCTTTCATCCAATAAGGAACACAAAAACCATAGGAAAATACCAACGCTATCCACCAGGATTCCAATGAGGGAAATAGAATAAAACACTCAAAACACAGACCAGTTCAAACAGAGATGAACTGAAACAACATGAACATCAAGTATCAATGGACACCTACACAGCAATCCAAGGAACAGAAAATGAACAGATTACTGGGAAAAGAACACAAGAAGGATATTTATATGGGCACAATGGTCTCTAGGCACTTTGGCTGAAGTCAGGACATTGTGTTTAACAAAAGTGAGAAGAGATGACCATGTTGCTACATTGCACAGCTGCTATGCAGAGGCCTAATTCTGGTAGGCACAGTAAACACTTACTGCTTTGGTGGAATGAGTTTTGACCCTAAAAAGCACTGGCTTTTTCCTAAGAACATATGGTCATGTTGATCCAGAAAGCCACTGTCACCTTAGACGTAATTTGGTCAGCACGAGAGCCCACAGGAATCACAAAAAGAGAGTCTGATTTTCAGAAAGGCTGCATGTAATGAATGTAGTACATCAAGCACCTAACAACACCCAAAATATGAAGCTCCTGGCCGTTTCTATTACTTTCTGCAAAACAAGTTAGCATATTGTGAAAAAGACTCAGAAGACCTCCTATAGCCTGAGAAAGACTAGTATCCCGCAAGTCATGCAGGGGTAGACTAGTCAGCTGTGGGCATCTGTTCAGACTTCTTGTTTCTCCAGGCCTGTTTGGGTTTTGGGGCAGGGAAAGCCTGGGCCCCAGTAGGAGAAGACACCCTGGAGGCATACATATATTGGTGTGGATAACAAAAATCATGTGTCTACTGAGGAAAAATAACATTTGGGAGCATCCCGATGCAAAAACACCTCCAGTGGCATGGCTAATAACTTTCTCCAGCTCTGTGCCAAACAACTGCTTGCCCACAAACAGAAGAGACACCAATGACTTCTTGGAAGACTGATCAGCTGACCAGATATTTCGCAACAGTGTACGGCATGAAGCAAGTGAAAAACCTGAGTTCTTCCCAGCAGCAGCTTCAAAGGTTGCTTCAGTAAGATACACATCAGCCTCAAGGATCTTAAAGGGGCCCAGAAAGGATGTAAAGCAGCTGCAGTGCCAAAAAATTCACCTTCAAGTGGGAATACAGATGCCTATCTGCCTGCTCATTAAGAGTTACAGCATCTATAAATGGTAAAGTCAAAACATAAGTGCAAAAGGGATATGAGAGACACACAACTGGGAGGGAAAAAACTCTTATCACACATCTTATATTCCTTCAGGAACACTTAGCCTAGAGAATGGTGAAGAGGGAAAATAGAGGCTTCCATTTTCCACATCTAAAATGTATCAGGGTATGAAGAGCTGGAGTCCGAGGCCTCAGAGAACTTCTGGGTTTCCAGGACAGTCCAGATAAGACCCTCAGCAGGGGAGCCAGGGTCTTCCTCAAAAGAATCCCAATGTGTGAAAGAAGAATCCAAATCATTCCCATCAGATTGCCCTTCCTCAACTGAGAAATCCCCTTCCATGAGAAAATGTCCCTCATGTAAAATGACTATAATGCTTTTTTAGGAGGAACAAGATTCAAATGGAAGAAGGTACACTACACTACTATAAAAGTAAGGCTTTAACCTAGATGAACATAAAGTACCAGAGGAGGAGCAACTGATTAATGGGGAGACCCCTGATGCCTAGGTGGTCTTGTACTTGCCCATGTCCCCCTTGTGCTCAGATATAGTCAGGAGACCACTAATAAGAAATGCATGACTGAAATATAATAGAAAATTATTTATTTGCCTGAGGGGGTTAAACAGAATGCAAGTAGGGAGAAATCAATTATGTATGTTACATTTTGCAGGCAAAGAGAAAGTGGGCACATGGAGAAAGTGGAAAGGTGTTCCCTAGGGTGTCACTCACCTGAATTAATAAAGAAAGTAAAATAAGCCCTGTTTCACCCACTGGAATCCACCCAGTGGAACAAAAAACCTGTCTGAATCCTAGTTAATATGCCTGCAACACTTGCCAATTCTTTAAGACACCACGGGCCCAAAACAAAAATTTTGTAAGCTGAGGGAAATTCAACAAACGACTTGAAGAAAATCTCCTCTGGAGAGGAAGATGAGAGTAATTGGACAGAGGGAGAAGAGTGCAAATCTAGTCAAAATACAACAGAAAATGAGGATGTGTCTACTAGACAGACAGGGACATACTCACAGGACCTGTGCACTATGAATACTGGAGACTGTGTCCTATTCAGTCTTCAGTTATGAATGTGCTTTTCAGACAAGTTAAGCAGAAACTAAAGGAAACTGGTTTAAAAAGCAAGCCATCATTTAGCAGACCCAGGTCCTGCACCAGTCTGCACCCTGGTTCACACCAACAAAGAGGCCAGAGATAGGAAACCACCTAATGGAGGATTATACAGCCTCATCAGAAAACAGAAATAAAAAGGCTAAGAGATAATCTTTTCCCTGATGAATCTCCTTTGAAGTCACTTTTAAAACTGAGCTAAACCAGTAGAGTTAAACTGGAGCAGAGATGGATTCTCCTGCACCAGAGAGCCTTTTAAGGTAAGTGTGCTGCCATCCTGACCAGAGGATACTTTACTCATTGGTTCCTGTGTTGCACACTTGGCAAAAATAAAAAGATAAATCCCAGTGCCAATAGCCTGATCTGTGTGATAGCATATGGGAGGAATGGGGAAACACGAGCAGGCATGGGCATCTTGGACTGCACTATAATGTACTGCAGTCATATTGTCCATGCAAACATAGCCTTAGAATAGGTTACATGTATCTGTGCTTGCATGCTGTATTAAAATTAGAACAATTTCTTGGATGTATTAAATCTTTGGGTACCAGACAGGTTTTTCAGAGCTATATGTTAGCACAGGGGTCCCGAAAACTGTCAGTGACTCCTCAGTTACCACTAACACCAGAATTCATTATTGATGGAACTTAAGGACAGGTTTTTGAACCCGTGTTTTGGGGAACTGGTGCTCAAACTTGTCCTCAGATACCAATAACAGGTTAGATTTATTTGCTTGATCATAGGTGAGGGAAACAGATGCTCTGTCATTTTCAGTCACACACCTGTGTAAAAGCTGGGAAATTCTCATTTACTGGTCTGTTAGTGGTATCAGATGTGAAAACCATTGCTTTAGAGACCACTGTGGTACCTAAAGGGTTAATTTATGGCATGTTTCAAACTAGCAGGTACTTTATTACCAAATATGTACATTTCTCATATCAAAGGAATCTTGAGACGGGGTAAGGGATTGTATGTTTCATAAACTGCAGGAGTATTGGTAAAGCATTTAAGGGATAGTAATGTTTCTATTAAAGTGCAGCTCCGAGTCTTCTTTATGTTTTTTATAACACATAGCGTATATTTCTTTACCCACATATCTGTAGTTTAAACGATATTCAAGATGAAAGGATCCCCCCCCCGACTCCCCTGGCCACCTCTCCTTAGATCTGCAATCCAGTCATGGGACCGGACGGATGCAGCGAGGGACAATCTTTATTCAGTAAGTATAAGGAAAAACCTGCCCCCTTGATGAAGGAGGGCAGGATTTTCCTTTTGCTTACTGAAGATTGTCCCTCGCCGCTCTCCATCTGGACCAACATGAGAGGATCAGTGATGCAGAGAAAGGGGTGGGAGGGGTATCCTTTTGGCTTGAATAGCTTTTCAACTACAAATATGTAAGTAAAAAAATATAGCGCTACATGGTATAAAAACATAAAGAAGACTAAACGCTCCACTTTAATTGAAACATTGCATGTTTTACACATAGCTGATGGAATTTAACCCTTGGTGGTGAAAGGGTTAAATGACTGAACATTTCACACAAAGAAGGAATGTCAGCACTGAACTGAATATTTCACACAAAGCATGAATAATGGTACTGAAATGGTTATATGATTGCATGTTTCAAAATCTTGATATATTAAGGGTTAAGAGAGCGCACACAGGTGGAATTCTCAGGGTATTGAAATGCTTATGTGATTGCCACATGTTGCTCATTCTGCAACCTAAAAGGTTATATAATTTAATAAGTTCCACAAACATCAGATACATTAGTTTCCAAAGAGTGGCCTGAATGCAAAAGCTCCACATAAAGAAGAAAACTGTATGTAAACCAGGGGAATACAGTTTGTATCTCTTTCCCGTGATCTTCAGTCAATTGAGGGTGAGAGGAACTGTAAACCAATAAAAAAGGGTAGTGAATTGTTGCCTCTCCATCTGTTGGGGACTACAACTTCCAATATCCCCAACCAGCTGTTCCCAAACACTGGAGGGGCAACAATTTATTACTCACGCAATAAAAGATGGAAAACCACGTTACTCTTTATCATAGAAATGGCTATGATATTGTAAAGGGATAGTATGGTGAAATATTAACTAAACTGTATCTTGTAGCCATTATAAAATAAAACTTAATGACCCAGTCCTATCTCTCAAACCTTTATGGTCTGAGAGATAATCGTATTTAAAGTTCCCCCCGCCCTCCCCTTTCCCTGACGTCAGTGCTCTAGCTGACTGCAGAGGAATCCGTTCCCAGGACCGGCAGAGGCTCTTCAGCAGAGCCGAGATCACGTTATTGAAACAGAAATCCTTCACTGGACGGTCTACAAAGTGTGCTTGGTTTGCAAGCACACTTTGTAGACCGTCCAGTGTAGGATTTCTGTCTCAATAACGTGATCTCGGCTCTGCTGAAGAGCCTCTGCCGGTCCTGGGAACGGATTCCTCTGCAGTCAGCTAGAGCGCTGACGTCAGGGAAAGGGGAGGGCGGGGGGAACTTTAAATACGATTATCTCTCAGACCATAAAGGTTTGAGAGATAGGACTGGGTCATTAAGTTTTATTTTGTAATGGCTACAAGATACAGTTTACTTAATATTTCACCATACTATCCCTGTAAGTACACAGTTTAATTTCCACTGTATAAAGAAGAAATCCAATTTGTTAATTATAAATGACTTACCTGATTTCCATGCAAATCCAACTTAATTATATGACAGCATCTTCGTAGAGCACCAATATTAGTTACATAATTATTAGATAAGATGCAAATTCTGAGAGATATGCAATATTTTATAATAGTCACCTCTTTTAAAAGTTGTTTATTTAAGTACAAGAGTGCAAGTTCACTGAGCTCTTTAGCTGGGCAGTTATTAAGAGTAAGACCATGTGCAAGTAAAAGGCTTTCTGATGCAGATAACAGATAGCTTTCTTCCATCGTGGCTTGTATGTGCTTCCATCCACCACAGATCTATTAAACAGAATGGGAATCATTGTTACTATTATAAACCAAAAAAATGGTAGGCATATTTTAATCTCTTGGATAAAGATACTTCTTTAATGCATTGTGACACCATGCCTTGGAGATGTGTGTAGCAGGCAAGGGGATAATATAATTCAATAGAGTATCTGAATTCTTATAACAGAACATTATCAAAGAAACAATATGAAAACCTTCATTCACAAGAATCCACAGTATGCTGGTATCGAAGTGGGCAAGCTGTGCTCATTGGCCGTTTATAGACAACAATTCCCATGTTGGTTTAACAAGTGCTATCGCACTTTTCTTTTCTTTTTTGTCTGGTCTCCCTAAATGGAAGGATTATCCATATGTGGGCCCTTTGGTCTCTGTTCCTAGGGAGACCAGCTACACCACCTCACTGTGAAGACCCATAACATTGCTGATTCTTTGATGCAGAGAAGATGTGCCTGGCCTTTAGAGGGTAGACTACATTTTTAGGTGGGAAGAGACTGATATAAATGTTGGAATTTCTCCTCTGTAATGGAAAAATTGAGTGAAACATGTTTGACAACATCTGATTGGGTACCTTTCAAAGACCAAATTATGAAGTTTATTAAAGTGGAACTTTCACTCTCTTTAACCCTTTGAGTGTATTGCAAAACAATGCATTCCGTACCCCTCTGGGACTCAAAGGGATAAAGTAGCCCTTCTAAAATTAGGCATATGGCCACTAGCTTCATAACAGTGCTACTAGCTCTCATAAGTACCCGGTTCTGAACTAATCTTTAGTCTGCCGGAGACCGGAAGCCAGGCATTAGAGCAAACATCTTCTATTAAAGACATCTGAGAGCTTGCACTGTCAGTCCCGGTCTCCTCTATTATCCAGACATGGACCATTTCCTCTCTGTGTGCTTTTAATAGATCAGCTGTTGCTAACTGAAAAGGCATCTGTGTTGTTGCTCTGCTCATGCAGGGGAGACTTACCTGGCATTGTGGCTGGACAGCCTCTGTGGAGAGGACCACAGTGATATTAATATGACATATTGTGCTCTGTAGCAGCACAGCAGAGTGAAAAACATGACTGATTGAGTACCAAACCACAACTGTTCAGGGCTTTATTCTATTTCTCAGGGTAAAAAAAATGTCAATGGTGGTTTTGAAAGCACAGTTTGGTATTCTATTGCCTGTGTTGTCAAAAAACACACATGCATAAAAATGCCCAATGGGCATAGAATTTGTGCTCATTGGACACAAAGCAAAAGTAGTTGAATTTGCTATTCTAATACCGGTGGTGGCTTCAACACCTGTTAAGGAATGCACTTTTTATCAAGAAAAATTTGTGCCATAAAAAGTAGCTGCAGAGTTCCTTAACGTGCAGTGAAAAACACTGGTGGCCAACACAAACACATGTGATTAAAAACAAAAGAATATTAAACCTATAAGTACATTTAACCCTTAGAGTGCTGGAGAGGTACCCTTCCAGCACTCAAAGGGTTAAGTCAAGCATATCTTCTGGGCATTTTTTTCTAAACATCTTTAATTGGATTTTCTTTATTTTAAACTACAGGTTTTGAAAAAAAAAATAAAAGAAAGAATAGAAGAAGGAAGATTACAGAAACTAGAAGACAGAAGAAAGAACATTGAAGAAGAAGACGGACAGTGAATGACAGATAGGTGTTACAGTTCTGGGTTTTAGGATAGAGTTAGGTCTAGTATTGTAAGTGTCATGTTAAAGATAGTGTAGGGTTAGTGTTTTGGAAGTAGGGGAGGGTGACTGTGTTTTGAGCTCACTATTGTTGTTTGATACAGTGTTAAACAACGAGAGTTGGCTATTTTTCATTTGATGTTCCCACAACTCACGCTATTTAGCATGAGTTGTAGGAACAAAAGTCTACAAAGAGAGTTTGGCCATAATATGTATTTTGTCCAAAAAACGATTGCTGGTCCAAGTACTGGTCCAGCTATAGGATAGCTTTGTTACAAAAGTGGGTTTCTCGCCCCGTGTTTTTTTCCCCTTTACCAGCTGCTTTATTGGTGGGAATAGTATCAAGTCCTCAGTGAGCACTTTTTGTTTTTTTTACTATAATTCCCATCAGCTTCAGTCAATCAATACAGATTGCATAAACTTGGATAATACTGTTTTATTATGAAAATAAATATATTGTAGGCCTTTTCCTGATAAGAAAAATAAGGGTACTGCTGAGAGAGGCATATTTCCATGGTTATTACAGTTTAAACCTGTTTTTATATTTGTAGTGCCCTCTAGTGGTCAAATTCCAATTAGTTATTCTATTATATTAGAACTAGTTGAGGAGCCTATTACACGGGCCACAGTGCCACTGCCAGCAGGTCATGGGGCAGTCATGCACAATAGAGACTGGCCACGCCGCGGCTGATACAGTGCCAGCCGGTTGCGGCGCAGTCATGCTCAGTAGAGACTGCCTGCACTGCGGCTGATACAGAGCACTGGCAGTCTCTACTGCGCATGACTGCAGCATGCGCTGCAGTCTCTACTGTGCATGACTGCGTCGTTACACATGTTTTAGCGAATTACTATATAGGATATGATAGAAACTGCTGAGTCATGCTGTCAGTTAAAACTTTCAGTAAATGCACAGTAAATTCACTTCCTGATTATTTTAACTGTAACTATTGAATAAAACAGCTGACAGCAGTGGGAGTGTCCTTGTTCCACTCTGCAAGAAAAGCGCCATAAAATATAGATTTTCATAAAAGAAAGTGTACTGGTCTTTTAAGGATCAGAGGTGTTTCCAGAAACAGGAGTAAAGCAGGAGAGCATGTTTCTCTCCTGCATTGCCAATATTAAAGCGGAACTACCACCACTTAGCAACATTGCCTCAATTAATTACCCATCTGGCGACTAGCTGCTCAGTAGCGCTAGTCGCCAGAATTATTAGCACGTTCATTAGATTTATAGACTGCTCCGGGAATGACAGGCAAGAAACCACGCACACGTCTTTCCATAGTGATGTCTGCACACCTGCACTGTCAGTCCCAGCCTGCTCTAAGAGGAGTTGCTAGGAGCCGTTCGGCTCCAAAAGGGACTGACAGCGCAGGAGAGCCGACGTCACTATGGAAAGATATCCGCGCGGTTTCCTGCCTGACAGTCCAGGAGCAATCTATAAATCTCATGAACGCGGTAATAATTCTGGCAACTAGTGCTACTGAGCAGCTAGTCGTCTGATGAGTAATTATTTTGGGCCATATTGCTAAGGGGGTGGTAGTTAGCTATAATCTGCCTGTGCAGTCTGCTGGGAGATCAATAGCTGGGGGCATCAGGAGGGGTCCCGATACCCCCCAATAAGGTCTGCTTTAATAAAATAAATAATTAGATTGAAAAATGGCTCTGGCAGGACATGGGAAAACTCCAGCCACATGTGAGGCACGAGCTTGGCGGTGCAGGTAAACATGTCCAAGCCCATACCTCATACGTGTCTGGTATTCGGAGGGTTAAATGGGACTTTTAACCTCTTGAAGGGTAGAGAAGCTTCCAACTCACTGACAATGAATTCTGAAGTGCTGCACAGGTACCCATGCAACCTTGCACTATGTGTTTATCAAAAGTGCCCTGCATTAATACTTTAAAGATGAACTATCGTGCTTACATAAATTATCACCAATTAATTATTAGTAGCTTGGTAATCATGGAAATAGCGTAACCACATTTCTTAAGTGCTGGCATGAGTTGGAATCATAATATTGTATGAAACTTACATCAATAGGACAACACAGACATCTTGACATAAAGGGATCTGTGTGCCTGCTCTGTCCATCTGTGCCTGTACCGTATGGTACAATGCAACTCCTCCTTTGGCAAGTAACCTATCAGCAGTGAGGCAGGGATGGACAGCGCAGGCACACAGATTAATCTTCACCAAGATGACTGTGCTGTCCTATTGATGTAAGTTTCATACCAGGTTATGATTCCAACTCACGCCAGCACTTAAGACACATTATTACACTATTTCCTTGATTAACAAGCTACTAACAACTATAGAGAGTGTTATTTCAGTACTGTCAGAATTGTAGTTCAAGAGTAATTGAATGATAAAGTATCCCCCTCCCACCCCTTTTACCTAGTGTAAGCCGCCTCCCCTCAGATGTGGAATCTGGTCCTGGGACCAGACGGATCACAGCATGTGACAATCTTCTTACTGTGAACATTAGGAAAACCCTGCCCTCCTTGACAGGTTTTTCCCTATGCTCATTGAAGATTGTCCCTCTCTGCAATCCATCCAGACAGTCTTGCTGCTCTGAGTTGAGCAGTGTTACATCAGTAAAAGGTGCAGGAGGGGGATACTTTATCATTCAATTACTCTTGAACTACAACTCTAACAGTATTGAAATAACACTCTCCATGGCCCAAACACTATGAATATTAATTAGAGCTACAGGCACTGGCACTGATGCCTGTTTATGGGTCTATTCTGTTGGGCCTAATTGGGTTCCTCCTCCTTCTGCTGCTTTATAAACCTCATTGAGGCTAGGACTTGTTGCCCTTTCGTGGTGTATCTGTGCGTTTCTTCAGTGTTGCTCTCGTTTGACCCTTGCTTGGCTGCCGTGTTTACTCCTCATCAACTCTGTGGCTTTGTCTGACTACCCGATCTGTATAAGACCCTGGCTTGTCCGACTGCCCGCTCTGTTTTGACCTTGGCTGACTGCCTGATTTGGCTCTTGATTGTGGCTTGTCTGACTTATGCTCTGTGCTGTCCTTCACTCCAGTCTGAAAACCACCTGTCTGGGCTAGTTGTGGGTGCGCTCTGTCGGTGTAGTGCAAATTCTACCTACATGGTAGAGTTGCTGGTTGCCTCTTGCTCTGTTGCCTCCATCCTGTGCCACTGTATCCATTGCCTCCTGGGCCTGTTGTATAACCCTCCGCTCTGTAGCCTTCGTACAGTATTGCCTTCACATACTTACCGGTGTTGTGGCTGGCTACATTCCACTCTCTTGCCTCTGTCCTTTGCCTACCTAGTAGACTGGTTCCTTGACTCTTGGAGTACTAGTTACTATCTGTCTCGTTCCTCCTACCACTTCGTGGTAGAGTCACTACTTTGAGATATGTGTCTGCCTATCTCGTGTCTGGGAGTTTAGCTGTCGCTCCAGTGATCAGGTTTCCTGGCATTCCAGGTTTCCATTTGCTAGGTATAGAACCAAGCCTGGTACTGCTCCCATCTATCTCTATAGGCTACTGAGAACCAGTTACAGTTCAGTGTCAATCCTTGGGTAGTGGACTCCGCACTGTCCTCACGCCTGTTCCTACTAAGGTTGGGGAAGTGCTTACTCTTGCTTATCTTAATAAACTGGTTAAACTTCACTGTACCTGTGTCCTGTGTATTATTTACTCTGATGTCCATGACACGTGGACACAGTGAGACTGGGGTCAGCAAGTGATGAGGGACCAGGACAGGTTCAACTAGCCAGCAGTAACAATACTCCTGGCCCTAGTTGTAGTGCTGAATCTGATGCAGTAGCAGCAACATCATCCACTGCCAGCACAGACAGTGAAGGGAATAGTGGAGGATAAGAAGAAAGAGGACATTCTTCTCCACCTGTTCCCTATCCCCATCCCCTGAGGTCATGGGTGTGGGAATGTTTTCTCTTGAGGTGGGCACAATGCAGTCATCCCCAATGGCACTGTGCACATTGTGTTCAATTGATTCTTTCCCCACACCCCACCAGCACTTTGTGAAATAAAAAAATATTTGCTATGTGTGGTGTGTAAATTCACTGTTCCCATTGATTTCAATACAATGAGTGAGGTGGAAAATCTGCACTTCTCGCAGGAAATTATTTGCCAATTTCAGTTTGAGGTGAAAATTTTCACCCATCCCTACTTATTATTAATGAATAGACAAAGCTGTTTAAGTGGCAGATCCTGTTTAATTATTTTGAAGATATTTACCTTACATTAAAAAGAAAGTGGGGTGATTCAGAGGCATATCAAATTCACATTAACTTAAATGAGCCTTTTAACCCACTGATTGCCAGAGAGATGTATCCAACGCATTGCAAACAATGTGTTGGATACCTCTCTGCCACTCAGAGGGTAAACACTTTAATGTTAGGGGGTCTCAAATGTATTGCAAAGAGCTTTCTAGCATTAAAGTTGTGAAAGCCACTTTTAAATCAATGCTATGTTTTTTTTTATTTTTCCATCCACTTACTTTTAACAGAATACTAACCTCAGTAAATGAAGACAAGCCAGACTGTCCTCGAGTACAGCACTCTGAACCAATGAATAGGTCATATGCTAGGCAACTAATCTACAATACAGCCATACATATATGAGTACTAACAGGAATTATCCAACCTTCTGCAAAGCTGATACTTTAATGATGTGCATTCACTGAAAATCAAATTAGCAGAAACTGCTGGTTTTAACCCCTTGGATGCTAGAGAGGTCTACAATGCATTCTGAAATAATACATTGGTATCCTCTCTCAAAAAGAGATTTTAAATTCTGTACCAAAAGAAACAGTTACCTACTTTTACCAGTCTTAGGGTTTTATGGTTAAATAATAGTGTATAACTTTTGGGGCAAACTAAAGGTCAATTAAAAATTCCTACTGATTTAAAGAGGCTTTAACCCAGTGAATGTTAGAAATGTCTGAAAACGTTTGATTTGCAATGTGTTGGAAACCTCTCTAGCATTAACCCTTTGAGTGCCAGAGGGGTACACAACACATTGCAAAGCAATGCATTGCATATCCCTCTAGCAATGAAAGGGTAAAAAGATTAGAAGCCCCATTTATGCCAATGGGATTTCTGTATTTTCCCTATAGTTGGTTTGCCCCAGAATTGCCTTACAATAAAACCACCAAATTACTAATTTGTAACATTTCTGGGAGGAAAAGATATACTATGGAATGCATATGAAGGATAAACAACTATTAACTTCACACAGTTAACCCTTCAAATGCCAATTCCTTCACAATTACTTGATCAGTCCTCTGACAATAAAAACATTAAAGTTGTGTGCAAATAGTCCCTTGTAACATATCTTTCTGGAAACATTAGCAATGTGGAAAATACATGTATCTATTTCTAGACACAGTATGTGGAAGGTCTGCTGTGAATTTAATTAGATGCAATTACCTGTTATACTGAGCGACACTGGACACAGTAGAGGCTGCTGCTTCCTTCACAGTAGGAGGTAGGGAGATGTTGTGTATGTTACTCTTGGCTGCTATGGAAACCACATAGCTGTATGTCCTGCCCTTAAAGTGGCACAGACAATGTAACTGCTAGCACAGATTCACACTGTTTGTACTTTGACAACATCTCAACAATATTTAGGACTACTCGAGTATAGCTGGTATGAATATGTGTAAAATTATGCTGCAGAATCACAGTATAAGACAAATTAGTCCTATAATATAAAAGGTGACAGTCCTTACTATTGTTACATATTCACGTTTTTGTTATGCTCACACAAGTGATTTGACTATTTTGTTCAAGCCTCCTAAATTTACTTACATGCAATGTACTGCATTCCCTTGGATATTCCATTGGCTGCACATAGGATTCACTTGAAGCACTGTTGTCCCCCACCCAGGGCTGGTGCAAGGATTTTTGCCACCCTAGGCAAAACCTAATTTTGCCGCCCCTTGTATCCTACCCCTTTATGCCCGCCCTGTATGAGTTTAAGTGTCAGTGTGTTTCGTATATGTGTATAAGTGTCAGTTTGTGTGTGTGTTCCCTATATGTATATAAGTGTGCCAGTGTGTGTGACTCTCTGTAAGGATATCAGTGTGTAAGTATGTGTGTGTGTGTGCTTCTCTATATGTGTATCAGAGTGTATGTTCTCTATATGTGACTCCCCCCCTTTTGACTCTCTCCCCCTCTTCACTGTTGATCCCCCCTTTGACTCTCTCTCTCCCCCATCTGACTCTTGATCCCCCTCTTGACTGTTGATCCCCCCGTGACACTTTCTTCCCCCGTCTGACTCTTTATCCCCTCTTGACCCCCCTTCCACTTACTCTTCCTGGTGCACGTCTCCGCTCTCTCTCTCTTGAGAATATTGACCAGTGCTTCCTGCTGCACGTCTCCCTCTCCCAGCGAGTACATTTTGGTGCCCTCCCTTGGCTGGCTATCTTTTTTATGTAGCACAGCGATGCCCGTTTCTCTCTCCCTCTCCGCTCCTTCAATAGCCAGCCAAGGGAGGGCATCGAAAAGTTTTGTTTTTTTTGAGACGGGCAGGCTAACATTTTCTGGTCTCCCCCCCTGCTATACCCCTGACTTGGGCAGTAAGTGGTAAGTGGGGGTGATGCGCCCCCAGAGAATGTGCGCCCTAGGCCGGCGCCTACCTCGCCTATAGGTGGCGCCGGCCCTGCCCCCACCTAGTCCGCAAGTGTCAGGTTTATAAAACTTGACACAGATTATGGAAGGCTGGACACTGAGCAATTAGTGCATGATGTTCAGAAAGTTGTGGTGTCTGAAATTGTTGGTATTTAGTCTCAAAAGTGGTTACACCATGGTGCATCAATTCTTAGATGTATTACTGTGATTTTATCATTCAATTCAGCCATTTTTTCCAATAAAGTAAAAATAGTCTAGTCTAAACTCGGAGAAGACAGTATAAAATAAAATTAGCAGTCAGCAGTGGAATGCAGTGATGTGGTGTTAACTGGTAAAAAAAGACTTTACCTCTATGAAAATGTGTCATTTCAAAGACAACTACAAATTCTGCTACTAAAAATATCTTAAGTGCAGTATTCATCAAGATAATCTTACTGCCAGTTTTTAATTCTTTAAGACACACTTTCAATAGTGATGTATTTACTTCAGAAAAAAAAGTCCTCCTTTTACCACCAATACATGATTTTTTTTCCAGTTATGACAATTTTTTAAACATAGTGCCCTTAGACTTGACAGTCAGTGTCATCATGGAATCAGCCACAGAGCTGTGGTGGTTATTTTACTGATCCTTAATTGAATCCCTGGCTGATGCAACCCCAGCTTGTTTGGAAAGTCTGCCTCCACAGAAACAGTTATATGTTCATATGCTGCCTAATATCATCTTCAGAAGTAATCTATATATCTGATCTCAATTTTTAAAAAAAAGAAAAGATAATTTACATCTTAACACTTATATCTGCAATATAAAATATTAGCATGTTACAGTTCTTGTGTCACTGAGTAAGTGTATTGTGTGGCACAACCATTGCAGAGGGAGTGGGGGTTGAGACGTGGTATAGAAAGAGAAATCTAAGAAGGCGAGAACTATAACTGGAAGCTGTATAATGAACAGCTAACAAAGTAAGCCAGATTCTTACACATGGTGATTGTATACCTGACTGCTGTGCAGAGGACTCCTACCTAGCCAAGTTATATTACACATAGTAACAATATAGCTATACATGAGTGCTCTATGAAGGACTCCTACCTACATAAATACACAGTAAATATACCTGCCAGGTAGTCTTTTTGTTACACACAGGGATTATATACATATACCTGACTGCTGTATGAAGGACTTGTAACTAGGCAAGTTCTATAACATGAAAAAATTATTTGGTAAGTTACTAGTTTAGCGCAAAATAATATGTGTGAAACAAAAAATGTGGGTAGCTTTAAGATATAAATAAACACCATCACTAAAATGTGTTGTAGTAGAATTTAGGATATATAAAAAATATATATCTAAGCACCCTAGTGAACCTCTCAACTTTATTATTTTTTATATATTTAAAACTTTCACTAGGTGCTTAGAATTTTATATTCTAAGACCGTTAACACACTGCAAGTATACAGATAAATCTGACTGCTGCATGAAGGACTCCTACCTAAGTAAGCCCTATTACACACAATAATTATATAGATATGCCTGATTGCTATACGAAGTAGTCCTATCCAGGTAAGTCCTATGGTTATATACAGTAATTATAAAGATACGTATATCTGATGGCTGCATGAATGACTCCAACCTATGTAAGTTCTTCTGCTATACACAGTAATTAAACAGAAACTCCAACTTATTTAGAAGAAAACTAAGATTATGAACTCATGTATACAAAACCAATACGTACATTTTTGTATAATGTGACTAGTGCTGCTTAAAGGGAAAGTAACACTTACTGTGTAAAACAATATATAGTACGTTTGATCCTCCTGAGTAAAGCAAAGGTACTCCCACTGCTGAGAATTGTTTTATTTAAAAGTTATTGCAGCTCAAACTTGAATTTTGTACATACAATATCGCAATGGCCTGAATTTTTACAGTGGGGTTGTTGTTAAACCATCCTATGGAGGCTTACGTCCAACTGATCAAAGCTGCCCATAGGATGGTGTAGTGACTGTAGTGTAGTGTAAACAAATCAGGCCATTGCGATATTGCACATACAAAATTCAAGTCTGAGCTGCAATAACTTTTGAATAAAACACCACTCAGCAGTGAGAGTACCTTTGTTTTACTCAGGAGGATAAACCCCACAAAATATATTTTTTACATATTAAGTGATACTATCCCTTTAATCAGACTCACAGGCCTTGTTTCAATTGAGGATGATAAAATAGCCAGTAGGGCTAATGGCCCAGTAGCAAAAAGTGCTAGCGGAGTAATTCAATTGCCCTACCAACTGAAACCCCAAAGAAAGTTAGGCCACAGAAACAGACTTGTGGCCAAATGTCCATTTTGTGTGTTAAGTTCCCAAAATGCATGCTAAATAGCATGAATAATGGAACATCAAAGAAAAAAGCTAACGATCAGTGCCTGACACACTGTCAACCACCGATTATTAGCTCAAACACACAGTCACCCTCCCAAACACTAACCCTACATTATCCCTAACAGTGAAGTGCAACAATACTACCCCTACCACTAGCCTAACACCCAGATCTGTGTAACACTTACCTGTCATACACTGTTCACCTTCTTCAATCTTCCTTCTTGTCTTATCTGTAATCTACCATCTTCTTTCAAAGCTAGTCAATGAAAGATATGTATTTTAAAAAATGTCTCCAAGATATGCCTGGGTCAACCCTGGCGGAGAGGTTCCCCTCTGGCGCTCAAAGGGTTAAATGCAGTCTAGCATATCTCTTAAAACTAATATGCTGTCATTCCATTTTAAAAAAAAGAAAGTAATTATTTAGTTGAAGAAAGAAAAGGCCTTCCAATGGTTAAATATTTCTCCCCTGCCGGCAATAGGAACACACAGTACCACAGACCCCCCTCCATACCTTCCAGGCTGTTACCCAAGTCAGAATGGGGGGATTTTGAACAGAGACTGGCTTTTTATATGGCCAGTCTCTGTTCAAAATGGGTTCCAGCCTACAATTGGCTGGGATGTGTGTTTACACACCTCCCAGCCTATCAGTTTCTAGGAGGGAAAAAAATGACACAACCTGGTAGAAGCTGATTAGCTGGGAGGTGCATAAGCACGCATCCCAGCCAATCATAGGCTGTAATCCATTTTGAACAGAGACTAGCCATATAAAAAGCCAGTTTCTGTTTAAAATTTCCTCATTCGGACATAGACAATGGCCTGGAAGGTTTGGGGGGGGGTGGCACTTTGCATTCCTGCCACCGCAAGCGGAGGCAGCAGCTGAGATATATTTAACCTTTGGAAGGCCTTTTCTTTCTTCACCTAAGAAATTACTTCTTTTTCAAAATGCAATGGCAGCATATTGTTAGAGACCAGGAACCAGACAGACATAAAATGCAAAATACCTTTATTAAAATAACAAAAGCAAACAAAGCAAAATTGTGATCCAGAAGTGTAAACCAAAAGACAAGCCGGGGTCAGGAACCAAGACAGGTACTCAGCCAAGCCGGGGTCAGAAATATGGAGATCAGTGATGTCAGGAACAAGCCAGGAGTCAGGAGCCAGAAGGGATGTCAGAGGAAGCCAGGTCATGCACAGATAATCAGCAACTTAGGAAAACGTGCTTGGAGCCAGAATCAGACACAAGAGCAATCAGGAAGTGAACCTAGCTGCTTTAAATACCCTGGGAGCGTTGGCTGATAAAAGTCAGGTGAGTAATCATAAAGAGGTCAGCTGATTCAGCCTGACCCAGAACAAGGAAGGCAGCAGCAATGGATAGCAAAGCTCTAGATTAGCTCAGACAGCAAAATCAATTAGCAGAATTAGAGCAGCTCAGCCAAACCTTGACACATATTCATTTTAAAGGGATAGTAATATTTTATTATTACTATCCCCCATATTGTAGATATATGCAAAATAATTTAATAGCCCCCAGGTTCATCTTTCAAACCTTTATGGTTTGAGAGATAACCGAAGGCATAGTTCCTCCCACCCTCCCCTGAAGTCAGCATTGTACTTACTGCAGGGATATCCAGTCTGACTTTCATCAGGCGGCTCTGCAGCAGAGCCGCGATCGCGTTAGTGAAAAAGAATTATTTCACTGAAACGGTCTTCTAAGTATGCTTGCAAACCAAGCACATGTAGAAGAACATTTCAGTAAAATTATTATTTTTCACTAATGTGATCTCGGCTCAGCTGCAGAGCCACAAGCCTGTCATACGACAGACTTCCCCTGCAGTCAGTACAACTCTGACTTCAGGGAAGGGGGAAACTTTGCCTTCGGTTATCTCTCAAACCATAAAGGTTTGAGAGATGAACCTGGAGGCTATTAAATTATTTTGCAAATATCTACAATATGGGGATAGTAATAATAAAGTATTACTATCCCTTTAAGAGATATGCCAGACTACATTGAGTGACAGAGAGGTACTCCTCCAGCATTCAAAGGGTTAACTCAGGCATACCTTGGGGGCATTCTTTTAAATACATATCTTTCATTAACTTTATTGTTTTATTTTACAGGACAGATTTGAAAAAGATAAGAAGAAAGAAGTTGGAAGAAGACGGACAGTAGCTGATCAGGGTGCTGAAGACTCCGCTGGACATCAGAATTACTGTTAAGTGTTTTTGGTCAGGGGTTGTTTTTTAACCTAGTCAGATAAATCCCATGAATGCCAGCGGGGTAAGCATACACCACTGGAACTCATGGGGTTAATCTACTAACGTTTGATATGTTTTGGGATTGCTTTAGATGTATTTATATGGGGCTAACACATGGAATTGAAAAGCATATTTCAGCTTTTTGTTGTGTGTCAATCAGCAAAAATGCCTGCAACATTATCACCCAAGTTAGGCAGTTTTTTTAGCCGGTATTCCTTCATAGCACAGGTAATTGAATTGCTTACAGTGCTTGAAGAAATGCCATCAGCTTTTTTTTTTTTTTTTTTTTGGCATCGACTCAACTGAATCGAGCCCTCAGTTCTGTATTTGCTGTAGTGACAGATATTGATCAGCACTTACTTCCTGCCTTTAGACCTAAGTCACACACATCCACACACACACATACACATTCACCATTCCAAGTCCCAAACTTGCTTCACTCCATATGGCATTTGTAGGACTCTTCACACTAGCTGTGGCTGATTTACACATTTAGGGGGTGTCATAGAAAGCCACTGTAACACCTCCCTAAGGGCTAGATTTTATGGTAGGAGTTAACATAGCCGGTAGGGCCAAAGTGAATACCAGCTATTAAATTAACATGTTTAACGCAGTATTTAAAGGCCCTACCAGCTAGAACTCCAAAGGACGTTAAACCACAAAAACGGTGTTGTGGCTGAACATCTGTTTTGTGCGTTTAGTTCCCAAAATGCCGCTAAAAGCAGAGATATTGGGAACTGAACAGTAAAAAACAATTAACTATCGGTGCTTGGCAGCCAATCATGTTCAAGAACAGCCGCTCAAATCTGATTGGCTGGGATGTGAAGTACATCCCAGCCAATGGCAGTGAGGGCAATTGATGTGAGCCTGCCCATATATAAAGGCAGGCTCACTTCAAATGCCCTCAGTGTGTTTCGGGCATCGGCCTGTACACAGCTGAATGGGAGTGTTATGGGACATTTGCGTCTCCTCTGCCGCCTCCCTCTCGGCCGCTCCAAGCGGCGGAGACACGAATCTCAAAGCTAAGTGTCATACTGGGCATTAAGGAATAGCATCGATGGCAAAATGGAGCATTTTTTTTTTTTTTTTTAACATGGACCAAAACACACATTAGTGTAGCAGCCGGCATACTGGATGAACTGCCGTTAGCAGTTCATTACATGGCCCTCTGTATGGCTTCCTACACGTTAAAACACCCGTTGGTGTTTTTTTAGCTTAACGGCTGCCTTTAAATCTACCCCTAAATGTCAATAAGCCTCAGATCATTTGTAGAGTTCTACCATGCAGTCTGTATAACCAGCACAGCACCACAAAAGACAATTTCAGTAGACTTAAAGTGGGGCCCCCTTAGAAATAGAGCCCACTTCCCATGAAACCTCTGTGGTGCCAGCAGTGCCCCACTACCACCCAGAGATACACACATCTCTCCATTTCCCTACCAACCTGCCAGCTCAATTGATGCTACTTCAGTACCAGAGGCAGAGACAGAGAGCATGTGCACATGCCTACAGCCACCAAAACCAATTTTTAAAATTGGTAAGAGTCAATGACTGTTCTCTGCCCATGGGAATAAGTCCCAAGAATCAGCAAAAATCAGATAGCTCAGCTGACACCTATTTGAATGCTGGCACTGCTAAATACACCCAAAGGCACTTAAGAAACTCAGTTCAGTATTACCAAAACCATTATACATAATATTTATTGATTCACTATTATCAGGCATAGTACCCTGTGATTGGAGGATAGTAGATGTAGCACCATTATTCAAAAAGGAGGCAAGATATGATCCAGAAAATTACAACCCTGTGACCTTGACTTCAATAGTGTGTAACATATTAGAAAGGTTACTAACCAATAATATTCATATTTGAAGACCAATAGGGAAGGGTAAGTAGTAATATGAACAGTGATATTGCTGTTGATGCAGTACACTTGGATTTTGAAAAGCATTTCATACTGTACTATTGCATGAATTAAAAAGCTTCAGTTTGGAAGGGGATTATCTATTAATGTACAGAGAACTGGTTAAATGATAGATGGCAGAGATTTGTTGTAAATGTAAACTTTTTAACTTGGGCTAACATTTTAAGTGCGGTGTCACGAGGCTGCCACATGATTCAGTCCTGTGCCTAATGATTTTAACTTTTTTTTTTTAAAGCGGAACTACCACCGCTAAAAACACTTGAGCTCCAATAACTCCCCATCTGGCTTCTAGCTGCTCAGTAGCGCTAGTCACCAGAATTATTACCTTGTTAAGTAGAATTATCCATTGTTCCCGGGCTGACAGGCAGGACAGAGAGCAGACATCTTTCCATAGTGATGTCTGCGCACCTGCGCTGTCAGTCCCTTTTGGAGCCGAATGGCTCCTAGCAACGCCTCCTAGAGCCGGCTGGGACTGACAGCTCAGGCGTGCTGACGTCACTATGGAAAGTTGTCTACGCTCAGTCCTGTCTGTCAGCCCGGAAACAATGGATAATTCTGTTTAACAAGGTAAGAATTCTGGCGACTAGAACTACTGAGCAGCTAGTTGCCAGATGGGGAATTATTGGAGCTCAAGTTTTTTTAGTCGTGGCAGCTCCGCTTTAATGATCAAAAAGTGGGTATTGAAAGCTGTGTAAGGAAATACACGCAGCAGGATGTTTATTCTCTGCATAGTGATTTGGACAAAACTGAGTGTCAGAGGAAAAGTGACAGATGAGGTTTAATATAGACAAATATAAGGTTATGAATTTGTACTGCAGAAACAAACATGCTACATATTTACAAAATAGGACGCTACTTGGGGAATCTTTGTTAGATATTTAGGAATAGGCTTCACAGAAGTGTGCAGTATCACTCAGCTGCTGCCGAAGCCAATAGGGTATTATGCTTTATAAAGAGGGGTAGAGATGCACAGGATGGGAATATAATTCTACCTCTATAAAAATACTTGTTTGTTAGGCCTCATCGGGAATATGGATTAAGTTTTTGGCACCAGCTCTTAAACCCTTAACGACCCATGACGTGCCAGGACCATCATGGGTAAACTTCCGTTAAGGAACCATGATGGTCCTGGCACATCATGGGTTAAATGATAGCAGCACACCTACGTGCACGCTACTATCGTTCATTGCAGGCTGAGACTGAGCACTCCGGTAATGGAGCCTTCAGTCTCAGTGCTTGTCACTTCTGCTGGTTCATGTGATCGCTTCAGGAGTGATCACATGTACCTGCATTTTGATTGAATAAGGCAGTGTGCCAAACACACTGCCTTTGTGTTTGCGTTGTGGCTCTCTCTTTCTTACGATCAAAGTAATGGAGACAGAAGCAGGGAGGAGACACCTAGTAGTAAAAAAAAAAAAAAAAAAAAATGCAGAAGCTGGAGGTATTAACCCCTTCAATGCTGGTGCTGTGGACTGGCTGGATGCAGGTCCATTTCTAACCTGCTAAAATCAACTTTTTTTTTTTTTTTTTTAAATAAAATTAAAAAAGGATAAATATGTAAAAAAATTGTACTAATAAAATAAATATTTAAAGTGTATAAAAAAAATAATGGCAATGTGATTGTTGTTGAGCCATGTAACAGAGTTATACACACTGCCAAATCATATATGTGAAAAAGTGGGAAAATAAGGAAGGAAAGAGGGACATGGGGATTTTCATCCAGGGGGAACAGTGCCCACTTAAAACTGCCCATTTTGTAGGTATGACTGACCGGTCATAAGTTTCATGCAGTCTTCATAAAAATTTAACCCACTGCGCCAAAGTGTTTTATTTAATTTTAATAAAGTAAATGGTGAGTTATCCATGTAAATGTTGTGTCAAAAGAAAGCCCTATTTGGGTAAAAAAAAACAGTATATAATTTATGTGAATGGAATAAAAGCCTTAGAGGGAAAACACTGTTGAACAAAGACATAGACAAAAAGGTCAGAATTGCTCCAGTACTTAAGTGAAATCCACCTCAGATTTTCCCGGTCCTTAACGGGTTAAAAAAAAATACATTATTGAACTGGGAAAAGGTACAGACGTGCAACAAAACTAATAAAGTGATTGGAGGATCTGAGTTATAAAGAGACACTAACTAAACTGGGTTTGTTTACATTAGAAAAGAGACTTCTAAGGGATCACATGATTACCACTAACAAATATATTAATGGTCGATAAAAAGAACTCTCTAAGGAAATGTTTACTCCAAGAAATTAGCAAGAAACATCCATTTATACTAGAGGAAAGGTGCATTTTACTAAAACAAAGGCTGGGATTTTTTTATAGTTAGGGTAGTAAAGTTATGGATGATGTATTTGTAGATACTGTAGATGCTTTCAAAAAAGTAATGGATACCTTTCTAGCTCAGTACAATATTGAGAATTATAACAGCTGGATTCACAGTCAGTTGTATCCATGGACATATTTGACTGCCATTTGGAGTCAGGAATTTTTTAATCACTTGGGTCGTAATTGGAAATGGCTTCAATGGTTGTTTGTATGTTGTTGTTTTTTTTGGTGGGGGAGATTACCTTCCTCTTGATCAACAGAGGTGATAAGGTGTGGGTGGAACATGATGGATCAATGACTTTTTCAGCCTCATCAACTATGTTACGAGTGTTAGTGTATAGCTAATTGCCATGAATGTCTGGGGGTGGATTTGTACCCTCTGGTCCCTATGCACATTTATGTAGTCCTCACCAGCATTTGAAACAATTAATTTTTAGATGCATGAACCCCAAAATATATTATAAGAATGCTTTTCTTATTCATCTGAAGGCAACTGTGAATGACCACTTGACGTCTCTTTGTATACACAAGTGAGAAGGGCAATGCATGACTTGATTTATGTAAATATAAATAAAAGATAGGCGGTTCAGTGAAATGAACTGGGTGGGTTTTAATCTCAAAACAATTATCACTGTTCATGGTTTTATCCAACGTCATAAAAAGTGGACCAAAGTAGTCACTTGTACCATTTATTTTGAAATATATATAACTTTCTCGCAAAAATTAATAAAAAAGATACTGTGTAGGAGTACATAATAATTCAATGGATTTGAGCACTTTTAATTTTTGGTGACAGTGCCCCTTTAAAGCGGAACTACCACCGCATAACAAGTTTATCTTAAAAAATTCCCCATCTGATGACTAGCTGCTTAGTAGCGCTAGTCACCAGAATTATTACCTTATTAAACAGATTTCTCCTTTCTTCCCCAGCTGACAGGCAGGATGGAGCGCGGACATCTTGCCATAGTGACGTCCACGCACCTGCTCTGTCAGTCCCAGATGGGTCTAGGAGGTGTTGCTAAGAACCGTCTGGCTCCGGAAGAGACAGAGCAGGCGTGCAGACGTCACTATGGCAAAATATCCGCTCTCCGTCCTGCCTGTCAGCCAGGGAAGAAAGGAGAAATCTATTTAATAAGGCAATAATTCCAGCGACTATCTGCTTAGTAGCGCTAGTTGCTAGATGGGGAGTTATTTAAGATAAACTTCTTATGTGGTGGTAGTTCCACTTTAAACTTGTTTTTATCTTTTTGCATCCTCATTAACAATTTATATTTCTTGAAGTGCATTTGTTCTATTTATGACTGTGAATTTGCAATTAGCTAGGGACAGTTTCTTGTCTGTTTTTTTACACATCCCAGCTCAGTACCAAACATTCCAATGACTGCAATAAAAAAATTTGTACATTAAATGTGAAAACTGGGTGGCCCTAAGCAAAAAATACATATGGGGTCCCCCTTTTATCTTGCAACAGTATTTTTAAAAAGACACTGCCATCTGACTTTGTTTGCATGTGATGGCTGTACTGTATAAGTGTTGCGGGGCCCTCTGACAAAGTAGGGACCCTAAACTGCCACTTATTCTGCCTATATTGTAGAGCCACAACTATGTAAAAAGGTTTTTTTTCCGTTCATTCTGGTGTGGCAACTAAAGGTATCCTGACAACTGAAGACAGAGACATGTAATCCTAGTCTCTACCAATGAAAATTAGCATCTTAGTGCCAGAGAAGTATCCAATGCATTGCTTTGCAATATGTTTGATACCTCTTTGGCATACTTTCCAACATTTCAAATGGCAAAAGAAACACAATTTTGTTTTAGATGGTGATGTTGAGGGCATGGCTGATGGGCGGGGTTTTACCTTGAGTTTTTGTTATTTCATGGCCTATTGACACCTCTTTGTGTAACTGAATGAGTTACAAGACCAAAGCACTTTATTTACACAGACTAATAATAATAAAGCCTCCAAATAAATTCAAAGAGTAGTGCACATTTTCTTTCACATTTCTGAGAACAAGAGAATGGGATACTGACATTTTACAAGCATAACCATGTACATGCCCACCAAATCTGTCACGAGTTAAAGATCTGCAAATATCTGGGAAAATCGTAGTAGCAACTTCAGTATTAGTATTAGCGTCAGAGATACATCACTTTTAATCTTTTGAGTGCTAGAAGGTATATAACGCATTCTATACCGCACTAGCACTCAATGGGTTACACATTTAAATTTCCAAGTTGTGGAAAGTTTGTCCTCTATTTTGTATATCATGTTCTTCCATTTAACCATTTCAGTACAAAAGGAACGCCAATGCAGTTGACGACCACACACCTCTGACTTGCTTACCACCCTTAGAAGCTTTTTTATTTTTTGGTTAGCGTCCCTTTAACTATTTGAGTTCCAGAGTACGCAGTGCATCTGGCACGCAAAGGGTTAATACTGTAAAGGAGTTACACCCCGTAACTCCTTTAACCAATCAATCATTTTACAGTTTCACGCAAACTCGACAGACAGCACCTACGTACAGGTACACCGGCCTGACACTATCTTACCAATGACAAAACTTGCTACTTCTTGGTAGCTTATTTGTTCGCTTCACAAATATTTCCGCCCCCGTATTATGACGAATCTTGACGTGTAAGTTCAGAGGTTGCGGGCCAGGAATCGTAAGTATTCAGGATGTGTGAGTTGGAAGATGTCAGGCTGCAGTTGGAAACTCATCGTAGGCTGTCTAGCTACAGCGCAATCAGAGGTAACAAAATAATGAAGGGAAATGTTATATAGGGCCACCCTAATGGAAAGCAGCCTCTATTGGCAGGGTTAAACGTCACTGTCACGGGGGCATACCTGTTAATGGCAAGGGGGGGGGGGGCATTTTTGTTTTAGGTGGCGGTATAGGGGCGTGGCTGGTAGGTGGTGCATCAACCCTTTCAGTGCCAGAGAGGTACGCAACGCCTTGCAAAGCGTGCGAGCCCCTCTGGCACTCAAAGGGTTGACAAGAATTTTTAGGTTATTTCATGATCTATACACCTCTCTGTAGAACTGAATATCTTAATTAGATCAAGAGCAAAGTATTTTATTTAAACATGCTAACTTACTAACACACAAACTGACGTGTAAACAAAGTGACTTTTATTGCTGTGGAGCAATGTGTTGCACTTGTATATACACCGAACAAATGAAGGGCAATGGTGTGCACAAATTGCAAATTTAATGATAATAGTGGGAGAACCTACTTAGGATGTTGGGTGTTGTAGTAAAGCCGGTGCAGGGTATTTTCACAGGTGTTCTATGAACCCTTTTAGTGCCAGAGTTGTATCATAGCTTGGAACTCTCTGGATTTGCCCTGGAGACTCCAGTTTTGGCTTCTAATTACAGGCAAAGGCTGATTATCCAGATGTGAGGCGTTTTCAATGAAGTGCTGCCCACTTCTGCAACTTCCCCAGCTGTTCCTCCCACTTCACCTCCTTCCGCAGCCTATTCCTTAACCCCTTAAGGACCAGACGTTTCCGTCCCATAAGGGCCGCTTTGATCCTTGCCGATGCACAGGTACATGTGACCTGATGTGTGTATTGGCACCCCGCTTTTTGGCCTGAAAGAAATCTCTCCAGTGTTGGAGCGGTCAATTTTAGGCCCTATTCTTACTTCCAGTGCTCCCGGTGGAGCGCTGTAAGTAAAAAGTACATGGCATACTATGACCGTCATCGGTCCTTAAGGGTATAAGGACCATGACAGTCATAGTACGTCATGTACAGTCATAGTACGTCATGTAATTTTTTTTTTGTATATTTTGAAATCCCACCCCCCCCACTAGAGATTAAGTCCAGCCCCTTTTTTGATGCAAATTGTGTCATTTATCCCCCCCCCCCCCCCCCGAGGCACCAAAGTAAAGTTCCCAGGTATAGTTGTACGCAACATATTGCAAAGCAATGTATTACTACTCTGGCACTAAAAGTGTGAAGAGTGAGCTACGAGCACATGATAGTATTAGGACTGATTGCAGGCATGGGAACAATTGGGCATACCTGGGAACTCTCCGGTTTTGCCCTGGAGTCTCCGGATTTCACAGTGAATTACCGGGTCTCCAGGGCAATCTCTCAATCTCCGGGTTGTGCCCCATCCTGCCCCAGTTCCTCCCATTCCCTGCCCTCTCACCCTCATTCAACATATATTTTGCCTTTTTTTGTCCTGCCGCGCGACTAAGCCTTGCCCCTTTTATGACGCGAATTACGTAATTTCTTTCCCCTATCGTGCTGGCAGGGCTGCCCTCCAGGTAGCCCTGCCTGTCCAAGTTCCCAGGTATGCAATTGGAGTAGTTAGGGGACATATTCGTAGCCTGTGGGAAGCTGCTACATGATGCTGATGTGTACAGTTGTAGAGCAGCAGACCCACACTTTCCTTCCCACTAGCATTATGATTTTTTGGAGGTATGGGGAAACAACAAAGGAAGGCGATACAGCTGTAATGCATAACTTTTTGTGTAACGTGATGTATTATACATTGTGGCCAGACGAAGTACGTGTTAAAGATATGGCAATACGGTTTGGTAAGAGGTGTTAAGAGTAATTGAATGGTGGTCTTTGTTGACTGTTATATAGCTAAGCAACGTGTGTTCATGGAGTGGGGACAAAAGTGAGGGCGGGCTAACTTCTTGCAGAGATTTTGTCAGGCATTTCGCCCCCTTGCCACACTGTCAAAATCACCAGCTCCTCTTGTATCTCCTGGGAAGAAAGTATTGAGGAGATATGAATATCTCCTCCTTACTGCCACCCCCGGGTGCATTTGTCTGCCCAAGGGTGTGTGTGTGTGGCAGAAACAGAGTATTCTGGCACCCTGTCAGCCATCTCTTTATATTAATGCAAATTTATTTGTGTTACACAGTATACTAATACTGCATTAGGATGACCCAAACTGTAGGTCTTTAGTTAACCTAGCAGGACAAATGAGAATGCACATTAATAATATGAACTCTATCATGGAGCTTGCTATCTATAAGTGAACTGTTTCCCAGAATTCTGTGTAAACACATTGGCCATTTTTATATTGATTATGAGCTCTGATGGTCTGTTTCACTGTTGATTTATATGCATTTGCAATCACCAGTGAAACCAACCTGTTAGTTGCAGAAACAGTGCCATCACACTGATAGTGAGATGGTTTAAGCCTATATTTTAATTCGCTGGTGGACTACAGCCAGTTAGTGTCCATGTCTTGTTAGCTGCGTCTGAATGGCCAGTCAGAGTATGAAACCACTGCACCAGTTTATGTTTATGGAAACCAGGACATAGATGGGCAGCAAGAATGTACAATTTCATGGAAAAGTTCACCCCTGGCTAAATTTCATGTTTTGTGAAAAGAAGTTAAAACAACTTCTGCAGTAAACAGACTTAAACTTGACATATTTCTGCAGATTTCAATGAAAAGTTACTTGCCGAATTTAAGACTGAAAAAAAAAAGAAACAGAAAAATGTGGAAAGGTTTTGGCACCTTTCCAGTTGATAGACTACTGTTTTTTTTTTTTTCTTTTTTGCAATGTCTCAGAACTTAATTGACTCATTAGACCTTAGTCTAAGTTGGGTGATGACAACCAGATCTTAATAAAATCTCTGGCTCTTTGAACCACTCAGGGTGTTGTGCTTATACTCCACAACCATGGGCTCCTCCTAAGTAGCTCACTCTGGATCCAAAAATAAAGATAATTGACTCTAACAAAGCAGGGGAAGGCTATAAAAAGATATATAACTTCTTCCTGTTTGCAGTTTCCATTCCTGGAAATGTCATTAAGAAATGGAAGTTATGGGGAACTGTTGAAGTCAAGACAAGATATGGAAGACCACAAAAGAGCTCATATAGAACTGCACACAGAATGGTCAGGAATGCAAAGTAAAACCCACATATAACTGCAAAGGATCTACAGGAAAGTTTAACTGACATGGGAGAAGTGGTGTATCAGTCCATTTTGCACCATTGCTTGCACAAACATATCTGCATAGAAGAGTAACTTTTTAATAACGTGGATTCTTTTTAACCCCTTAACGACCCTTGACGTACCAGGACCGTCAAGGGTAAATTTGCTTTAAGGACCAGTGACGGTCCTGGTACGTCAAGTGTTAAATGGTAGCAGCGCGCCGCCGTGCACGCTGCTACCATTCAATCCAGGCTGACACTGAGCGGTCCAGTACCGGACCGTTCAGTCTCAGCCTCTGTCGGTTGTGCCAGGTCATGTGATCGCTGCGTCAGCGATCACATGTACCGGCATTCTAAAACAATGAATGAGGCAGTGCTACTTACTTCCTCTAGTGTGTCCTCTCTGCCAGTACGTCCCTTACATCAAAGTAAGGGACAGAGAAGCAGGGAGGAGACACCTAGTGGAAATAAAAAATACAGCAGCTGGGGGTGTTAACCCCTTCACTGCTGTTGCAGGAGGATGGCTAGATGCAGGTCAATTTCTGACCTGCTAAATACACTTTTTTTTTTTTTTTTTTTTGAAATAAAAACAACACACTTTTTTTTTTACAAATAAAATATTTTATTTAAAAAAAAAAAAACATCTCAAGAAACAAAATTGGAAGTGTGATTGTTGTGGAGTCATGTAATACACTTACACACACCGCCAAATGTAATGAACAAAAAAGTGGGAAAATAGGGTGGGAAAAAGGGACATGGGGATTTTCACCCAGGGGGGACAGTGGCCACTTTAAACTGCGCATTTTGTAGGTATGACTGACTAGTCATACCTTTCATGCAGTCTCCATAAAAATTTAACCCTTTGCGCCCAATTGATCCCAAGAGAAAAAACAAAAATGGTGTGTTTTTTACATTTTTTTTACCTTTTTCTTTAATTTTAATAAAGTAAATGGTGGGTTATCCATATAAGTGGGGTATCAAAGGAAAGCCCTATTTGTTTGTAAAAAAACAGTATATCATTTATGGGGGTGGAAAAAAAGCCTAAGAGGGAAAACACTGTTGAACAAAGACATAGTCAAAAAGGTCAGAATTGCTCCGGTCCTTAAGTTAAATCCACCTCTGATTTTCCCGGTCCTTAAGGGGTTAAAGGGCTTTCAACATGATCTATATATGTCAGACATTATTTAAAACTATAGTTTATGATTTTTAGCTTTATTTATCTCAGTTTATACAAATTGGCCAGTACTTTCTGGTACAAACTGGCAGTTGCGAGGGAGAGTGGAATGTTCGTGTCTGACACATCAGGGTATATCAACCAGACCTGCCTAATTTGCATAAACATACAAACGAATAATGCAAATATCTCAAACTATAAAAAAAAAAAGTAAACAATTATAGGTGATTTTGAATACGCTTTCAAAATCACCTTGTCTGCGCTGGGCTCTTACCTTCCTGTGGTAGTGAGCCGGGTGCCTCAGTGCTCCTTTTCGGCAGCCGGTTCCAGGGGCTGGCAGCTCTCTCCAATACTGGCCCTTCCGCATCCGGTCAGCATCTGAACAGGTGCACGTCACTGGGGAATTCCTCCAGTGATGTCTCTCTCCTATCTTAAAGGGACATGATCAGTTGTGTGCTCCACCTCCTTGCTTCTGTTGCTCCCGGTGTCCAGTTGTTGTGGCTTGTCTGACTACCCGCTTGGTTCTGACCTGTGACTCTGGCTGACTACCCGCTCTGGTATTGATCCCTGGCTTGTCTGATTACCCGCTTGGTTTTGACCTGTGGCTCTGGCTGACTACCCGCTCTGGTACTGATCCCTGGCTTGTCTGAAACATTGGGTGCCCGCACCGATACCTGCATTTGCGCGAGTAAATGCAGCCGATGCCAGCACCGATACCCTGTGTCAGGGTAGGTGCTGCAGAGAGGGACCCGGGGAGCTGCACACAATGCTCCCCGGTCACCTCTCTCCCTCCTGCAGCGTTGGAGCGTTGCCGCGGGTTACCATGGCAACACTCAGACGCTGACCTTGCTGGGGCTCGCAAGAGAACAGCGAGCACCCGGCAGAGGAGGATAAGGCAGGCAAAGGGGGGTGAAAGAGGCAGAGAGGGGGGTCAAGAGGGAGAAAAAGAGGCAGAAGGGACTAAGGGAGGGAAAAAAAAGGCAAAAGGAGGAAGGATCAGGAGACAAAAGGAGGGGGCCCAGAAGAGGCAAAAGGAGGGGGGATGAGGAGGGAGAGAGAGAGACAGGCAAAAGGGTGGGATCAAGAGTCAAGGAGGGGGAGAAAGGGGATCAAAAGGGAGAGAAAAAGCCAAAGCAAAAGGAGGAGGCTCAAGAGGGGGAGAAAGAGGCAAAAGGGGAGAGTCAAGAGGTGGTGTGTGTGTGTGTGTGTGTGTGTGTGTGTGTGTATATATATTTCAAGTACTCACCAATACCAATTACCAATACTTTTTTTTGCGATCTTTTGCCTAAAGCATATATACTGTGTGTGTATATATATATATATAATAGGGTTGCACCGATACTGGTATCGGTGCCAATACCAGCATTTGTGAGAGTACTTGTACTCGCGCAAATGCGGCCGATGCCAGCACCGATACCCTGTGTCAGGGTCGATGCTGCAGAGAGGGATCCTGGGGAGCTGCTCACAATGCTCCCCGGTCACCTCTCTCCCTCCTGCACCGTCGGAGCGTTGCCGCGGGTTACCATGAAAACGCTCCGACGCTGACCTCTGCCGGGGCTCGCGAGAGAACAGCGAGCACCCGGCAGAGGAGGGTCAGGGAGGCAAGATGGGGCAACGGGTGGTGAAAGAGGCAGAGAGTGGGTCAAGAGAGAGAAAAAGAGGCAAAGTGAGGAAGGATCAGGAGACAAAAGGAGGGGGCCAAGAAGAGGCAAAAGGAGGGGGGATCAGGAGAGAGAGAGAGGCAAAAGGGAGGGATCAAGTGTCAAGGAGAAGGAGTGGGAGAAAGGGGGATCAAAAGGGAAAGAAAAAGCCAATGCAAAAGAAGGGGGCTCAAGAGGGGGAGAATGAAGCAAAAGGTGGGAATCAAGAGGGGGAGAAAGAGTCAGAAGGGGAGAATCAAGAGTCAAGAGGTGGTGTGTTTATGTATGCGTGTGTGTATATATTTCAAATACTCACCGATACCAATTACCGATACTTTTTTTTGCGGTCATTTGCCAGTTTTCCAAGTACCTAAAGCATATAGGTACTTGGAAAACTGGCAAATGACTGCAAAAAAAAAGTATCTGTAATTGGTATCGGTGAGTACTTAAAAAAAGTATCGGTACTTGTACTCGGTCTTCAAAAATCGGTATTGGTGCATCTCTAATATATAATATGCTTAGGGTACCTGCAAAAAAAAGTATTGTTAATTGGTATCGGTGAGTACTTGAAAAAAGTATTCGTACTCGGTCTTAAAAAATTGGTATTGGTGCATCTCTAAGTAAAACCTCAGATGAACAACAACGCATGACATATTACGCCATGTCATGATTTATTTAACAAAAATAAAGTCAAAATGGAGAAGCCATGTGTGAAAAACTACTGCTTCCATAGGAATTAAGATGCTAAGTAGCAGACATGTGCTGCTAATCAAATGCCCTTGATTAACTGATCATAAGCAAGAGTGACCACCTCTATAAAACCTGAAGTTTTAGCAGTTTGCTGGTCTGTTGTGTGTTAACACAATGCCAAGGAGGAAAGATATCAGCAATGATCTTAGAGAAGCAATTGTTGCTGCCCATCAATCTGAGAAGGGTTATAAGGCCATTTCCAAACAATTTACAGTCCATCATTCTAGAGAAACATTATTCAAAAGTGAAAGACATTCAAAGACCGTTGTCAATCTTCCCAGGAGTGAACACCTTAGCAAATTCACCCCAAGTTCAGACTGCAATGCTCAGAGAAATTGCTTAAAACCCAAGAGTTACATCTTAGACTCTACAGGCCTCAGTTAGCATGTTAAAGTTCATGACAGTACAATTAGAAAAAGACTGAACAAGTATGGTTTGTTGGGAAGTGTTACCAGGAGAAAGCCTCTTCTCTCTAAAAAGAACATGGCAGCACAGCTTAGGTTTGCAATGTTGCATCTGAACACACCACAAGACTTCTGGAACAATGTCCTTTGGACAGACGAGAACAAAGGGGAGGTGTTTGGCCATAATGCACAGCACCACGTTTGGTGAAAACCAAATACAGCATATCGGGACAAACACCTCATACCAACTGTCAAACACATGTGTGTGGGGGGGGGGTTGATGATTTGTTTTTGTTTTGCAGCCACAGGATCTGGGAACCTTGCAGTCATTGAGTCGTCCATGAACTCCTCTGTATACCAAAGTATTCTAGAGTCAAATGTGAGACGCGCTTCAATCCTTACACATTATTGGGAGGAACAGGGGCTGTCTCTTCCTTAGACAGAGACAGGGAGAGGTGGTACATGCTCTGTGATAACATCTCCACGATGGCCACTCTCTCCCTGCTCCTGTTTCTCCAACAAAATGTAACATTTATACAGATCCAGACACAGTGGCACAGTTACAAACACATTTTATTACTCACTGTAAGCATATGTACTACCATGACTTCAACTGCATAATCATGATAGTTCTGCTTTAAGAGAGCTGTGCATAAACAAATGCCTGCAAACAACAATGAACCTGAAGCAACGCTGTTGCCATGTGTTGTTGTACACCTGAGGTTGTATTTACCTAATTTTTAGATCTGCTAAGGAACAGAAGATTGTTATACTGTCCTGATTTGTAAAACCATGGAATTCAAAGAGGGTGTACTTTCTTTTTCACATGACTGTAGGTGGTTTTTAACACACGTTTGGTATCAATGCCTAGGTTAGGGGCTACTTTAATGCAAAAAAGAGAGTCCCTTAACACGTGTTACTAGCCACTGCATGTAATTAAATAGCAAATTCAAATGATGTTTCATTGTTTTAAATTTTGCTTCATTGTGCTTTTTTAATCGTCGGTAGTTTTTCACAGCGCAGGTATTAGAATACCAAACAGTGACTTAAAACTACCAACATTAGTTTGGGTTTACTAACAGAGGTAATTGAGTCGAGCCCCTCACGTTTTGTATAGTCCTTTATTTAAGGCCTAATGACAACTATTTTCTAGGTAGACCTCTTCATTCATAAAACCACTAGATGGGAACTAATCAATATATAAATTACGAATTGTTGCTGATAAATAAATATGCCTAAATCACCGTAAAGGGAATTTTAATATCGAAAACAATGCAGTGCATATGAAAATAACAATTATAAAATATGGAAATAAAATTAACTTGTAACTGTAAATGATACAATTATAACTATCAATGTGTAGGGCCTCATTAAAATGTGAATGTCTCATTTCATATGAAAAGGTGTTATTGCATGGTGGGGGTAAAAGTTTATACAGCAGTCCGCACTTAGAGAATATGTGCCTCTTCGTTTTGTTCTTTTTTACATGTATCTGAGGAACTTTTTATCAGAAGTTCACACAGAAACAGCAGTAATGAAAAAGTAAAGGACTGAATGAACTCTTATCTGTATTAAGTCCTATATTCCTCTGTGTCCAATCCACGGCAATGGACTGTGGGTATAGGCTCCGCCTTCCAGCTGGTAGGACCAAACAAATTATAAATTAAATGCTCCACCTCTCCTTACTCAGTTAATTTGGTCCTACCAAGCTGGAGGACGGGGCTTAGGCCCTCAGCTCCACTTCTGTAGGATGGACAGGGACATAGAGAAAATATGCGGCTTTTATGTATGCTGCCTATTAACGCAGCATACATTCTTCTGCTTACCGGCAAAAATCTGGGTCCGCTTTCAACCGGACTTGCAGAACGCCGGAGTGCTTGTTTGGATGCGGGGCTCTTTCGGTCACTCCAGGTGAGCCTTCCGCCTTCCTCGGCATGGCTCACAGCTTCCTCCCAGTCAATCTGGGACAAGTCGCGCCAAACCAGAGGCGCCAATCGGAACGCACGCTTTCCCCCTGTTAACAGGAAGTAGCGTCGCGTGCGTTCCACAGGTGGAACGCAGGGAAGGAAACGCTTGTTGGCGGTCTATCGATTTAAAAGGAACTGGAGAATACACTCGGTGGATATGTAAGTTTCTTTACTTATTACTTGGCTGTATTATTGCTGTATTTCTTGCTTAGTTTCACTATGTCTAAGGATAAAGCTGAAAAGTCTAAAGTTTCTTCAGATCCCCCTAAGGAAGATAAATCTGCTCCTAAATTTAAGGGATGTGCTGGTTGTGAAAATAAAATTCCTGCTGCTGACTCTGCTAAGCTCTGTAATGACTGCCTAAAAAAGATAGCCAGTCCTGAGGTTCCAGCTCAGTTCTCAGAATTCCTAGGCTGGATGAAGTCTTCTATGCAGGAGACATTCCAGTCTATGCAAGAGGCATCTAAAAAGAGACCTAGAGTGACAGAACCCCAGGAAGGACCCTCATACGCTGAAGATGAGGATACAGCCAGTATCATGGATATGGAGTCAGGAGGCTCATCCATAGAAGAAGGGGAGCTTACTGAAGAAGCCACTTCCTTCAATATTGATAAAATTGATAATTTAGTCAGGGCTATGAGAAAAACACTTGGCCTGACTGATACCCAGAAAGAATTGAACGTGATGGATTCAGCTTTTGTGGGATACAAGAAAGAAGCTCCAACCTTTCCAGTGCATAGCTCCATACAGGATATTATTACTAAGGAATGGAAAATGGCAGATAAACGCCCTCAGAACACCAGAAGAATGCAAAAGATGTATCCTTTCCAGGAGGAAGATATCAGCTCATGGACTACATCACCTAAAGTGGACGCAGCAGTAGCTCACATATCAAGGCGAACCACATTACTGCTGGAGGATGGTACTACTCTTAGAGATCCAATGGACAAGAGAGCTGATTCAGCCCTGAAAAAGCAATTCTCCATAATTGGTCAAAATCTTAAAATTGCTACTGCTATGGCATGCGTCTTTCGTACCCTAAGAATCTGGCTAAACGATTTGGAGGAGAAGATAGACTCATCTGTGTCAAGATCTCGCCTACTGAAAGAACTTACTCCAATCAAAGAGGCTATTAGCTTTTCTTGTGATGCCACGATGGATAACATTAGAAGCCTAGCAAAATCTTCAGCTCTCTCTATTTCATCAAGAAGAGCCCTTTGGATAAAAGCCTGGGAAGCTGATGCCACTTCCAAGAACAAGTTGGTCTCACTCCCTTTCTCAGGACTCAAGTTGTTTGGAACCTAACTAGAAGATATTATTAAGCAATCTTCAGGAGGCAAGAGTCAGTTCCTTCCTCAGCAAAAGAAAGCTAGACCATCCCCTTCTAGACCTTCAACATCCAGGAAACAATCCTTTCGTGACTCCAGAAGATATCGTCCAGGAAAAGGATACGAACAGCGTCAGCAAAATTCATCCCAGGGATCTAGACCTGGTGGCCGTAAAGGTTTCCAGGGAAAATCCCGTAATCAGCAAAACTCACAATGAAACAAGCTTAACCCCATCTCCAGCTCCAGTAGGGGTCAGGCTGGAGCTGTTCAGAGACGCCTGGGAAAGAATAAATCCAGATCGTTGGGTGCGTCAAATATTGGAGATGGGGTACAGCTTAGAATTTCAGTCTGTCCCAGCAATGCAGATTTTCAAGTCCTCCAAAATCAGGAATCCTCAGTTAGCAGCCAGAATGAACAAGGAGATCCAGGTTCTTCTACAGAATCAGGTTATAGAAGAGGTTCCGAAGACCCAAGAATTCCATGGGATCTATTCAATAATTTTCTCCGTTCCCAAACCTTCCTCGGATTTGTGAATCATCTTAGACTTAAAGAAGATCAACACCTTCCTGAGGATTCGAAAATTCAAGATGGAAACAACCCAGTCTGCTATGAAGATGATTCATCCAGGTTCATATCTAACCAGAATAGATCTGAAGGATGCATATTACCACATTCCAGTCCACTGCTCACACAGGAGGTACCTTCGGTTTCACTTTCAGAAGAAACACTACCAGTACAAAGTATTACCCTTCGGTCTAGCCTCAGCACCTCGAGTATTCACGAAGGTTTTGTCAGTAGCCATGGCAGCTCTACGTCAAATGAAGATAACAGTTGTTCCTTACCTGGACGACATATTGATCATTGCAGATTCAAAGATGGAATCAGAGGAAAGTACAAGGAGATGCAGAGATCTTCTGACAGAACTAGGTTGGATTATAAATATAAGAAAGAGCCAGCTTCTGCCATCTCAATCCTTAGTGTTCCTGGGAGTAAAATTCAACACAGTCCTGAACACAGCCCATCTTTCCAGGGACAGACAAGACCGAATTCTTCACAGAATCTCCTTATTTCTAAGGAAGCAAGTACAGACAGCAGAAGAGTTCTCCAGGCTCTTGGGAAACCTGTCCTCCACGTACCAGATTCTGCCCTGGGCCAGATCACATGGCAGAGCAGCTCAACAGAATTATCTCCTGTTCTTCAGGAAGGATCCAAACAATCCATCTATGAGGATTCCCATATTCCCCTCAACCAGAAAGGAGCTCAATTGGTGGAACAACAGATCTCATCTATCAGTGGGAAAGTCTCTTCTACCCACAGTATGGGAGGTCATCACCACAGACGCCAGCAAGACCGGCTGGGGGGGTCTTTGGCGACAGAAGGCAGTTCAGGGAATTTGGACCTCGGAAGAACAGGTTCATCACATCAACTTTCTAGAGCTCCTGGCCATTTGGAAGACCCTAAAGCTTCTAGGACAAGGCATCAGGGGCTTAAACATCCTAATAAGATCAGACAACACGGTAGCTGTACGGTATCTTCTAAATCAAGGAGGGACAAGAAGCAGGAAACTCAACAACCTTGCCATCAGAGTTCTCAGATGGGCAGAATCTCATCTAGCATCTCTATCAGCAACTTACATTTCAGGAAACCTCAACAGGGAGGCGGATTTTCTAAGCAGGAAAAGCCTGGACCCAGGGGAATGGGCCTTGAACAAGCAGATATTCCTGGACATCATATCTCAACTAGGAAAGCCATCTGTCGATCTAATGGCAACAAGAGAAAACACAAAGTGTCCGAAGTTCTTCTCCAGATGGAAGTCCCAGAGCTCGATGGGACAGGATGCTCTTCAGTACCCATGGAAATTTCATCTAGCCTACATATTTCTGCCCCTCCCTCTTCTGACCGAGGTAATACAGAAGATAAAGAGGGACAGGGCAGAAGTTATATTGGTGGCCCCAGATTGGCCAAGAAAAATATGGTACCCAGACCTTCTCCGAATGTCTACCCTTCCTCCAGTCAGTCTCCCGCAACATCCTCAACTGTTGACACAGGGACCCATATGCCATCCAGATCCCTCCTTTTGGAAACTGAAGGCTTGGCGGCTGAGCGGAGCTCCTTAAGACTCAAGGGTCTCAAAGACTCTGTCATTGACACTATTCTGGCTGGTCGCAGATCATCCTCCACCAGAATATATTATAGAGTATGGGCTACTTTTCAGAAATGGTGCTCATCTAAAGACTTGAATAGAGACTTGATCAATGCTGCAGTTATTTTAGAATTTCTTCAGGAAGGGTTTGACAAAGGTCTTCGCCCAGCATCTCTAAAGGTGCAATTATCGGCCTTATCTGCAGTTTTAGCCTTTCCCTTCGCAGAGCAATATGTGGTTCGCAGATTTATGTCTGCCATTACTAAAATTAAGCCTACCATTCGTGAAATTGTTCCCCCTTGGGATTTGAATTTGGTACTGCAGCAACTCTGTAGTCACAAGAATTTTGAGCCTTTAGAAGAAATTTCCATCAAACATTTAACCTTAAAGGCTATTTTTCTTACTGCTATAACCTCAGCACGCAGAGTTGGTGAACTGCAGGCTTTATTATGCTCCTCCCCTCACCTTGTCTTTCATGATGACAAGGTAGTTTTGCGCCCTAGACCATCATTTAGGTCAAAGGTAGTTTCTACTTTCCATTTAAGTCAGGAGATAATTCTCCCATCCTTCTGTTCTAATCCTGCTAACAGTAAGGAACAGGAGCTAAATAAGTTAGATCTTGTTAGATGCCTAAAAACTTATCTTTTTAGAACTAAGACTTTCAGAAAGTCGGAAGCTTTATTTGTTCACCATACAGGTAAATTCAGAGGAACTGCAGCCTCTAAAGCTTCTATTTCCAGGTGGATCAGACAGTGTATCACTCTGGCCTATGAATCAGCTCGCCTGGATCCTCCTAGAGGTTTGAAAGCTCATTCTACCAGATCGGTTTCAACCTCTTGGGCACAAAAAGCCATTGCCTCTCCAGAGGAAATTTGCAAGGCAGCAACTTGGTCCTCTGTGTCCACTTTCATAAAGCACTATAAGTTGGACTTGTTCTCTTCAGTGGACGCAAAGTTCGGCAGGAACGTGCTTGAAGCAGCGATCCCTGCCTCTGACTAATTCCCTCCCTGTCCTTGGGGAACTGCTTTGGTAAGTCCCACAGTCCATTGCCATGGATTGGACACAGAGGAAAAGGTGAAATTTACTCACCGATATTTTGTTTTCCTCTGTGTCCTTCCACGGCAACCCTACCCAGGTTAAAGTTGGTATAAGTATCGTTCCTATATACCTTGATCAGACTGAATATTTGGGGATATGTTTTTATCATGATCTGTACTAATTAAATGTCTGTATGTTTTACAGCTTGGTTAACAGAATAACTGAGTAAGGAGAGGTGGAGCATTTAATTTATAATTTGTTTGGTCCTACCAGCTGGAAGGCGGAGCCTATACCCACAGTCCATTGCCGTGGAAGGACACAGAGGAAAACAAAATATCGGTGAGTAAATTTCACCTTTTGTCCTGTATTGGATTGGTAGGACTTGTAGTCTAACATTCACATTGTATTAGCACTTGGGGATATATAAAATACTTTCTAGTTGACCATCCTCTTGTGTGATGTTATACTGGTTAAGCTATAACCAGTTACAGTACAAGAGACTATTGGGGCGATGCAGGAAACGTGCGCAATCGCTATTTCCTGTGTGGAAACCACTAGGTAATAGGTTTGTGCATGATTTTATTGAATTGCGCATGAAAATTCAAGATTGGCGAACAGCTGCGTATATTTAATTTTTTGTGGGCGTGGCTAAGATTAGGGAATCTGTGTGAGTGGAATCGTGAATGGCCTAATGCAAGAACTGCTATTGCGAATGAATTTATACGTCTGTGTACTGTTGTTGTAAAATGGAATTTTTTTATGCGCAATACAAGAAGCACTCGGTATTTAGCTTCCTGGATTAGAACACGCGCAAAATCTATCTGCTCACAAAAAAATGCCTTTACCCAATACAAATGTTTCTTGCATCATGCCATATACTCTTAACTTGTATCTAGATATGGATAATGTTTCATATTTATAAAGGTAATACTTTAACTCTTTAAGAACCATAGAAGTGGGAAAAGCATTAACTTAGCCAATTTCTTGACAAAGTATTATTCACCCCTACAGTACTTAAAAGATTAAGACCTTTTCTTTCTTACATGATAAAAGAGTAAAACCTATATTAGCATTATACATAGAGCCAATAAGAATACTTATTTACTGGTAATTTTGAATCACACAACTCTGGTTGTTCAGACCTTTTTTTTACTGCTGTATCTTCTGGCATGTGGCAGATTAAATACCCGTTACTTCCCTATCTGATTACTGTCAACACTTTAACCCAAAGTCTGTTTATAGGATTTTCATAGCTGTCAATCTTGAGTAGCTTTTTTTTTTTTTATTTTATCCCTTGCAGTGTTACAAGGCACTTAGGGGCTTATTAAGAAAGCTTTAGTCTTCTATTACACTTTTGGATGAATAAATTGCAGTTATTGTCTTCACTGATACTACGTGTATAATATTTTGTTTTTATCTTCTTTTAACATAATCAGGTAAAAAAGTGCAGCCTGGGGAATTCTGGGATGTGGTTGTCATTACAGCTGCTGACAAACAACAAGAGTTGGCTTATGAACAGCAGATAGCTGATAAACTCACAAGAAAAGAGCTTCCTCTTGGAGTTCGTTATCATGTTTTTTCTGATCCACCGGGACCTAAAATAGGTGAGCTCTCCAGCTATTTTTATAATTGGTTGTCTTAAGCCTGTGCTTGTCGTGTGGTAGAGCAGTGATTCCTTCACAGGCTTTGTGTCTGCAGCACTGCACCCAGCTAGCCAATTAGTGTATGATCCTATGCCTATAAATATCCAAGCATTCTTCAGCCTTATTGCTAGGAAAATACACCAACATCCGCTGTAGTCTTTCTACATTACTCTACTTTTCAAAAGAAAAGGTGCTATGTACACAGTAGGCTGTGTGAAGAAAGGAAAAAGATGAGCAATGCGGAGCATACTAACAGCATCAAAGGGGACAAATGGAAACTGTCAATGATTTTAAAGTGGAAATTTAATTCCATAGAATCCTTTGCAATGTGTCGGAGACCTCTCTATCATTCAAGGGGTTAAAATCTCAGTTTAAAAAAAAGAGATTTTTATTTGTCCCCAATGGAGCTGTTGGTTTACCCCACAGTTGATCTAAATCCTATATAATAATTCTCTAGGATGTTTGTCAGAAGCCGTCATGCGCAGTAGAGACTGCCCGAACGCTCAGAATGCAATGCGTTGCGTGCCCCTCTGGCACTCAAAGGGTTAACATCACCCGGACCTTGGCCCGTGTACCCGGGCTTTTGCATTAGTCTACTTAATAAACCAGTGAGGCTAAGGTATTAAGAAAAGTGGAGGAACATAGGTGACAAGTATTCCTGTTGATTTAACTTTTAACCCCTTGATTGCTAGCAAGGTTTCCAGAGGATTGCTTTGCAATATTTTGGAGACCTTTCTAGCACTTAGGGGGTTAAAAGTCCCATTTTCAGTCTGGGATTTTGCAAATTACTTTTTTTTCTGCTGTTTGTTTGCTGCAGCACTGTCCCACTTAGTATATTCACCTCAGTGAAAATAATATAATTTTTTAGAATGTCAGTACATTTCTTGAAATCTTGAACACACCACATTCTGTACTTATTTCATATCAATTTATGTTCATTTAACCTGTTGGATGAAATCCATAGAGACCTCTCTAGCATCCAAGGGGTTAAATTACTCAGCCCTTTTAGGTGAATAACATAAAAAGAAAAGGGAATGTCTACAAAATGTAATTCATTTTTTGGGTTTTGATTGTTTTATTAGATACATAGTACATCATTCAGCAAGCTATAGGTGCAGTTTTGGACTACACTATTGACACATTATGGTGCAGTTTGCTTGTGAATTGTACATCTTTACCTTGCTGAATTTGGCCTGTAGGTCTTCATTCTGTTTCAAGGAACATTCAGAGTAAAAAAAAATGCCTTCTTATGGAAGAGAAAAAGCTTGTAGAGTGAATTTATCTATTTATTCTAGTTGGTTATGAAATTGCCCCTTACAGTAGAACCATATTCCTTTAGCACTGCCACGATATTGCAGGGAATCAAAAATTCAGTTAAATCTTGAGTAATTAGTTTTACCATGTCAAGAGTTAAGTTTACCAAAGTGTTGAGTAGTCCATAATGTGATGGAAAACTTTTGAGAGTCCCTAGGAGGAAGACCTTAATACCTGTAATAGATAAAAAAGGCATCCACACCATGAATTGTAATCTACTCCCAAAAAACAGCAATAGGAGATTGTGTAGAGAATGTGGGATTCAGCCCACATCCCCTGGACTGTGGAGTTAAACTATATAGTGCTCAACCACAGTCCTTTTTGTATGGGGTTGGGGGTTAAAGGGATAGTAATGTTTCATAATAAAAGCAGCTCTAATTAATCATCATAGTATTTGAGCCTTGGAGAGTGTTATTTCAGTTCTGTCAGAGTTGTAGTTCAAGAGTAATTGAATGATAAAGTATCCCCCTCCCGCCCCTTTTACTGATGTAACACTGCTCAGCCAGATCAGAAGGGAGGTGTCCAGGTAGACTGCAGAGAGGGACAATCTTCAATTAAGATAAGGGAAAAACCTGAAAAACTTGTCAAGGGGGGCAGGGCCTTCATTGTTCTCATAGGAAGAAGATTGTCCCCTTCTGTTATCTGTGTGGTCTATGGACTGGATTCCACATCTGAGAAGAGATTGCTTACATTAGGTAAAAGGGACGGGAGGGGGAAACTTTGCTTGTGAATATCTCTCAAACCATAAAGGTTTGAGAGATATGACTTCTACAGTTCTTCATGTTTTTTTAATGCCTACAAAATAAAATAAAGATAAAATAAAGTATTACTATCCCATTAAGAATTTTTTTTTAGCATTTAGTAGTGCTTAAAAACTTGAATGCAAAAAACCGTATATCTCAAACCGCTATGGTTTGAGAGATATCTGCATTCAAAGTTTGATGTTTCCTGCTGACAGCTTTACAGATCTGTGTCGGCCGACATGGAGGCGCTGCAGCAGAGCCGCATTCCCGTTATTTAAAACGAATGACTTCATTGGAATGGTCTACAAAGTGTGCTTGCAAACCAGGCACACATTTTAGACCATTCCAGTGCAGTCATTCTTCACCATATTGCAGTTATGTATTGGAGGCCCAGCGTTCAAGGGAAGAATATTATTTGTCCACTATGGTTGTTAGTTTGCACCAGAATCATCTGTAGCTTCTTGAATGCAGCCCATTGTAATAACATACAGTCATACGTAAGTTATTTGTCTCTTAGAATTTTTAGCATGTCTGTTGCTGTATCCATGATGAAACTACTAAATATGTCTTTACCTTTTTTAAGTTCCGTTTATCTGTATGAGGATGAGCTGTTGCAAGACATCTGCAGTTCTTGTTGACTGTTTGTACATAGTATTATAGTAAATTAGGTTGAATAAAGACACAAGTCCATCAGGTTCAACCTTTGCCTCATACCCTAGTGACATGAGAACTGTCTAGCTATACTGCTACCAAATAAGACCTTCCTGATCTGCCTACTAATAAACAGTATAACCCTGCATGTTCCCTTTTGAAACAAATGTATCTTATCTTCTCTTGAATGTATCCATTGTATCTGCCATAACCACCTCCTTGGGCAAAGAATTCCACAATTTAACAGACCTTACTGTAAAAAAAAACCCTTCCTCTGCTGAAGTCTAAACCTCCTTTCCTCTAATCTCAAGGGGAGTCCCCGGGTCACCTGATCAGGCCTTGGAATGAATAGCCCACCGCAGAGATCCTTGTATTGACCTCTCATATACTTGTACAATGTGATAAGGTCTCCTCTTAGTCGTCTTTTCTCTATCGTAAATAAACCAAGTTTGTCTAGTCATTCCAGATATGTCAAGTCCTCCATTCCCTTAATTAATTTTGTTGCTCTTCCCTGTACCCTCTCTAGTTCTATTATATCAATTTCAGAAAAGATGTATACTTATTTATTTATTATTTGTTTCAGGAAATGGAGGATCAACCCTTCATGCACTTCAGTGTTTGAAGGAAATGTACCCAAATGAAATGGATCATTTTACAGTTATGCTAATCCACGCTGGTATGTGTGTGCTTTAACTAAATAGTACATTTGCTTGAAAATGCTCTCATCTAACAAACAAATTTGACAGTCATTAATTAGAACAGAATACTTTCTCAATTGATAATCTGAAATTATTTTGTTTTAATTAATTAAAGAGGGCCAATTTCAATAATTTTAAGTTATTTTAAAGAGAATTAAACACAGCTTATATGATATGGTAGATAATAAGTAACTGAATTGTTACTGTTCCATATCACTTATTAGTGGAAACATGCTGCATAAAACATTTAAAATTATTTTTTCAATCAGTTCTTGTAACCTTAAAACACACAAGATATCGTAAAGTACCAGTCACCTTGGGTTTCGCATGTAACGCAAGCATAATTACAGACACATGCAAAATTCATAAGTTGACTGGTGTACCAGTATATCTGTGTCTGTAAGTTCATAAGAATGTCCTTGTGTGTTAAATAAGAAAATGCAATCCTGTTTTATACAGCATTGTTCAGGTCCTGTGGAAGAGCAGAGACTCAGCTGCTTTTTCTCCAGTGTTATTAAAGGGGAACATTCACATCCTGAAAACTTGTGAGCACTTGTTTAATCACCAAAGAAACATTAGAAAATGTGCTCTTCTTTTTTTTTTTTTTTTTTTTTTTTTTTTTAAACTTACTTTTTGAGATATTAAACTTAAAAGCTATCCACTTCCGCATAGTGTGACACGATGTAGCTGCGGCACGGCTGTCTGGACTTCCCAGCAGTCTGTCAGTCTCCTTCCAGCTGCCTCCGGGAGAGCGTTCACGCTTCACTTCAGTGTGGTGTGAACGGCTCGTAGCATTACAGGAAGCGTTGATTAGCATTATACTGAAGTTTCAACCTCAGTATAATGCTAATCGCCACTTCTTGTAACGCTACGAGCCGTTCACACCACATTGAAGTGAAGCATGAACGCACTCCCGGGGGCAGCTGGGAGGGAGTTGGGAGGCAGACTGCTGGGAAGTCCTGAGAGCCGTGCCGCAGCTACAGTATGCGGAAATGGATAACTTTTAAGTTTAATATCTTAAAAAGTAAGTTAAGAAAAAAAGAGACAGCACATTCCTAATGTTTCTTTGGTGATTAGACAAGTGCTCAAAAGTTTTCAGGATGTGAATGTTCTCCTTTAAGCCAGCAAACTGCTCAGGGAAGCTGTGCAACATTGGACTTAGTTTGGCTGAGTGCTTGCATGTTTCCCTTGTCTTGCATTTTTGTATGTTGCGCTAGCCATTTATTTGAACCTAAATGGGTTTTGAGAAATTGTTCGTTAGTGGTACAGTGTAGTAATTTTATACCCACATTCTGAAGTTGTTAGCCTTCTGTGCAGGGAATTGGCATAAAGTGCCTTGTTGTACCTCAAAATATAAAGTTTAAATCATTGACATAGTACCAAAAAAACAGCTCATATCAAATCACCTTTGATACAGAGAAACACTTATTGAAGCCATTTCCGGTTAACCCTCTGAGTGCCAGGGGAGTATCGAACACATTATATTGTAATTTGTTGGATACCTCTCTGGCATCCAAAGGATTAAGCAAAATTCCTCACTCCAAAAGGCATATTTCCCTGTTAAGTTATAGAGGTGTAGGATCTCTGGTTCTACATGCACCTTTCTCCTCATTGCCCATGTCTTTCCCGTGTGGTTAACCCCTTGGGGAGCAGTGGGGTGGAAATCACATGCATGAAACAAGTTCCTATGCAGAGTGGATGTCTGACCTGAAGAGGCTTTCTGGTTTGTGTGGAGACTGGGGAAGTCAGCACCACACCTTGATTTGTATGGAGGACAGGAGCTATGTGGTTATTGTTCAATGTACTGAAAAGCTGATAAAGTGCACAGGCAATGGGCATGATGGGCCATGGGGTCATCAGGAAGCAGAACATCAGAGCTGTGCAGTACAAAAGGAAATTAAACTTCAAGTTAACCCTTTTAGTACCAGCAGAGAGTGCAACACATTGCAAAGTAATGTATTGCACACATCCTCTGGCACTCAAATAATTAATAGTATCCTGCCCCCATCCTATCTCTAGCATTTACTGGACTACAGGCCCAACCGTCTCCGCTAGATGCTACAATCCAACAGTAGCTGAAGGGCGGTAAGTTTCTTATCCATGTTTTTTTTTTGGCTGTGTGTGTGTGTGTGTGTGTGTTCACCACTCTGTTACAGTGGAGTGTTTATTATCCAAAATTCTATAATTAGAAATAGTACCAAATGAAAGCTTATGCTATCCTCTCCCCCCCCACCCCCCCAAAAAAGTGTTTGGTTTATATGGGTGTAGTAAACAATATAAAGGGCAAAACAAGTTAAAGATGATGCTCAAATGTGAACTGTACTTTGGTAATGAATATGTAAAATACCAGTGGTCCATAAAGGGTTAATTTCTCTAGAACTATTTTATTTTACATAAAAATGGCTAATACACCATATAAGCAGATTTTAATTATCTGTAAAACTAACTTGTATTTAAGGAACACTAACCCCTAAAATGATCTATTGTTATGCATGCTTAAATACCTGGTACTCCATGCCAGCCTCTGTAAAAATTGTTGATTTGCTTTTGAGGCCTAAAATCTTGTCTTTTATATGCCATCTGGGAGCTTTCATCTGTGCTTTTTTTCCAGGGCTCCCATTACAATAGTAATCATAATAGGTGTCCCAGAACAGATATTGTTTCAATGTCTGTCAATGGGCTTGAGATAATATTCTGGATAGGAGTGGGTACTATCACAGTATTAGTTGTGCACAAGCAGTTAACAAAAATTATATATACAGTAGTGTCCAAAAGTGTAATTCCACATCATTAACTCATTTTATTTGATCATTTATTAAAAAGTAGTAAAATATTGTAATCAGATGATAATTATTATTCAGGAAAACATTATTTAACACGGAGACAAAACAGTATTTTATATTTGTTAAATCTATACTTGAAATTGTCATTTATATGAATATCCTCTTCATGCACCATTTGCTTATACATTTTCAAAACTTTCATGTGAGGAGAAGGCCACATGAGCTAACACCACAGTGTATAAAACCTACAGTTAAATATGGTGCAGGAAATATTCAAGAGTGAGGATGCTTTGCTTATTCTGGATTTTGTGACGCGCAAAATCAACTACACATTGACCAAAGGGAAGCAACACTCTCTTCTCTTCAGAGGGATGGCATCCCTTCTGGCTTAAGGTTGTGTGGAAGAGGATTCATTTTCCAGCAAGGCTTTAAAGTCCCATGTAAAAGTGGAGGCAAGCCAGCTGTACAATATGTGAGAAATGCAAATGTTCAAAATCCCCATTGTGTTAAATGGGTCTTTTATCCCCATTTGCAGTTGTTTTTCCCCAGAATTACTCCACTCTCTTTTGAACATAATTCTGTTAAAGTGTAAATAAGAGTGCACTCTCCAAACTTCTTCTTAGTGGTTTATCTGGTTACCTCAATATACTGATAGATTTGAATAATTAACTTAATACTGTTATAAGGGTATTACTCCCATTTCATGAATGTTACCTCTCCATCAGGTGTACACATGACATAGTAAAGGATAAATCCCACCAAAATTTGTATTCTGTACCCCGTTTATTAGTACAGTATAAAACATGTAATGTGTAACATTCCAGCAATTATCACAGGGTCTGTCATAAGAGTTCCTGGTTTAATTCTTATTCTTGGGATCCAGCTTATGGCTCTGTTTTAATTATTACCATTACTTTGTTAATTTGTCACATATGTTTGATTCATTTTATTTGTTTCAACAAAATCACTGGAAACAACCTAGTTTGTTATAAGCAGGGCTGGGCAAAGTGTGGTTGGCTTGCTGTCATTAGGCTGCAATTATCATCATCCACAGCTTGCCACTGCCTGGCAGAAAATGATAGGAGTTGTAGTCCAACAATAGTGGGAGTGTTACAGTTTGCTAAGGCTTGTGAGAAGAACACTTCAAAGCTGGAAACACTTGTTGATCCATGATTAACAGTGTGAAACCTTGGCCAGATGAGGTCCTTATCATAGTGGACTTGTAACCTGTAGGGAAGATGGATTCATTTTAAAAAGAAATGAAAATTGTGTGGATGCTAACCATTTGTTTGTAATATGAATAGTTTTTGAGAAATTGGCCTTTAATTGTTGATGGCTGAGTGGGGCACTTAATGCTTATTATGGTAGTTTCTATGCTAGGCCACTATTACCACAGATATATAAACATATTAATATGCTAATACACCCCAAACAATAAAAGATAAAGCTGAAATGGAAATCCTGCCAAGATTGGAAACAAAAAATTTTAGAAATCCACCCACTTTGGAACTCTCCATTAACTTGTAGATGCACAGGCTTTTATTTATTTTAAAACCAGTATGCTCAACATCCTTCTCAAAAACATTAACTGCAATAAAACACAAAGTGCATCGGTCTGTTCCTTATATTTTTATTAGAAAAGAGAGTCACACAGCCAAATGTCTGTTCAAAGATTTAAAGCCAATAACACAGCACATCAAACAAGATCTTTCCATCTGCCCTACAACATACTCTCTCCTCTTCCAGCTGCATGGTTGAGATCCTTATGAGACATCAGTTTGCAGAAGAGAACTGAATGCCTCTATGAATGAATGAATGTTTATGTATATATAGTGCCACAAATGTACAGAGCTTTACAATTTTAAGGGTTTAGACCATAGAGGGTTACAGGTTATGAACACTGGAAGGTGAGGTCCCTGCCTGAAAGCTTACAGTCTAAGGTGGTAATGGGAGACACAGAGTTCATAAGGGCCAAGTGCCTTCTAGCTTTTTAAAGTTTTGCTGAGGAGGTGTAATTTTAAGCGTGACTTGAAGATCGTAAGATAGGTGTAGTTGCGCAGGATTGGAGGTAGAACATTCAACAGATATGGAGCAACTAGAGAGAAAGGTTTGATTATATGTGAGAGGGGTGTAGATATAAAAGAAGCTGAATGAAGACTGTCATTGGCTGATTGTAAGTGGTGGGATGGGGTATAGAGGTAGATCCCACAGCATTCATGTGAAGACTTACACACACACACAATAAGCAATTGGTTCTGCAGGTGTCAGCAATGCTAGCTAACTGTAACTCTCAATGATCTAAAATTGCTATCAATCTAATCTCACCCTATTATTTCTATGATTGGAATGTATGACTTCCAGAGATTATTCTAATTTTACAGCCAAATGTCTACTGTATAATAGTTCTCACTAGATTGGTTAGATCCACTAGGAAATATTAGAAAAATTACCCCAGAATAGACTGGGTTATAACAATTCTGGAAGTGTATACAATGTTATGTAAATAAACTTTAATTATACTTATACACCTACGAGAGGGTGTGGTCTCTGGCACAGCGAGGTTCCGTTTAATTCAGGTGAGCAACTAGGAAATTCGGCTAAACAAAAAGTTCCTTTTCCCCCGTATACTGCTTATATTACCTATACCCCCCCTTAACAGAAAGGTACACCCATTCTTTTCTCATAGGTCACTCCTTAGAGAATTAGATTGTTAGGTAATTTTTACATTTTCATAAAGTTTTCTAGTTCGTAAATACCATATAAATTCAACTTGTAGGAATAAATTTACCATGCCACTAGATGGCAGTCTACTGCCAGAAATCTTCAGGAAAGATTATTAGTGTCAATCAAATATAATGAGGAAAACTAACTGGATAAGTTTTGAAACACATTCTTTTGTAGGATATATGAACCCACAGGTGCATCTCTATCATATTCAAGGTTAGAGAGATGCCTCCTTCAAGGATTTTCACTGCGTGTAAGTTTCAAAAATCCATTTCTAAAGAAATAAAACTTATGTCCTTAAAAATACAGCCATATATATATATATATACACACACAGACAGAATGGTTTCTGAATGTCTTCATTAACCATTTCCTTCCAGCAAAGAGCAGACCCTCTGACAGTCAATCGTGTCAAAAGCAGCTGAGAGATCAAGCAGGATAAGTAATGAAAAGTGACCTTGCAATTTGGCAATGTCTTGATCATTGGCCACTCTTGTCAGTGCAGTCTCAGAGTAGTGCAAAAGCCAGATTGTTATGAGTCAAGCAAGTGAGAGTAGGCTTGGAATTCCAAGAGCTTAGAGGCAAAAGGCAGGAGAGAAATCAGTTGGTAGCTAGAGAGTGTGGACATGTAGTGGAGGGATAGGATGATAGCAGGTTAGTCAAGTCCTTGCCTGTCATTTTGGAACTGGACCACTCTTTTGGGTGATTAGTCTAATATGTATGTAGAAATTTCTCTTTTGTAATGGCACTAGACAGCTAAAACGTGATGCTTTTGAGTGGTATAAGGTGCAATATTGTGAGAAGCACAGGATGGGGCACTTTCTTGTTTTTTATTCCAGTACCAAGATTACCACAATATTGTAAATTAATGTAGACAGAGCCCACACCCTGGTGGTATTTCTAATAACAATCATTAAGCTTGACCTTAATCAGAACTAATTACCATACTGTGCAGTGAATTATTGCAACATTCTACACTGTAGCAACAAAATAGGTTAATTTCTCAAAAAATATTTATTTTACTGGTTAGTACAACATATAGGAAAATACTTATTTTTAGTAAAACAAGCTAAACTTATCTTACAGTGACATGTATAGACTTGAAACAAAAGTTTTATTCATGATTGTTAATTATCTATCTTTTTTTTTTTTATTTAGGTGGTTATAGTCAACGCTTACCAACTGCAAGTGCCCTGGGAAAAATTTTCACAGCTTTACCTCTTGGAGACCCTATTTACCAAATGTTAGAGCTCAAATTAGTTATGTATATTGACTTTCCAAAAAATATGAATCCAGGAGTATTGGTTACTTGTGCTGATGACCTTGAACTTTACTGCAGTGGAGATTTAGAGGTTAAGTTTGAAAGACCTGGCATTACTGCTTTGGCTCACCCGTCAACATTAACCATAGGTACAACGCATGGTGTGTTTGTATTGGAGCCACCTGACTCTAATCGTCAGGAACTAGAGTATAGACAGTGCAAGTCTTATCTCCATAAACCTACCATTGAGAGGATGCACCAAACAGGGGCTGTAAGTATTCAAAGAAATTCTTCTGAGGATTGCGAAGTTGTATACACAGATAGTTTATTTTACATGGATTATAGTACTGTAAAGGTGTTACTCGGACTCTTCAAGGAATTAGGCAGTCTGAGTTGTGAAATAGATGCATATGGGGACTTTCTGCAAGCTCTTGGCCCCGATGCAAATTTAGAATACACAGAGAATACTGTCAACGTTTCGAAAATAGAACCCCATCTTAGCGAAGTAAGAAAAAAGATATATTTTCTCCTTAGAGGAACAGATTTTACTGTAATATTATTAAATAACTCAAAATTCTACCACATAGGAACAATGCAAGAGTACTTATATCATTTCACTTCTGATACCAAGCTCAAGGCAGAACTTGGTTTGCAGTCAAAAGTTTTTAGTGTCATTGCTGATCAGGATAAAAAAATTAATGACACTGCATGTGTCATTCATAGTGTTTTAGATCCAAAGACTGCTGTTTCACCTCATTCTGTGATTGAATATTCTAGACTAGGCCCTGATGTTTCTGTTGGGAAATACTGTATTATTAGTAGCTCATGCATAAATATTAGATCAGACATACCAGACAAATCTTTTGTGAGTTCATTAAGTCTGATGATTGACGGACAACTAATGTATGCAACTATCCTATTTGGTATAGACGACAATTTAAAAAAGAATGTGAGCTTGTTGTCAGAACTCCATTCTCTTCAGATATTTGGAAAGAGCTTTTTAGAATGCTTGAATCTCTGGGGCATTACTGTTTCCGAGAAGCTTTTCTCCGGGGACCAGAAAGCCCTGAGTTTGTGGAATGCCCGGATTTTTCCAGGGTGCTCTACTTTACAAGAATCTGTTAAATTATCTTTAGAAATGCTTAATGCAGTGCACAACAAGTCATCGGTGAAACTTGGCAGTATCAGAATGCTGTCAATTGATGAAATGCTGTCATACAAAGATGTCAAAGATATGCTGAACTTCAGGCAACAGCTCTATAAAGAAATCATGACTCAGAGACAAATGGAAATGTCAGTTTTCTAATTGCTTCTAGAATCTGCTTATTTATTTAAAACACTGAGTTCATCAAGTGCTTAAGGCAAAGATAACACTTCTGCATAGCTGCATGAACTTTAATGTGGTAACCTAATAATAAAAGAAGAGAATGCTTATACAGTGAGGCTTATAGACTAAGCAGAAATTGAGAAAACCAGCTGCACCATAGTGGGACACAATTCTCATTGACTTAAATTCTACCTTTAACTCCTTGAATGCTAGAGATGTTTGCGAAACAATGCACTGAAGACCTCTGGCATTCAAATTTTGTATTTGTCCCCTGTGGTGCAGTTGGTTTACCCCAGAATTTCTTTCAATCCTTCTTTGTACATTAGTATTGGTGGGTTTGAGGTTGAAAAAGTGATGGTAATTCCCAGTAATTGCTGTTCAGCCTTGCAATAAGGGAGATAGAAGTTCATATCTGGCTATGATTAAAAACAAAAATTATATATATTTTATGTATTTCTGTAATAAAGCATTATTACATTGAGTTAATGTTTCTTACAGATCATGCAAAATATGATATATGTGTGTGTGTGTATGTATATGTGTGTGTGTGTGTATATGTGTGTATATATATATATATATATATATATATATATATATATATATATATATATATATATATATATATATATATATATAAATAATTGTGTGTGTGTTTGTCATATAAATCTTATTAGACTCCTGATTTCTTTTAACAATTTACAAGTAAGATTTTGGATTTGTTTACACTGTTAGAACTGTCACTTTGTAACATTGATTTTGAAACATTTGCAAAAATCACCATGTTTGTTATTTTTAATTTTAAACAATAGTTTCTGAGATATGTAGCATTATTTATTTGACAGTTTATGTCGCTGAGCAAGTACTTCCTGGTAGGAAGTGGCAGTTGGTAATGAATAGCTACGTGGAATGTTTTAGTTTTCCAGGCATGCCTGGAGGACTTGCACAGACTGACAAATAAATAAAGCTAAATATCTTAAACTATTGTTTTAATTTTTTTAATGCCTAAATTTAATTTGCTTTTGAAAACTCTTTCAAAATCACTTAGTTGTTACAAAGTGGCAGTCCTACTTTAAAACTATAGTTTGAGATATTTAGGTTTGTAGGTTTATGCAAATTAAGCAGTTCTGTCTGGCTCTCCCAACTGCCTCTTGCTACCAGGAGGTACTGACTAATGTGTACTGACAAATGCATGAAGCTAAATATGTCAAACTATAGTTTTAAATTAAAATAATTGTCAACATAGAATATTTTGAATGCCCTTTCAAAACCACCCATGTCATCCTTAAAAGTTGTTTTCACTCTAAAGCAACACTTAGATAAATTCTGTCTCTGATTTTGTTTGCAATTTATACTTGAGGTAGATTTTGTGTTTCACTTTCATTTGGAAAAACGAAGCTAATGCTTCATTGCTAATAAATAAAGTATCTAGATTTTTACACCTTCTGTGTCCCATCTACTTTCCTCTAGACTGTAAGCTCTCACGAGCAGGGCCCTCTGATCCTTTTGATTTTCTATTCCATTGGTACCGTATACTGTGTCTGTCTATTCTCTAATATACAGCATGCAGAATAGGTTGGTGCTACATATAAAAAATAATAAATAATAATAATCCTTGACTGATCTCCAATGCTTTGCTTTTCAGTGTGTTAGACTTCTGGCATTCAGCAGGTTTAATCATAAATTTCATACTGTACATGATTATCATATTCCAGAAGCTAAAGAGAAATAATTATTACAGGGAACAAATACAAATTCCCATTGCTTGCTAATGGTGTATTTTAATCCCTTGAATAATAGAGAAGCCGCCAGCACTTGGCTAAGCAATGCATTAGACACCCTTCTAGCATTCAGTGAGTAACAACCCCATTTAAATAATTAGAAACATTCATTTGTCCACTGTGGAGCACTTGGTTTGCTCCATAATTGTTCCTCTTTAATTTCTCAAATACAGACCAATTTAGTTTCCAGGTCTTTATATTTCACAGTCTGTTTTTTATATTCTTGATATTGTCACTAGTTGTTTCATATCTATCCATACTTTGTTTCTATGTGCTTACATCCAAAATGTTACCACTAAATAAAACTCAGCCCTCTCTCTGGAAGTATCCTGTGTGCCTGCCTTTTTACAGATGATTATAAAGTAAAGTGAGGATGATTATATAGGAAAGCCTTCTGAACAACTTGATCATTTATGATTTGATCTTCTGGGATTCACTCACTGTTCTCCAGGAACAAAGTATCAGGGTTTACAAAGTCATCACTTGCTGCCTGTGGGGATGAGAGTGCTTGCTTTCAGTTTTATATTTTCTGAGACGTTGTCTTGCGTTCAAAGGATTTCTCTGCATTAAAAAAAATGCATATCCTTCTGGTGCATGGCTGTGTACCTGTAATATAAAGATACAATGTTGTAATATTACATATCCCAGAAAGATATCCCTGCAGCTGTAATTACAGACTTAAACAGGAGTTGGTAAAGTGCCTGTCCAACTGTTCAATTTTAATTCCTTCCATTCTCAGACTGAGACAAATACAGGAGGAGATGTGATGCATAAAGAGAGACAGACAGTGAAAGAGCGCATGCAAGAGAGGGGGCAGACACAACATGAGAGAACACATTCAAGCAAACAATACAGAGCACATGAGACAGAAAGCATGCAAGAGAGTAATGCAGTGCATGCAAGAGAGAGCTCGCACAAGTCCAGAGTGAGCAAGAGATGGTGACTGCAGCAGTGAGCGGTAGAGATAAACTAAGACAAGTAAGATTGCAAAGGAGAGTGTCAGAAAGACTGAACTTGTGAATGCAAGATAGAACTGACACAGTGGGGTATATAATACTGTGCATGTTGCACACTCTGGACTGGAAGACAATGGGCTGTTTATGCTGGTGTAACTTTCCTGCAACAATATTTTAGACTTCGTAAACATGCTTACAGCACTAGCTATGTCCCCTTCTGATTTCGAGGACCCAGAACATGTCATACTGGCTAAGCCACTCATTAAACCCAAACAGTACTTCCTATTTGCCTTTGCAATCCTACATTTTACCCTAATATTTAGAATATTAATGCCTCTCCTCCACACAGCAAAGTATAATATTCCGACCTCCTGACTCATATTTGTCTTCTGAGCCATGGTTGCCAAGAAATAACCTTATTCTAGCTTGAACTGAATGACAACTAGTTGAAAACCCTTATATAAAATATGTGCATATAGTATAATGTACTATCAGAAACTGCCCAGGATACACAGTGGGCTAAAGACACTTATCGCCCCAACCTATATCTCTCATCATTCTCTGCTAGCCAACATGTGGCTGAGGATGCTGTTGTAATTCAACAGCTGGAAAACCATGTTTCACTGTCATCCAATACAGGTTACTGGTATACTGGGAGGCGATCCGCCCCTTTAAGTAGGCAGGAACATTCATCTAAATGTATGCAGGGGGCGGAGCCTCCCCTCCCTCTTAAGCTGCACCTCAGTCAGAACAAGCCAGAATGATTTGTTCCTCGGTGTGTTCACACCAGGCAGAGAACAGCTCTCTTCAAGTTTTAGTTTCTTTGTTATTTTTACAAATATGGAATACCACCATTAGGCGGGTTACCAAGGCTGTCAAATGCCCTATTTAAAGTGGATAGCACAGCTTCCAGGGTACTTCTGGTGGATCTTTTACCCTGAAGAGGGAATAACTTGATTTCAAGTATTTCCCTGGGGAATTATCCTCTGTGGTGATTCCTTTCTGATCTTGGTAATCTGAAGTCAGAAGTCCTGCAGGAAAGGTGAGCCACCCTTTGAGTTCCGAAGGTCCACTTGTCCCTCAGTGTCCCTTCATTGGGATTGTGTTTGGGAGTTCTCATTGTGCACTCCAGCGCTGATTGGGTGTTTTTATATATTTTGCTAATGCAATGTATATGTGTATGTCTGAGTTTTGGAGCAGTTTATGTGGGATTTAACCCTCTCTCTGCTGGGTTTCTCTATTTTATGGGCATTTGCATTGTTTACCTTGGTTGGGTAATGTTTGCTGTTATAGTATATATGTTTGCTATGTGTTATAGAACTTTTACTTTAAGGGTAAAATTTGTTAGAAATAATGTTCCGCGCCTTTAAGCGCGCCTTTCCCGCATAGACACCATTGCTCCTATACTCTCTATGGACTTCCACTCTGTGGGACGTATCTCTGGAACCGCTTCACATAGCGACTTCAGAGAGGGCTCATTTTATTTGTCTTCCCTTGCTCTATCATCCGGTTGTATGTTTGAGTGTGTTGGGGGACTTCGGTCACTGTTTTGGGGTACTTTGTGAGGAAAACTACTCTTCCCATGAGCGCTTGGTTCGCGCTCTTTTTCTGATTGGCTCCCGTCGCGGCAGCCATTTTGTGAGTTCTTCTCATCGAGTATACTACGCAGGGACCGGACCTCCTCTCTCTCCTCTGCTGATTAACCCTTCGCTTGCCAGATAAGTTTAGTTTTAAACGTTTCTGGGGTGAACATTTAATCTTTCACACTTTAATCGGGATATTCCTATCAGTGGGGTATATCTGACTCTGTGAGCATGTCTACTCCACTTGAGCCTGGGACTAGACCTAAGACAAAGGAGGCTGGGGTATCTGTCTCCCCCATTGCGTTTTGCTCCTCCTGTCACGCAGGGCTACATAGAGAATTTTCTGGTCATTTATGCCCAACTTGTGTGGAAGGTCATGGCAGCAACCCAGGGCCTTCCAGTCACACTATTGAGCCAACATGGGTGAAAGAGTTCAAGGCTGCAACTAGGGATCTCAGATCCACTCTTCAGCTCTTTCTCTCTCAGGTTCAGGGGGCTCTTCAAGTATGGCAGACCCCCTCCACTGTCAGGGCCTCCTTGCCCAAGCCACGGGGAGCTCCTGACGTCTCTGATTCTTCTGAGGAAGAATTGTTGCAAGATTCTGATATTGAGGATGGTACTGTTATTGAGTCTACCAGATCCATTGGGGACCCTTATGAATGTGACCCTGAACTCTCTGTGAAGGGTTTGATCAGGGCTGTTTTGACCACCCTCAATCTTCCCTTGCGTCAGGAATCTACTCTTGACCCAACGGACGTGTTTCAGAAACCTTCTAAGGCTGTTACATGTTTTCCTACTAATCCTACTCTTGAATGCTTAGTCTCTGATGGGTGGAAACATCCGGATAAGTCCTCTTCAGTCTCAAAAAAGTTTGCCAAACTTTATCCTTTTCCTGAGACTGAACTGGCTAAATGGGTTCATCCTCCAAAGGTGGATGCTCCAGTTTCTAGATTGTCTAAATCTACTGCTTAGGCTGTATCTGATGCTTCTGCTTTACAGGATTGGACGGACAAAAAGTTAAGACGCTTGCCTTAAGTCTATTTTTGCCTCTATTGGTACTGCCATGCGTCCAGCCTTTGCTGTGGCGTGGGTTAACCGGGCCATTGCGGTCTGGACTGAACAGCTTACTGTGGCGGTTCGCCAAGATGCGCCAGTGTCAGAGCAGTTTCAACTCCTTGCTAACATTTCTGAAGCTCAGAATTATGTTTCTGACGCTGCTTTTGACGCAGTTTGCATGATGGCGAGGGCCTCCACTTCTTCTGTGGTGGCTAGACGCGCTCTTTGGCTGAAAATTTGGTCTGCTGACACCGCTTCCAAGAAAGTTTTGCTTTCTTTGCCCTTTCAAGGGACTTCCCTATTTGGATCTGAATTAAAGGAGTTGATTAGTGAGGCTACTGGAGGTAAAAGTACTCTTCTACCCTCAGTCTTCAAAAAGAAGTTTCCAGCCAAACGCAATTGGTCCTTTCTTTCCTTCCAAACTGAGGCACGCTCTGTGGCCCAGGCGGTTCCGCCCGCTTCGCGCTCCTCCTCCAAGCCCAAACAGTCCTGGAAGCCCAAAGTTGCTCCTAAGGCCAAGACCTCCAAGACTGCTTCGGCATGACTCGCCGAACCCGGGTTCCGCATCCGGCTGTAGGTGGGCGCCTTCACATCTTTCGCCGGACTTGGGAGGAGTCAGTGGCGGACCTTGGGTTCTTCAGGTGGTGTCAGAGGGATACAGGATCCCTTTCTCCTCTCTTCCTCCTTTTCGGTTCCATTTTACTCGTCCTTCTCAGGAACCTACAAAAAGGCGTCTGTTCGACGCTATTTAGGATCTTTTGGACAAAAGTCCTGGAACCAGTTTCTACAGAGGACACAGGTTCAGGATTCTATTCCAACCTGTTCGTGGTGGCCAAAAAGGACGGTGGCGCTCGTCCTATTTTGGACCTCAAAGATCTCAATTCCTTTGTTGTGAGTACCCACTATCATCAGGAATCCCTGCGCTCTGTGATAGCTGCTATGTCTCCGGGGGAGTTCCTTGCCTCCCTGGATCTTCAGGATGCTTATCTGCACATCCCTATCCATCTAGAGAGCAGGAGGTATCTCAGGTTTGCCTGCCACAAAGGTCCCTTTCAATTTTCGGCTCTTCCCTTTGGACTGACTACAGCCCCACAGGTTTTTCAGAGAGTCCTGGGAGCTTTGATAGCGGTGATCCATCAAGATGGCATCAGGGTGACTCCCTACATGGACGATTTACTCTTGAAAGCTTCATATGCGGAGATCCTTCACCAGCAGGTTCAGGCATGTATTCAGACTCTCACTCGACACGGGTGGATTGTGAATCTGGACAAGTCAGACTTGATCCCATCTCAGAAGATGCTGTTCCTGGGTCTCCTGTTCAAAACTCAGAGGTGCATGGTGTTTCTCCCGGACGAGGTGGCTCATCAGATTGCTCTCCGAGTATCAAAGATTTTGGCTCTCGAGCGGATTCCAGTTCCGAAGTTAACATCTCTGGTGGGGAAGTTCATTTCCACCATAGAGGTGGTGCCATTGCCATGGCACACACCAGTGAACTTCAGAGGTTTGTGATCCAGACGTGCAGGAATCATCCAGGCCATCTGCACCTGTCAGTCTCTCTGCCTCCTCATGTCGAGTTGAGCTTGGAGTGGTGATTGGACCTGTCTCATCTCCTGAAAGGGAGATCCTTCCAGACTCCATATTGGACCACAGTCACGACGGATGCCAGCCTCCTGGGATGGGGGGCAGTGTTGGGTCGTTTCAGTGCTCATGGGATATGGGGATTGGAGGAATCTCTCCTCTCCATCAATGTTCTGGAACTATGTGCCATCTTCCTTGCCCTGAGACATTGGGAGTCTTAACTGGAGGGTTGTCCAGTCAGAGTGGAGTCCGACAACACCACCGCAGTGGCCTACATCAACAGACAAGGCGGAACAAGAAGTCTCGCCGCTTGGTTAGAGGTCAAGGCCATTTTATCTTGGGCAGAGGCACATGTTCCTGTCATTTCAGCAGTACACATTCCAGGCGTAGACAATGTCATGGCAGACTTCCTCAGTCGTCACACAGTCGACAGCGGAGAGTAGGCTCTTCATCCAGAGGTGTTTCACCTTCTACCCCAGATGTGGGGGGTTCCTGTAATGGATCTGATTGCAACCAGGCACAACAGGAAGGTGTCAGTGTTCTGCTCCCGGTGGAGGGATTCACTGGCCCTGGCAGTGGATGCCTTGTCCATACCTTGGGACTTCTCCCTGGCCTACATCTTCCCTCCTCTTCCACTGTTGATCAGAGTCATCCAGAAGCTGAAGGTGGAGCATTGTCCGGTCATCCTAATCGCTCCCAACTGGCCTCGTCAGTGCTGGTATCCGGATCTGATGGAAAAGTCTGTAGCGAAACCCTTTCCGCTTCCTGCTCGTCCAGATCTCCTGTTACAAGGGTACCTGTGGAAGGAGGATGTTCATCATCTTCATTTGATGGCCTGGAGGTTGAATCCTCAATTCTGAAGAAAAAGGGTTTTTCCTCTTCTGTGGTGTCTATGATGCTTAAAGCTCGCAAGCCTGTGTCTTCCAAGATTTATCATCGAGTCTGGTCAACCTTTGTTGCATGGTGTGCTGATAGGGATCTATCACTTGATTTCCATCTTCCTACTGTCCTGGCCTTTTTACAGGACGGGGTTGAGAAAGGGCTCAGCCTAAGTTCTCTCAAGGTCCAGACGTCTGCTCTGTCTTTTTCCAGGAGCGCATTGCCACCTTACCTGATGTCAAAGTTTTCTTCCAGGGTGTGGCTCATGTTCTGCCCGCCTTCATGAGTCCAGCTCCTCAGTGGGACCTCAATCTAGTTTTAGGGGTTCTCCAACGTCCCCCATTTGAGTCCTTTGCTTCCATTCCTTTACGCCTTTTGACCTGGAAGATGGCCTTCCTCTTGGCTATCGTATCAGTTCGCCGGGTGGCGGAGTTACAAGCCTTGTCTTGTAAACCTCCTTATCTGGTGTTCCCCAAGGATAAGACTGTGCTTCGCACTTCCAAGGAATTTTTACCTAAGGTTGTCTCCGAATTCCACATCAATCAGGAGATTGTGGTGCCTTCTTTCTGCCCTAACCCTTCCTCTGACAAGGAGAGGGATCTTCATTTGTTGGATGTGGTGCGTTGTCTCAAATTTTATGTTCATCGCACTGAGTCTATCAGGATGTCTGACGCTCTGTTTGTCATTCCTGAGGGGTCTAGGGCAGGGAGACCGGCATCCAAGGTGAATATTGCATCTTGGATAAAATCTACTATTCGTAAGGCTTACGAATTGCGGAATAAACATGTGCCCTTTCGGGTCACTGCTCATTCCACCAGATCAATTGGGGCCTCTTGGGCCTATAAAAATCAAGCATCTGCTGATCATCTGGGCCGGGCGGCCACTTGGTCCTCTGTGCACACGTTCTTAAAGCACTACCGTGTGGATGTGCTGGCCTCGGCTGATGCCAGCTTTGGGAGGAAGGTTCTGGAGGCACTTTTGCCCGTCTAGGATCTTCTTCAGTGCTTCCTTACTGTTGAGCCCTGTTGGCTCGGTTCAGTGTGCTGTGTTTTGTTCTTGGGGTTTGTTCTTACCCCTAGTTGGTGTCCGTTGACACTTCTGCTAGTTGGAATTTGTGACCGGTTGGTTCATGGAGGTTCTGGTGACTCTGGGGACCTTGCGTCTGGTCCTTGCCTCCTTCCCGCCTCTGGGAAAACTCAATGTTTGAACATCCCAGTGTACCAGTAACCTGTATTGGACGACAGTGAAAATAGGATTTTAGTCTTACCTGTTAAATCCTTTTCACTTAGTCCATACAGGTTACTGGTCTCCCACCCTGTCAAGGGACCATGCTTGGCTCTCCTGTGGCACGCTGTGGGAGTCCTTGGGGCATGCTCACCGGGCTCGTCTTCTTCTCTCCTATCTCTGGTCAGTGTTAGTGTCTCAAATCATTCTGGCTTGTTCTGACTGAGGTGCAGCCTAAGAGGGAGGGGAGGCTCCGCCCCTTGCATACATTTAAATGAATGTTCCTGCCTACTTAAAGGGGTGGATCGCCTCCCAGTGTACCAGTAACCTGTATGGACTAAGTGAAAAGGATTTAACAGGTAAGACTAAAATCCTATTTTCCTACCTCCACTGTTAATGCTTGCCACCTATCTTTGTGCAAATGTTGTCATGGAATGAAGTGTCCTGGAGACATGAAACATGTTGGATAAGAGCCTTACAGCAATGTTTTCAGTCCGCTACTGCATGTCACCAAGTCTGCTGGTGCACAAAAAACTTTTGGTTTGCTGACAGACCTCTGAAGGTTACTGTGATATGGTGCTGGGAGGGAGACACAATACCAAAAGGAAGCTAGCCCAGCTCCATTTGATTCACTTTTTACTGCACAAAATGAAAAAGCAAATTGACTAGGTACCTAGCTGGTTATTTTTGTACATGTGTATCTAAGCTGTGGTGTCAGAATCGATGCCTACACCTCCTCCTCCATTATCCTCTCTTTCAATGGATAATCCATTTTCTATGGCAGCACTAAAACCAAAATGGGCCAAATATCTTTCTGAGTCTATTGCGTGCTTGCTGAACTCTATCTAAAAAGGTTTGTCTAAATGGTTCCCTCAGTTACATCACCTTCCAAAGAAAAGGGTAAACTTGCCAAATCCAAAACCTCACATAAGGAAAAGGGTAAACCAAATCTCAAATTCTTTACTAATGAATGATAATCCTTCAGAAAGTGAAGGGAAAAGCTGATAGTGAAGAAGTGGGCATACTGTCCTCTTTTTTGGACAAGCATTTGTAATCTGTGGAATATTTAATTAAAACAGGTTTTCAGTCTCTTCAAGTGTGTGAGCAACAGCAACCAAAGAACCCTCTAAAATGTATTTGATTATGAAGACATCATCAACAAATTTCCAAACCTATGACCAGCTAGATCAACTCTTTACAGAAAGAACCAGAGCATAAATGTGTTATTCCTAAAAAGTTTGTCACAACGAACACTTCCCTAAAGCTTGTATTGATAAATTAACACAACCTTTTGTTGTGGATGCTCATAATGCAGGTCTCACCACACATACCACCAGTTCAGGATATAGTTATCTTTACAGATTCCTCTGACAAAAAAAATCTAGAGCTGGCTCAAAATTATTTTTACTGGAACTGGAGTCATTCATAGACCAGCTATAGCATCTGGACGAGTCTGCAGATATATGGAATCAAAATTGATTCAGGCTATTCAAGAGGATACACCTAAAAAGATTTAAGCAACATAATACAACTGTGATTCAGTATTTGTGGTGGCCAGGATGAAAGCTAAATGTACCTCAATTAATTTGCACCCCATTGTACTCTCTGTTTGAAGATTTGGGCAGGAGACATCAATTATAAAAAGTCTATGCTGTCCATTTCTTTTCAAAGAAATGCATTGCTTGTCCAGAATGAACCATATAATCAGTCATGCAACAGTAAGTAAAAGTACTTTGTTACCATAGAAAACACCTTGTCATTTTTGGCCCATGAAAAATGGGAAGCCCTTTGTCCAGGCAATCTTCAATGTGTGGTCTGTGTGTGTGTCTCTGTATACACAGAGAAAGTGTGGTTTTGGATGACCAGTGTGTGTGTGTGTGTGTATGCCTGCATGGTTAATTGATACATATTTGTTCTATGCGTAGTACAGTTGTGATAACAGATAAGAGTTGGTACCGTGTTAGCCGTAGAAATACCAGAGGCAAATGTAGTTTTTGATATCTTTTATTGGCTAACTAAGCAGATTTAAGTGCAAGCTTTCAAGACCTTAGGGGCTCGATTTAAAGGCAACCGTTAAACCAGCCGCTAAGTGAAAAAGGCACATCGCTCGTAAATAATACAGGAGTTACGGCAGATTCAATAGCTACTCTACAAGAATAGCTATCGAGCGTAGGCACACAAAAAACACGTAACACAAAACCCGTTGTCGCTCATGTTAATGCACAACGGGCGGACAAATCACACGATAACTGAGCTCCAAACAACATGTAACATAACGGCTGCCGTTGTCAAGCAACCATGATTGATGCCAAAACAAATTCACACACATCCAATCCCAAAGGCCCAATGTATCAAATAACTTCAAATACACCTATATATACCCAAAAATAACCGCCACACACTGTCTGTTATCGAGTTCTTCAGAGCCAGATATCAGGAGCGGAGGATAGTCATTAGAGAGAGGGAGAGAGGCGCGTTCATTGGAGGTAGAGGAGTTTTGCAGTTTGGAGAGAGGAGAGAGGTGCACTATATATACACATATCACACTTTTGCACATATTACATACACACATACAAACACATACACATACATACACATAGTCCTTTTATTTCATAACACCTTACACATTTTACTTTTTATTTTGACAGTGTGAATCTGGGAGTGAAAGTGTGTGACAGAGAGTGACTGGATCGAGTGTGTCTGTGAGGGCCTGTGGGAGTGCCTGGGTGTGACTGGGTGAGTGATGGCAAGGAGAGGAGGACAGGAGAGAGGGATGGGGAGAGTAGTGGAGGAGGAGGAAGGTCAGGAGGGGATCCCTCAGCAGAGCAGGGGTGGGAGAGGGAGATCCGCAGGGCGGAGGGGGACCAGGCCCACCAGAGCAGGAACACGCAGGACAGGGACAGAACCTGCAGTGGGACGAGGGGTAGTTCCTGGGGAGCACCCCACACAGGCAGGGTCAGACCAGGCAGGGCACTCCGGCTCTGAATCCTCCCATGCCGGAGCTGATGAGGGCAGGATCAGGGATCCCAGATATAGTGAGGAGGAGAACACGGCTCTTGTGGAAGCTGTCCTGGAGAGGCAGAGTGTTCTCCACCCGACGGCAAAGGTCCCTGGCCTGGCAGCGCGGAGGAAGGCAGCCTGGAACCAGATCTGCAGCCGGGTGAACGCGGTGGCAACATGCAGGCGGGACGTGGAGTCTGTGAAGAAGAGATGGGGCGACTGCCGGAGGGTGGTCAAGAACAAGATGTCTGACATGGCCAAGCAAGCCCGAGGCACCGGAGGTGGCCCATCTGTGCCCATCACATTCTGCGGCTGGGAGGAGATGGTGCGGCAGAACATGTCCCCGACCATGATCGAGGGGGTCGTGGGAGGAACTGACACTGGGGATGAGAGGAGCCTCCACACTACCGGTAAGTGCAACACTACAGAACAACACACTACAGCAACCAACACCAGCTGCACACACACTCACACCTCAACACATGGCCATCACTCAGCCATACAACTGCACCAACACAGCACCATGAGGGTTAAAAAAAGGACACAACACCTGGACAAATGGCAACGTCCAACTTGGGACAAACCTGTCAAAGTCCTACTTCAACCCTCCTGTCGCTGTGCTCATTACACACAATACACAAACCTTCATTTTCAAATTGTCGACTGTCATAGATCATCACTGTTCACACACAATGTCACCCATGTCCCCACCCCCACCCTAACCCCTTGAGTGCTAGAGGGATCATCAATGCATCGATCAACAATGCATTGGCAACCCCTCTGGGACTCAAGGGGTTAACCTGCCAACAAACAAGTCAATAGGACAACGATCACATGCTACACAGGGGACATTCACTAAGCGGTGACAAACACATGGTGGACACAAAGTAACCCTCACACACCCTCACTTCACCAGTACCAGTGTTAGTCCATGGAGAATATGCCAAAACAAGAATCAAGTTCATAGGGTCCCATTGTACAGACTCCATGGAAAACACTGGAAATGGGGAAAGGAGATCACTGGAGAAGTCACCATCATGTTCATGTCATCGGTTCAACATCACCGCTTACTGAATCACAAAAGGGGGCATCAGATCACACATCACAGTGTCACACAGAATAAATGCTTGTAGGTGCAACACACAGGCCGAAAACTATTTTACAGAATTCAAGCTGGAAAAAGTAGGCATTGGTGTTGTGGCTGCAATCATTTACTCTGACTTGAAATGACATATCCCATATCTGATTCCCACATGGATCCACAGGGGTGCTGATGCCATGGATCGATGGTACACCAGCATCTCTATGCAGGATACATATGGGAAACAAATAGCAAACATTGTACCTTGGTCACCAACAGGCCATGACTGATGGATATCTAGGACTGAGTACGGTTGCCTCACACAGAAGGATGGATGGGCTCATACACAGACAAAAAAACAGGCCTCAATCAAAGATATCCCTCACTACTGGCTGGATTGTTGCCCTTAGGATTCAAATGTTACTAAATATGTTCCAACATGATGTGAACACAGAGATCACTTCACTGGATGTGATTGCCTTACTGGCCAGATATGTGCACCCATCACATATCAACCTACATTGCTACCATCCAAATACACATACATAGTATATCACACCCTACGTAGATGGGATATACGAGGTATGTTCATATCCATCATATCAATACAATGTCTGGTTGGATGGGTGCACATATATAGCCAGTAAGGCAATCACACCTAATGAAATGCTCTCTGGCATCACATCTTGGAAGGATATTACTCCATCCATATGAAGGGTACATATCCACATACATATATCACCATTTCTACTTGTGTGTCACTGTAATGGGATAGCAATGGGTAATGTCATCATGATGTCATATCATTGCCATCGTTAACAGATGTGTCTTGATCTAAGTCCCATCCCTCCAACACTCATGGTTATACAGATATTGCTCCATGTGACAGGTGAAGATATCCATCATTTGACCACACGGAGGCTCTTCAGCAGAGCCAAAGTCACAACATATAGAGAGAAATACCTCTTTGGAATGGTCCACAGAGTGTGCTTGTAAATCATGCACACCCTGTACACCATTCCAATTAAGTATTGTTCTCTAAATGGGTTGATTTTGTCTCTGCTGAAAATCCCTCGTGTAGACAAATGACTGAAATCTACATCCGTCACATAGAGCATTATCTGAACAACCATGAGGGTAGGAGGGATAGGACTAACAGAGAACAACATCTGTTCCCACAATGTCTACAATCTGACATCAAGGTGGACTTAACCTTTGCCACCCCCCTGGAGGGATAGCCATCCCTACAAGTTGTGAAGACAAATATATGTTGTTGGATCCCCCCCCCCCCCCCGAGTTAAACAATGGTATTCGTACTGCTGAAAGGTGTGTTGATGCAAAAGGTATCACAGCTCAGACATGGATATGTCAGGGGCAATATCCTAGTGGCCTGATATTGTACAGTGGTGCTGTTACTACACAATCATATGGACAGCTCTGGTACAGGGACCAGATATCTACATGGGAGGGTGTAGCAACAGCCCCACTGTACTATTTCTGGCCACTGTGATATTGCACCTCAAAATGAAACCTTCACCCATAATAACTCAAACACCTTTCAGCAGTGGGAGTACCCTTGTTTACCCAGGGGGATTAACACAAACACATATATTTTTCTTCAACACATATCAAAGTAGAATTGTCTCCACAAACATATGGCTAAGGTCACTAATCACAACATCTTCTTCCTCCACACAGCTTACGGCCGTCAAGCCCAGCAGGAGACAGTGGAGGAGGCTATGTCACCCCCCAGTGAGGAGGACACAGAGGAGGGGACCAGCCGGTGGTCACCTTACCCACCATCACCATCCCCTCCAACACAGGCTGCATCACCACCTACTGCACCACCCCAGGCTGCACCACCCTTTCCAGCTGCACCACCACAGGCTGCACCACCCCTTCCAGCTGCACCACCCCAGGCTGCACCACCCTTTCCAGCTGCACCACCACAGGCTGCACCACCCCTTCCAGCTGCACCACCACAGGCTGCACCACCCCTTCCAGCTGCACCACCACAGGCTGCACCACCCTTTCCAGCTGCACCTCCCCAGTACAGTGGCTGGATGCCACAGGAGGAGAGGTGGACACATCCATCCACCTCCACCAGCTACTACCCTCCATCAGCAGCACCACCACCGCCAGGGAGGCAATGGCTGCCAGGGACCGTGGCCAACACCCAATATGGGCCATATGCCTCCCAGATCAACCCACCCTCCTGGATGGCTCCACAGCATGCCCCAAGGTATGATCCAAGGTGGGGTCCCACCACCTATCAGTGGCCACCATATGACCCTTGGCCACTGGACTACACACACCTGGGCCTGATTGGTGAGCCCCAGCGCCCCCTACCCAGGGACATATTCACACCTCCACCAGCACACACATCTCTGGGCAGCTCTGCATCACTTGATGTGGTGGGCATATGCCCATCATCTGCACCAGCCACTCCAACAGCAGCCACAGCACCCTCAGCAGCAGCAGAGGATACAGCACCTCCAGCAGCAGAGGAAACAGCACCTCCAGCAGCAGAGGAAACAGCACCTCCAGCAGCAGAGGAAACAGCACCTCCAGCAGAGGAGGAAACAGCACCCTCAGCAGCAGAGGAGGAAACAGCACCCTCAGCAGCAGAGGAAGAAACAGCACCCTCAGCAGCAGAGGAAGAAACAGCAGCACCTGGGACACCGGGCACATCCACCTCCAGCACCGCACGCCTCACAGGGATGGAGGCGGAGTGTATGGCCCTTCAGAGGAGACTACTCCGGTCGAGCAGGAGTACTGACAGCAATATCACCAGGAGCAGGAGGCAATCCAGGAGGAACATTGTCCAATTGGAGAGCAGGATCCAAGGTTTGGAGTCGGAGGTGTCCAGGGGGAATACACTACTCCAGCAGCTCAGGACTGGTGTGATGGACATGTTAACACAGGTCCTTGTGGAGCTGAGGGAGATAAACCGCAGGGAGAACCTGAGGATGGAGAGGGAGAACTTGCGTTCCACTGAGGGGTCTACTGCAACCACCACCCCCTCTAGTGTTACCCCTGAAGCAACACCTAGGGGGCATAGGGTTACCAGGAGATCCACAAGGGCATCCACCTCTGGCACCCAGGCTAAGGCCCCCCACCCAAAGAAGAAAAAATGAAAGGGCCAACCTGTTAAGTTTCCCCTCAATAAAGAAAACATTTTTTTTTTAATTCCAGTCTGATCTGTTGTGTCTTCAGTTATGGATTGGGTGGCAGGGTTGTCTCCAATGCATTGCCATACAATGCAGTGAACACAACCTCTGCCTATGTGAAATGTTAGTGGGATGCTACAACATGGGTTCACACACACACCGTTGTACAAATTCAACTTGTAATACATCCCTGGAGCCATATTACACCACTGTGTTATATGGCGGTGTTGTGTGTTGAATTTGAACAACAAAACATACCCCTTAGCACAACAAATTGTACAACACTGAACATTTGTCTACATCATGTGCTGTGTTTAACCCTTTGAGTGCCAGAGTGGTAGACAACGCATTGTCAAGAAATGCGTTGGGGACCACTCTTGCACTCAGTGGGTTAATGGGATAACCAGACAAACAGCTCTGTGATTTAGCAGGGACATTATAAGCAGGATAGATAAATGGGACATGTATCCATGTTGTCTTGGATTCACACACTCATTGTGCAACTGACTTACTGAAGAAGCCAATGTTTTTAACCTAGGATTTCAACGTGTAGCACACACATTGATATCCTGGGCTGAGCATTGGGGTCTCCTGTAAGTTGAGTTGCTGTTTCCCTAAGGGTGTAACAGACTTCACCAGTGATAACACATGTCCACTTAGTCTGGTTGTTCGTTAGCCCATGTACTGAGATATGTCAAAGTGGAGCAAAATCTCCAAACATGGATTATACTGAGCAATACAGATACTGTGGACAGGTATTCACTGTGGAAGTATGTCCCCTGTATCACCTCTTCATCACTCCCACAACACATTGGTGCATCACTGCCACCATCATCTGTTTGCATGGATACATCACAGAGTCCAGTCACTGGCAAACAAGTGGTGGACTCCTGTGATGTGGGTGTTGCCTTTCCATGTATGGGGCATACTCTACCCTGGGTGTGGTAACACATTGACATATGTGTTCTCAAATATATCCTCCTACGGACACAGATAGAATGGTGATGGTTCATCTTTATTGTGTCTCAAAGTACATTAGAATGTACATGTGTTTTGTGTGTGTATTGCCTATATGCATTGAACACCTGTATGAGAACACTAAATGTACTTTGAAACTAAATTGTAATACTTCAGTAACACTGCTGCCCTGCTCATGTGTTGTCCATGAGGTTTGACAACTCTGTAGCTGAGCATCCTGACTGTACAGGTTAAAACACTCAAGAATTAGTGTTTTCTGTGTCTCTATGAGAATGTTCCAGTAGAGGTTTGTGTGAACCTCAGGTCAAACTTTGCATCACCAACAACATCACCATAAACAGCAAGGGGTGATCTTCATGAAGGTGTTGTCAAGACATCAATCCAGTCACATGGAAGATCTTCAGTTCAAGGATGGATCATGTTACGGATGCCTGCGGGACAAGAGGACAGGATTTGGAGCAGTAGACCTGAACTGATCATCAAGCAACAACAATTTAGTCTTTTTCATCCCCTCAGTTTTCACAGTTACAGGTGAGTGCACAAACCATTGCTTGACAATGTGTTGTGTACTCATCTGTAACCAATTCTGTGGGGAACTAAGGACATGTGCATCAGTCCTAGGGATATGTGCCCCTGACATGTATACACACATTAACAAGTGTTCGGAGAGCTCCATGGAAGTAATGACATTGTGCTGCCACTGTGAAAGTGACAGTGGCAGCCCAATGTCATTTGTTCCATGGAACTGTTAGGACACATTTGTTGATGTGTGTATTCATGTCAGGGGCACATACGTCTGCACACTCACAGGTCTGCATGGAGTCCGTGGTAATCTGATCTACGTCTCATGACCTCTACATTGTGTGCCCATACCACTGTACATCCACCCCTGTGCTGCTCTTCTCAGCTGTAGCACAGTACAGGTCCCATATTGAGTCTGATGTCCCTTCTCATGCAAATCATTAGATAATACTCTTTCACTACTGGGCTAGCATGGTTGTTCAGGCTCTAATCATGGCATATCCAGTTAGTTGCTGTCAATCAAGCCGTGTAAGGTGATGAACATGGGTAATATGTTGTACCTTGTTTCTCCTGGGGGTGTGCGTGATATCCTTGGGGTCTGTATGTCAACGTGGAGAGTGGAATGGAGGATGGTTGTTGAGTCCACACACACAATTTTCCACGTCCACTGCCAGTGCAGTGCTGTGTCACTGTTCCTGTGGGGTGAGACAGAACAAAATGTGCAGTGTGGTTAGTGTCACAGGACTGCTGGGGGACTTGCATGGATTGTTTGCATGCCTGTGTTATACTCACAGGTGAAGTATTCCGTGATGAGCCTGTCTCTGATCTGTGCCCCTCTCATGGTCTCCTCCACATGCCCGATGTCCATGGGCACTTCCTGTATGGGGGGGTCCGGGATGTGCTCCAGCAGCCTGGTGTCCACTGCGATATTGTGCAGTATTGCGCACGCCACAATGATGTCACACACCTTAGCCGGTGCATACTGCAGTGCTCCCCCAGAGTGGTCCAGACATCGGAATCTTGACTTGAGGAGCCCAAATGTCCGCTCAATAGCATTCCTGGTTCTGGCATGAGCCTGGTTGTAGCTTTCCTGGGCATGTGTTTGGGGATTGGCCAGAGGGGTCAGTAGCCAGGACTTGCATCCATAGCCAGCATCACCTGTGTAATGTGAGTGACATGGTGAAACAGGGAGCACATGTTGTGTGAATGATGTTTTGTGTGGTGGACGTAGTAGGTGTGGGTCAGGTGCATGCTGAGCTGAGTGGTGTGTACGCCTGTGTATGTGGTGTGATTTTGTTTTGTGAACTCACCCAGTAGCCATCCCCCTGTAAAGGTTCCATTCTCAAAATCTCTGTGGACTGAGGAGTTTTGTAGAATGTATGCATCATGTGTGCTGCCAGGATATTTTGCACAGACATTCATGATCCTCATGTTGCTGTCACACACCATCTGCACGTTGATGGAGTGGAAGTTCTTCCTGTTGATGAATATCTGTGCGTCACGTGCTGGGGCCTTAATCCGGACATGGGTGCAATCTATAGCACCCATGACCCTGGGCATGCCTCCCTTTGCGTAAAAGGCCTGCTTGACGTGTATCCAGTCCATGTCGGTGGTGGGAAAATGTATATGGGTACTGGCCTTGATTTTGAGGGCTGGCAGGACCTGGGCCAGCACTCTGGAGAATGTGGCCTGTGACATGCCAGATGCGTAACCCTCAGTGGACTGGAAGGCCCCGCTTGCCATGAAGTGTATGGCACAGAGTAGTTTCTGCAGGCCAGTTAGGGCATGGTTGTGGATGTAGATGGGATCCACCTGCTCCTTGATGACCTCATACAAGGCAATGATGCTGTCAGGCCTCAACCTGTAGCGATCAATGACCTCGTCATCAGCCATTCCAAAGAGTGTGACCCTTGGGCGGTATACCCTGGGCCTTGGTGGTCGTCTATACATCCTGTGCCCTCCAGGTGGGGATGGACTCCTGTGTGGCTGGTGAGCCAGAGCCTCCTCACTTGCAACAGGTGAAGGCTGTTGATGAGGCGTGCTTGGGGTTTGCTGATGTTCCCTAGCTCTCTCCCTTGCACGCCTTCTACGCAGTCTTCGCAACAATATGTAACCCAACATACTGTTTGCTCTCTCTATCTGTCTCTATCTATCTGTATCTATCTATCTGTCTCTCTCTCTCTCTCTCTCTCTCTCTCTCTCTGTCTATCTCTCTCTCTCCCTCCCTGAGTGGAAAACAAGCCACAAGTGAGTGTGTTGAGTTGTCCCTTTAAGTACTTGCTAGGGCGTTGTGTAGGTGTGGTGATGAGGTGAGTGCTGACCAATGGTGAGTTGTTTGTGTCCAGGTAAGTGTTTGCAGGTGTGTGTGTGTTATAAGATGTGGTGTGTTGTGCTTGTTCTGTGTGTGCCATTTGCGGGCGTGCAGTTGTGGGGTGCAGGTCGCGTGTTGATGTTTCCCAGGTGAGCTTGTATTTGCAGGGTCCGCTTTGTGTGATGACCCCCATTGTTCCGTGCCATGTTGTGTTGTTGTTTTTTTGTGTGTCATTGTTCCTGTGGTGTTGGTTGTTGTTTTGTGTGTAGTGATTTGTGTTGTGTGTGCATGTTTTTGTGTTGTTTTGGCATTGCACGGGTTAATTTTCCCATTTACATGGTTGTGCGGTAAGCCTTTTGTGTGTTTTCCTCTGTAACGGGTGTTTAGTTTTGGCCGTTAAGTGTCTAACGTGTGTGAAAAGTGGGTCTTAACTTTTAGCCGTTAGGTGTGTCTTTTTTTCAGCCGTTATCAGTACCGCAAGCCTTTGAATAGCTCTGGGGTATGTTGTTCCATGCGTCTGAATGCACGTAAGTGTATCGGCCGTAGGAATTGTGCAACTGCCGTTAGCTGTTGTTTAGACGGATCTTTGAATTGCAACATGACACTTAATGCACCCGTTAGTGATTTTTTTGGTTAACGGCTGCCTTTAAATCGAGCCCTAGGTCTCTTCCTCATGTATGTTATACAGATAAATATGAAAACATCTCTCTTAAATACAAGTACACATTGCATTGTTTAGCATGGAAATCAGATAAGAGAATTCAATCCAGATCCAGATATCTTTGATCAGTCAGTGGTAAATTGCACTCTTCCTCTGAGGCTTTGGAGGTATTTATGATACTCTTGGGTCTGTTGGAAAGGTCAATCAACTAAGTTGTAATGTGATAAAAACTCTTTGTCTCTATTTAAACCACTACAAATTGCATTACATTTTAACATTAACCCCTTAGTGACAAAGGACTTACCAGGTAAGTCATGAAAAAATGTCAGTTAGTGACAGACGACTTACCTGGTAAGTCCAGGAAGTCATTCACTATAATGGAAAAAAAAAAACATTGTCATTAAGTGCCGGCCACGTGCGCACGCGGCCGGTCACTAAGGGGTTAAGTTTACCTCCCATACCTTTCTGTCCCTCTGAGTGTGGAACTGAGAAACTGGACAAGCACTACATAAGAGATTTAATTCCCACAGATCCAGTGTTAATAACAAAAAGACAGAGACACCAGTGAGAGAACATTTTTGTCAAAATGGGCACAGTGTCAGGGATATTAAGTTAACTGTATTGATGGGATGGTTCCGCACTCAGAGGGACAGAAAGGTATGGGAGGTAAAACTAATGTTAAAATGTAATGCAATTTTACTTTAAATTGAGACAAAGAGTTTTTGTCACATTATAACTTAGTTGATTGACCTTTCCAACAGACCCAAGAGCATCGTAAATACCTCTAAAGCCTCAGAGGAAGAGTGCAGTTTACCACTGAATGATCCAAGATATCTGGATTGAATTCTCTTATCTGATGTCCATGCTAAACAATGCAATGTGTACTTGTATTTAAGAGCGATGTTTTCATATTTATCTGTATAACATTCCTGAGGAAGAGACCTAAGGTCTTGAAAGCTTGCATTTAAATCTGCTTAGTTAGCCAATAAAATGTATCAAAAGCTATATTTGCCTCCTGTAGTACAATTGTGGAAAGGAAAAACTTTTATTCTCTGTTCTCCAAAAGTAAAAATGATTTTCATGATTACAAAATCTGCCTTGTGCCACTGTGTAGCCCTAATTACATTCGATGGCTTCTACATTTTTGTATATATGCATCATAGAATTTAACTTTACATATAAATAAATCCAGTCAAGGTTAAACATTTCTTAGCAGATTGGGAAGATGCCAGTCTTCATTTAAGGAAGTTGTAAAATTTCCAAGATACAAGAAAAAAAAAAAAAAAAGGAACAATTAAAACAAGGCAGGCAAGATGGAAAGAAATTAAAGGAAAAGAGGAGGAAGGGGATAATTTGGAGCTCTAGCATTAGCCAGTGTATAAACACAGAGCAGGTTCATAATAAATCAACCTGCCAGCACTGTTGATTGAGAACAATTACAAATTCTGTGGTGTATTGTTCATGGGACTATCTCTCCTAAATCAAACAGCATAAATGTTTTCTGGACAACCATGAGATAGAAAATTATATTTACAACTGGGAAAAGAGTCATATTGACAAAGTCCTGCCTCTAAATTTGTGAGGAAGGACAGGATTGGATCCACTTAAAACAATTGCCTTCCCAGCATAGAAAAATAACAGGGAGGCCATGAGGTGTGTAAGAGTCTGGAAATAGATCTGCTAGCCCTGACAGCATAAGACTTGGAAAAATACCATTGGAAAATGTAAATGCATGGCTAGAAACTAGAACACCCAGTACAAAAGACCAGAAACTGGTAGGGTGAGGACCTGATCAAGTCATATGTAAAATGTTACCTTTTAGCATTGAGATATTTGGGACAAAGTTCATAAAATAGTATTCCCACATGTAGAAGTATAACAGGGGTGTAGTATAAATGGTAGAAACATTTTAATTTGATTAGTTTCTTCCTAGAACTGACCACAGTACAAGTGAGTTCATGGAGAATGTCAGACATAGCTTCATCTGAAAGGAAGGAAAGATCTGACTGCTGTTTAGTAAATGAGTTCTGTAAGGGTGAAGAATCAGTGTCCAGAACAGTCTTTTTTTATTTTCGAGACAGTTTTCTTGTCAGAAGGCTTCCTGAGCATATTTTATATGGGAGACTATAACACAATGATATCAGATACACCAAACTGGGAGTACAGGGGTGATGGAATGATACAGGATAAATCCATTGCCCCCCCCCCCCTACCACCACCACCACCACCACCACAGCATTGCACAGATTCATTTGAATAAGTATTGTCTGTGACACATAGGTCAAAAACCAGTAGACTTCAAGTCATGTGTACAATGCCCGCAGTTTAGGGAATAAGATCCTGAACTTGCAATAATAACTAGTGAATATATGGATTTAGTGGGATTACCAAGCCCTGATCTAATGAAAAAAAATTACTGGGATATAGTAATACCAGGGTACTTTCTATTTACAAAAGACAGGAAAGGTTGCCATTTATGTCCAAAATAGCTTAAAGTGTTAGTAATGTCCCAGAAAAAATATCATTTTGTAGTGCTTAAAAAGTTCAACTATATGCAACAAATCCTATCTCTCAAACCATTATGGTTTGAGAGAGATTCGCTTTCAAAGTTTGCCATTTCCTGCTGTCACATGTAAATCTGACAGCAGGAGATCCATGGCAGCCGACACAAGGAGGCTCTTCAGCAGAGCCACAATGACGTTATTTAAAACAAATTACTTCATCGAAATGGTCTACAAAGTGTGCTTGCAAACCAGGCACACTTTGTAGACCTTTCCAATGAAGTCATTATTTTTAAATAAAGCTATTGCGGTTCTGCTGCAGAGCCTCCAGTTGGCCCCCGGACAGGATTCCCCTGCAGTCAGCACAGCGCTGACGTCAGGAAAAGGGGAGGGAGGGGGGAACTTTGAATAGGAATATCTTTCAAACCATAGCGGTTTGAGATATATAGTTTGTTTCATACTGTTGAACTTTTTACTGTCCCTTTAAAGGTTAATCTTATACATGGTATGGAGGAGAGCACATACGTTTTGGATAAGATGGTCGCTCGTATAGGTGTGATCTATAGACCCCCCTGGACAAGCAGAGGCGTTAATCAAATGTTGGTCAAGGAAGTAACTAAGATGACTGTGAAAGGTGAGTTTATTATTATTATTATTATTATTATTATTATGGGGGACTTTAATCTTTCTGATGTGTAGAAAAACCAAGCAGCAGGTTCAGCTAAGAGTGAAGAGATTCTAAATTCTTTACAAGTATTATCTCTTAGTCAATTAGTAGAAGAGCCAATTAGGATGGAAGCCACACTAGATTTATTATTTACAAATAGATACTTGGTGTCAGATGTAGCTGGTGGAGAATGTTTGCGCTCAAGTGATCATCAATCTGTGTGGTTTAATATAACGAGTTGCACCACACTAAAACAAAGATTTTAGAAAGGCTGGTTTTTCTGAAATGGAAACATATTTAAATCAGTCTTTAACATCTTGGAGATCTTTAGATGGAGTCCAAGAGAAATGGTTTTATCTGAAATGTAGTTGGACTTCTCAGTAAGGGTATAGAAAAAGAAAACTGCTATGGTACTCCCCAGAAGTGGCAAATATTGTAAAGGAGAAAAACATTTTGGAAAGATAAGCAGGCACAGAAGGAGGAAGATCGGTATTGGTATAAGACTAGGCTGAAGGAGGCTAAATGCATTATTAGATGTGCCAAAGCATACACAGAGATAAAAACTGGCCAATCAATAAAAAAGGGAGATACATTTCTTTCACTGTCGTCCAATACAGGTTACTGGTACAATGGGAGGCGATCCGCCCCTTTAAGTAGGCAGGAACATTCATCAAAGTGTATGCAGGGGATGGAGCCTCCCCTCCCTCTTAAGCTGCCTTCAGCCAGAACAAGCCAGATTGATTTGTTCCTGCGTGCTGTGCACACCAGGTGGAGAACATGTCTCAATCAACTTTAGTTTTTTTATTGTTTTCTTCAAATATGGAATACCACCATTAGGCGGGTGACCATGGCTGACAATTGCCCTCCCCAAAGTGGCTAGTGCAGCTTCCAGGGATTTTCTGGTGGACCTTATGCCCTGAAGAGGGAACAACTTGAGTCAAGTAGCTTCCCTACTGGGGAATTTTCCTCTGGTTAATTCCCTTTTAACATGGTTACCTGAAGACAGAAGTCCTGCAGAAAGGTGAGCCACCCTTTGAGTGCTGAAGGTCCACTTGTCCCACAGTGTCCCTTCTTTGGGCTTGTATTTGGGAGTTCTCATTATGCACTCCAGCACTCATAGGGCGTTTTTCTTCATATTGCCTGTATTTATGCAATGTCTGTGTGTATTGCCTGGGTTTTGGAGCAGTTTATGGGGGTTTTAACCTTTTCCCTGCTATTTCTCTCATTGGGATATTGTTTTATCATGTTTTACATATGTCTTGTGTGAGTTTGTTAACTTTTTTCTGTCAGGGTAAATTTATTAAAAGTTAATGTTCCGCGCCTTTAAGCGCGCTTTTCCTGCATAGACGCCATTGCTCCTTTACTCTCTATGGGTTTACACAGTGTGGGACGTATCTCTGGAACCGCTTGTCACAGCGACTTCAGAGTGGGCTCATTTTGTTGGTCTTCCCTTGCTCTATCATCCGGTTACATGATTCGGTGTGTTGGGGGTCTGGGGGGGCTTAGGACACTGTTTTGGATTACTTCTGAGAAAAACTACGTTTCCCATGAGCGCTGGTTTCGCACTCGTTTTCTGATTGGCTACCGTTGCAGCAGCCATTTTGTGAGTTATTCTCAGCGAGTATACTACGCAGGGACCGAGCCTTCTCTCTCTCCTCTGCAGATTAACCCTTCGCTTGCCAGATAAGTTTAATTTTAGACATTTCTGGGGTGAATTTTTAATCTTTCACACTTCAATTGGGTGATTCTTGTCAGTGGAGTATATCTGACGCTGTGAGTATGTCTACTCCACTGGAGTCAGGGGCTAGACCCAAGACTAAGGAGGCTGGGGTGTCAGTTTCCCCCATTGCGTTTTGCTCCTCTTGTCACTCTGGGCTGCCTAGAGAATTTTCTGGTCATTTATGCCCAAAATGTGCAGAAAGCCATGACAGCAACCCTGGGCTTTCCAGTCACGCCATTGAGCCTACTTGGGTGAAAGAGTTCAAGGCTGCCACTAGGGATCTCAGATCCACTCTTCAACTCTTTCCCTCTCAGGTTCAGGGGGCTCTTCAGGTTTGGCAGACCCCCTCCACAGTCAGGACCTCCCTGCCCAAGCCACAGGGGGCTCCTGATATGTCTGATTCTTCTGAGGAAGAACTTTTACAGGATTCTGATGCTGAGAAAGGCACTGTTATTGAATCTACCAGGTCTATTGGTGACCCTTTTGTATGTGACCCTGAACTCTCTGCTGAGGGTTTGATCAGAGCTGTGCTAACCACGCTCAACCTTACTTTGACTCAGGAATCTACTCATGATCCAACTGACGTTTTTCAAAAACCATCTAAAGCTGTTGTATGTTTTCCTACTAATCCTACTCTTGCTCGTTTAGTCTCTGATGCGTGGAGGAATCCTGATAAATCCTCTTCTGTGTCCAAAAAGTTTGCTAAACTTTACCCTTTTCCTGAGGCTGAACTGGCTAAATGGGTTCATCCTCCTAAAGTGGATGCTCCAGTTTCTAGGTTATCTAAATCTACTGCCTTAGCTGTATCTGATGCTTCTGCCCTGCAGGATTGGACGGACAAAAAGTTAGAAACTTGTCTTAAATCTATTTTTGCCTCTATTGGCACTGCCATGCGTCCAACCTTTGCAGTGGCGTGGGTTAACCGGGCTATTGCGGCCTGGACTGAACAGCTTACTGAGGCGGTTCGCCAGGATGCGCCAGTGTCTGAGCAGCTACAGCTTCTTGCTAATATATCAGAAGCTCAAAATTATGTTTCTGACGCTGCTTTTGATGCTGTGCGCATGATGGCGAGGGCCTCCACTTCCTCTGTGGTGGCTAGACGTGCTCTTTGGCTGAAAATTTGGTCTGCTGACACCGCTTCTAAGAAAGCCTTGCTTTCATTACCCTTCCAAGGGACCTCACTGTTTGGATCTGAACTTAAAGAGATGATTAGTGAGGCTACTGGTGGTAAAAGTACTCTTCTACCATCAGTCTTCAAAAAGAAGTTTCCAGCCAAACGCAATAGTTCCTTTCGTTTCTTCCAAACTGAGACACGCTCTGCGTCCCAGGCTGGTCCGTCCTCTGCGCGCTCCTCCTCCAAGCCCAAACAGTCCTGGAAGCCCAAAGTTGCCCCCAAGGCCAAGACCTCCAAGACTGCTTCGGCATGACTCACCGAACCCAGGTCCGCATCCGGCTGTAGGTGGACGTCTCCACATTTTTCGCCGGATTTGGGAGGAGTCAGTGGCGGACCCTTGGGTTATTCAGGTGGTATCAGAGGGATACAGGATCCCTTTCTCTTCCCTTCCTCCTTTTCAGTTCCATTTTACTCATCCTTCTCAGGAGCCTACAAAAAGGCGCTATTCAGGATCTTTTGGACAAAGAGGTCCTGGAATTGGTCCCCTCAGGGGACACAGGTTCAGGATTTTATTCCAACCTGTTCGTTGTGGCCAAAAAGGACGGAGGTGCTCGTCCTATTTTGGACCTCAAGGATCTCAATTCCTTTGTTGTGAGTTCCCACTATCGTCAAGAATCTCTGCGTTCTGTGATAGCCGCAATGTCTCCAGGGGAGTTCCTTGCCTCCCTGGACCTTCAAGATGCATATCTTCACATCCCTATTCATCCAGAGAGCAGACGGTATCTCAGGTTTGCCTGTCACAAAGGCCACGTTCAGTTTTCAGCTCTTCCCTTTGGACTGACTTCAGCTCCTCAGGTTTTTCAGAGAGTATTGGGAGCTTTGAGAGCTGTGCTTCATCGAGATGGTGTCAGGGTGACTCCCTACATGGACGATCTGCTCCTGAAAGCTTCATCTGCGGAGATCCTTCACCAGCAGGTTCAGTTGTGCATCCAGACACTCAATCGCCATGGCTGGATTGTGAATCTGGACAAGTCAGACTTGGTCCCATCTCAACAGATCCTCTTCTTGGGTCTCCTGTTCGACACTGAGCAGTGCATGGTGTTTTTATCGGAGGAAGTGGCTCATCAGATTGCTCTCCGTGTATCCAAGATCCTGGAGCTCGAAAGGGTTCCAGTGCCGAAGTTGACTTCTCTGGTGGGGAAATTCATTTCCACGATAGAGGCAGTGCCATTTGCTATGGCACACACCAGGGAACTTCAGAGGTTTGTGATTCAGACGTGCAGGAATCATCCAGATCATCAGCATCTGTCAGTCTCTCTGCCTCCTCATGTCGAGTTGAGCTTGGAATGGTGGTTCGACCTGTCTCATCTCCTGAAAGGGAGGTCCTTTCAGGTTCCCTATTGGACCACAGTCACGACGGATGCCAGCCTCCGGGGATGGGGGGCAGTGTTGGGTCGTTTCAGTGCTCAGGGGAAATGGGGACTGGAAGAATCTCTCCTCTCCATCAGTGTTCTGGAACTTCATGCCATCTTTCTGGCCCTGAGACACTGGGAATCTCAGCTGGAGGATTGTCCAGTCAAAGTGGTGTCCGACAACGCCACCGCAGTGGCCTACATAAACAGACAAGGCGGCACAAGAAGTCTCACCGCTTGGTTAGAGGTCAAGGCCATCTTATCTTGGGCAGAAGCTCATGTGCCCGTCATTTCAGCAGTACACATCCAGGCGTAGACAACGTCATGGCAGACTTTCTCAGTCGTCATACAGTCGACAGCGGAGAGTGGGCACTTCATCCAGAGGTGTTTCACCTTCTAACCCAGATGTGGGGGGTACCTGTAGTGGATCTGATGGCTACCAGACACAACAGGAATGTGCCAGTGTTTTGCTCTCGGTGGAGGGACCCTCTTGCTCTTGCAGTGGATGCTTTGTCAATCCCTTGGGAGTTCTCCCTAGCGTACATCTTCCCTCCTCTTCCTCGGCTGATCAGAGTCATCCAGAAGCTGAAGATGGAGCGTTGTCCTGTCATCCTAATCACCCCGAATTGTCCTCGCCAGTCCTGGTATCCGGAACTGCTAGCCATGTCAGTGGTGGATCCCTTCCTGCTTCCTGCCCGTCCAGATCTACTTCTTCAAGGATATCTGTGGAAGGAGGATGTTCAGCATCTCCATTTAACGGCTTGGAGGTTGAATCCTTAATTTTGAAGAAGAAAGGGTTTTCCTCTTCAGTAGTGTCTAGGATGCTTAGAGCTCGCAAGCCTGTGTCTTCCAAGATCTATCATCGCATATGGTCAACTTTTGTTGCATGGTGTGCTGATAAGGAGCTATCACTTGATTTCCATCTTCCCACGGTCCTGGCTTTTTTGCAGGATGGGGTTGAAAAGGGACTCAACCTGAGTTCTCTCAAAGTTCAGACTTCTGCTCTGTCTGTATTTTTCCAGGAACGCATTGCTATTCTTCCTGATGTTAAAGTTTTCTTCCAAGGTGTGGCTCATGTTCGGCCTGCCTTCAAGAGTCCAGCTCCCCAGTGGGACCTCAATTTGGTGCTGGGGGTTCTCCAGAGACCCCCGTTTGAATCCTTGGCTTCTATTCCTTTACGTCTCTTGACCTGGAAAATGGCCTTTCTCTTGGCTATTGTCTCAGTTCGCCGGGTAGCAGAGTTACAAGCTATGTCTTGTAAACCTCCTTACTTGGTGTTCCACAAGGATAAGGCCGTGCTCCGCACTTCCAAGGAGTTTTTGCCCAAGGTTGTTTCAGAGTTTCATATCAATCAGGAGATTGTGGTGCCCTCTTTCTGTCCTAACCCTTCCTCTGACAAGGAGAGAGATCTCCATTTGTTGGATGTTGTGCGTTGTCTTAAATTTTATGTTCATCGCACTGAGTCTATCAGGAAGTCTGACGCCCTGTTCGTCATTCCTGAGGGGCCTAGGGCAGGGAGACCGGCATCCAAGGTGACTATTGCATCTTGGATAAAATCTACCATTTGTGAAGCCTACAAGCTGCGGAATAAGCACGTTCTCTTCAGGGTTACTGCTCATTCCACCAGATCAATTGGGGCCTCTTGGGCCTATAAGAATCAGGCGTGTGCTGATCAACTGTGCCGGGCGGCCATTTGGTCCTCCGTGCACACATTCTCAAAGCACTATCGTGTAGATGTACTGGCCTTGGCTGATGCCAGCTTTGGGAGGAAGGTCCTGGAGGCAGTCTTGCCTGTTTAGGATCTTCTACTTCTGTGGTTCTTAGTGCTTCTTTGCTGTTGAGCCCTGTTGGCTCTAGTTCAGTGTGCTGTGATAGTTCGGGGGTTCGTTTTTACCCCTGGTTGGTGTCCGTTGGCACTTCTGTTTTTGGGCTCTATGATTAATTGATTCATAGCAATTCTGGTGACTTTTGGGCCTTGCGCTTGGTCCTTGCCTTACTTCCCGCCTCTGGGAAAGCTCAATGTTTGTACATCCCATTGTACCAGTAACCTGTATTGGACGACAGTGAAAATAGGATTTTAGTCTTACCTGTTAAATCCTTTTCACTTAGTCCATACAGGTTACTGGTCTCCCACACTGTCAAGGGACCATGCTTGGCTCTCCTGTGGCATTCAGTGAGAGACCTTCAGGGCATGCTCACAGGAGTCTTCCTTTTCCTTCTTACCTCTGGTCAGTTTTAGTGTCTCAAATCAATCTGGCTTGTTCTGGCTGAAGGCAGCTTAAGAGGGAGGGGAGGCTCCACCCCCTGCATACACTTTGATGAATGTTCCTGCCTACTTAAAGGGGCGGATCGCCTCCCATTGTACCAGTAACCTGTATGGAATAAGTGAAAAGGATTTAACAGGTAAGACTAAAATCCTATTTTTAGATATATAAGTGAAAGAAAAAAAATTAAACAAGCAATAGACTGAAAACAAAAAATGGAAGTTATGTAAATGAGAATAAAGGGCTAGTTGACTGTCTCAATGAATATTTCTGTTCAGTGTTTACAGAGGAAGGTGAAGGGATGGGACATCTGTTAGAAAAAGAAAATAAGACATGGGAAGCAAGCATGTTTACAGAGGAAGACGTTCTACTTCAGCTCTCTAAGGGAAAAATGGATACATTGATGGGACCAGATGGGATACACCTATCAACATGAGAAGTTCCAGAAGACTGGAAGTTAGCAAATGTAGTACACCGCTTCCCAAAAAAGGCAGCAGAGAATAATCTGGCAACAATAGACCAGTAACCAGTACATTGGTAGTGGGAAAAATAATGGAAACTAGGTTAAAAGAAATAATTGTTAAATATATGAATTTATATGGCTTGCAAGATCCCAAACAGCATGGGTTTACAGCAGGGAGATCTTGTCAAACTGACATCCTAGATTTTTTGAATAACTAAAATAATAGACTGGAGGAGGAGTCGATATAGCTTATCTAGATTTCAGTAAACCATTTGACACTATCCGTCATAGAAAACTCATTAACAAATTGCAGTGTTTGGGTCTGGATGTAAAAATAGTTGAATGGAAAAGGTATTGGCTGAGTGACTGGAGCCAGTGGTTTGTAGTCAGTGGAGAATATTCAGAGGACGGGCATGTTACTAGTGGGGTACCTAAGGGGTCTGTACAGGGGCTCATTTTTTTTTGCAAGGTAAGGTAAGGCATGCCTTTTTGCAAATGATGCAACAATCTGCAACAGGGTAGACATTCCTGGGGAAATAAGTCAAATACTTTAGGTAAATTAGAAAAATGGACAAGAGTGTGACAGCTGCAGTTTAATGTTAATAATTATAAAATAACGATTTGGGACATAAAACGAGAAAGGCAGAATATAGTATTAAGGTTACTATGAGAATTTATAATAACATGGTAGGCTGGAGTAGATGTATACTGATAAGTGGAACCCCCTTTACCTTTACGATGGTGTCAAGTCAATCCTGGTGGCCATTTGTAAGAAGGTTTCCAGGGCTTCTGGAAACTCAGTATGTGTTAATTTATGTATTTTCTCTGTCGTCCAATACAGGTTACTGGTAACTATGGGTAGGCAATCCACCCCTTTAATTAGGAATGAACAATTCTAGAAATTACTGTAGGGGGTGGAGCCTACCTTCCCACCTTGGCTGCAGCTAGCCAACCAGCTCCAGAAAGATTTGTTGGTTGGTGAAGTTAACACACAGGCAAGAGAACAGTTTTGCTATAATTTTAGAAACTTTTATTTTTCTGTTAGAAATGGAATACCACCATTAGTCGGATTACCATAACTGACAATGCTCTTAGATGTGGCTAGCTCAGTATCTAGGTGCTTTTTGTGGACCTTAAGCTCTGAGGGGAAAAATGTTGATTCCAAGTGCTTCCCCAGGAGTTACCCACTAAGGTTACTTCTTACTACATGGTAATCTGAAGACAGAAGATCTGCAGGAAAAGTGAGCAACCCGTTGAGTGCTGCAGGTCCACTTGTCCCACAGTGCCTCTCCACACAGGGGTTATTCCTGGGAGTTCTTATTACACACTCCTGCACTCACTGGGTCTTTCTGTAATGTCTGTCAGTGTTTGGAGCAACTTTATGTGGTAAATTAATTGGGGTGGTTATTGGCACTTTCCCTACTGGGTTCAGTGTTTTCTGGGTCTGATTACATGTTCTAGTGATGTTTCATGTATTTTTAATTCTCAGTTATAACTTTGACAAAATTGAGTTTAATGGCGCACTTTACCGCATAGACGCCATTGCTCCATTCACTTCTATGGGACTGTACAATTTGACACATATCTCTGCAATCGCTCAACCTAGAGACTTCAGAGATGGCTCATTTTAATTGTCTGACCTCGCTCTATCATCCGGTTCACATTGCAAGTGTGTTGGGGTGCTCATGGGTCTTCGGGCACTGTTGGGGGACTTTTTCTGGGAAAACTACATTTCCCATGAGCTCTTGCTTTGTGCACTCGTTTCTGATTGGCTCCCGCCACGGCAGCCATCTTGTGAGCTTTATAGAATGAGTATCCTATGCAGGGCTTGGACTCTCCTTCTCTCCTTTGCAGAGTAATCCTTCGCCTGCCAGATAAGTGTATTTTAGCGATTTCTGGGGTGACATTTTAACCTTACACACTGTAAATTGGGTGATTCATTATTCTGAACATTGTTGACACTGTGAGAATGTCTACTTCGTTGGAGCTTGGGGCCAGGCCTAAGACTAAGGATGCTGGGGTCTCTGTATCCTCCATTACGCATTGTTCCTCATGTCATACAGGGTTGCCTAGAGAATTCTCAGGTCATTTATGCCCAGCATGTTCTGATGTCCCTGAGTCTATCCCAGGGACCTTCAGCCATGCATTAGAGCCAGTTTGGGTGCAAGAGTTCAAGGCTGCTACCAGGGACCTCAGGTCTACGTTGCAACTCTTTCCATCCTAGTTACAGGGGGTCTTCCATTCCTGGCAGACCCCTTCCTCAGTCAGATCTTCTTTGCCCAAACCACAAGGAGTACCTAACGTTTCAGATTCCTCTGAAGAGGAACTGTTGGTGGATTCAGATGTTGAGGAATGTTTTGCTGTGGGCTCCTTTCAATTTTTTGGGGATCCTTTTGAGGCTGATCCAGAACCCTCGGCTGAGGGCCTGATCAGGGCCGTCTTAAACACACTAAACATTCCCCCAATTCAGGAGGTTTCCTCAGATCCCTCTGATGAATTCCAGGAGCCTATATAAGCCCCATACTTGTTTTCCAACTAACCCCACTCTGGACCGCCTAGTGGCTGATGAGTGGAAATCTCCAGACAGAAAGCCTTCTGTCTCCAAGAAGTTTGCTAAGCTTTACCCCTTTTCTGAGGCGGCACTTGCTCAATGGGTTCATCCCCCTAAGGTGGACGCGCCTGTCTCAAGGCTATCTAAGTCTACCGCCTTACCATTTTCTGATGCGTCCTCTCTGAAGGACTGGACTAACAAGAAGCTTGAGGTTTCCCTCAAGTACATTTTTGCCACTGCTGGTACTGCCATGTGTCCAGCATTCGCTGCGGCATGGGTTAACCGGCCATCGCGGTCTGGACTGAACAACTCACCCTAGCTGTAGGTCGGGGTGATTCATCTTCGGAAATGTTGCAGCTTCTTGCCAACATATCTGAGGCCCAGCACTATGTTTCTGCTGCCTTATTTGATGTTATCCGTCTGGTGGCAAGTGTTTCCACCATGTCTTTGGTTGCCAGACAAGCTCTTTGGCTCAAGATCTGGGCTGCTGACACCGCTTCTAAGAAAACCTTGCTGTCCTTGCCCTTTCATGGTACATCCTTATTTGGGCCAGATCTTAAGAATCTGATCAGTGAGACCACTGGGGGTAAGAGTACTCATCTGTCCTTGGTCCCCAGGAAGAAACCTCCTCTCAAGTGTAACAGGTTTTTTCGTCCCTTTTAGACTAAGACACGTCCAGTGAACCAGGCAGTTCCCTCATCTCCATGTGCCTCCTCCAATCCCAAACAGCAATGGAAGCCCAAGGTCTCTTCCAAGCCCAAGGCTTCCAAGACTTCTCCGGCATGACTCGCCAAACTCGGGTCGCCATTCAGCTGTGGGTGGTCGTCTTCGTCACTATCACAGCATTTGGGAGGATTCAGTGGTGGACCTGTGGGTTTTACAAGTAGTGGCAGAAGGGTAGAGGATCTCTTTTGCCTCTCTTCCTCCCTTTCGCTTTTTCCCCTCTCATACACCCCAGGGCATGGAAAAACAATGTCTTTTCAATGGCGCTAACTAGTCTTTTCTGGACAAGGATGTTATGGAACCCGTTCCAGTTCAGGACAGAAGTACAGGTTTTTACTCAAACCTCTTCGTAGTATCCAAAAAGGACGGAGGTTGTCGTCCAGTTTTGGACTTGAAGGATCTCAATTCCTTTGTGACCTGGTCTCATTATCACCAGGAGTCTCTGAGGATGGTGGTTGCTGCTATGATTCCGGGGGAATTTCTTGCTTCTCTGGACCTTCAGGACGCGTATTTACAATATCGCCATTCATCCAGAGACCAAGATTATCTCAGATTTGCCTGCGACCAAGGGCATTTTCAGTTCTCAGCTCTTCCCTTTGGTCTGACTACAGTGCCTCAGGTCTTCAACCATGTCCTGGGAGCCTTAGTGTCCGTCCTCCACAGGAACAGCATCAGAGTTACTCCATACATGGACGACCTGCTTCTGAAAGCCCCCTCTGCAAAACTCTTTGTCAGCAGGTTCAGGACTGCATTCACGCTTTCATCCATCATGGGTGGATCATCAACTTGGACAAGTTGGATCTTGTCCCGTCCCATTGTCTGGTCTTCCTGGGCCTTCTCTTCGACACTCAGCAGAGCATGGTGTTTCTCATGGAGGAAGTGGCTCACCAGATCGCACACAGGGTTTCGGCTGTTCTAGTTCAAGTTCCAGTTACAGCCAAGAAGCTATCCTCTCTGGTGGGAAAATGTATCTCCACCATGGAAGCAATACCCTTTGACATGGCTTATACCAGGGAGCTCCAACGGTTTGTGATCCAGGTATGCAAGGGCCAGCCGGACCTTCTGCAGACGTCAGTATCCCTCCCTCTTCATGTGGAACTGAGTTTGTCTTGGTGGCTCGACCTCTCCAATCTCCTGTAGGGCAAGTCGTTCCTGATATCCTTCTGGACCACAGTGACAACGGATGCCAGCCTCTCCGGCTGGGGAGCAGTCCTGGGTCACCTGAGTGCTCAGGGACGTTGGTCTCCAAAGGAATCTCTCCTTCCCATCAATGTATTGAAACTTTGGGCAATATTTTATGCCCTTCGTCACTGGACGCCCTAGCTGGAAGAATGCCCAGTCCGGGTTCAGTCCAAAAACGCCACTGCTGTGGCTTACATCAACAAGCAGGGCGGAACAAGAAATCTCGCCGCTTGGTTAGAGTTCAAGGCTATTTTGTCCTGGGCAGAAGAACATGTTCCTGCCATATCCGCAGTGCACATTCCAGGCGTAGACAATGTAATGGCAGACTTCCTCAGTTGACACACAGTGGACAGCAGAGAGTGGGAACTGCATCCATAGGTGTTCAACCTCATTGTTCAGAAGTGGGGTCTTCCTTGCATCGACCTGATGGCGACAAGACACAGCCGGAAGGTTCCGATGTTCTACTCTCTCTGGAGGGATCCTCTAGCTCTAGCAGTGGATGCCCTGTCCATCCCTTGGTTATTTTCTCTGGCTTAAATCTTCCCTCCCCTTCCTATGTTGCACAAGGTGTTACGGAAATTGAGACTGGAGCATCGTCCAGTAATTCTGGTTGCTCCGTACTGGCCTTGACAAGTTTGGTTTCCGGAACTTCTGGATCTGTCAGTGTCTGAGCCATTCCAACTCCCCTCTCGTCTGGATCTTCTCCTCCAGGGTTATCTATGGAAAGAGGATGTTCATCGTCTAGCCTTGATGGCTTGGAAATTGAATCCTCAATATTGATGAAGAAAGGTTTTTCTTCCGGTGTGGTGGCTACCATGCTTAGTGCTCGCAAGCCAGTTTCCTCAAAGGCCTACCATCATGTCTGGTCGACCTTCCTATATTGGTATGCCAATAGGGACTTGTCAAAGGAATTTGATCTGCCCACGGTCTTGGACTTCTTGCAGGATGGTGTGGATAAGGGCCTCAATTTGAGTTCCCTTAAGGTTCAGACTTCTGCTCTCTCTGTTTTCTTTCAGAGGCGCATTGCTATCCTTCCTTATGTCAAGGTGTTTTTCCAGGGCGTTGCTCATACTCGCCCTGTCTTTAAGGCTCCTACTCCTCAGTGGAATCTTAATCTGGTTCTGGGTGTCCTTCAGCTCCCTCCCCTTGAGTCCTTGGCTACTATTCCTCTACGCCTTCTGACGTGGAAAATGGCATTTCTCCTGGACGATCGTGTCTGTTCGCCGTGTCGCGGAGTTGCATGCTCTGTCCTGTAGACCACATTTTTGGTGTTTCACAAGGACAAGGAGGTGCTTCACACCTCTCAGGAGTTTTTTCAGAAGGTGGTTTCGGAGTTCCACATCAATCAGGAGATTGTGGTGCCCTCTTTCTGCCCTGACCCCACCTTTGACAAGGAGAGGGATCTCCACTTGTTAGACATGGTGCATTGTCTCAAGTTTTATGTACATCACACTGGGTCTATCAGGCAATCAGATGCGCTGTTCGTCATTCCTGAGGGTCAGGAAGACCTGCATCCAAAGTGACTATTGCTTCTTAGATCAAGTCCACTATTCATAAGGTTTATGAGCTGAGGAAGAAGCCTGTCCTTTTCAGGGTCACGGCTCATTCTACTTGATCTATTGGGGCTTCTTGGGCTTACAAAAATCAGGCGTCTGCTGATCAATTGTGCAAGGCTGCCACCTGGTTGTCAGTGCACACCTTTTCGAAGCACTACCGCGTTGATGTATTTGCATTAGCTGATGCCAGCTTTGGGAGGAAAATCCTGGAGGCAGTTTTGCCTGTCTAGGATCTTCTTCGGTTCTTGGTGCTTCCTTCTCTTTTGAGCCCTGTTGGCTCTAGTTCAGTGTTATGTGTAACAGTTGGGGTGTTGTTACCCCTGTTCATTGTTCGTTGACACTTTATTGTTGTTGGGCTATCTCTGATCTGATGGTTCATATACGCGCTGGTGACTTTGGGGGCCTTGCGCCTGGTCTGCCTTACTTCCCACCTCTGGGAAACTCAGTGGTTGAACATCCCAAAGTTACCAGTAACCTGTATTGGACGACAGAGAAAACAGGATTTTAGTCTTACCTGCTAAATCCCTTTCTCTTAGTCCATACGGGTTAGTGGTATCCCACCCTGGCAAGAGACCATTCTTGGATCTCCTGTGGCAGACCATGGGGGCCCTTCGGGGTCACGCTCACAGGAGTCTTCTTTCCTTCCACTATCTAGTCATAGTTAGTGTCTTAAATCTTTCTGGATCTGGTTGGCTACCTGCAGCCAAGGATGGAAGGTAGGCTCCACCCCCGTGCAGTCATTTCTAGAATTGTTCCTGCCTACTTAAAGGGGCAGATCACCTGCCCAAAGTTACCAGTAACCTGTATGGACTAAGAAAAAAGGATTTAACAGGTGAGACTAAAATCTTCTTATCTTGTCAGACATGCCTCTTCTGAAATGAAAATGTTCTGCTTCCTCTTTCCATGTAATGTGTGCAACCTACACCAGAACTCAGCAGTATACTTCGCAACTGCGCGCCAACACTGTTTGAGATGAAGAAGGTTAGTGCAGCAGTCACAGTGCAGTTAGGATACTCAAAATAACCAACATTTCCCCAAGAAAATTCATGAGATTAAGGAGCAGGGGACTGTCTTGCTCAAACAGTGGTGAGGCCTATGAAAATGCCTTATCTTTGAGCAGATTTAGGATTAAACAGACTTGAGTTTGGTAAAAATGGGTAGGTAAAGGATTGCATTCTAAAGATTAGATTCAGTGAGTACTCCATATGTTTCTGGAAGAGGCATTTTCAGCTCCTGAGGAAACAGCAGCTCCTTAGGACGATGGGGTGCTTCCAGAGGTGTGTAAGTCCTATGGGTGACTGGATATGGCCTATCTGCCATTGTAAGCCCTGCATGGTTTGGGCCAAAGTTGTCAATTGCTATCCAAGGTCCATGGAAACAACCCATCCAAGTGTGAGCCCTATTTGTTGTCCAGATTATTCGCAGAGAAATGGGGGTCAAAAATGATGAATGGTGACAGACAGGCTTGATATCTGAATGAGAAGAACTAAAGAAGCTTTTAGGAAGGTGGAAGTAGACACTGCTTTGTTAATAACAGGGTTTACTATCCTCAGATTGCCCATGCTTTTAACAGAAGGTCAAGGCTTACACCAAGGAGCACCTTAAAGAACAAACAAGCAGCCTCTAAAAATCTTCCCTTGTAGCAGGTCACAGAAACTCTTGGCAGAAACTAAAGAATGGGCTACCTGAAGTGTCTGATAAAAGCAATGTGGAGACAGCAGATAAGAGTGGAATGGCACTCCAGGGATTAATCGGCAAGCACAGGGCAGATGCAGCAGACTGAAGACGGAGGCTGAAGAGATTTCCTGGATTGAAGTTTTAACTGAGAAATCTGATTACTGCAGTTAAAGGGCCATAGGTGGAGATAAGCATGTCACAAACAAAGTCAAAATTAGAGGTGGGAAGTCTGTTCAAAGGGAAATAGGATGTCTCTGTGGTCTAGTAACTAGCCAAGGGTCCAGGATTTCAGGTAGCAGGGAGGTCAAGGCAGAGGATATCTGTTCAGACAGGAACAGATGGGAACACAGATACCCATTATCAAAGATTAAGGCAACAATAATCTGGCAAGGAAAGGAAAAGAGGACCAGTACCTTGTATGTGTATTGTTGTTTACGTAACCCATAAATGTACAAATAGTGGGAAAAATTCTGTACAAATGAGTAGGGCTACATCTATGCCTAAATTTTAATCAGGGAGATCAGGAAATCTATGTTTGTCACTGTGGTCACCTTGAGAAGAACTCAGAACATTTTGAGTATTACTGCCCCTCTCCATGTTTGTATACCTAGTCTGTCTGGTAACTAAAGTTACATCTAATAAGTGATCAGTCTCTTCAGATCTTGATACATGTTGCCAGACTGGGGGTAAAGACACATGTTGCTCTGGTTGATATTTCTGATATCCTTGATATACTTTATGTACCACCTAGGTTCATAAGATTAGAGGTATCTTCAATGCTAGAAAGTATGTTACAACATAAGATATACAGATGGATCTTCATAAAAAATAATACATTGAACAAGTTCTTTTGTTAAATCTAGAACTTGGCTTTTGTAATGGATTTCTAAAAAATTGTTATAATTGCTATGGAATTGTCTGGTTCTGTCATGTCAGTTTAATATAGCATGATGGATTACCTGTAAAATGGCATCCAGACTTTCATTAAAAAGGTGTTTGTGCAGATTAGTGGTCTGGGGAAGTAGAACACTGATATTCTAATAGGCAGTCAGCAGGTAATTAATTTTTTTTAATCAAGCTAATACTTATAAAGTAAGAAACAGTACAGAATGTTTCAGACTCTTTCACATCAATACTGCTTGTCAATGTGTTCTTGGTAGCATACATTTCAAATCCTAATATGTGGCATAGTTTTGTTATTGTAAATCTCACATTGCTGAAATGTATTATAATTTAATATAATGAATTAAAATTATGAGCTAATTATTTAACATTGTTGCAGATAAGTATAGAAAAATAAATCCATACCATTATTAAAGTAAAAAGTAGTGAGAAACAAAAGAATTAGGTAATTGCTTTCCAGCATTCGTGAAGTAAGAGAGAGAGAATAATACATGTTTTCATGAATTTGTTTATCCTGCATGAAAAGAAAATAAGTCACTGTTAAGACACCATAGTATACATATGCATAAAAAATTACTTGAGTGCACAATTTATAAAGTGCAGCAAGGAATAAGGGGCCTCTCCACAAATAGCCCCAAAAAACAAAGAAAACTGAAGACGAATCTACACTACTGGATATAGATTGCTTAAATATGAACGTGTATAGTATAATCTACTGCCATTGTGTACCTATGTATGTATGGAAGTGGTGACACCAGAGAGACCGCTAAGATGATTTCTAAAGATGCAGCCATAGAAGTGTAGGACCCAATTCAAAGGATCAACGTATTGATGTAATGGCAAGATTGCCAACCATGTACCAAGCTACTGATTCTCACTTATGGGGGACCCCAAATTAACATTGTTTGAAGAAATGAACTATATAAAACACTACTTTCCTTGCTGCTTAAAAATTGAACACACTTTATAACCGACTGTGCCTGCTTTGTATACATACATCCTGTATGCTTTGCTTCATTAACATGGACTGCTTTAACTCAGGAATGCCAGACTGAAATACAGTCAAGTACTGCATACTCCTCATTTCACACACAGTTAGGGGTGGGAGAAAGCTATCGCCATGTTCCTGCGAGAAATCCAGCAAAAACCACGTTGTTGCCCACTTTTTCATGGGAAAATCTGCTTTAAAACCAGCATTTAAAATCTTGGCCATTGGCCAAAATTCTTTGCCATTTTTTCAATGACTACAAAGTTTCTGCCCATTGTTTTAGGTGTTTTTTGCCTTTTTGCTATAAAAAACATGACCTATTCTAGGAAGTGAAACTCAACAGAAGCAGCTACAGAGTGAGGTAGATGTGCTGATTTGCTGTGATCTTTTTGAAAAATTAAAGCAGGAGAGGCTCATAGTGACTCCTATTACTATGAGAAAGTTTAAAAATAGTAAAAGGAGGAATTGGAAAGACCCTTATGTGTCCACTGAGTCTGAGGAGGCAGTGAGCAATACAGTACCAATGCTGTCCAGTCCACCTAAATCACCCCTAGGGATCTTGAGGAATTTAGTGGGAAGGCAGGAAGAAAAGGGTAGTAGTGAGAGCAGGACAGGTTAGCTGCCTGTGCCTGCTGCCAGACATGCTTCCCCTGCTGCCAACATTGATGGACCTGCTGCCAGACATGCTTCCGCTAGTGCTTTGCCTGCTGTAAGACGTGCTGCCCCTGCTACTGCCATCACCACTGCTGTGCCTGCTGTCAGATGTGCTTCCCCTGCTGAAACTAGTGCTATGCCTGCTGCTTAGTGCTGAACCTGCTGCCACCAATACTGTGCCTGCTGTCAGACGTGCTGCCCGTACTGTCACCAGTGCTGTGCTTGCTGCCATCAGTGGTGAATCTGCTGCTAGTGTGTCTTGTAATACTCAGAAAGGGGAGAAGGAGAAGATGATGCCAAGTGTAACAGCAGGGGACCCGAAGTCACACTTGCTGTCCCCAAGCAGTACCGCCAGTGCTAGTACTACTATTACTAAGAAGGTTCAGCAGCTTCTTAGTGTTAGGAGTGAAGGAGGGGGTAATCAAAATCCTCATATTAATAGTGTCTGTGAGGAGGAAGACTCTGGGTCTGAACTTAATGTGGTTGGTGTTAGTAGTAGTAGCAGTAATGGTGAAGCAGCTGGTGGGACTAGTGTTAGGGGAGTGGTATGGGAAGCATTTGAAAGCATCCAGACTAGCTGTTAAGGGAGCCCACACTATTCCTCTAGCCCTGGGAGTCCCCTTCCATTCACCACAGTGTCCAAGTGAACATGATCCTGAAGAGGTCAGAACTGTTGGTGGATAGCAGACGCAGAAATAATAATACCACCACCAGGAACACAGATGAGCTGCCTGTGCTTGCTGCTACTGCTGCCAGTGTGCCTTATTCATGTCACCAAGAAATGGCAAGTGTAACATTAAGGGACCCTCTGTCACATTGCTTGTCACCTCCTCCAAGCAGCAGTGAGATGTCTATAAAAGAGCAGCAGCACCTAGGGATTAGTGGTGGTGGCGGTGGTGATGATGATGCTGGAGAAGCTTGGGTGGAAGAGACATTGATGGCCTTTTAGCAGAAAACGAGAAGGAATAGGAGACAGGGATGAGGATGGGCATCAACACCACCACCACCAGCAGTAAGCTTTTTGAATTTGCAACTGCCCTGCTGAGTTGCAAGGGCAGCAGGATGCTGAGGAGCAAGCTAGTGTGCCACAGACCACCATGGACACAATGGGAATGGGGTCAACAAGTGATGTGGGACTAGGACACTTTCCCCTTGCCAGCAGCAGCAATACTCCTGGTCCTAGTTGCAGTGCTGAATCTGAGGCAGTAGCAGCAACATTATCCACTGCCACAGACAGTGAAGGGGAATGTGGAGGACAAGAAGAAAGAGGCCACTCTTCTCCACCTGTTCTCTATCCCTATCCCCTGAAGTCATGGGTGTGGGACTATTTTTGTCTTGGGGAAGGCACAGTGCAGTCATCCCAAATGGCACTGTGTACAATTTATGACGTCAGTGAGAAGAGGAAAGGAGGGAACACACCTTGGCGCAACCGCCCGGATAACACACATGAAACACAGACACCATGACACGTATTAAAGACAAACACCCACCACAGAAATCAAGCACCGCTGTTGCTGTACCCCCTGACTGTCCAGAAAGACAACAAGAGGCAACGTGGAGATTAAAGAGGAGGAATAACAGAGACACCCAGGCACAGACTGGAAGTTCCATTATGAGTGAAACAGCTAGCTCGCCATCACCATCACCTTCTACATCTTCTTCCAATCCACTTCATTCATCATTACCTCCCCTGCCAAATGATAGCCACTCTGTTGATGTTAGGATGTGGCAGTTCGTGTCCACCCATTACACTCTGTATGATTCACTGACCACACATGCAGTGTGGTGGAGGAGAATCGCAAGCAGGGCATCAAGTGGCATCTGAGGAGTTTCCATGCTGCAGAATATGCTAAGCTGGTGGCAGGGAGGGTTCATCATTACTATTAAACTGTTAGCAAGTTGATATGTGTCCTTAGCAGGTTCTGAACAAGAGGTATTGTGACAGTGGCAGTACTTGCGTTCTGGTGTCATGGTATTTGGATACAGTTGTGTACCACACACACTGTGCACACTGCAGTTGCTGATGAGAAGCACAGTTCCTGCTCTCAATGGAAAAAAATGTATATTCTAATAACAACACACCCATGATTTTTGAGGAGGGGCAGGTGGAGAAAAATTATTGGCCAACTTCTTCTTTTCTCTACATATACTGGGGGCTACTTATTGTGCTGCTACTGCCTCAAGTGCATCACTGGAGCTAGTCGTGGCCAATGGAACCATCATCATCCATCACACATGTTACTGCTATTGTTGATCCCATTCCCTTTCAGCTGCCTAATCATACTGCTTCTTAAACAACTCAGCAGCAGCAGCAAGAACAGCAGTTGCAAATTCTGCAATTATGGACTCAGGAGGATATTTGACAATGACCAGTGGCCACTGGCCAACATGACCTGCTGGCACTAGGCCAGTAGGACATTTTTTTTCTCGGGGCTTGTGCCCCGAGAAAATAAGCAATAAGAAAATAAGCAAAAAAAAAAATAAAAAACATAGTCCTAGAAAAAACTAAACAGTTGTTGGGGGTTTGTTTCTAACAAGCCTAAGTCCTACAAATCAGTGTTTCCTTAGGGCTTGTGCCAAACAAGCCTAAGTCCTACAAATCAATGTTTCTTCAGGGCTTGTGCCTCTAATAAGCCTAAGTCCTACAAATGAATGTATCTTCAGGGCTTGGGCCTCTAACAACAAATCTAAAAAATCATCCTCTACAAAATACTCTATCAAGTCAAGTATCAGTCGACCCCAGTAGCAGCTTATGTCAGGGGGTTCCTGTCTATCGCTTTACATACAAATTTCTTATTTTATGTTTATTTATTTATTATTAAGTGTCCCTCAATACCAGTCAAGAACCCCCCAAAACAAATTCCCTGCCCAACTGATTCATTCACCAGACTCCACCCACCAACACAGGCACCCTCCTCAGACCCCTTTTATACCATGTCTTATGGGGCTTTTTTTTTATTGAATGTAGAAATTTTTTTATTAACTGCCCCCAATTACAGTTAACAGCCCCTCCCCCCCAAAAAATTCCCTGTTCAACTGATTCTTTCTCCATACCCCACCAACACAGGCACCATCATGCCCCTTTTATACTATGCCTTTGGGAAATATATATATTTATAGCCTTGTTCCGCTGTACATTGGTATACGCAGAACCTCTCTCATACACTGTCTGTTTCCCTAGCCTTGTTCCTCTGTAGTGCAATTCTGGGGCAAACCAGAGATAAGGCAGGTGGGGAAGGTGTTGTGCTACCAGGCATTAAAAAGTTTCTTTCCATGGAGGGACACAAATGTGTTTCATTTTTGACATGCCTGCTTTACCCCTCAGCTGTTTCTACTTATCATTGATGGACTTTGAATTAATTTTACTGTTGCTTTATTGCACATACACTTTACACTTGCAGTATTGCTGCTTTGAACTTACTCAGGATTTCTGGTACATTTTCATGGCTACCACCTTTTTCCTTCAAAATATTTTGACACTATCACATTAGTTTTTATATTGACTCTCAATATTGAGGATTAGATTAGTTTTACTAAGTGGGGAGGGAGGATTGTGTTTTTTTTATTTTTGGGAAGTTGAGGGGTGCAGGGAGGTGCTCTCTAAAGTTGATGATTACCTCATTCATTTTTGTTTACTACATTTATGGGTGCAGGCTTAAATTAGTTTTGGTATTTGGAATTTTAAACTAACAGAGTGCCTGAAAAGATCCTCATTTGTTCTTTAAAGGGATAGTAATGTTTCAAAATAAAAGCGGATCCAATTAATCTTCATATTATTTGGGCCATGGAGAGTGTTATTTCAAATCTGTCAGAGTTGTAGTTGTATTATATAGTTTTTGTATTGTATATTTTTATTTATATAGCGCCAACCAGTGTACTTGGCACTGTACAGTTTACATTTAATATAGATGGGGTACAATATATGCTGTGATTATGTGCTTATAAAGACAATCATAAGGGGGACAACAGGTGAATATATATTAGGATAAAATGTCCCTGTCCTGTAGAGCGTACGAATAATAAAGTATCCCCCTCCCGCCCCTTTTACTGATGAAACATTGCTCACCTCAGAGCAGCAAGACTGTCCAGATGGCTTGCAGAGAGGGACAATCTTCAATTAGCATAAGGGAAAAACCTGTCAAGGGGGGAAGGGATTTCCTTATACTCACAGGAAGAAGATTGTCCCTTGCTGTGAGCTGTCTGATCTCAAGACCAGATTCCACATCTAACGGGAAGTGGCTTACACTACACTAGGTAAAAGGGGCAGGAGGAGGATACTTTACTTACTCTTCAACTACAACTCTGACAGTATTGAAATAACGCTCTCTGTGAACCAAATACGATGAAGATTACTGTAAAATCTCAGGTATAATACGCACCTGTGTATAATACGCAGGTGTATATTATACCCAAGATTTTAGGAGAAAACAAGAATGCCTATGTATAATACTCATCCTTGTTTTCCCCTCTTATGAAAAAAAAAATGAAGTCTGCCTGAACCCTTCCCTCCCTCCCTCCCCCGACAATATCCGATGATAAAATACCTCTTACTAGCTTCAAAAGTCAAGTCCCCCATTTTCAAGATGATCAGGCAACATATAAACTATGTCAATTTTCCCCTGCGGACGGCATGCTTCCATTCGCTGCCCGCTTCCTTCCAGCTATGGTATTGCCCTGTGAGGACCTTCAGATCCTCACAGGGCATTACCATTGGCTGGAGCTGGTAGGTCCTGAAAGGCAATTGAAGGTAGTGGGCGGCGAATGGATGCATGCCACACTCAGGGGAAGATTGACATAGTTCTGGCAGACTTAATTTTGTATTTTATCATTGGATAGCACCGGGGGAGGGAGGGAAGGGTTCTGGCAGGCTTAATTTTATATTTTATCATCGGATAGCGAAGGACGAGAGAGGGAAGTGTTCTGGCAGGCTTAATTTTTTTAAAATAAAAAACTCTTGGGTATAATACGCACCCCCCCACTTCACATAAGGTGAAGTGGGGTAACATTATGCGTATTATACCCAACATTTTATGGTAATTTGAGCTGCTTTTATTTTGAAACATTACTATCCCTTTAATATTTTAAATGACATCTAAGAACCCCTGTTGATTTAAATAGAGCCTTTATCTCCTTGAATGCTAGAGAGGCAATGTATGATTTGGCAGTGTGTTAGAAAGCTATATAGAAATTCTGTGTTAAAAATCAATTGGAGATGTCTCCAGCACTGAAATGGTAAACACGAATGGGAAATTTAGCAATACTTATACCTTATTATACATTTTGTTTGTCCTAGAACTACTCCACTTTTACTTTTTGCTTATGGCCCTAAATGGTTTATACTATATTTAGTTTTTAGCCATTTGTTTATATTATCTGATTTTTTTGAGAGTTATGATTGGCACCTGATTACATGATATGATACTCCAAGGGGATGATAAATCCTTTTATAAATCCTCGCTAAGACCTCCTCTAGAAAATGTAGTACAATTTTGGACTCCAGTTCTTAAAAAAGACATTTTCAAACTGGAAAAGGTGCAGAGACATGCAACAAAACTGATAAAGCGATTGGAGGATCTGAATTATAAAGAGAGACTAGCCAAACTGGGTTTGTTTACATTAGAGAAGAGACATCTAAGGGGTGATATGCTTAAAATGTATAAATACATTCAAGGTCAAATAAAAGAACTATCCAATGAATTATTTACCCAAAGAGCTGAGACAAGAACAAGATGTCATCCATTAAGACTAGAGGAAATGAGCTTTCAAACTAAAACAAAGGCAGGGATTCTTTACAGAAAGGGTGGTAAAGCTATGGAATTCTTTGCCTCAGGACGTTGTGCTTGAAGATAATGCAACTGCTTTCAAAAAAGCAATGGATGCCTATTTAGCACCGAACAATATTGAAAATTATGACAGATGGCTTCAAAGCAGATAGAATGTTGATCCGGGGAACTATCCGACTGCCATTTGGAGTCAGGAAGGAAAATGTATTTATTTATTTATTTTTCCACTTGGGGCTAGATTGGAAATTGCTCCAGAGGGCGTTTTTTTACCTTCCTGTGAATCAATAGAGTTGTTTTTGGCATGGGCTGGACTTGATGGATGCGTCTTTTTTCATCCTCATCAACTATGTTAGTATGATGCAATAAGGTGAGATACAGTTGAGAGAAACTGTCCAGTTAGACAGATCCCTTCATCCCTAATGTTAGTCCATCATGCTTTTGCACTAAGATGTAGCCAGCTTCACACAAGAAAATAGGAATTCATTTATCTTATTGTAAAATGTATCACTTTTAGATCTCTTTAGTGCATAACTCCCTGTCACAGTCCACTTACCTGTTCTGCCTGTGTTTCTACACCCCTCTTGTTTAACGAGTATGTCTCAGCATTGAAACCTGTCTTCTGCTTCTGGTTCATTTCCCTTTTATCAAGCTTCCTTTTGAGAGAGAGACTTGAGTTCTGAATCCTGTTATGAGTTTTTATTATATTTATTTATTATAATAATAATAATTATTTATTATAATAATAAAAATGCAACATATAGTTTAAATGGTGTTTCTCTGGGGAAATCTACAAATGAAAAGGATTTGGGAGTAATGGTAGACAATAGACTTAGCAGTAGCATGCAGTGCCAGCTGGTATCTGCAAAGGCCCATAAGATATTGGCATGTATTAAAAGGGGTATTGACTCAAGGGAGGAAGATATCATTTTGCCTCTTTATAGGTCCATAGTAAGACCCCACCTAGAATATGCTGTTCAATTCTGGGGGCCCTTTCTGAAAAAGGACATTATGGAACTAGAAAGAGTGCAGAGGAGGGCTACAAAACTAGTAAGGGGAATGGAAAGTTTTAGTTATGAAGAAAGGCTAGAAAAGTTAAACTTTTACACACTTGAGAAACGGCGTCTTAAAGGGGATATGATAACACTATATAAATATGTTCAGGGCCCATACAAAGGGCTCTCCAAAGACCTGTTCATTAGCAGAACAGTACACAGGACAAGGGGCCACCCGCTTAGACTTGAGGAAAGGAGATTTAATCTACAACAGCGGAAGGGTTTCTTTACAGTAAGGACAATAAAGGTATGGAATTCACTGCCTGAGGAGGTGGTGCTATCGAATACATTAGATGCCTTTAAAAGGGGCCTGGATACTTATTTAAAAGAGCATAACATAGAGGGCTATGTACGTTAGTATTAGGATTAATATTTAGTTAGGGCTTGTTGATCCAGGGAGAAATCTGATTGCCATTTGGAATCAAGAAGGATTTTTTTTCCCCCCATTCAAGGTAGAATTTTAAATTGCTATATGGGGGGGAGGGGGGTTTGCCTTCTTTTGGATCAACGATGGTAAGCAGGAATAGGAAAAGGGTTGAACTAAATGGATGCAAGTCTTTTTTCGACCTAAATTACTATGTTACTATGTCTTTTCACCATGATTTGTTCTGATCCTGAGCAGGCCCTGACAACACCACTACCATGTATTATCTAATAGAAACATAACAATGGAAAACTTAATGTAGTTGTGAAGCTTATTTAGAGGGTGGTCTCCTAATCTGTGGGAGACAAATTAACATATCATAATCAGTAGAGAAGAAATACATCACTGCAATGTTCAGTGTTTTCTATATTTGCCCCAAGACACAATATATTTTAACATATTTCTCTTTCATATATGACAAGTTTATAGTCATAAGGATCAAATATATTTTTATAGGAAAGTAGATGATGTACAACATAGTAAGTACCATGGGCCTTAAATAATAAACTAAAGAGGAGCAATTCTAGAACTAACTTATTGCATTGTAATGGAGAAATTAAAATTTCCATTGATTTAAATGGCACTCTTAACTAGGGGTGGGTGAAACGTCCTGTCATGTTTCTACAAAAAAATCTGTGAAAACCAAGTGGTTGTCCATTTTTGGTGGGAAAATCTGCTTTAAATAAAGCCATTAAAATCTTTGGCATTTTTGCCAATTGCCAAAAAAAAAGTTGCTTCTTTTTCAATGGCTACAAACTTTTTGCACCTTTACTTGCATGTTCTTCACTTTTTCACTATTAAAACGAGATGTTTCCAGGAAGTGAAACACAATACAAGCAACTAGAGAGAGAGAGGGTGCAATTCTGTTGTTCTGTGATTTATATAGTGACATTTAGATAGGAGAGGATCATAGTGTGTGCTATCGCTATGAGCTTCTGGACTATAAATAAAATCAGGAGCTGGAAGGAACGTTATGCATCCAGTGAGTCTGAGGAGGAGAAAGTGACAACTACCAGCATTGAGTGGTCTGGACATCGTGATCCCCTAGACCCAATGATGTCCAGTCCCTACATCACCCCTAGCGATCTTTGGGAAATTTGTGTCATGGACAGAGGAAGAAGAGGGTAGTAGTGTGAACAGCACAGGTTAGCTACCTGTGTCTTTTGCCAATGCTGCGTCTGCCAGCGTGTCTTGTGATTCTCAGTAGGGGGTGGGGGGAGAAGATTATGCCAAGTGTGACAGCAGGGGATCCTAAGTCACACTTGTCATCCCCAAGCAGTCCTGCCAATACTACTACTACTACTACTAATATACAGCAGCTACAGACTACGAGTGAGGTAGGGGGTGATACTAGTAGTGAGGAATACTCAGAGACTGAAATTGAAGTGGCTGCCATTAGTGATAGTGAAGCAGCTGGTGGGGGTACCGTGACCTCAGGGTCCTCCTGCCAGTGATAAGATGTGGCTACCGTGACCACACTACGTCCTCTTGCTGATGCTAAGGTGGTAGGGAAAATCATGCGGAGTGGCCAAGGGAGCCCACAACATTCACCTGACCCTGTGAGCCCCTTAACCTCCATAGCTATGTCCCTATGGAACATGATACTGAAGCAGGCAGAACTGGTGGCTAGCAGAAATAATACCACCACCATGACCACAGATCAGCTGCCTGTGCCTGCTGCTAGTGCTACAGTCTGCCTTCTTCAGCTCAAGAGATGGCAAGTGTGACAGTAGGGAGCCCCCTGTTAGATTTGTCATCATGTCCAACCAGTGAGCATGTAATAGAGCAGCAGCAGCAAGGCAGGACTGGCAGTTGTGATGATAATGAGGGTGATGTTGGAGCAGCAGGGATGGACAAGACATTAACGCAATTAGCTAGGTGGAAAAAAGAATAAAAACTGCACTTTTCACAGGAAATTATTTACCAAGCAGGAAGTGGCATTATTTGCTGATTTTTGTTTGAGGTGAAAAATATTCACCCATTCCTACTCTTAACCCTTTGAGTGCCAGAGGGGTATGGAATGCATTGCTTTGCAATGCATTCCGTACCCCTCTGGCACTCAAAGGGTTAACCCATTAAGGACCCATGACATGCCAGGACCATCATGGGTGAACTTCCCATAAGGACCCATGATGGTCCTGGCACGTCAAGGGTTAAATGAAAGCAGCATGCAGCACACAGGACCAGAGCGGTCAGTTTCAGTCATTCTCTGTTTTGCCAGTACATGTGATCACTCCTAGAGCAGTCACGTGTACTGGCTTTTTCATTCACAAAGGCAATATGTCTTACACATTGCCTTTGTGACTTTTATCTTCTTCTCTCTTCCTTACTATGAAAGTAAGGGATAGAGAAGCAGAGACTAGATAAACTGTGAAGCAAATAGAGGTCAAAGTTGGTGGTATTAACCTTTTCAGTGCTGGTGCTGGGGGCAGGATGAATGCAGGTCCATTTATGACCTGCTAACAGCAACCTGGATTTTTTTTCATAAATGTGGGCAAGATAAACTGGGGGTTTTACTTTTGTGGAGCAAAGTGATACACTTCTACACACCACACATATGCATATATATTTATTTTAAACACAAAGACAGACCAGCGCTCGTCTATATAGAAAATAAGTGTGCCCTGTATAAAGCATATATAATATTTCTTAGTAAAATAAGTGAGATTTTAGTTGTCACAGATTGGCCAAGTTGTAGGTGGCCAAGGTATCTCACTATCCAGCAAGTCCTACTCTAATACACCTTTGATGTCCTAGCTAAAATAAAATAAAATTTAAAATTCCCTGATGACATATTATACTGAATGCTTTGGAGAGCAAGGGACCCTTTAAATAAACTCTTTTTATTGCTTTTGGGTCCCAGTGTGGTGCAATTAAAAACAAAAGACAAACATTATAATATAAAAAAGATTTAATAAGAAGACTAACCTGATACAGTAAAACCCAAAATTGGGCCTGCAAGTGAAAAAAATGCACTTACAGTCTTTTATCATATGAAAAATATATTAAAATCACTCCATATCCATAAGTAACAGCAGCGTAGCAGCAACGTTTCGGTCCTCTCTATGGTACCTTCATCAAGCTAAAAAATATATCTATAAAAGTGGGAAAATAGGAAGGGAAAGAGGGACATGGGGATTTTCACCCTAGAGGGATAGTGCCCCCCTAAAACTGCACATTTTGTAGGTATGAATGACCGGTCATACCTTTCATGCAGCATAAGAAATTAACCCACTGGGCACAAATGATCACAAGAGAACCAATAAAAATAGTGTTTTTTTAAAATATTTTAATTGTTTTATTTATGTTTAATACAATATATGGTGGGTTATCCATATAAGTGTGGTATCAAAACAAATCCCTGCTTGCGCTTGAAAAAACGGTATATAATTTGTGTGGCTGGAATAAAATACTTAGAGGGAAAACACTGCTGAACAAAGACATAGTCAAAAAGGTCAAAATTGCTACGGCCCTTAAGTGCAAACCACTCCAGATTTTCCTGGTCCTTAAGAGCTTAACCCCTTGAATGCGAGTGAGCTCTACAAAACCTTGCAAAGCAATAGATTAGATTCCTTTTTAACATTCAACAAGTTAATGTGTCCATTTAAATCACAGGAAATCTGAGGAATCATTATTTCTTCTTCTTTGTGCAGTTAATTTGCTCTGGAATGTCACCTCTTTAGAGAATTGATTAAGCCCCTATGTTTTGTTACTTGAAATCATTACTTTAGCAATGATGAAAGCCTTATAAAGATTAGTTTATTTATTGATACCGTGTATATTTAAAATTCTACTCAGATTTAGGAAAAATTTGTTGCACACAAAAAATACTTAAATTTCATGCAATATTCATCTTAATTTTATTATTATGATGAAGCAAAACTCCAGCTGTGTGATTTACTGTACGAGCTAAAATGTGAGACTGGTTCTGCTGAAAAACATAAGCCTTTCCCTGGCGTATATCACTTTATCATGTCATTAAATGAATGCAAAGTAGGCCAGTTATTAAGCTGAATGATCTATAGATTAATTGTAACAGTCGATGAAAATCCTTGTTCTGCTGCATCTAAAGTGACATCCATGTGATAATTATTACCATAAATAAAATTTGTGTTAGAAATTCTGTACGAATACTAATCATTCCGTCTTTTGTGCAAGCAAATAACAAGCAATTGAATCAATTTTAAGTTATGTGCTGTTGCTGGATTTTACATAAACTGATTAGTTACAGTCATTGTTTTACACTTGATAGCCTGCAGTAGTTGTTCTGTGTCATTGTTGCATGACATTCCATTTGGTGTTCAGTTTATTTTTAGCAAGGGACTATCAAAGTATATTTTAGCAGTTGGAACTGTATTCTTGCAGTCAGAATCATATTACTGAGAGAGCTTGGCTGAAACAAAGAAGAAATACTGGACAAATGGGGAATTATAAATCTAGACCAAACCAAACTTGTACTGGTAATGTAGAACATTTTGTCATATTTCTAAACATTGGTGTTGTTGCTCTTAAAGAAAATATTTTGTTGGAAATATATTTTTGCTACATTAAACCCTTGTTTCACAATGCATGGGAGATCTCTTTCATTGGTTAACCCATTGATGAGAGAGGGGTATGCAACACATTCCCAGTGTGTTGCACCCCCCCCCACACACACACACAGTTAACAATGTAAAGGTTCTTTGTCTCATATATATATGTATATATATATATATATATATATATATATATGTACATACACAAAGAGAGGTCAACACACACAGGACTTTAAGTGTATCAAATAATCTTTTCTGAAAATGTATCAATATTTCAATGTGTGAGCCACATTTTCATCAAAAGCAGCTCACACATTGAAACTTTGATACACTTTCAGTAAAGATTATTTGATACACTTCAAGTCCTGCATGTGCTGACCTCTCTTTCTGTTTGTTTGTACTTGGATGATTCTGGCACCCAGGCATTTGATTTATGAAATTGAGAATGCTTCCCAACCGGACTGTATATATATATATATATATATAAATATACTAGTGTAAAAGCCTGTGTACACAGGCCAAAGTGCATAAAGAAATACATTTTCAGAGTGTTAATATATAATATAGTATGAGGTATATTTTAATGTAATTTAAGTTAATAAAAAAAAACATTTTTTGTCTTGTTTTTTTCAAAGTAAAGAATTAGAAATATAAACAATAAAGTATACATGAGATCATAATATAAAGTAAATTAAAGTAAAATAAAGTTTAAAACGTACACAAAGAATATTATTGATATAATACATACCAAGAAATATTACAATAAATAATTACATATTACATAAATACAGTATAACTAAATGAACTGACAAAACCTATATATTTGTTTAAAGTATGTTTCTTTGAAAACAATGTTTTTTGTAAAAAAAACGTATCACTGTTAGGTAATATCTTTCCTTGTTTAGACCCTTAAAGTATCTTAATTTTGACATCAGATGATGTAGGAACTTGAGACATTGCAACATAAAGTTGTCCGTGACTGAACACTGGCTCTGGAAGAAATATTCCAACTTTTCTAAAGTTTGACTTTCTGATTTATTAATGGTCATTGCAAAGGCAAGTTTGATTGGATTCTCAAAATGAATGGTAGTAAAGTGTTGGCAGGGGCTAAATCTATCCGTGAGATAAACACCATCTGGTTTTGAGCTGTTCCTGTGAGAACCTCCGCAGTTATTAGATTGGGCTTAAGATCTTTATCAATCTGGTTCCATTGCAAAGTCCTGTTTTGTGTTAAGATTTCTAAGTAACATAATAATACTGCCAACTTTAACTTATGAAGAGGCATTCCTGATGGAGCCATCTCGTTTAGAAATTCTATGGGATAGATTTGAGCATCTTTATCTGTCTGATCGTCAATGAAATCCGAACTTAGATATGTTTTTGCTTCACCATCGAGTAGATTTAATACTTTCTAATTGATTTGATCAACATGAAAATTTTTTATACACAAAATGGCCTTTTTGGGAAAACTAGGAACATAGGATAGAAGAAGTCTATTTCCAAAAATCTCAGATATGATACAATTGTGACATATTAATTTGGAAGGGATTTCAATCAAATCCTCATGAAAGCCCTCTGAGTTATTTAATGAACCCTTTCCTAATTGTAGAAGCCATTTGCTAAATACTGAATCCACTGACTGCAAATTATTGTGCAATTTCAAAAGTTGGAATTTATCCCAGTGATCATTGAACTTTATATTTACTTCCAGAATAGCAGATCTATTCCATTGAGGAAGTACTGGGAGTGTTTGTCGAAAGTAACCACCAAGGAGAATTACTTTTCCACCAAATGGCTTGTTGTTTTGCATAATTGCCTGAAGAAGCATATTGACACATTTCAGAGCTAAACTGGGTGCCATTGTTGACTCACCCCAAATCAGCAATTGGGCATTACATATGAGCTCACCATCTTTTGAAGTCATTCTCATAGATGATGTTGATGTGTCCATTAATGAAATGGTTAGCTTAAACTGGGAAAGGTAAGTTCGGCCACCATCAAGGATATTAGCTGCTATTCCAGTGGAGGCAACAGGAATAACTGCTTGTCTGTGTCCACCAGGTCCATCAATGAAAAAACATCTGTGTGGTAAATTTTCATTACCAATAGCAGACACTGCAACGTCAAATGCAGCTTTTCATTCGATGTTGAGTGCATCTTGAAGTTGTGCTCCGATTTGGGCTTCCAAGTCAGGAACATAGTTGAATTGCATGTCTGGAAGGAAGTTTGATGGATTGGAGAGTCCAAAATATTCACAACGTTTACCATTTACTATGAGAACATGTTGAATGTCACTTAATGCAAATTGTTTACAACTTTCACAATCATCCATGTGGCCCTCATGATCTGAATAATATTCATGAAGATCTTGTTTGTATTTTTCAAACAGTTGTGGGACAGCAAAGATGAACAAATAAGCAAACAGTTTCCTCATTTGTTTAGGCATTTGTTCAGATGCTGATTCGTTAAATGAAAGATCCCATGTAGCGTCATTGTGTAAAAGTGAACATTTTTGGGCAGCTTCTTTGAATGTGTGACATTCTTGTCCATTTACAGTTCTTAGGTCCCTAAAGGATTTTGCTCCTTTTATGTGGAGGAGTAGTAACCTCAAACAAAATCTCTCAGAATCTGATGAAAGATTAACATAGTACATACGGCCAATTGTTGTATATGCTCCTCTTTGTCTTAGATTCCACTTATGGGTTTTGGAATCAAATACATAATGTTGAGGAATGTCACAGTAATACAATTCACGTGCAGTATGATTCAACTTGAAGTATGCTGTTAAAGTGGTATCCTTGTCTTGGGCCTTTTCTGCAGCTAATTGTATGTTATCATTATTGAAATACACATCTTGTTTGCCTGGAAGATGAACTTGAAGTCTCATTATTGTATGCGTTTGATGGTGCATCATAAAACCATACGACCTCCAAACTGCTTCAAGAGCATTGACACATCTTTAGTCCAAAAATGTTTTGATTTCTTCATGCTGCAGTGTGGCATGTTCCTTAATGGAAATATTTGCACAATCATAGCCTTTGTACACATACTTGAAGAGATATTTCACACTTTTGACTGACACACAGCTCTCTATATTTAAATGACAGTTGTATTTCAAGCTAAAGTATGGGCTATATGGAACTACCCAAGAATTGTATATTTTTTTTACCAATGACAATTATTGGGATCACATTTCTCCGCCTCCAGTATCGAGGATATCCGTCCACATTAATTAATTTCTTCTTGAAACTGGGGAAGTTTTTTTGAGCACTTGCCATAAACCATGCATGGGGAATTGAAATTGTGTTCCCCACATGAGCCGTGTATCATATGCTTTATCACAATGGCATGTAGCCGGGGATAAAGGTGTTGATCTGGAATTTCTGCTGATATAAATTTGTTAATGGTTTCAGCATCCTGTAGCTTATTTTCTGCTTTCTATAATAAGTGGATATGAGCATGTGGTAGTCCTCTCTTTTGAAACTCGATAACATGGACTTTTGAGCAAGGACTTCCAAGAACATCCTTGTTCAAGATATCATCCAAAAGCGATTTTAGTTTGAGGTTAATAACTCTTGCTACCAAATCAGGTCGGAACTCCACAGCTTGACCTTCTTGCAGGTTATCCACTATCTCTGACCATTTAGGGTTGCAGGTCATGGTGATGAAGTAATCAGGTTTTCCATATTTCCTGACAATGGCCATTGCATCATGGTAGTTTTGGGCCATATTTTGTGATCTTCCCTGGAAGGATGTTGGCAACACAACTGCTTTTCCTGGCAATAGTCCATGTGCAGTAGATTCACTATGAATGTAATCCATTAATCCTGTATATCTTTCAATCCGAAGGTTAGATTGATTTTGACGGATGTAGTTGAGTCTGTTAGCCTCATTCTTGACATAAGCGTCAACAAAATATTGCTGCATCAACTTGCCAGCACTAAGGAAGTGATTAAATTGATCCCGAATGGACATGCTATAACAGTAGTATTTCATTTAACTAACTCTTATCCTTGGATTGGTAGGTGGTCATCTTTGTACATTACTGATTGATGTTGGCCTGTAGTTAAGAGCAATGTTGGAACCCTAACTTTGGTCCCCATATGGGAATAACATAGGCTACACCAAGGGTTCAAGATTAGGGTTCTTTCTCTCTTTTTTGTTTCATCTGTAGTGTGGCAATGAATAAGAAGGTCGCATTCAAGGGGAGGTTCACCATCTGAATTTTGGAAGATAACAGCCACCTCATTAACTCTTTGGGCATTATATCTTCAGGAATCCAATTCCCGGTCCTGAAAAATTACCATAGAAACTTTTGATGGTTCAACTCCATTTAAAGCAGCTTCATGGATGCATTCTTGCTCTACCTCATACAGCATTTTACATGCTTCAGTGAAAGGGTTAAACTGAGACATATATGAACTTAACTCCCTCAAAAGATCAACATGACACCCAGAATTTTCATGTAATGTGGCTCTTTGGTTCACAGCTTCCTCAGGATTCAAAATGTAGAGCTGTGCAAATTTGCGTTGTTCTTCGTTTTCAGGATGCAAGGCACCAGATCGGTTACAGATTTGGCCATTTATTCTAAAGCAGTATGGTCCGTATCCTGGAGGTGGTGCAATGTTTGCTCCCATTGATGCAAAAGCCAATGCACTATTGATAGAACAGATATTATCCATAAAATGTTTTGAATGTGTGTGATGTCCAGTCATTAATTGTTGGATCAGTGGTGAAACTCATATGTCATCAAGTTGGATTTTGTCTTTATTGCAGCATTTATTAAAGAGCTTATCACTTGGTTGTTCCTCTGGAAAATGCTTTGCCATGCAGTAGTTGCACAAAACATTAAGGAGTGCATGTGGACATTATCTTTATTAAATTCTAAATGGTTGAAGGTTGTGTTGGATGGAGGTTTCCCATAATTGTTTTTGCTAAATTTCCATTGAGCATATTTTTCTTGATCGATGATGTTGGGGCGAATATTCTTATGGCGTTCACAAATTTATTCCCTTTCAAGGGCTCTTTCTGCATCTGTCATATTTTTTTGTACAGGCTGCAGAACGTGGTCGTTGCATATCCCGCTGGAGAGCTGTTTCCTGATATGTCATATTGGCCCTACTTTTTCGTTTGATTGCAGTATTCTTTTCTTGTTGACTTGCCCTTTCTTGCTCAGTCATATTAGTCCGACGTATGTGTTGAGCCTCATTTCTTCTGTGTTTAACATTTTCTTCATCCTCATGTGTTAAAATTCTCTTAGGAGGCATTGTGGAGGAGTGATACACTGAAAATAATTGTATTTACAGAAAGTCAGCTGTATGGGGGGAAAAATTAATTATTTTGTTATATTAGAGAAATAATACTTAATCTAAAGAATTTTTGTTTAAATTTTTTTAAATGTATATATTTCATTAGTTTAATATTTTCAGTGGGATACAGAAAATAAAATAGGTTTTCATTAACATGGTATAACCACTATATATCCTAAAGTAACAGATTCCTCTAGTGGTGACAACAGGCAAAGCTATGTGAATTGGCATTTCGGAAGGGGGGTTTAAAAGGATGTAAAAGTGGGATTGTTACTCCAAACACCGAAGAAGAAAGTAGGCCTGTCACACTGGCACAAGGGGTCAGAACAGGAGAAAAGGAGTGACGAGTATAAGGGTCAGATGGGAGAGAACATCTGTGACACTTGAGCAGAGAGCACCAGTGACAGTTGTAACGGGTCAGTTTAGGAGGAGAGAAGTGAGGGGCATAACGGAGAGAAGGAACCTAAACTTTATAGTTGAAAAATCTTTATAGTTACTACACACAGGGTTAGGAGTGTTTAGAAGTTGTAATTTATCACATTTTCGAAATTGTAATTTTTCAGCAGATGATGTCAGAGGCAATGTTAGGAACTGTTTGAAAAAAAAAAAAAATAAGCCATGTTTGTCAAATGCAGTCATGGGTAGTAGTAGAGACTGCCCAAATGCACAAAATGCTTGGAGGTGCAATAGTAAACATGCTACCACAGAACTACAGCTCCTAGCATTCTGTGCATTTGGGCAGTCTCTACTACGCATGACTGCATGAGACAAATATACATTTGGCTTTTTATATTATTTGACTGATGTATGCTATTTTCTAGGCTGTTTATACTGTTTTGTATACAGTATTTGATAGTTACATAACTTAACCTTGCGCAGGTTGGGTTTGCTATTTTACCCTACTGGACCTTTTATTCTTGTAATATCCATTCTGTTGCAGGTTTATGTCTGCTTATTTCCCCTCTGCTGTTTTAAGCACTTAAGGACCAGCGGTGTGTGGTGCTTTAAAGGGATAGTGATGTTTCATAATAAAAGCAGTATTTGGACTTTGGAGAGTGTTATTTCAATTCTGTCAGAGTTGTAGTTCAAGAGTAATTCAATGACAAAGTATCCTCCTCCCGCCCCTTTTATTGATGTAACACTGTTCAGCCAGATCAGAAGTGAGGTGCCCAGGCAGACTGCAGAGAGGGACAATCTTCAATTAAGATAAGGGAAAAGAAAAACTTGTGAAGGGGGGCAGGGCCTTCATTGTTCTCATAGGAAGAAGATTGTCCCCTGCTGTTATCTGTCTGGTCTATGAACTGCATTCCACATCTGAGAAGAGATAGTTTACACTAGGTAAAAGGGGCGGGAGGGGAAACTTTATTTGTGAATATCTCTCAAACCATAAAAGTTTGAGAGATAAGACTTATATCGTTCTTCATGTTTTTTTAATGCCTACAAAATAAAATAAAGATAAAATGAAGTATTACTATCCCTTTAAGGATCAGATAAAGAATTTTGATGTCCCGGCCCACGTGACTGATCACGTGCACCTGAACGCCAAACGGGGGACTGATAGTGATCGCTCTAGTCTTAGAGCACTGTGAGTAAAAAGTACATGATGTGCCAGGACCGTCACTGGTCATTAAGGGGTTAAACAACAGTGCCTTTTTCTCACTGTTTGTTCTTTTCCTATTGTAACCTGTGCTTAAACATTGAGTTTTCCCACTGTGCTTTAACCCTTTGAGTGCCAGAGGGGTACGCAACACATTGCAAAGCATTGCGTTGTGTACCTCTTTGGCACTCAAAGGGTTAAGCATATTACCACAGAACATTGAGTTTTCCCCTGTACTTTAACCCTTTGAGTGCCACAGGGGTACGCAATGCATTGCAAAGCAATGCGTTGAGTACCTCTCTGGTACTGAAAGGGTTGAGCAGCAGTACCTTTATCGGTGTGCGGCAGATAGACCAGGCGCTTCACTACGCGCCCTTACTGTGGCAGTTGATATCCTCTGTATCCTCTGACATGGATTTTTCCCCTGTTCTTTAAGCAGCAGTGCCTTTATTGGTGTGACCAATTGACCAGGCGCTTCACTATGCTCCCTTACTTTGTCAGTTCATCTCCTCTGTATCGGAGATACTGAGACAGCTCCTATTGGCCGGATTGCGTCATCACACATGCGAGATCCGGCTCTTAAGGCTTTGGTGATATTTTCCGTTCCTCGCAGCCGACGGCTCCTATTGGCTGGATCGCGTCAATGCACATGCGCGATCCGGCTCTTGAGGCTTTGCCCATACATTCCCTTTCTCCCGGCTGGCTCGTTACAGCTCTGCGCTCCCGCGAGTGGGTCTGGATACGTTGGTGGGTCTGATGGGCTCTGCTTGCCAAGTCAATTTTTATTATTTAGTCCTTCCAGTGGCTTATTGTGCTTTAGTCCTTCCAGTGGCTCTTTGTGCGTGTGTGCAGTCTGTACTACGCGCGGGCAGACTTCGGAGCGTCCAGCTCTGTATCAGCCGTGGCACGGGCAGTCTTTACTGCGCATGACTGCCCCGCGACTGGCTGGCAGTGGCACTGTGGCCCATGTAATGGGCTCTTCAACTAGTATATATATATATATATATATAGAGAGAGAGAGAGAGAGAGAGAGAGCGATGATATGCACATCCTATATAATAATTCTCTAGAATGTTTGTCAGAAGCCGTCATGCGCAGTAGAGACTGTCCGAATGCTACCCGAAGGCACAGAATGCTGGGAGGTGTAGGAATGCTGGGACTTCTGTGCTGGGAGCATTCTGTGCTTTCGGGCAGTCTTTCTAGTGCATGACTGTGCCGGCGGCAGGACGCAGAACAGGACCGGCCTCTTAACCCTTTGAGTGCCAGAGTGGTACGCAATGAGTGCCCTCTGGCACTCAAAGGGTTGACATCGCCCGGACCTTGGCTTTTACACTAGTATTATATAATTATTTATGTATCATAATATACAGTGCTGGAGAATATCAATGATATTCACTAATCAGAGGAAAAGATTACTAGTCAGGCAAGAATAGTCCACCCAATGTTAAACATTGGGAACAGCATTATTGTCTGCTGAATTCTGAATTTTGGTTACTAGTCACAGACTTGTGAACTAGTGGATATTAACATCCATATAACCCTTTATACTGCAAGATATTGCCTGCCTAAAATCACTGTATCAGATTTGAGGGTTTAGTCACATAAGCAAATTCTAATCTTAATTCTCTTGTCCTGTGAGTTGGATCTTTCCTGCTTAACTCTTTACTATGAAGAGAGAAACTCCATAAATAGCATTTAATAGTGTCCTAATGGCAAGGAATGTTCCTCTGGGGGGGAGAGGGGGTACTTGTACCAACTGAAGGTGGGCAAGATTTCAAATATACAATTCCAGACCAAGTTTTGGTAAACACAGCAAAAGAAAAAAAAAAAAAAGGAATTCAAATAACTGGATTGCTATTTGGGTGTGCTTATATGTTGGGCTGTATGGTAGAGTATAAAGGGTTAATATTGAGTAAATATGATATACATCAATATTCTTTGTTTTTATTTTTAGTTATTTTGGTCAAAACTGGTTGCATTCCAGTTATTTAAATGTATTTTGTTTCCTTTGGTGTGCTTACCAACATCCTGGACTTGAATTATATATATATATATACAGTAGTGTAAAAGCCTGTGTACACAGATCACGGTCCGGGTGATGTTAACCCATTGCTTTGCAATGCGTTGCATACCCATCTGGCACTCAAAGGGTTAAGAAGCCGGTCCAGCTCTGCGGTGTTCCACCGACGCAATCATGCATTGTAGAGACTGCCCGAAAACACAGAATACTCCCAGCACAGAACTCCCAGCATTCTGTGCGTTCGGGCAGTCTCTACTGCGCATGACGGCTTCTGACAAACATCCTAGCAAATTATTATATAGGATATGATCTCACTATGTTCATGCAGATCAGTTCATATACATACTGAACTGAGCAATCATAGCAGAATGTACTTGTGCATAGAATTTTTTTGCTACATTTATGGAGGAAGGAACATTTCCAGGACACACATATTTTGAGGAAATAAAATAAAATACAATTCCAACCTATTATGTCATGCTAAACTATAGGATAACAAGACAGGCAAAACCTTTATAGTTAGACAACAATCTACACAAGGGTATTTACAGTATAGATTAAACCACAGGGAGCCTCTGTATTAAGAAGAACTAAAGCAATTATGGAACAAACTGACTGCACCATAGGAGACAAATAAAATGTCCCTTTATATTATATGGGACTTTCAAATGAAAATTAAAAGCTCCATATTATAATCCCCCTCTTGCCTTACTATGGACAGAAAATCCTAATGGCCCTTTGTGCCTTTGTTCAAATGGTAACAACTACAAACAATCCTGGGTGTCATGTCCATGCAGGTGGATATGACAGATGTTGACAGAGTGAATGATCTTACTTAACCATTTAAGGACAAGAAGATGTACAAGGCATTGTGAAGCAATGAATTTCAAACCCTCTGGTTCTAAAAGAGTTAAGATAACCATGACTTGTGAGCACAGTTTTAGGTCCTGTGGTCCTGCCAGTATTATCATGTCTACTTCCATGGACATGACATCCAGACTAGGATTGATCGAAGATGTTACTTCCTGAGCAAAGGCACAAGAGTAGCATTTATTAGTCCACTGGGATTTCCTGGCTATAATAATGTAGATGGGGGGATTATTATTACAATGTGTTAATTCTTCTTTAACTGCTTAAATGCTAGAGAAGTTTCCAAGAAATTGTGATTTCTCTAACATTCAAGGGATTTAAAGCCCCATTTAAATCAAAGGAAATTATTTGTCCCCTATGTTACAGTTGGTTTATCCCATAATTACTCCCTTTTTTAGTACATCAGCCTCATCTAGAAATGACCATGTATAAGGTGAGCTGAATTGTAAGGGTACGATTCATATATATCTCTAGAAAGACATCTGTGAATTTAAGAAGACTTTGGTAGAGATTCAATATGGCGTGGTAAAGAGGTGATAATGCAGAGATAACTTCTCCAGTGATATCACTTCTCCAATTCCTATGTTATTCTATGGAGCCTATGAACTAAGATTTCTAGAATGCTGGAGATCTTAGTACATAGGTTCCATGGAATAACATAGGAAATGGAGAAGTGATATCACTGGAGAAGTTGGCTCTGCTTTATCACCTCTTTATCACGCTTTAGTGCTTAACCCCCTTTGTATGGGTTCATCCATCACCATCATTAGATTGTTTACATTTACTAATGCCCAGCCTGGAAACGTGTCATATAATACAGCATTTTCTGGCATGTTTTTATTTTACATATTTAGTCCTATTAATCAAAGAGCAAGTGTATTATTGGGCTCTCATTTATTTATTAGTGAATGAATAACTTTAAGAATACCACATTCAAACTGATAATAAGTCTTCACTTGGTCTAAAGGAGTGCAGACAATGTAGAAGCAAATGTTTTCATATTAATAGTGTTAGAATGGTAATGTAAGGCCCTACTAATGCTTATGTCATATGTTATGTTTTAGTGTACTTTACCCCAGTGTGAAAACGCAATCCTTGATAAATCCTGGAAAAAAGCATTCAAACATTGTGTCAGAGAGAGAAACTGAGAGCAGCATATCTCATGCATCACTTTCTCATATGCTCAGTAAATAAACAGAGCAACTTTTATTGATAATTTTGTATATTTATTTAAGATTGGGGGAATACTATTACCTTTGTTGCACTGTAACAAAATGCCTGGTCCATTTCAGCTTGCTCAGTTTATGGTATGTTTTGTTTCATAACAAATTATACATGTACAAGAAACTATTCATAATACAAATAGAGCTTAAAGGGATAGTAATACTTAATATGTAAAAAAATATATGTTGTAGGGTTTATCCCCCTGAGTAAAACAAAAGTTATTAATTTTCGAAGTTGAATTTTTTAGGTGCAATATCACAGTGGCCTGAAATTGTACAGTGGTGCTGTTGCTACACGATCCTATGGAGAGCTCTGGTCCCGGGACCATAAATCTCCATAGGATGATGTAGCAACAGCGCCACTGTACAATTTCAGGCCACTGTGATATTGCACCTAAAAAATTCAACTTTGAAAATTGATAACTTTTGAATGAAACACCTTTCAGCAGTGGGAGTACTCTTGTTTTACTCAGGGGGATAAACCCTACAACATATTTATTTTTACATTTTAAGTATTACTATCCCTTTAATTTAAAACTACTGTGCATGGAACACATGTCTTTAACTTGTTTAGTAGCATTGGCCATTGAAATTAATCCCATCCATTTTGCTTGTTACTATTTACAGACATCACTGTAGCTTCTGGTCCTGAAATGCACAAGCACTCACCAGTACACTATGAAAACTCACCAAAAACAACCATGCTATGCAGAAAATATCTGCAATTTTTATTTCTTTTCTGTTGGTAGATGAGTGGAAGAAAAAAGTAAGTGAGTCCTATGCAGTGATTGTAGAACGATTGGAAGATGATCTCCAGATTAAAGAAGTGGAACACACTGAGCTTAAACTTGTCTTCAGGTAAAGTTACCAAGCTTGATTTACTATGACTAATTGGAGCAACTCTGGAACAAACTAACTGCACCATAGGGGACAAATAAACTTCTGTCAAACTCCCTTGATTTATATGATGCTTTTAACCTCTTGAAAACTAAAGTTCTCCAATGCTTTTTTTTCCTTACTTTAGTTATGTAAATACAAATACATACAAAGTCCACAAGGCAGAAAACAAATATTCAACATCCCTTTATTCATAATAATATTTGCCTGTTAACAAAACAAAGCTAACATATTAAGCTATTAGTAAACAAATTTAGCATATGGTGTTCTCTTTTATATTTTCTCATTGAAGTCGACTGTCTGACTCCTATATAAAAGTTTTATAATTCTAGAACTCAGTCTAGTCTTATGATGTTTCTTAATAAATTCATCCAGTATAGAGTGAGGACCTAAGGGGTTTAATCTTAGAAAATGTTTTACTCTAATATATGTAAAAAACTTCTGGCTCAAGAGACGGAACTTCCCCTTACATCTCTTGAAAATACATAATAGAACAATCACAAATAAAATCGGCTAAAGTTATAATACTGATTGCTTTTTTGAAGCAATGCATTGAAGACCTCGCTCATATTCAAGAGCTTAAAAGCCCCATTTAAAGCAGAACTATCATCATCATAATATTGCCCCACAATCCATTACTAATATAACAATAGGCAAAGGCATACTTCTATTATGCTGAATAAGACTGCGTTATTGAAGTAAACCAGCTTCTTCTGCAGCCACCGGCAGACAACAGCACAGACATCTTAGAGGAAAGTTACCTCTGAGTCTGTGCAGTGTGTCCCATTCACTGCCCGGATTGGTAGTGATGTTCGTTGGTTCCCTTAAGGTAACGGAAGTTGCTGGTGACGCAGGCGCACAGAGCTTCTCTTGTAAGCTCTGTGGCCTGGATGCCTGCAGAAGAAGTTGGTTTTCTTCAATAATGCTGACTTATTCAACATAATAGAAGTATTCCTTCACCTATTGCTATATAAGTAATGGATTGGGGGGCAATGATATGACGTTGATAGTTCTGCTTTAAACCATTTAAATCAATGGGAATTTTACTTGTTATCTTTGGTTTTGTTGGTTTGTTCCAGTAAGTCAGCCTCAATGTGTCTACAGTACTCTTCTCCTTTTAGTTGTTTAGATGTATGTTTGAAATTTGAAGATAGTTCTACTGGTATGGCTTGCAAACTTTCTGCTTCAAATTTGTTTGCTTAGAAGGAAGCCTATTACTGAAGTGGTCTTCCCACTAGTACCAGTTTGCCCTTGACTTTAATATTGCACTTCAGATCACTGACAGAACGGTAAGGAATTAATTGGCTGCAAAGCTGAAAGCACAATTCCTTCACATCTCAAGGCTGCTTGGGCAACATATAGTAAAACAAAGGTTAACACACAGTTTACGTACAAACCTTGACATTACTCATTACAGAGGTCTTGGAGAATGGAACAGAATCTACAATTTCCTATAAGTAATGCAGAAAAAACAGAAAAAGGAAACTAAAAAGACTTGTTTAGCAAGCTTGTAACTTGATTATTTATTACTGCTATTTTTCATCTGAAGTACAACATATACAATGTTTGGTGCAGTATCCAAAAAGTGATTTCATGGTTAATTAGATCTCAATTATGGCAGTGAAATATGTGTTTCAATTAGCAGTGATGCAGACTGTGGCCTAATTTTACTGTTGTAAAATTAAAGTATACATAATTTTTTTATAAAGAATAAATTGATCTACAAATTTAATAGGATCATATGTAATGTGAAGTGTTTCTTAGTTCTGTATGCTTATGGTGTTTGACTTTATATGGTATTGTCTATATGAGCAGTTTATTACTTTGTTTTGTTGGTAATAGTTCTGGGATTGTTATTTAACCCTTGAGGGCCAGAAAAGTATCCAACTCATTTCAACTCAATACTTTGAATACCCCTTTGGAACTCAAAAGATTTAAAGAGTAGTAAAACACTACTATCCCTTCAGCCCTTAAAAGGAAAGAGGGGTATGCAATGCATTGGTCCTTAAAGGGTTAACTAGACATCTGCTATGTGACCACAGTCCCAAAGACTACTGATAGCATGTGAGATGTGGGTCCAACATGCACTATATAAGGACACAAAAAATGTATTCAATTTCAAAGTTGTTATTTTAGTAGCTATAGTGTATATTAACCACATGCGTGCCAGAAGGGGGCACATCTGGCACTCAAAGGGTTAACTTTTTGAGTTCTAGTTGGTGTCCAAGGCATTGCATACAATATGTTGGACAAGTATCTTGCACTTATGTCACTGTTGTTTATCTAGAAGAAACTCTTAGGGCTAAAATCTCATAGAAACATTTTCCTACTGTAAAAACCTCAAACCTTATTTGATCCTTGGTCTTGTCATATGTTTAGGACAGCCGTATGCCTATCCCATGCGTGCTTAAACCTTTGAGTGCCAGAGGGGTACACAACACATTGCTTTGCCATGCGTTGCATACCCTTCTGGCACTCAAAGGGTTACATTATCTCATTGGATTGACTTGGTAGGTTATTCCAATTATCTACTACCCTCTCAGTGAAGTAGACATTATGTCTAAACCTGTGTCCTACTAGTTTTAGGCTATGGCCTCTTGTCCTAACATTTTTACTCTTTTGACATGTGATTCCCTCCTGCACTTGATTGAATCCGTTCATGTATTTTAATGTTTATATCATATTCTCTCTCTTCTCTCCTCCAAGCTATACATGTTCAAATCCTTTAGTCTATCCTCATATTTCTTTTCCTGTAAACCAGTAACCATTTTAGTAGCCCTTCTTTGAATTTTCTCTAGAGCATCTACAGAGAGGGAAAAAATTATTTGATCCCCTGCTGATTTTGTACATTTTCCCACTGACAAAGAAATGATCAGTCTTTAATTTTAATGGTAGGTTTATTTGAACAGTGAGAGACAGAATAACAACAAAAAAATCCTGAAAAACGCATTTCAAAAAAGTTATAAATTGATTTGCATTTTACTGAGTGATTTGACCCAATATCAATCTGCAATATTTCTGGCTCCCAGGTATCTTTTATACAGGTAACAGGCTGAGATTAGGATCACTCTCTTAAAGGGAGTGCTTCTAATCTCAGCTTGTTACCTGTATAAAAGACACCTGTCCACAGAAGCAATCAATAAATCAATCAGATTCCAAACTCTCCACCATGGCCAAGACCAAAGAGCTGTACAAGGATGTCAGGGACAAGATTGTAGACCTACACAAGGCTGGAATGGGCTACAAGACCATTGCCAAGAGCTTGGTGAGAAGGTGACAACAGTTGGTGCAATTATTCGCAAATGGAAGAAACACAAAATAACTGTCAATCTCCCTTGGTCTGAGGCTCCATGCAAGATCTCACCTCGTGGAGTTTCAATGATCATGAGAACGGTGAGGAATCAGCCCAGAACTACACTAAAGGATCTTGCCAATGATCTCATGGCAGCTGGGACTATAGTCACCAAGAAAACAATTGGTAACACACTACGCCGTGAAGGACTGAAATACTTCATTTTATCTTTATTTTATTTCGTAGGCATTAAAATACATGAAAAATTATGGTTTGAGAGATATTCACAAGTAAAGTTTCCCCTCACTGACCAAAATGGTCAAGTCTGCCATCTAGCTGTCACATTATGAATCTGGTCCACAGATCAACTGGTGGCTCTTCAGCAGAGCAGAGATCACAAGATATAAAAATAACTGTTTCATTGGAAGGGTCTAAAAAGTGTGCTTGCAAACCAGGCACAATTTGTAGACAATTCTATTGAAGTAGTTCTTCTTATATCTCGCGATCTCAGCTCTGCTGTAAAGCCACGGCCAATCCACGGACCGGATTCCAAATATGACAGCTAGATGGCAGACTTGACCATTTTGGTCAGTGAGGGGAAACTTTGCTTGTGAATATCTCTCAAACCATAAAGGTTTGAGAGGTAAGACTTATATCGTTCTTCATGTTTTTTTTTAATGCCTACAAAATAAAATAAAGATAAAACAAAGTATTACTATCCCTTTAAACTACAGCTGTCACACTCTTGCCCATTCTTCTAATTTACCTAAATCATTTGTTGTTTGGCTTATTCCCCCAGGAATGTCTACCCTGTTGCAGACTTTTGTATCATCTGCAAAAAGGCATACCTTACCTTGAATACCTTTTGAGCTGCTTGATACCTATTGCAATTTACATATGTATACATGTAGAATGTAGCTGTGTTGAGTGTGCAGCAAGTTAAAAAAATGTATTAAAACAATGAAATACTTCTTGATACTATATTAGAGAAACCATCATTTTATTTCTGCTGTAGTGTTAGCATACTGCAGGAGTGAATAACACCATGCCTTAAGGCAGGTTTTAAAGAGATGGAAATCTTGTTTAGTTTTGACTTTACATTTTTTTTTTATTTAAAAAAGCTTTATTGAAGGATAAGAAGAAACAAAGCCAATTAACATAATACAATACATTAGAGTCATCTTAGGATACATCCAGTATATTAAACAGTAATGTATATTACAGAAGAATACAATGATAATGTCATATGTGTTATAGCCCTGAGTCGAAATGATGCGTGGAAGAGTGTGACATGCGTTCTAACACTTGATAATGCAATATCAAAGAGAGTGCGAATTGTAGCATGAGCATGTGTACATTTTTAGGGAGGGGGAAATGTATGGAGAAGGTGTGAGTGAGATTGGGTGAACGGCATATGGACTTTACATATTTTGCAAGTGTAAAATATGTAACATTTGTGCCCATATATTTGATTATTAATATTTCTTATATCTTTTCAAGATTTATATTCTTCTCCTCACTGATTCTTTTTTTAGATGTCCTTCTCCTGTAGTCTCTAACAGTGAAAGCAGGGATAGGGGGTCAGTGTACCACTTGCTTTGTAGGAAAAAAGGTTGAAAGTAGTGGGTGTAAGGAGCTCTTATCAGACCCCAAATGTTTGACCCTTTGAGTGCCCAGAGGGGTATGCAACGCATTGCAAAGCAATGAATTGCGTACCCCTCTGGCACCCAAAGGGTTAAATGTATTTTCCAAGTGCTGAACAGGGAACAAACATGTCTCTCTCTCCCCAGAGTCTTACTAAAGTTAAACTCTCTAAATATCAGCCTTGCTGAAATTATAGGAGTTGAAATGCATTGCATTTAGTACATCACATAGAACGCTCCTCTCTCTATATAGTGTGAGTATTAAGGATATTGGGTCCCCCAGACATCATTTGTAATATCTGTGGGATTCCACAGTTATTGGTCAGTAGTAACCTGACTGCCTGAGGATAAATGAAGGTTCCAATTGATTTAAATGGGGCTTCACAATGCATTAGTGACACCCCTAGAATTTAAGGGGTTAAAAGCCCCTTTTAAATCAATGGGAACTGTTTGAATTTATATTTTCTCCCATGATGCAGTTGATTTGCCCCAGAATTTCCCTTATTTAACTAGCTGAGTATGGCTGTAAGTGTTTGACCTTTCCTCTTTTCCTGAAAAAAGATTTTCTCCTTGAAAAAAAAGTCATATTATTATGACTATACAATTTCTATGCCTGTATTAGCAGTCAATAATGATAAGACCATAGAGATTTCAAGTCTCTGTTTGAATGTTTTGACATCCATGAAAATAGTTTCCTTGTGTTCTTTTGGGACTAAATGCAATATTCTATATATTGAAAAGGTACCAAATGCTTACAATTAGCATGAAACCATATGCATAAATGTGTGCTCAGACTGATGAAGGTAATAACTACACAAGGAGAATCCTTAGCATTAAATGACTTTAAGATGAATTGGCAGAGATAGAGATGCATACTGAAAAGGTTGCTGGATCCCTGTACCAGTCATTCTGTGTTTTGATAATGTCATGTCCCTGGAGAATATCAGCCCAGTGCTTTACACCTGCTCTTAAAAGTTTAATGTTTTGGCCATCTTATAAAAAACAACTACAGAATAATATTATGTGTTAAATGGTTAAGGGACAGATCCTGCACACAAATGGAAGCACAGGCCTTTAGGTTAAGAAAATCTTTGAGTTTAAACAGCACATCTTGCTTAATTCCCAGTACATCTGACATTCATCTCCCATCACTCTGCACGACACAGTGAAGCTGACGTGCTAAAAAGAACTGGAGTAATTCTGGAATAAATGGGGCTTAACCCCTTGAGTGCTAGAGAGGTCTTCAAAGCATTGAATGATTGCAAGGTTCTTTGCAGTCCATAGCTGGCTAACAAGCTGCCCTGCATTTTTCTGCTTACATAGTACTCATATCTGAATCATAGCTAAAGATCAGGTAACCATTGTTCTGCTAAGGATTGGCTGTCTACAGGTGTACCCACATAAGAAAGAGGCAGGGTCACTCTTTCAGATGAGGGTACTATAAAATACTGATAATAGCTGATCAATTGATCACCCAACAAAATACATATACATTCATTATATCTGTCCCATGCAGTCATGCGCAGTAGAGACTGCACGGACGCACAGAATGCTGGGAGTTCTGTGCTGGGAGCATTCTGTGCATTCAGGCAGTCTCTACTGCGCATGACTGCATCACGTGCGCCACCAGTGAGGCGGGGGTAGTACACAGAGCAGGAATGGCCACTTTACCTCACCGGACCTTGGCCCGTGTATGCTGGCTTTTACACTAATTTCTTATAAATAGGGTTAGAAACACAAATGACCCATCATTTGTTATGCCTTGATGTCTACTTTTCAAAATAATATGCCTTGTCTACCTTTTCCCCATGTCTGGAATTGCTATGACTATTTTAGTGTAAGCAGGTAGTATCAGAAAAAAGGTAGGTATAGTTTAGTGTGGGATTACATGGGATTTCTTTAAAATCCCATTGATTTAAAAGGGAGGTCTCTACTCTATAACACATTCAGGCGGTTAAAATCCACATTTAAATCAAGGGGATTTTTTTGAATTTGTAGGACTTCAATATAGTGCAATTGGTTTTCCCCAGAACTCCTCCACTTTTCTTTTGAACATACAGACCTAAGAGTCATAAACATGCTTTGGTGGAGCATACAGGACATTATTTTGCACGCTGGGTAAATGTATTTAGTCATGTTAAGAGATATCCACAAACCGCGGTATCTTTTGAAACTTCAGGGTCTCCTGAAAAACAAAATAGTGTATAACATGTAAGGGTTCATAGAAAAGCACCAAAACTTGTAATCTGTAAGCTGCAACAAAAGTGCAAAAACATGTTTATCACTTGGGAGGTGAAAAGACTTACGAGTGAAGTGCTTAAAGAGTCAGTCAACCATCTTTTTGACTTTATATATATATTATTAATTTTTCATCAACAACACCTTTATGTCCCTGACATTAAGCTGTCTGGATCTAGGTTTCCAGAGACATTTTCTGCTGGAGTCTGTAAAAGCAGAGATAGTTATACAATATTGCAATCCATTCTTTTTTTTTCTTTTTTAATATTTTTGCTCTCTGCCTCTCTGCTTTCACAGTCCTACAAAGAAAGCTCACTGAAACAAATTCAAATACATATATAAAAGTGAAAAAAAAAATTGTTAGGGATGGAATGGAAAAAAATAATGAGAAGTATAGACAATTTCACTACATATCATGCAACTACAGAATATGTTGTCAAGAAGAAATTATTAATTTGTTTAAAATAATATGTAATGACTTTGCATTGTGTTAAGTCATGATGCCCTCCCCCCCTTAAGTTTCTCGGTGGGGGCATAATGACTTAGATTGAGTGGCACCAATGGCCTCATAGCCTTAAAGTGTTAGTAATGACCAACAAAAAGTTTTTTGCATTTAGAAGAGCTTAAAAAGCTGAGCTAAATGCAAAAACACGTATCTCTCAAACTGCTATGGTTTAAGAGATACAGACGTTTAAAGTTCGCTGTCTCCTACTGACAGCTGGTTTTCAAGCACACGTTTTAGACCATTCCAGTGAAGGGATTCCTTGTAAGTAACGAGATTGCGGCACTTCTCAATCGCCTCCGTGTCGACCGACACGGATCTCCTGCTGACAGCTTTACAACTGTCAGTAGGAGACAACGAATTTTAAACGCCTGTATCTCTTAAACCATAACGGTTTGAGAGATACTTTTTTTGCATATAGCTCAGCTTTTTAAGCTCTTCTATATGCAAAAAACTTTTTGTTGGACATTACTAACACTTTAGTTTGACCATGAGAGTATAAATTATTACGTATAGTATAAGGATCAGCCAGAGTACTAACCAAGTGAAAATATACTGATATCAAGATTTGTGATTCTGAATAGTAGGCCATATGTACAAAGAATGGAGGACTCTGAGGCACACCAACGGCACTATAGTAAGCAATTAAAAAGTTACAAAATCACATTGATGTAACTGGGGTTTTAACAGGTCCTGCCCTGTTCCCGCAGAAAAATCAGTGAAAACCAAGTTTTTGTCCTCTTTTTCATGGGAAAATATGCTTAAAAAAAAGCAATTAAAATCATAGCATTTTTTGCCCATTGGCAAAAATTCTTCACTATTTTTTCAGTGGCTAGAAAGTTTCCACCCATTGATTTACATGTTTTTTGCCTATTCGCTATAAGAATGTGAGGTATTCACAGAAGTAGAACACAACAGAAGCAGCTACAGAGTGACGTGGATGTGCTGTGCTATTCTGTTGTGATCTTGAGGCAAAATTGAGGCAGGAGAGGCTTTTAGTGACTGCTATCACTATGAGCAAATAAAAGGAGGAACTAGAAGAACCCTTATATGTCCACTGAGTCTGAGTCTGAGGAGGAAGTGAGCACTATAGAACCAATGCTGGACAGTCCCCCTAAATAACCCCTGGGGATCTTGGTGAAGTTAATGTCAAGGGACTAAGAAAAGGGTAGTAGTGAGAGCAGGACAGGTCAGCTGCCTGCGCCTGCTGCTAGACATGCTTCCCCTGTTGCCACCATTGCTGTGCCTGCTGCCAGATGTGCTGCAATTGCTGCCACTAGTGCTGTGCCTGCTGCTAGTACTGCCCCTGCTACTGCTATCACCAGTGCTGTGCTTGCTGTCAGACATGCTGCCCCTTCTGCCACTAATGCTGTGCCTGCTGTCAGACGTGCTGCCCCCGGCCACCAGTGCTGTGCCTACTGCCAGTGCTGCCCCTACTGCCACCAGCACTGCCCCTGCTTCCACTAGTGCTGTGCCTGCTCTCAGATGTGCTGCCTCTGCTGGCCCCAGTGCTGAACCTGCTGCCACCAGTGCTGAACCTGTTGCCAGTGTGTCTTGTGAAACTCAGTAGGGGGAAGGAGAAGATGATGGCAAGTGTGACAACAGGGGACCCTGAGTCACACTTGCCATCCCCAGGCAGTCCCACCAGTGCTAGTACTACTACTAAGAAGGTCCAGCAGCTTGTTAGTGTTAGGGGTGATGGAGGGGGTAATCATTAGGGATGAGCGAGCACCCCGATGCTCGGGTGCTCGGGTGCTCTGACCGAGCACCCCCTGATGCTCGAGTGCTCGGCCGAGCACCCGAGCCCCATTCAAATGAATGGGAGCACTCGAGCATTAAACCAGGCACCCCCTGCTCTGATGAGCGGAGGGTGCCTGGTCAATGTCCCCCTTCATCTCCGCTATGCCCCTCTTCCACAATGTCCCCCTTCATCTCCTATGCCATAGCGGAGATGAAGGGGGACATTGTGGAAGAGGGGCATAGCGGAGATGAAGGGGGACATTGTGGAAGAGGGGCATAGAGTCTATGCCCCTCTTCCACAATGTCCCCCTTCATCTCCGCTATGCCCCTCTTCCACAATGTCCCCCTTCATCTCCTCTATGGCATAGGAGATGAAGGGGGACATTGTGGAAGAGGGGCATAGCGGAGATGAAGGGGCACATTGTGGAAGACGGGCATAGCGGAGATGAAGGGGGACATTGTGGAAGAGGGGCATAGAGTCTATGCCCCTCTTCCACAATGTCCCCCTTCATCTCCGCAATGCCCCCTTTATCTCCGCAATGCCCCCGTACCTCCATTCCCTGGTGGTCCAGCGGAGCGTCTTCGGATCTGTGCCTCTTCCGGCACAGATCCTCTTCACCCGAACATGTCGGGCGAGCACATGGCGGTACTCGTACGAGTACCGCCATGTGCCGAGCAGAGCGATGCTCGAGCCGATCCGAGCATCGGCCGAGCACGCTCGCTCAACACTAGTAATCATATTAATAGTGATTGCGAGAAGGAAGACTCAGGGACTGAACTTGATGTGGTTGGTGTTAGTAGAAGTAACAGTAATGTTGAAGCAGCTGGTGGAACTAGTGTTAGGGGAGTGGTAAGGGAAGCAATTGAGAATGTCCAGACTACCAGTCAAGGGAGCCCACACCATTCCCCTGTCTCTGAGATTCCCCTTCCCCCTCGACATTGTCCAGGTGGAACATGTTCCTTCAGAAGTCAGAACTGGTGGTCGAAAGCAGGCGCAGCAATAATACCACCACCACCAGGAGCACAGATGAGCTGAATGTGCCTGTTGCTAGTGCTGCCAGTCTGCCTTCTTCATGCCACCAAGTGTGACATTGGGGGACCCTCTGTCTCATTTCTCGTCACCTCCTCCAACAAGCAATGAGATTTCTGTAATAGAGCAGCAGCACATAGGGATTAGTGGTGATGCTGAAGAAGCTGGGGTGGAAGAGACATTGATGGCCATTTTAGCCCAAACTGAGAAGGAATGGGAGACAGAGATGAGGATGGGTATCACCCCCACCACCATTACCAGTAAACTTTTCAAATTTGCGGAGTATGCAACTGCTCTAATTCCTGCTGTTGCTCAATGGCAAGGGCAGCAGGATGCTGAGGAGAAGGCTAGTGTGCCACAGACACCGTGGACACAGTGGTAAAGGGGTCAACAAGTGATGAGGGACTAGGACAGGTACCACTTGCCAGCAGAAGCAATACTTCTGGTCCTAGCTGCAGTGCTGATTCTGAGGCAGTAGCAGCAACAGCAGCAAAATCATCCTCTGCCCCAGCCAGTGAAGGTGAATGTGGAGGAGAAGAAGAAGAAAGAGGCCATTCTTCTCCACCTGTTCCCTATCCTCTGAAGTCATGGGTGTGGGACTGTTTTTCACTTGGGGCAGCCACAGTGCAGTCATCACCAACAGTACTGTGCACAATTTGTGACAACTCAATGAGAAGGAGAAAGGAAGGAACACAACTTGGCATCACAGCCCTGATAACACAGGAAACACAGACACCATGACATTTATGTCAAACATGTTAAAGCCAAACACCCACCACACAAATTGAGCACTGTTGTTTCTGTAACCCTGACTCTCCAGAAAGGCAACAAGATGTGAGGCAGAGATCAAAGAAAAGGAAGAATAGAGAAACCCAGGCAGAGGCTGGAAGTTTAATGATGAGCGAAACTACTAGCTCGCCATTACCTTCTTCCTCTAGGGTAACTACATCTTCTGCCAATCCACTTCGTTCATCATTACCACCCTTGCAAAATGATAGCCACTCTGTAGATGTTAAGGTGTGGCAGTTTGTGTCCCCCCATTGCACAATGTGTGGTGGAGGAGAATCACAAGGAGGGCATCCAGAGGAGATTCCATTCTACAGAATAAGCTAAGATGGTGGCAGGGAGGGTTCATCATTACTATTAAACTGTCAGCAATTGTCATGTGTCCTTAACGGGGTCTGGACAAGGGTTATAGTGACAGCGGCAGTACTTGGGTTCTGGTGTCATGGTGTTTGGATGTTATTTACCACGCAAACTGTGAACATTGTAGTTGCTGATGAAAGGCACAGTTCCTGCTCTCAAGGGAAACATTTCTATTCTAATAACAACACACCAATGATTTTGGAGTAGGGGCAGGTGGAGAAGAATTATTGGCCAACTTCTTCTTTTCCCCACATATACTAGGGGCTAGTTATTGTGCTGCTACTGCCCTAGTCGCATCACTGGAGCTAGTCGTGGCAAGTGGAACCTTCATCAATCATCACACGTTACTGCTATTATTGAGCCCATTCCCTTTGAGCTGCCTATTCATCCTGCTGCTTAAATAACTCAGCAGCAGCAGCAAGAACAGCAATCACAAATTTTGCATCTATATCAGGGCATTTGACAATGGCCAGTGGCCACTGGTCAACACGACCTGACCTGCTGGCACTAGGCCAGTAGGGCATTTTTTTTTTCCTCAGGGCTTGTGATTAAAAAAAATATACAAAACAAAATAATAAAAAAAAACATAGTCCTACAAAAAAAAAAAATGTTTGGGGGTTTGTTTCTAACAAGCTTAAGACCTACAAACCAATGTTTCCCTAGGGGTTGTACCAAACAAGTCTAAGTCCTACAAATCAATGTTTCCTCAGGGCTTGGGCCTCTCACAACAAATCTTATAAATCATCCTCTACAAAATACTCTGTTATGTCAAGTATCAGTCTACCGCAGTGGCAGCTTACATCAGGGGGTCCTTGTCTCTATGAGGTTACATACAAATGTCTTATTTTATTTATTTACTTTTTATTAACTGTCCCCCCAATACCAGTCAACAAACCCCTCAAAATAAATTCCCTGTTCAACTGATGCATTCCCCAGACTCCACACATCAACACAGACACCCTCCTCAGACCCCTTTTATACCATGTCTTATGGGGTTTTTTTAAATTGTATTTAGGATTAATTTTTTATTAACCACCCCCAATCCCAGTAAACAACCCCACCAAAAAAATTCCCTGTTCAACTGATTCTTTCCCTACACCCCACCAACACAAGCACCATCATGCCCCTTTTATGCTATGCCTTTGTGAAATAAAATATTTGTTATGTGTTGTGTGTAAATTCACAGGAAATTATTTGCCATGTGGGAAGTGCCATTATTCGCCAAAATTTTCCTCCATCCCTAGTTTTAACCCCTTGGTTGCTAGAGATGTCTCCAGTGCATTGCTCTGCAATGTGTTGGAAAACTTCCCAGCATCCAAGGGGTACAAGTCTCATTTAAATCCCCCTATAGTACAGTAGCTTTCCCTCACAATTGTTGTACTTAAGTTTTTGTGCATATAGACCAGTGTCTTATAATACCCAAACTACTGTAAATTGTATGTCTATATCACTCAAGGAGTTAAAATCCCCAGTTAATGCAATAGAAATTGTGATGGTTGGGGGATCTTGCAGTGGCCCAACTGAGCTGAAGTGGTTGCCTAGCAACTGGCCCGCACATGCTCAACCTAGGAATCACCTCCAGAAGCACTGACTGTGCTTCTGGCAGCTGTAGTGTCCCTAGACTGAAAGCAGTAAGCCAGACCATGTAGTGAGAGTTAGTGGCAAAGGGAGATCTGCATATCAGTGAAGTCCATAGCAAGCCACCAAATAGGCACACTGAAGACAACCCCCTGGCTCCAGCATCATTATTTCTTCCACACTGCATGAGGGCAAGTATCAGAGCACCCAAGGGAGACTACATTATAGGCATATGACTACAGTCTTGTCAAATGTCACAGAACGAACAAGGATAAACACAGAAACAGTGGTTGATGATAAATAAGTAATTGGCCCATCCAGACTGCACATTTTGTGTTCCAGATAAAATGCAGTCTTACATAGTTCTTTGAAAAGGCATGCCTACCCTAGGCATTTTCGAATTCTGTTACTATATTAGTCAAGTCCCTGACACAGTGAAAGTTTTCACGAAATGCATAGGAAAAATTAAGTATTATTTGTTTTATTCCTGCTGGTTTCTCAGGCTTGCTACATGTACCATACCCAAGGTCATCCAGTGAGTAGAATGATTTGGGGGCTTCTTTTGGGTTATATTCCGTACAGATTTACCTTTAGAGATGATATCTCTTTCCCCATATTAAGGATCACTTGCTATTACTTATCAGAGATCTTTGGAGGTAGAGGGTATCATCACCTATAGTGCAAGGTATTACACTTCAAACTGATAGCCAAAGGTACCATACTTGCATCCATGTTGACCTACACAAGATATTTATTTGGGCATCCTTTACAAAAATAACTCTTGTAAGTACATTCATTTGAGATTATTACAATTTACAATGCAGAGGCTACTCTCAGATGGTTTGTTCTTCTCCTTTTCTTCTCTGTTCAGTAAATCTAACACCCTTTCCGTAGAGTAGGACTTATATCCTTTACTTCTGAATTTTCTACTGTCTAACTTCAGGTCACGCCCTCTTGTTCTAGTATTTTGCTTCTTCTGGGAAATGGTTCTCTTCAGAACTTTATGAAATCCTTTAATATATTTAAATATTTATATCATATACCTCTTTTCACACCTCTTTTCCAAGCTATACATATGTTAGCTGTAGAAAAAAGCAGGCAGAAACTGGTAGAGTAAAATGGTGCCTTTATTGGCTGACCGAGCAGCTTCAGAATGCAAGCTTTCAAGACAATTTAGGTTTCTTCTTCAAGCATATTTCTAAATATGTCTGATGAAGAGACCAACATTGTCTTGAAAGCGTTCTTCAAATGCTAATGATTTAGCCAATAAATATATGCCCTTTCCTCTACCAGTTACCTGCTGTTCTTCTGTGAACTGCCTCCAATGTATTAAATTCCTTCTTTAGATGCGGTCTCCAGAAACTTTCATAGTACTCCATGGGAGGCCTTACCTGTGATCTATCCAGCGACACTAATATTTAGCTCTTCCTTCTGCTAATACCTCTTTCTATACAGTCCATTATCTGGTTAGTTTTTCCCATTGCTCCTTGAATTCAAGTCATCTGAAGTCCATTCCAAGTTCATTTCTTCTGCTGTTGTTGTCTGTAAAGTACTATTAAGATTCTATTCCACTACTGGGTTATTTATGTTCCCAATATGCATTTTCTGTTACATCCAATATGGAACACAGGAACCATTGGGTTGAGCTTCACATCTCCAGAGGGAAGGGCACTTCAGAAAAGGTAGGGTCTCTTTCTACAGCTCAATACCCCATCTACACAGATTCAAGTGGCATATAACGAAAAGAGGAGCAAGACGGCACTGTTCTTAGTTTTTAGGTATACTTTTTTTATCTTAGATATGGAGCGTTTTAATCCCCCACTAAGCAGGCTTGTATCACTGGCTTCCCTGGAGTTGGATTGTCCAATTCACAAAAGTATTTATGGATCATTTCTATGTGGAGATTAACTTTATGAAAAGTCTGTTTCTTAATGCTGAACTTCCCTGAAGTTCTGTTTTCTAAAATTGGAGCTTGAAGAATACTGGTAAGTATAGAGAATGCCTTCTCTATTATGTCACACTGTTCTCTAACATCCACTTCCAGTGGATACTATTAGCACTCCTTTCTTTCTTGGACCTCCTTCCCCTCACATTTCTATACCCTTTTATTCCTTTTATGAACCTTTTAAGGGTCGGTTTATAACATTTTGGGCTATTTGATGCCTTGTTTCTTCACCTACTCTTTTTAGATTTATTGCAAGTATATTTTTAGACCTTTGTACGTATCAGGTTTTTTTTTTGCAACTTTTTATTCAATTTCATACCACTTTAAAGTTTGGTATACAGCCCCTTTAAGAAATGGAGGCCAGGAGGTGGCCGTCTTTGCCTCATAAACGTCAGTGAGGAAGGTGGTATGGAACATATCTTTACACCCTTTTATGGCACAAAGGTCAGAGTGACCTCTTTCTTCATCATTGAACATGCTCTATTCATGTCCAGCATGTCAGATGTCCAGTACACCAAGTTTTGCCATGTTTTACAGCTGGGGAGCCACTGTTTGCATAATATAAGTTATAAGGAAAAAACCTACAATGCCTAGAATCCTCCATTTCCAAGTATTTTTGCTGATTGGATGGGAGGCGATTTTGGCTGCCACCTTCTTCATTGCTTATGCTACTCAAAGTCTGATCTCCTTCTCTCTCTCTCTCTCTCTCTTTCTCTTCAATTTAACTCTTTCCATGCCAACCTAAAGATTCACGGACTTCCTTAACCCCCTTATGTCAATGTTCCTTATGTCATACTGGTCTTCCATGGGAATATTCTGGGCTATATATATATATATATATATATATCTCGGGTGCTGTGGCCCCTACTACACCTATTGGGTCCACCAGAACTAATCAACAGCCAGCTTTAATTAAATCTATGATGTCCTCTGTGGCATCTATTCCCTCATCCATTCAGGGGGTCCTCCACTCATGGTGACCCATGCCCCTCATTAGACAAATTGATCCTATTTTCAGGGGACATTCTCAACTGGAGTCTGAGAAAGACTTTATGGACTCTTCCTTGTCCTTTGGAGATCCCTATGAAGCTGGCCCTTACACCTTAGCAGAAAGGCTCATCACAGTAGTGTTGATGATCCTTCTGGTCTCTGGGAAGGGCCACCCTTAGATCCACCCATGGCCACACCCCACTCCTCACATAACCACGCCACCAGTCTCATCCACTGTTTCCTGGCACAAAATATACCTGTGGCCTACAACAAGCAAGGACATAATAGCTTTAACCCCTTGGTTGCTAGAGAGATCTGAGATCTCACTAGCATCCAAGGGGTTAAATAATAGCCTTTAAAGGGGTGTATAAGCTACTGCATGGATACGGAGATTGCTCTGGCCCCACCTACAATTCAGAATGTGGGTGTGGCCAGCACACCTGAGGTGCCCCTCAAAATTTGGAGCTCTAGGCAGGTGCCTAGTCTGCCTAATGGGAAATCCAGCCCTGTCTCTGGGGCTTCTAATGGGGGATCTACCTCTCTGGATAGCTTCCAGAAATGCAAGAAAGACTCGCCAGTCTTTCCTCTTTTCAGCATCTTAGACCAAGTTCTGTTAGAAGGATGGAAAATACAGACCAAGTTCTATACCAGATAATACGCTTTTCCTTATCAAGCTCATGTCTAAACTGTAACTCTTTACTTTTAAGTAAATAGATCAATAGCTGTATGGGGTGAACGGCTGTCAGAAGCTACTCATGCTGATGTTCCTAAGAAGATACTTTTGGTTATATTTGCCATTATTTCAAATCTAATGCATATCTCATTTTAACAATATTTTTATTAATGGCATCTTGTACTTAACAGTGTATATATCAATACAATGATCAAAGCATCTTTGGAGGACATTTTGTCTGCCCATATCCTTGTCCATCATGGCTAGGTTCTCAATACAAGAAGTCTTCTCTGATTACCTCATAGACCCTGTATTACCTGGGGATGAGGTTCGACACCCTGCAATGGCGAGTGTTCTTACCAGATTACACAATCCAGATCCTGTTTCAGAATGTGCCCCGAGCTTTAGCTTGGCCCTTTGTGTAATAAGGGAATTACATGAGAATCCTGTGGAGCATGGTGCCCATCCTGGAAGTGGTAACTTATGCTCGGTTTCACACAAAGGCACTTCAACTGGATATACTTACATGCTGGTCCTGACAGCTTCCCCATCTTCTTGCACCATAACTTTGTCCCGATAGATGAGGGATGATCTACATCGGAAGCTACAACTTCATCATCTAATGCAGGGACATTCCTTTGTCTTACCAGAATGGAACCTTATCAGAACAGATGTCAGCTTAGGGCCTTTGGACTGGAGAGTAGAGTCTCCTATCAATCAACATTGACTGGCACACCTTTACTGGTTTCAGGTGCTGAAGGGAACCCCAGTGCAAATTCAGTCTGACAATGCGACAGGAGTACCTTACATCAGCCGTCAAGGAGGAGCTTGAAGTGAGTCATCCTGGATAAAATTTAGAAAACGTCTTCAGTGGGAGGAAGCTCATGTTACATTGACTTTCTCAGCTATCAAGATCTGCATCCAGGAAACTGAGAACTGAACATGGAAAGTGTTCAAACAGATTGCCCACATCTGGGGCCTTCCATTGGCGGATCTGATGGCATCCTATGTGAATGGGAAGGTTCCCATATTCTGCACAAAGGCAAAGGATCCTTGGGCCTTTTGTGATGGACCCAGTATCCATCCCATGGAACTTTCATCTGGCCTACTTCTGATCTCCAGGGTGATCAGGAAGATCAAGAGGGAAAATGCTCTAGTCATCCTAATTGCACCTTTCTGGTCCTTTCAGGCATGGTTTTCAGATCTTCTCAATCTGCAGTGTCCCACTTTCCACTGAGACTGAACCTTCTGACTCAGGATCCTGTCTGTTACCAGCAGGTGAAAGGTCTGGCCTTGATAGCATGGCTCTTGAAAAAGGAAAAATGGTTTCTCAGCTGATGTTATATCCACCAAGCTATCATAGAATGTGGTCCATCTTTTATCAGTGTTGTGCTGATAAGGATATTTCTTCTTAGATCTTTGACCTCAATATGATCTTGGACATTTTATAGGATAGTGTGAACAAAGGTCTCAGCCTGAGTTCTATCAAGATATAGATCTCACATCTTTCAGTCCGCTTTCAAAAGTATATAGCTATTTTAGCAGATTTTAAGACTTTGTTCAAGGGGTGGCTCATGCCTTTCCCTCATTTATAAATCCCACAAACTACTGGGACCTTAACTTGGTCCTGTATGTCCTTCAGAGAGCTCCCCTTGAACATATCTCATTGGTTTCCTTGCATTTGTTGATGCTTAAAGGGATAGTAATACTTAAAATGTAAAAAAAAATATGTTGTAGCGTTTATCCCCCTGAGTAAAACAAGAGTACTCCCACTGCTGAAAGGTGTTTCATTCAAAAGTTAAAGTTGAATTTTTTAGGTGCAATATCACAGTGGCCTGAAATTGTACAGTGGCACTGTTGCTACACGATCCTATGGACAGCTCTGGTCCCAGGACCATAAATCTCCATAGGATGGTGTAGCAACAGCGCCACTGTACAATTTCAGGCCACTGTGATATTGCACCTAAAAAATTCAACTTTGAAAATTAATAACTTTTGAATGAAATACCTTTCAGCAGTGGGAGTACTCTTGTTTTACTCAGGGGGATAAACCCTACAACATATTTTTTTTTTTACATTTTAAGTATTACTATCCCTTTAAAATGGCTTTTGATTTAGCCATCATTTCTGTACGAAGGGTTGCTAAACTTGTATGCTTCCTGGTGTCTCTCCAGTATAAGGCAGTACTTTGTATTTCTCAGACTTTCACATCAACCAGGACATTGTCCTTCTTTCCTTTTATCCTGATCCTTTCTCAAAACAGAAAAAGAATCTTTACCTGTCATATGTGGTTCGAATCATTAAGTATTATGTGTGTTGTACACAAGGCAGATTCCCTCTTTATCCCTCTAATCCATGAGGGTTCTAGAATGAGTCAGGCTGCATCCAAAGTCACCAGGGCTGTGGGTGCCTCCTGGGCATGCAAGAATCAAGCCTCTTCTGAACAACTATGCAAGGAGGCAACATGGTCCTTCTTTCACACTTTCACCAAACACTACTGTGTCTGTGTTCTGGCTTCATCTGAGTTGTGTCTGTTTAATGACTCCCTTTTTCTTGTTTGGTTGCTTGCTGCGCATTTAGTCTTGTGGAATACTCTGTACAGTGGGAAGAGTTTTTTTTCTCTTTTTCCACCCTGGAATCTTAAGGGTGGTTTGGTATATCCCCATGCTTCATGTGTTCCAAATTGGATGGAACAGAAAATAGTATTTATTGAACTGGCAATTAAATCCTTTTCTCTTAACCCATGTGTAACCTTAGAACATATGTGAACTGCAAATGTAAAGAAGGAAATAGCATGGCCAAGGTGGCCCCCAGTCGCTACCCATACTGGTCACCTGTTTATCCAGCTCAAATCCTTCACAGAATATACTATACACCTAAATGTCTCAGGCTTATAGACAGGGGGTGTTGGATGCTTGTCCCAGATGTGCTGCACCAGATGCTGGTTTTCGCCACATGATCTGGGAATGTCCGGCTGTTTTACGGTTTTGGAAGGAGGTCTTTGATACTCTATCAGCAGTGCTGGTGCAGGTAGTTCCGAGGAACCCCAGTCTAGGTATTCCTTCAATCTTACATGATGACTTGAACTCAACCTGCACTAAACAATTGCTCTGTGAATCACTGGTCATGGCCAGAGTGGTGGCCACAGTTTGGATGCCCCCTTTGTCTCACTTTTGTTCCACTTGGTTGAATCTGATTAAACAAAATATGCCACATTACCTTTTGATTTATGTTCACAGGGGATCCCTGCGGAGATTTGATGAGATTTGGCGGCCTTGGGTGGATTACTTTGACATACTCTAGCCCACTTGAAGTACGCCTGACTTGAATGAGGGTAGACACTGCTGATGTTGTGTGCCGCCCTCCCGGGGATCTGCCTGTTGTGATGGTCTGGGCCGCTGGTCTTGGTGGGGGGTATTTCTTTCCTACTTGACTTTCTCTCCCCCTTTTTTTCTCTCTCTCCTTCCTCCCTTGGGCCCTAGTTGGGATTTTAGGGTTGTTTAGCTTAGTTTCTGTTTAGGGTCAGAAAACGGAAAATGTAAGTATGGGAAGGCAATTGCGTATTATACCCCAGGAGATTGAACTCTGTCTGATGTAATATGACAGGAACTATGACTTATTTAATGTACTGGTCTTTATGCTGTATTGCTGCTTGTATTATTCATGTATCTGACCATAATCTTGAATGTTTTTCAAAATGAAATGCCTTCAAAAAAAAGGAAATGGCAAGGAAAAAAATGTATTTAAACTATATGTCTGAAGGAACAGAACATTCTTTCTTGAAATACAGTGAGTGCAACAAAGATTTAAAAAAAGACAGGTTAGCAAAAATAGATAATGGAACTCAAATTGCAAGAGAGGTCAAGACTAATCCAAAAAAGTATTTCAAATACAGAAATAGCAAAAAACTTAAGATGGAGTGTATTCAACCTTTCAAAAATGAGATGTGTGAGTTGATTAGAGAGGATAAGGAAAAGGCCAATGTTCTAAACACTTTCTTTATATCAGTATATACAAGGGAACAATGAATGGTAGAAGAGCCTCAACAAGTAACAAATAAAGCCATATCATTATCAGACACTGGGTTAACACAAGAAAAGGTCATAGGAAGACTGAACAAAATAAAGACTGACAAAAACCACCAGGTCCTGATGGTATACATCCAAGGGTTCTTCAGGAACTCAGTGAAGTGTTAGCAAGTCCCCTCTTTTTACTCTTTATAGATTCTATCACCACAGGCTCAGTGCTACAAGATTGGCATTAAGCCATTGTAGTGCCTCTAAAACAGAAACTGGGAATTATAGACCTGTGAGTTTGACCTCTGTAGTGAGAAAACTGCTAGAAGGGATAATATGGGGTTATATTCAGGATTACACCGCAAAAAATAAGATTATTAGCAGTAATAGATCATGCCAAACTAATCTTTTCAACTTCTGTGAAGAAGTAATTAGCAACCTAGATAATGGTAAAGCAAATATATTATATTATGGTATATTTAGATTTTGCAAAGCCATTTGATACAGTGCCACACAGGAGGCTGGGGTATAAAATAAGGTAATTGGGACTAGGGGAAACATTTGCAATTGTATAGAAAACTAGTTGAAGGATAGGGAACAGTGTGTGGCTGTAAATGGACAATTCTCCAATACAATAAATGTTGAGAGTGGAGTACCTCAGGGTTCAGTACTTGGTCCACTGATTTTTAACATGTTTGTTAATGACCTGGAAATAGATATAGAAAGCAAAACATAATTGTTTGCAGATTACATTAAATCATACAGGGTATACAGGGTAATAAAGAATTCAGAACAGGATATATTTGTTCTCTATAGAGGGATTTACATAAAATGGCAGACTGGGCAAACAAATAGAATATGAAGTTTAATGTGGGAAAGTGTAAAGTCATGTATTTTGGAAGAAAAAATCCCAATGCTATTTATGAAATTAATGGAATCATTACAGCTGTGAGCTGAAAAAAGCTACATTTGGTATATTTGCTGGAGAAATTGAATGTGTATTTTTGTGTTATGTAGTGTGTTAAGGTGGATGTTATAACAGAAACCTTTTTTCCCTCCATTTGCAGTTGTACAAGGGACTGATTGCAGTCTGGTGTGGTGGGTTGTAATTGGTGGCTTTCTGCGAGCTATATAGAGCAGAGACAGAGAGATCTGTAAGCTGTGAGCTGAAAAAAGCTAAATTTGGGATATTTGCTGGAGAAACTGAGTGTATTTTTTGTGTTGTGTAGTGTGGTAAGGGAGAGGTTAAAAACAAAAGCATTTTTACAACTTTTGCAGTTACAGTATAGAGTGAGATCTGTAAGCTGTGAGGTGAAAAAAGCTAAATTTAGGATATTTGCTGGAGAAATTTAATAAATATATATTTTTTGTGTTGTGTAGTGTGGTAAAGGAGAGGTAAAAAAAACAATGATTTTTTTCCCTCCCTTTGCACTTGTAAAAGGCATTTATTGTGGTCTGGTGTGGTGGGAGTAGTTGATTGATGGGCTGTAATTGATGGCTTTCTGCTATATAAGGCAGAGGGACAGTAAATATTTGAATGTGTGAATCTTGCAACAGTATGTAAGTGCTGACGTTTGGTAAATGTTGGGAATTTAAATAAGGGAATTCAAATACAGGGGATTTCACAAGGGAACACATATTTATTAACCTTATTGTGCAGATATTTTTTTTTCTGTCTTATAGCTTATGGTAACTGGCATAAAATGAGTGGTAGCATGACTGTCAGTTTAACTCAGTGCACAAGCTGTCATATCTTTTCACTCCTGGAACAACTGTTCCAGTGAGCATACCTCTGTGGTGGATGTGTGTGAGTACTAGAGATCTGGAGAGGCAAGCTGCAACGTTGAGAGAGATGGCTAATCTTTAGAGGGGTATTTTGTCTGAGCAGAAGGAAGCGGTAGTATGTAGTTTTGGGTTTGGAAATTGCACAAATGAAGAGCAGGTACCCAGATGGGTTACAGTTAGACATAGGGAGGAGGGCAGAGGAATAGTGAGGACACTCCTGTATTTAATAACCCTAACAGATTTGCTACATTTAGTGATGATGTTGGGCATGTTGGCACAGGAATGCATTGCTGGAGAGGACTGTTCTCTCTAACAGTTGGGAGAACAGCCCCTCTAGCACTGATGGGATCCGGAACTCAGGCAGACCTAGACAGATGCTGGTGGTAGGGGATTCTATTGTTAGGAAGACAGACAGGGTAATCTGTCACCAGGATCACTACAAAAGAACAGTTTGCTGTCTCCCTGGAGCTCAGGTTCAACATGTAACAGATTGGGTTGATGGTATTTTTGGGAGGGTTTGGGCATGACTCGGCTGTCACAGGCAAGGGGCATGATTGATAGATTGTATGCATGCAAATGCTCATAGTCTGGCTGGTAAGATGGGGGAACTAGAAATGATTGCAGTGTATCAGCAGTATGATGTAATTGGTGTGTCTGAAACATGGTTAAATGATACATATGACTTAGCAGTGAATCTAGAGGGCTATTCACTTTTTAGGAGGCATAGGATTAATAAAACGGGAACGGTTATGCCTGTATATGTAAAGCATGCCTTAATACGTAGTATAAGGAAATATATAAATGAAGGGTCCATTGAAAGTGTAGAGGCCCTGTGGGTTGATATACACGCCGGGGCACAGATAATAAAAATATGTTAATGGGGATTTGCTACTAGCCACCTAATATTGGGGAGTTGGAGGTAGCCCAACTTTTACTGCAAATGGAAAAGGCTACTAGGTCAGGAAATGTAATTATAATGGGACATTTCAACTATCCTTAAGCTGATAGTATGATTAATGACAATTTTATGTCCCAACTAGTAGAGGAACCAACTAGAAAAGAGACCTTGCTTGACCTAGTGCTCTCAAACAATTTTTACATACAAGAAAAGGGAACATTTGGGCAGAAGTGACCACAATACGGTATCCTTTGAAATGTGTTATGTGAAACCCAATAGCAAGGGTTTAACAAAAGAATTCAATTTTAAAATGGCAAATTTTACAAAGCTAAAAGCAGTATTAAAGGATATTCAGTGGGATGTAATGTTCAAAGATAAAAATGCACAAGAATCATAGAATTTGTTTAAAATGTTCTTAGACAAATATATGCGTCAATATATACCATTGTGGAATAAGCACAAGAGGAGTAAAGTGAAACCAGTGTGGATTAATAATGAGGTCTGCAGGAAATGAGAAATAAGAAACAGGCTTTTAAAGTGTTTAAGCTTAATTTAAAAATATAAAGAATGCAATAAAATTTGCAAACAAACAATTAAGCTAGCTAAAATTTAAAATGAGAGAAATATTGCAAATGAGAGCAAGAAAAATCCTAAACAATTCTACAAGTATATTAATAACAAAAATGTTAAGGTTGTTATTGGTCCTCTTAAGGCTGAGGCAGGAGAATTGATTAGTGAGAATAAGGCTATGGCTGACACCCTAAATACATTTTTTGCTTCAGTATATACAAAAGAAACAACAATGACAGGCATTGGGCAAATATACAAACCCACAGAATTTCCTCCATCATGTACATGGCTTCCTGAGGACAAAATCCAAAAGAGACTGGAAAAGGTTTTGGTGAATAAAGTACCTGGACCTGATGGTATAGACCCAAGGGTACTTAAGGATCTTAGTTCAGTAGTAACAAGACCATTATACTTAATATTTATTGATTCACTTTTATCAGGCTAGTGCCCTGTGATTGGAGGAAAGCTGATATAGTTCCATTGTTCAAAAAGGGGGGCAAGATCCAAACCAGGAAATTATTGACCTGTGAGCTTGACTTCCATAGTAGGTAAGATATTACAATGGTTACTAACTGACAGTATTCAGAACTATGTGAAGACAAACAATATTATTAGTAGGAGTCAGCATGGTTTTATGAAGGATAGATCATGTCATATTAACTTACTTGCATTTTACGAAAGAGTAAGTAGTAATTTGGAAAAGAGAATTGCTGTTGATGTAGTATACTTGGATTTTACAAAAGACTTTGATACAGTGCCTCAATACAGGTTACTATATAAATTAAAAGGCTTCGGTTTGGGAGGTGATGTCTTTATTAGGATTGTAAAGATAGATGGTAGATGATATATGGCAAAGATTTATTGTAAATGGAACCGTGTCAACTTGGTCTAAAGTTCTAACTGGGGTGCCACAGATTTCAGATCTGGACCCAATGCTTTATAATTTGTTTATTAATGATCTAGAAGTGGTAACTGAGCATAGCATCTCAGTCTTTGCTGATGACACTAAGCTGTGCAAGGAAGTACATAGAGGGCTGGGTGTTTGTTCTCTGCAGAAGGATTTAGATTAACTGAGTTAATGGGCAGAAAAGTGGCAGAGGACATTTAATGTAAATAAATGTAAGGTTGTGCATTTGGGCTGTAGAAACTGACCTGCTACATATATTCTACATGGGAAACAACTTGAGAAATTCTCATTAGAGAAATACGTAGGAGTGCTGATAGACAATAGACTTTACAGCAGTGTGCAGAGTCACTCAGCTGCTGCAAGAGGAAATAGCAAATAATACTAGCCTGCATAAAAAGTGGTATAGATGCACGGGATGGTAATATTATTCTCTCTCTATATAAATCCTTGGTTAGGCCTCATCTGGAATATGGAGTACAGTTTTGGACACCAGTTCTTAAAAATACATTGTTGAACTGGAAAAAGTGCAGAGACGTGTGCAACAAAACTGATAAAGGGATTGGAGGATCTGGGTTATAAAGAGAGACTAGCCAAACTGGGTTTATTTTCATTAGAGAAGAGATGTCTAAGGGGTGATATGATTACCATTTATAAATACATTGAAGGTCAATACAAAGAACTATCCAATTAATTATTTACACAAAGAGATGACCTATGAACAAAAGGTCATCCATTAAGACTAGAAGAAAGGCACTTTCAACTAAAACAAAGGCAGGGTTTTTTTTTACAGTAAGAGCAGTAAAGCTATGGAATTCTTTGCCTCAGGTTGTTGTACTTGAAGATACTGCTTTCAAAAAAGCAATGGATGCTTATCTAGCACAGAACAATATTGAGAATTTTGAAATATGGTTTCAATGCAGATAGGTTGTTGATCCAGGGAACTATCTCACTGCCATTTGGAGTCAGGAAGGATTTTTTTCCACTTGGGGCTAAATTGAAAATAGCTTCAGTGGGTTTTGTCTTGCCTTCTTCTGGATAAACAGAGGTGTTTTGGCATTGGCTGGACTTGATGGACCATTGTCTTTTTTTAACCTTGTCAACTATGTTATGATACTATGTTACTATGTATTTTTAGGGGACTCTTTGCTAGAGAAAGACCTGGGAATCCTTATAAACTACAAACTTGGAAACAGTGACCAGTGTCAAATTGTAGTAGCACAAGCAAATTCCTTTCTTCCATAAAAAGGGGTATTGCCATTTTGCCATTTTACAAATCGTTGGTAAGACCTCACCTTGAATTTGCACTGCAATTTTGGACACCAGTTCTGAAAAGGATATTATAAAAATGGACAGAGTACAGCAAAGAGGAACAAAACTAATTAAGGGAATGGAGGACTTGAAGTCTGAGGAACGACTAGACAAACTAGGTTTATTTACAACAGAGAAAAGATGACTAAGAGGAGATCTCATCACAGTGTACAAGTACATGAGAGATCAATACAAAGATCTGTCTGGTAAGCTATCATTCCAAGGCCTGGTCAAATAACCAGGGACCACCCATTAAGAAAAGAGGAAAGGAGGTTTCAACTTCAACTGAGGAAAGTGTTTTTTACAGTAAGGTCTGCTAAATTCTGGAATTCCTTGCTCAAGGATGTGGTTATAACTTAGTAGGCAAAACAGGAAGGCTTGATAAAGACTAATTTATTTGGCAACTGGAAAGCTATATAATCCCCATGTCTCTTGCTTATGAGACAAAAGTTGAACTCGATGGACTTGTGTCTTTTTTCAACCTAATTTACTGTTATTATATGGCACACAGGATGCCCATCCAGAGAAAAACACTGTGATCTCCTTCCCCAGGCAGTGGAGTCTTCTTAGGGTGTTTGTTGTGACTTCCTTCCCACCTTTGGTACTTCTATTTGCCACTTTACTATACATGAATCTAGATAGCTGGGTTGTTGAGCTGGTGGAAGAGGAGGGAGTCTCAGCCTCAAAGACCCTGTCTTTCATAAATTGCCCTGCCTTCTTTAGGAGGAGAGCTCTACCCTCCAAGAAAAAATCATAGACAGGGTTTTCATGCTAATGAACACAGCAACGTGCAGCCTTGGGAGTGATTAAAGTGACAATAATAAATTATCCTACTATTCATCCTTATCTGCCAAGGCACACCAACTGCCCATTTAATTAATCTTAAAGCTACAGTAAAAGGCATATTCTAGACACTGCTCCAAGTAAAAGTACGCAAGAGATTGTCCGAATGGTGTAGGAACATTTTCACAGATCATTACACAGCCTTGGCCTCATTTGCTACAATCCTTTGTTTGTGTGTTTGTGTGTGGACTGCTCATTTAAAAGCAGCTTTTATCAGACTGGTATCTGACAGGAAAATCTGCTTTGGACATTGAATTATCCATAAAAATGGATGTTAAAGATATGACACAATTAAGCCCAGCATAAAACTGGGGTGGGCAGCGAGGGAGATAACAGAAGTTTTTCAGAATAAAAGTGAACAAAAGCACAAACCTACAGGAGCCCATATTTTTAATGACTTTTCCTTTCATCATCATTTAATGTAAGAGGTCAATGAATCCAGTTTGTGATACTGTAGGTTGTCTTCTTTCATTAAAAAAATATACTTCTATATGGTTAGCGATTTGGTTTTAGGGTTATTTTACCATGCAGACAATGGATTATGCATATATAGTTGATAAAGTTGAAACACAATTTTGAGCATGTACTGGCCTGGGGTCTGTGTAAGACAAAGATTTTGGTAAAACGATACATATATGATATTAGTGTACTTGGGGATGCAGCACTTTTAAAATCAAGTCAAACTTTACTCAAACCTAAAATTGATTCTGATATTTATTTGTCTTATTTATGTCCTCATATGTTGTTGCACTGTGAAATGTTTACTCCAGGTTAGGCATTGCTAGAAAGGTGAACATGTCCTGAGTAAAAACAATATCATTACATATATAACAAGGAACAAGAAAAATGATAGCAAAATGTTAAAAGTGTGTTTGTCTTCTAGGTGGTAAAACTGGCCCAAGCCTCTGGCACTCAAAGGGTCAAACTGGATTGACATAATCAATGTACTGTACCTTGTGGTAGAAAGTAGATTGGGGAGAAGTAGGGTGACAGACAATACGAACGTACAAGAACCAAGTAGAACTGCACAGTGAAAATAGTTCACAGTGAAATAACAGTAGTCAACAGTAATTCAACACAAGCAATCATGATAAGGCAATGGCCATGCTCGAGGTGGGGGGTGAAAAAGTAGCCAGGGTTGGCCCATATTTCAGAGGGAACTGAAGTTGTTGTTTGCATATGAAGTCGAGAGAAGTAGATACAGTGCTCATACAAAGCAAGAAGGCACCACTAGTGGGATGGAGCAGAGGGGTGTTTTGGGGGAAAAATCAAAGAGGTGCTCAACCCCAAGGCTCCTGAAAAGAACGTGAGTCTTGAAGTGGGTAAAGCCTTACTAAGGAACCAAACTCACTAGATATAGTGTCACTAGTGACCCAGATATATTAATGATGCAATTAGGTTGCAGTTAGGTTACAGTGTAGTGAGAAATTGGTTTGGAGAGCATGAATTTTAGAGGACCCAACAGGCAAAGTTAAATATTCAGTTATCTTACACTCTCCTAGAATGGGGTATTTTTTAGCAGTAATAAATCATTTATCCTGAGCAACTACAGCCTTTCCAGCACAAGTGTGTATGCAACATATTCACTGATGTATTTAGTCTTTCTGCTACCCCAGGCCCAATCAAACACATGCACCCCCCACCTTCACACTTCACCACACCCTCATTTTATCTGGCCAATTTTGAAGGATCATTATGTCAATGTAAGTAACTAGCATCCAAAGGTCTAAACGAAAGTGGTAAATTCTATCTATGACAAAAGCCTATGTGGATATGTTCTCTTTGTATGTGAGGTATCTATGAGGAGATTTTAATTATTGAGCCCTAAAGTCACACATCTTTTAAATAGCACATTTTCTTTAAAAAATTGTATAAGCACAAGGCAGCAAAGCTGCCAATCTGCTGCTATAAGCCTAGATCAAGTCAGCCTTGGCCTAAATTACTAGGGTTAGGCGCGAGAAGAAGAGAGTCTAGTTTCCCTGTTCCTGGAGTTTGACAAACAAGGAAAGTTATGAGATGGCCTCCAAAATCTCTTGCTAGGTATCATAATCTATCATTATATTTAGGTTGTTTCCCTGAGTTTCATGTAAGCGAACCCAGGGGCCCTGTGATCTTAGCTAAATGACAGAAAGCAACAGAAAATATGTAAAATCATACTTTTCAAGCCAATGACTCTGATGCACATAAATAAAGCAATGCTATAGAGTCCTCTCTCGCATTCAAACTGTGAAAAGCCTCATTTAACTGTATGAGAATTGTTATCTGTCCTCATATGATGCAGCTGGTTTGCAACAAAGTTGCTATTTTTTATGAATTTATTTTTTAGTATTATTTTTGCATAAGGCCCTTGCACTCATTTCTTATTGTTTTTTTCATAAACCCTTGCATGCAAGAGACATTTCCAACGTACTGTAAATAATTTACGAACCTAATTTATATCTATTTGAAGAAATCTATGTATTCTTTTCTTATCTATTGCAAACAGAGACATCTTTAGCATGTAAGATTGTAATAATTAAAATGTATTTTAGTTCAAAAAAATCCATTCTGTGTATATAAATGATGTAGTACACGTTTTATTCTCAAACTGTTTAGATCCATTTAATACTTACTTTTTGAAAGTCTCTATGAATGTTTAAATAAGTAAAGACATTCCAAGAGCTAGTAAAGCTGGTATGATTAATTGTAAAGTCTATTTTTTTAGCTCAGATGATGCCTTCAGCAAAGTCAACTTAAATTATCGAACAGAGAATGGTCTGTCGCTACTTCATCTGTGCTGCATCTGTGGGGGTAAGTATGTAACTTCAGGAACAAAAAAACTATTTTAAAAGGAATAAATATTAAATAAACCAATGAAATGGTGGATTAAGCAGAAAAATATTTTTATTTGTATAAGTTATGAGAAATATATTGCTTTTTGATATTTTCTCTTCTACTCCAACTACAACCTCCCTCTGAGACAATACAGTAGGTGACAATCACATATAATCTGTAGTGGTTTGCATTAAGACACACCACTTAGTAAAACTGAAGTTACAACTACTGGACCATATAAAATCTCAATGAGACCAATGTACCAAAGTGTGTATTTCTGGGGCAAGCCATAAATGACTTTAACGATTTCCAAATTAATACATTAATCAAAGGATATTTTTAATGAGAATAACTTAATCCCTTGAATGCTAGATGAGTCGAGAGACATCTTTAGCTTTTGATGGGTTAATCATATATCATATAGTACATTTCAACTCTAACCTCTGAACTGTAACAAATGAAAAAATTCTTTGATGCTGATGTAAGAAATGGAGCACATCTGGAGCAAGCCAGCTGTACCACAGGTCACAAACAGGGGTTTTTAACCCCTTAAATCCTATGGACTTCTCCATGCATTGCATTTCATTGCAATAAAGCAATAGAAATTTTTGTATGTCCCCCATGTTGTAGATTAGAGGCATACAATTGTTGTCCACCCAGTTGTTGGGAACTATATATCACATCATCCCCAAGTAGCCTTTGGCTTGAGGTCCATCAATTGACTAGCCCTGCTGAAGATGGTTTGCCCTAGAATTGCTGCAGTTCCTCTTAGTACATAGCCTCCCTTAACAAATGCAAATACTGTTTTTGGTTTTTTTTTGTGCACAGGTAATAAGTCACATATTAGAACACTGATGCTTAAAGGATTACGTCCCTCCAGACTAACAAAAAATGGATTCACTGCTCTCCACATGGCAGCTTATAAAGTAAGCCAAATAATGTATTGCAGATTGATGCATTTTATGCAAGTAGTTATATTTTTATTGTATAGTAATTTTATAAGGACAATCATGTGCATTAGCCAAGCATGTGAGCATATGTATGTAAGCATGTGTGTGTTGGTGTATATAATATATATATATATATATATATATATATATATATATATATATATATATATTAATATATATAATACAGAGGATGGTGAAGGCACTCACTCTTTACAAGTATTGCCCAGGTGCACTGTCCTAGATTTGGATTTGCATAAAATAAAAGAGAGGGCAGCAACTTGGGTCTTTCTAATACAACTTTAATGATGTAATAAGGAAAAAATTGATCTGGTTGATGTTTTGGTCCAAACGAGACCTTTATCAGGACATCTTGATAAAGGACCAAAACATCCACCAGACCAGTTTTTGCCATATTACATCAATTAGGTTTTACTAGAAAGACCCACTGGTTCTGCCCTCTCTTATGTTTATGTGTGTGTGTGTGTGTGTGTGTGTGTGTGTGTGTGTGTGTGTATATGTGTATATATATATATGTGTATACATATATATATATATATATATATATATATATATATATGTGTGTGTGTGTGTGTGTGTTTATCTCTATCTATTTTGTTTTAACAGAAAATGTATCTTTAATACAGATTTTGCTTGGATTCAGAAAGTTCATTTCCCACTGGAATTAAATTGATTCACATGTAATATACATCACTGGAGCTGCAAAGCAATTATATTCACTCTTATCACAATCACATCTGAGGAATAGAGATGCACTGATTTGCTTTGTGATTTATCACACGTTTCTTATGGATATTCTTATTCTCCCAGGAGCAGGCAGACAGCTGATCTTTGCCTTGTGAAATCTTTGGTTAAAACTGAGTTATATCTTCTGATTTTGATATAAATTATTATTGTGCAATATGTGTGTGTTGATTAGAAGCTTTAGAGCTGGAGTAGTCAACCTGTGGCTCTCCCACCATTTGTTTTCCTTAGCCATGACCTGTACTGTAGCAATAGCTGGAGGGTCATAGGTTGTGAACCAATGATTTAGAGATTCTTTGTATCCCCTTGAAACAGTATAAAAATGTTTGTAGCTCAGCATTAGTTACTTCCTATGTTTAATCAATTTCTGTAAAGTGTTTTCAATTACATTTGTTTTAGAAAGCAAATAAGTGGCTGGTTTTATTAAACCTCTTAAGGAAAAGAGGAGTCCTCAAGGGGTTAATATTTTTGAACAATTTCTCAAAATATAATCATGGGTATGTAAAAATAAACATTCACAAAAACCCAACATTCTGCTTTTGTAATCTGTGATTGCCTAATGCCCATATTCAAAATGGACTCTTTGTAGCTGCACCAAGGGATGGGTCATGCAAAGTGTATGGTCTTTTGGGAAGTGCAGTTCCCATGAGCCTACTTTTATGCCATATACTACATATGTTGCAGAGGAAATCAGTCCTAAATTCTTCCATTTTCTTATGCATTCTATAAATGGGTGGTATTAGGCCTTGCATACATTAGTAGTTTTCTCTGGCAGACTTCTGTGCAGCAGTATGTACTAAGGCTTGCACAGGTACAACTGCAGGATTTCCAAGCTTACATGTAAGTGCAGCACACATTCTGGCTGATGCAGAACACATTCTAGCTGGTGCATTCATACATTGTGCTGAATGAGACTGATGTGTTAAAAAGAACTGGTTTAGCACTATAGGTGGCATATAGAAATTTCCCATATTACCATTGATTTAAATAGTAATTAAAAAGGTCTCCATCACATTACGAAGTAATGAGTTAAGTCCCATTTCACTGAATAGGGATCTTTACTGATTCCCTAAGGTGTATCTGTGTGCCCCAGAATTGCCCTATTTCTACTTAGTTAATCAGCATTAATGACTGTAAGTTAAACAATTACTGACTCACTAGACCAGCCCATTAAAAAGAACTAATACACCAAAATTACTTTTATTATGTTATAGTGAGTCCCTGTCTGAAGGGACTGATTACAAATATCAGAAACATTATTACACATTTTTTCATGAAGAACACTGAGAAGATAGTATTATCCTCTATAGTTTCCATGGCATGATACAGTTCTGTAGCTAACAGAGTAATCAGTGTATCTGATAGGACTCACACTGTGTGAGGAAAGAGTAGCTGAATATAGTAGATTAGACTCCTTGTTGGGTGCACTCTGTGGGCTATATGCACAAAAGGAGTGGAACAATACGGGGACAAACCAAGTATACCAAAGGCAACAAAAAAAATCCATTTTATTTAAATAGAGTTAGAGATCTCTGTAGCAGTCAAGTGTTTTAAACTCCTATTTACATCAATGGGATTTTTTGGTCCCCTATAGTGCTATTTGATTGCTCCAGAATTGCTTTACTCTTCCTTTGTGCATGCGGTTAAGTGTCAAATCAGGAGTTGATTGTGTAGCTGCACAATATCTTAAGTCACTCTTTTTCCTGGTTCTGTACCATGTAGTTGCCCAGTGACAAAATGTATCATAATACTTTCTGCATCTGTAGAATTTCTGAGATATAATCCCATGGATTACTAGTATTTGGAATTAATAATTTCCCCCTCTGACATAGGGCCATTGCTGGTTCCTAAAAGACACTGGGTTTCGGCATACTTAATGCATTAGTAATTCTCTGTGCATCTTAATTGCATCATTACTAGGAGTGAGATTAGCTTGTCCCAAACTGGAAACAAGACTCAGGGCTTTAACCATAACATCTAAGTCTTAAACACCTTCAGCTGTTACCTAGCAACACCACTAGTCTGCCCCATCTTCTGTAGGTCCCATGTGTATGTCATTGATTAGACTGGAAGCCATCCACTACAAACTTTGCTCTCAAGTTTGGAGACAACTTTCATATTGGAAAAAGTATGTACTTTTACTATAAATGGTTCTTCTCTGTAGTTTTGAGATCTTCTTCTGCATTTTGGGATATAGTCCTCCTTTAATTCATTAAATATTAGAAATCTCTCTAGAATCCAAGGGGTTAAACAAATACTAACAGCTCCTAGTAATAATCCCCCAATTACCTGAATCTCAGCAAAAAATATTAACTGCCACTAATAATAAATTATATGTGGACTGATTATCAGGAATAAATGCTTAATTTGTACTGGATGTCATTTTTAAGGTGGCAGGCATGATCATTTGTTTCAGGACTCCTGAGTGAGATGTACTAAGGATCAATAAGGGTCCAGTTTGTCAGTATTGTGGTGAACTGGACTTAAATCCATTGCATGGTATCTACTAAGGTTTCTTCACCTTTTGTAAATAATCCATGTAATTATAACAAATTCACCATGATTTCTCCATGTCTTTGTCAGGTTTACAATTTAGTGTCCCGTTTTGCCAATGGATTATTTGCAAATTGAAATATAGCTTAATGAGCCATTTTCATATTCATAGGGTGTGTGTTTATGTTTATGTGTGTTTATGTAAGTGTGGTTATTTGCCACATACACTAACTTCCTATAGCTGGCAATACTGTTTGAGTTCACAGAAACAAATTAGTTTCCCTGAGGAGTTCATTGAGGAGGGTGGCTAAGTCTGGTGTTTACCTGAATCAGATAATGGTCGTATAGTAACTGCTGATCTTCTGGTTCTGCGTTTACTTGAATCAGCTGTTAAATGGCTGGGGCGGGGCACTGTGTATGTTATAAACATCAGAATACTCTAGGAGTGGGCAGCACATTGCAGAGCCATGCACTGCACGTCCCTACTGCTGCTGTTATTGCTGCTGACGTCTCAGGGTGAGTAGCTCCTTTATACTGACGCAATTGCCTCCCCAACCATTGTCAGCTTTATGCCAATCTCATATGCTGATTATTAAAGTCTTTCCACCTCCCCTTGGATATCTAATTCTTAGTGTATATGGTGAAGTATGTAATTTTCTCCAAGGCAAAGTGATCTCCACACATCACATGAAACACTTTGCCATTACAATGACCTTTAGTACATTTTGCCCCTGAAGGCAAAGTGATTTCCACACATTGCCATAAACACTTTGCCATTACAATGACCTTTAGTACATCTTGCCCTTGAAGGCAAAGTGATCTCCACACATCACCATAAACATTTTGCCATTACAACAGCCTTTATTGCATCTTGTCCCTAAGCTCCAAACTTCTTCCCCTGAATGTATTCTAAGAAGACTGCAGAGGGAGGAGTTTGGAGTTCAGTAGTCATGGAAAAAGAATCATGTCTGCTGCCATAGATATGATATCCAGGACTAATGTTCTTCCTAGTTTAAGATAAAAGGGGGTTATTTTTGTAAGTATTAGTGTTCCTTTAACTCTTAAGGACCAGAGGGGTATACAACGTTATGCCACCACTGATGTGGATGGCTTTCTCCGATTCTGTCCACTCCTATGAGGTAACTTTGATAGAATGGAAGCAGGGAAGCCTCTATCCTCTCTTTCATTGCCATTATTGATCTCCCAGCTAAATCTGTTGGGAGGTCAGTAGCTGAGGGGACATCAGGTCCTGATGCCCCCATAATTCTGACTGTAACCCTTTGAGTGCCATTACATTTCATTGGATACCTCTATGGAACTCAAAGGGTTAAAAATGTTTTAACTCTTTGTGTGCCAGAAGGGTATGCAATGTGTTGCATACCCCTCTGGCACTCAGAGGGTTAATTAAATAGCTTAAAAAATAAAACTTAATAATAATAATAATAATAATAATAATAATACAAAAGTGTCCTACAGGGGTGTCTAATACATTGCATTAGAACTTACACATACACCCCCGGCCTTCTGATCCACTGTCCGCTGGTAGTATCAGCCCCCTCCCATACACTATATAACCCCCCTCCGTCTGGTTCCGATACAGATGCCCAAAACTCCCAAGTGCCCCTCTATGGCACCAATACTATATTTCAGCCGGTACCAATGAGGTACCATTTTCTGGGCTGGTGCAAAGTACTGAATATGGCAAGAAATATCATGGTTTTCAAAGAATTTAGTATCTTTGAAATGGTGAAAATGTAAAACAGAGTCCTCGCACCCAATTTTTCACTCTACAAAGCATCTGTAACCCTGTATTGTTTAAACCCTGAAATTGTAAAGCGCTGCGTACATTTGTGGCGCTATATAAATAAACATATTCATTCATTCATTCAAAACAATAAGAAAAAAATCTCTATAGCACCACCTTATGGAATTAATTGTGTACACCAGCCTAGGGATAAAAAGGCAAAAATACCCTAATCAGATACAAATGAATGTGTATTTTCCAAAATGGTGTGCTTTGCATACCTTTTCATCATATTTCTAAAAGCGTCACTTTAGTGTAGTATGAAATTACATATATTACATATAGAAATGCCAGTTTTTCCTTTATCTCATTTGTCCACACCAAGTTAGGTAAATGGTACAACAGTATTAATACAGGTAAGTCATGTTTAAAACGGTGCAAATAATGAAAGCTTGCAGATTTTACAGTTTTTCTTGTAGGAAAAAATTGTGGAAATCTAAAAAAAAAAAAAAAAAAAAAAGCGCCACTTTCTTGAAACATTTGTGCACACAAGGCTAGGGGCAGAAAAGCAAGTGACCCCTCATTTGATGCCATGGAAATATATGCTTTTATATAGTTATTGAGCTGTAGTGCTCCTGTTAATGTGGGGTCTGTGCAGGCCAGGTATATAAGTAAAACTATACATATTTACTCATTTTGGGAGTTCAATGCTTTTAAAATAATTTACATTTTCAATACTAACAAAAGTTTTTGATATATAGTTTATGATAGTGGCAAAATACATAATTGTTTTACTATTTTTTTGTATTTCCAACCTCATAGCTTGTCATATGATACAAAATGTAGTTCTTGTGAGGTGCCATGATAAAGCTGATTTTATTTATAATTATTATTTATAGTTTTGCATATATAACTAGAAAGTTACCAATAGAAATCAAACCAAAACAGATGGATATCAACAATGCTGAAAATGTGTGGTCAGCAAGGTACAAAAAAGTGTCACATGCTTCAGGCATTGATAGAGTTAATGATATCTCAGTTTTGTGTTACATTTTTTTATTTACATTATTTGAAGAAAATACTAACTGGCCATTTTTGTCCTTTCCAGGATAATGCAGAGCTTCTGACTGCTCTCTTGCATGGAGGGGCTGATATACAGCAGGTGGGGTATGGTGCGCTTACTGCCCTGCACATAGCTACAATCGCTGGACATCATGAGGTGCTGTTATTCATTTTATTTAACCCTGTTGAGGACCAGAGGCGTGTGCAGTGCAATGTTAAGCAACTTGTTGCACGCTTCTGGTCCTCAAGCTATTCATCTCTGTATGCTAATGGATTTCATTAATATGCAAATACTATATATAGTGTATTCTGTTGGTTAATTAGCTTTATACAAAGTACTGGAAATTAAATGAGAAAAAAAATATGCAGAAGGGTTTATCAGTCAGACACTATTAACCCCTTAAGGAACAGAGGGGTGCGAATATATTGTGAAGCACTGCGTTGCTCACCCATCTAGCCCTTAAGGGGTTAAAGAAGTAATTGTAGACCAGGGTGAATAATTGTCTCTCTGCCAGTTAATGCTAAACTATACTTCTCATCATACTCGATCAGCCAATGACTGGCTTAGGATAATGGCAATTGTTGTCGAGCAACAGCTAGACGACCACAAATTGACCACCCCTTCTGCTGAATTTACAGTCTCTTTGGGGTGTTAAGCAACGTAGTGAGACTGATGTATTAAGAGGAACCGGAGCAATTCTGGACCAAACCAACTGCACCACAGGGGGCAAATATAAATCTGCATTGATTTGTTGAGTTTTTAACACCTTGAATGGCAGGAAGATGCCCAAGATTTTAACACATGGATCAGAAAAATGTCCAACAAGAGCAAAACATTATTATTATTATTATTTGTGTGCCTGTCTGATCTGATGGGGCAATTAAATGTAAGTGAGTCTCCGGCAACGGGAAACTGCTGCTCAGTTAATCCTTTGCTTCAAGGTGTAAAAATCCATTTAAATCAATGGAGGTTTGTATTTGCTTCCTATAGTGCAGTAGAATTGTCCTAGACAGGGGCAGACTGACAGGACCCAGGGCCCCTGGTCCAAAAAGAGGTCTGGGCCCCCTGCAGAAATCTCCACATTGCCCCTTCATCTCCACATTGCCCCTTCCACAATGCCCCCTTCATCTCCACAATGCCCCTTCCACAATACCCCCTTCATCTCCACAATGCCCCCTCCACCTCCACAATGCCCCCATCTCCACATTGCCCCTTTCACAATGCCCACTTCATCTCCACAATGCCCCCATCTCCACACTTCCCCTTCCACAATGCTCCCATCTCCACAATGCCCCTTCATCTCCACATTGCCCCTTCCACAATGCCCCCTTCATCTCCACATTGCCCCTTCCAACAATGCTCCCTTCATCTCCACAATGCCCCTTCATCTCCACAATGCCCCCTCCACCTCCACAATGCCCCCATCTCCACATTGCCCCTTCCACAATGCCCACTTCATCTCCACAATGCCCCCATCTCGCCATTGCCCCTTCATCTCCACAATGCCCCTTCCACAATGCCCCCATCTCCACATTGCCCCTTCATCTCCACAATGCCCCTTCCACAATGCCCCCTTCATGTCTACAATGCCCCCTTCATCTCCACATTTCCCCTTCCACAATGCCCCCATCTCTGCATCGCCCCTTTCACTATGCCCCTTCATCTCCACACTGCCCCTACCTCCAGTCCCTTGTTGTCTAGCAGCATGGCTTAACACTGTGCGAAGTCCCGCGTGCCTCTAGTAATGCAGAGGCTGGGAGATGATGTCATCTCCCAGCGCTCTGTATTACTAGAATGGCGCGCTGGCGGCCGTAGTTGGAAAGCAGCTGAGCAGTGCTACAGATGGGCCCCAAAGTAGCAGGTGGACTCACCATATTAAAATTATAATTGCTGGAAGCGGCGGAGGGCCCCCTTTGGTCCCAGGCCCTTGGTCCGTGACCGAATGCCCGTATGGTCAGTCCGCCCCTGGTCCTAGAACTGTTCCACATATAAACCTTGGTGTTTCATGGAATGGCTTGGGCAGGACATGATTTATATATTTATGTAACAAAAAGAAAAGTGCAATCCTGTTACAGCTTTTTAAAAATGATAACATTTAAAAGTAGCAATTCTGCTTTCACAGTATCGATGTTATCATCACATCTGACAAAGCAGACATTCGGAGATTGACAAACCTGTCTCCACTCTGGTGCGTGATTCCTTTGTAACACCTTCCTCTCTTCTAAATGTTATCATTTTTAAAAATCTGTATCAGGATTGCACTATTAGGGCACCTCCTTTGTTTTTTCTTTTTATTAGATATGTATCTTTACAGCTGAGGAGAGCGTGTAGAGAGGATGGCAGCCAATAATTATCCAGATTATGGTACTGTGGCTGGGTACCATGATATATCCCAGGAAGCTTTGATTGGCTGTTTTTTGGTATACACCAAGATTCAGCAATTCTTTTTGTGAGTAGGCACTGTTAGGGTGTCGGTGGAGGTTCAAGTTGATTCCTGTTGATCTGCACAGGGACACTCCATGATTTATATATTAAGTGCCCTAGATGGATTTAGCCCCATCTCCACACATCACATTTCCCACTATGCAGCCCCATTCATTGCTGCCATGCACAGAAAATACCCTTACCTATAACATACAAGTACAAAAAGTCAATTAACACCATGGATAACAGAGAGCTCTTCAAAGCATTGCTTATTAATATGGTGGAGACCTCTTTAGCTTCCAGAGTGTTAAGAATGATCAATAAGGTGAAATAGAAACTAATAAATAGAAAAAACTGGCATATGTGCTGATAGATAGGCCACCATAAATCAAGAGTGGATGTATGACGAAGAAGCATTGGGATTGGCCAGACTACAACTATAAATGAGAATGTGGGAGTGTCCAGCATACCTGAGTGTGGCATTCTGAGCAAATGCCTGCTTTGCCTAAAAAGGAAATATGGCCTGGGGGGGGTGTAAAGAGAAGCAGAACTACAGCAATAGAATAAATGAACAAACAAGACAGCAACAAATCCCATATATCAGTAGATTAAAAAATGTAAAGATGAAATATATGATGTACAGTCACAAAAGTAGAAAAGCTTGGAGAATATATTGGAAGTAATTGTTGGTATGAATATTCCATCTGGGATGAGGTGAGGGTATGAATGAATATTCTAGTAGTAGCTTGACTTAAGCAAAGCTGTCAATGAAGAACCCATATATTTGTGACATTATCACTGTGTAAGCTCTTAATAGTTGTGGGCAGTTACTACTCCTATGAACTGTCACACCATCTGCTAATGTCAGTGAATCTAAAGTGTTCATAGAGTTGTGTAGATATACTTTCACTGGATGCGCTGTTAAGTCTCCTGTGATACAGTACCTCTATTGAGAATTGTAGACTGAAAATACTACCAATATTCCTTCTAAGAACAACATACCTTAGATCATATACTATGATAGAAATATATGACACAGACACATAAGACATATAATAGCAATGCAATGGCTGTCATTGCAGTGTTTTTCCCCAAGCAAACTTCACCCTGGTACAGACTCCATGTCACACTCAAATGTGGTGTAAAGTTCTTACTTGGGTGCACCCATTTTTTTGAGGACGTTTTGATAACTACCAGATTATATTGCTGATACTGGGCAAGTTTTCATAGAAAACATTCCGAATTTGGTATCTCACCAGACAGCCACATCTGCAACAAATCTTTAGTGTGCCTCCAAATGGCCATTTGTAGAGTATTCATAAGACGGGCCCTAATCTCCATATGACAGCCACAGTACCTTTCCTTAATATCGTGAACCACATGCTACAAGGGAGTCATTCCTGGTGAGGCGTATCTGCAATAACAACCTGCTATTATTATTATCATTTATTTATATAGTGCCAATATTCCACAGCACTGTACAGTAGTAAATAGACATACAGAGATATTAAATAGTATAAGTTAAATGTGGAGAACAGAAGCATCAGAGGTCCCTGCTCATGAGAGCTTACAGTCTAGAGGAAGGTGGGTTGGACACAGAAGTAGTAAGTGCTATTGGGTGTAAGTGCTTTCTGCCACATGACCTGCCAGTCAGTGGGTGGGAAAAAGAGGTGCTGTTGAGTGCAATGGTCCAGGGAAGGGGTGGGGTTATTTGTGATAAAGTTTATGGAGGTAGTTGATAGGCTTCCCTGAAGAGGTGAGTTTTCAGGAAGTGTTTAAAGATCTGAAGGCTGGGGGAGAGTATGATGAGGCAGAGAAGAGAATACCAGACCTCAGGTGCAGCACAGGAGAAGCCCTGAAGGCCAGAGTAGGAGGATGTAATAAGAGCTATAGAGAGAAGAATGTCATGTGCAGAGCGAAGATGGCGAGTGGGAGTGTATTTGGAAATTAGAGATGAAATATAGAGTGGTGTGGTTGTTAGTAAGGGCTCTATAACTTAGCACCAGAATTTTGAATTTAATTCTATATGCTAATGGGAGCCAATGTAGGGATTGGCAGAGGGGATTGGTGTTAGAGAAGAGATAAGTGAGGTAGATTAGTCTTGGAGCAGTTCACTATGGACTGTAGTGGGTTAGTTGGGTGAGAGGAAGGCCAATTAGTAGTGAGTTACAGTATTCAAGACGAGAGATGATGAGTGTTTGGACTAGAATTTGAGTATCTTGGGTGAGAAAGGGTTGGTTTCTAGAGATGTTGTGGTGGTGGCGGAGGGATGAGTTGGAGATTGACTGGATGTGGGGAAGGATAGGGAGGAGTCAAATGTGACCCCCTGGCAGTGTGCTGTAGGGGTTGGTGTGATGGTAGTGCTGTTAACAGTGAGGGCAATATCTGGGGTAGGGCTGGTTGGAGATGGAGGGAAGATAATTAGTTCGTTTTTTGTCAAGGTTGAGTTTGAGTTGACAGGAGGACAGGAGGGCATCCAGGAAGACACAGCAGACAGACAGTCAGGTACCTGGGACAGGGGGGAAGGGGAGAGGTCTGGGGAAGAAAGATAGATTTGAATGTCATCAGCGTCAGATGATGGTGAAACCCAAAGGAATGTATTAGTTTGCTGAAGGATGCAGTGTAAATTGAAAAGAGCAGGGGGCCTAGGACTGAACCTTGTGACACTCCGACAGACAGCAGGAGGGTTGGGGAAGTGGAGCTAGATTAGGAAACACTGAAGGAGCAGTTGCAGAGATATGATGAAAACCAAGAGAGGGTGGTGTCACAGACACCTAGGGAGTGGAGGGATTGGAGGAGGAGTGGGTGATCTACTGTGTCCAAGGCAGCTAACAGGTCCAGGAGAATGAGTAGGGAGTAATGGCCTTTTGACTTTGTGGAAAGTAAGTCATTGGCCACTTTACTGAGGGCAATCTCAGTGAAGTGATGAGGGCAGAATCCAGATTGCAAGGGATCTAGCAGGGAATGGGAGCAGAGGAATTTAGTGAGCTGGTTATATACGAGACGTTCGAGGAGCTTAAAGGCGAACAGGAGTAGAGAAATGAGCCAGTAGTTTGACGGTGAGTTTGGGTCCAGGGAGGGTTTCTTTAGGATGGGTGTGATTAGCGCATGTTTTAAAGAGGATGGGAAGGTGCCGGTTGACAGAGAGAGGTTGAATAATTGAGTAATGGTTGGTGTTAGTAGAGGAGAAAGTTCTTGAGTGTGCTAAGATGAGATTGGGTCAAGAGGGCATGTGGTTAGGTTTGAGCGAGTGAGGAGAAGGGAAACTTCGTCCGCAGTGATGGGTGAGAAGAAGCTTAGTATGCTGGTGCTCTACCTGCCTAAATTATTAACTTTACCTTAAAACAATCATATAGTTAACTATCCCGTCAAAGCCTGTTTGAGGATTATGATAATTGTAGTCCAACAGTAGCTATAGGGATACAAATTGGCCATTACTGGTACATAGGGGTGAAATTCAGTCTAACAATAATTTTATTTTCTGTGATATATAATTTTTGCACCAACATGCACATGATGCAAATTCCATCACTTACCAAATATAACAAAATATATATATCCCACATATTTATAATTCCATAATTCTCCATAATTCCATAATTCATAACCATCATTTACAAATTCCAAAAAGAGATGTAATATCTACAACTCAAATATTCGAATGATTAATTCTGCACAAAAAGAATCAACGCCACATGTCAGTAAGAACTAGGGGCCATATTATTCAAAAAAGCTAAATAGATACAATTCTGGACCAGACCAGCTGCATCATAGGGGACAAAAAGAACAATCCTTTGCAATTCAAGGGTTAAACCATATTTAAATTGCTGGTAAATCATATTTCTCTATTTTGCTGCAGTTGTTTTGCACCACTTTATATTATTAAATACAGCCTTAGGTGTTCATGAGTACCCACAACTGTAGACTGCAATATTTTGCAGAATTTCAGATTATATGTTACCAAACAAACTGTGTGTATTTAAAATCCAGTTTATACATGTATGCTTGTTTAAGGCTTTTTTTAAAAACTAAAATGTTGAACAAATAGGTTATTTGACACTTTTCTCATGCTCAGAACCAGGTTTTCTTCAAAACTCTCTGCATTAGGAGAATTAACCCAGCAAGTTTCTCAAAGATGAAATAAGCTAAGAGTTGTTCTGAAACTGTTGTATCAGCTGTGACATTTCCAAAAACACAGCAGGTTTACCAAACACTCGCTTGGATTTTATTGAAAGTGAAAATAGCAGTAATATATTTTTAAACCTCTCACATGTTATTCAAAAGGATTCTATTACAGGTTAGTGATGCAAAGGCAGCAGTTATATGTTCTCTTGATGAACTGTACAAGAACAGATTGTGTCAACCACTGGGCCTAATGACTGAAGGCAAAGTGGAGCAATTCTAGGGGAAACCAAATGCACTATAAGCGACAAATAAAAAAAAATCCCCAAAGCCCCATTAATTTCATGCTAAACTGTTTTCAAATGTATTGAGAAGAGACCTCTCTAGTATTCTGTTGTTAAAAGCAACATTTCAATCAATGGGAAGTTTTATTTGCCCATAATGTCGTTTATTTGCTATAATGTGGCTAGTATGCTCCAGAATTGCATCCCTTTATACATGAGCCCACTGGAACTATGGACAGATAAACTTTCCTGTTTATTCAGACGGGGTTTCTAAGCACTTAAATGCCAGGAAGGTGAAGCAATGCACTGGAGACACTTCTAGCATGGTATAGGAAACTTATATTTGTTCCCTATGATGCACATGGTTTGCTCCAGAATAGCCCCACTTTGCATCCTATATTATAATTCGCTAAGGATGTTTGTCAGAAGTCTGCATGAGCAGTAGAGATGGCTGCGCCCGCTGCAGTCATGCGCAGTACAGTACTGCCTGCGCCGTGGCTGATACGGAGCGCATGACTGCAGCGCTGCCAGTGTTGGCCCATGTACATGGGCTTTAAAACTAGTTTATATATAAAGGGCCACTGCCTTTTCCTTGGAATTTTCTCTTATTTCTGCGCAGCCATTTCAGCAATTGTAAATCCCGATGTAAAACATACTTGTGCAACTCTCCTAGTAAAATCTTTTCCCCCCTCTAATTAAATAATGTTCCTAATCCTCCTACAACACTACCCCGTCATATATACTTTGTTGGGGCTGAATTTAAAAGTACCATGTATTATAAGGCCATCTGCGATGGGTGTCCTTGCCCCTCCTCACCTGTGTTCATCAGTGGAGAGCTGGTAGGAACTAATACTCCTTCAAAATTGACTGGAATAGGCAAAAGTCTATTCTGAGAACTATGTAAAATTGTAGTTAATCAGAAATATGGGCAGACTGATCGGGCCAGTTTCGGCTCTTATCTGCTGTCAAACCTGTGTTTCTATGCTGCAGTCTTTTAACCAAGATTATAAAAATAAGATAAACATTTTAGAAGCTGTTAGGTTTCTCTGGTTTCCACCCAGTTTCTGGTCCTGTGGCAGGGACCTTAAGAAAAACTATTGAGTTCAAATCCCATAAACCTCTTTGTTTTAAGGGAGGTGTGATGCAGTAGAGATCTTTATACCCTCTTTTGTTCCACCAGTGGGCTATGAAGTATGCTGGGGTCCAGTTGTCCCACGGATGTATATTGACTATATATCAAACCCTCACTGTCTTGAATTTATGCTAAATGTAATACATGGTTATTTGAGCTCTTTTGATTCAAACATCCTGGTCAGTGGGGTTGAGAGCAAGGAGTCAGTGACCTCCTATAAGCCCTCATCTCCTTTCATGTGGTGTATGAGACCCACACACACATTCTGACAAAGTAGAAAAAGAAGCAACTGGTAGATATTTGTTAAATAAATATAAGACGTGTTTATAAGTGTGTGTCTGTGTGTGTGTATTCTGTGTGTGTATTCTTTTTTATGCTCTGGCCTTGTAGTTCTTCCTGTATTCCAAAAACTGGGCATCTTGGAGATTAAAAAATGGATTCAATAACTCTGAACACACAATTCAGCAAAGTGTAAATTCCTATTATTTTTCTATTCCATATCACTTTAATATATTAGTATTTTGCACTTTTATGGAACACAAAGACACAGTGAAGGTCATAAAGACAGATAATCAGAAGAATCACAATTCTCGGTATGCAGTATGTTTTCAGAGATATACTGAATTTCAGCCTGTTTTACTAAATCATGTGGAAGTAAACAAGACCTAGATGCTGACCTAGGCCTGCAATGTTTTGCCACCCATGGAAATTGATATAGACTTCTATTTAAAACCAAATGTAGAGGTCATTGCTTTTCCATTCCTTTCTAATAGGCTTCACTACACTTCAATATATCTCAGCATCTCAATTCTTTTTCTACATTCTGACTGGCACAACAGTTAAGAAAAAAACCCTCAAGGATTCCCCTTCAGGACATTATTCTGTCATTGTTTTTGTCAGGATAAACAGCAAATGAGATTAACATAGTAGAAAAGATCAAATGAATCAGGAACATGATTTGCAAATAAAAACACACACACTTCAGTGGTCCAAATTACCATGGCTTTGTAACTTCTATGTACATGAAACAAAAATGTGTGTGCCTCAGTAGTCACTTGAAATTTCATGTGTCTTGTAATGTGTTTATTAAACAAGGTTTCAACAGTTTGTTTCATTGTTTAGCCAGTGCATCCATAATAACTGTATGTTGTATTCATACAGAATAAGCTGTCTTTTGTTACCATATGTATATCCTATTTTTTATAGAAACAAAGATGTTTAAGATGTCACTGTGTGGCACTTTATGCTAATTTATTTGCTGGGCCAATATTACCAAACATACTGCTAGGAATTAATCTAGGCAGAACTCAAACACTCAGAGTATTTCTAATAGCAAAGCAAATGATGGGTTTGGTCCCAAACAGAAATAATTAGCAGGTAATTAAGAGAGCCACCAAAATGTAAAAGTTTCATACCTGTTTACCTTGTCTCCTTCCTTCATGGTATCCTGACATTTTCTGCTGTGGCTCTATTCGGTGGCATACTAGCCATTACACATTCCTTTTCATGGCTTTTCTGTGAAAGTAATGAAAACGTTTGTTTTCATGTGCTTGTGCAGTTTTGCCTCAAGAGGAATTTATACGCAGTAAATTGCACTCCTGCAATTCAACAGTCCTCCTGTTACCTTTCAGTCCCACTCCTCTAGAGTATCATTTATCATCTTACTCCCTTATTTGAAGATTGTGGGGGGAAGCTTTCCAGGCATGATTTGACATTCTAGGCCTTAAACAACTAGTGGAGGCTAAACTCCTTTAGATCCAGCAATATACAAGATCTGTTGGTCAATATTCTGTGGAATTCCACACCTTGGCATATGATATTGACTTGTGCTCTGGAGGCCTTCTCAATGTAAGAGTTAAGGATGACCTAACTTGCTGCCTGATTCTGTTTGGCTTGGATGAATTCATATCCATATATATTTAATTGAATACTAGGATAAAGGGACACCAACTTGAAAGAAAACCAAGGGTGTAAGCTTTAGCTTACAATGAATCTCCAGCCTTCCCCATTTCTGTGTCAGACTTTGACACCACTAAGGATATGGCCCCTGGATCTTCACTGATGTCTGTTCAGAAGGAGGCCCCACCTAGCAGATGTTGCAATGCACAGCATTCATACTGAGTGATGCTTCAGAAGAAAATCAGCCATTTTAATGACTTTTGGAAGCAGAGTGAGGTTGGGGGGCAGCTGTACTCAACCTCAAACTATTGCCAGAATGTATTAAAATTTCTGATTTCTTCTATACCATCTCTAAGTATGAACGAGGTGTGTTAAGTCATCTGGGGGGCTATGACCAGACATAGATCTACTTGGTGCTTTCTCTCCACCTCTCAAGCCCTCCCAGAATGCAGCATGGTCCCACTAATGGCTGTTAACACCACCAAAGCCACCAACTCACTGGTGACATAGAAGATCCTAAATACCACAAATGTAAATAATGAAAAATAATAACACACTGTCTATCTATCTATCTATCTATCTATCTATCTATCTATCTATCTATCTGTCTGTCTAGGTCTAACTGTGTCCCCCATACAAATAATATTTTCATCTGTTCACTAATCACTGCAAAAGAACAGAGTAGCTCAATAATAATGAGGATTTCTGGATATACAGATTAAGAATTATGAGCCCAAAGATGCTCAGTGAGATTATGCATTCTGTTGTTTGATTATTGTAGTTCTCATTATTACAACTTTCCATGTTTTGTTTTATCTTATGGGCTCTTTGGTTAAGAATTATGCTCCTCCCTTACAAGAAGCACAATATAGTTTGTAATCCATAAGTTTTGTATCAAATAACATATTAAAGGTTTTCACAAGATACTTTATATATACCTAGTCAAATATGTATATATTCAGACACAAACAATTTTCCAAGCTACAAATATCAGCTTGGACATTGTTATAATATTTTCTAGGAATGTTCCAGGTTAGTTTGGAAACAATATTTCCATACACACATTTATATAATTCACTATTCATACTTTGTTTCACAATTTCCATATATTTTAAGTAGTGAGGTTTTCGTACAAAGCACAAAAGTTGGGAAATACATGATCTTTGCTGATTACAAGACATGACATCACAAATGACATCATCAGACATACTACTAATAGCATAATAACATCACTTACAGTGTGCCTAAACATGTTCCTTATCAAACTGCATATCCTCATTCTGCACCAACGCATCATAAAACACTGCACCAGTAGCATTGAACCTAATCATTTTGTAATGACACTAATACAAAGCTTTGCACCACCACAAATGCATTTTGCTATAAAGTACCCATACTTCACCAAAATCTAAAAGAATGATACTGCAGTACTGTCACGGGCACCAAGGAATGCTCAGAACTCAGTATGGTAATATAATGCAAAATATTTATTTTGAATAAATCACAGCGATAAATAAGTGGTACAGCAAGCAAAGGGTTACTAGCTGGCGACACTACTACCAGAAATAGCAGGCCTCTCGCTAGACCACAATGTGAGAGACAGGGCCGAAGCCCCTGTTAGTCTCAGCAGGATACAGGAACGCCAACTCTTGATCCGTCGACTGGAACACTGGAACAGGTGACCACCGTGAACACTGGCTCAGCAATCTTGATCCGACAAACAGGAACACAAGGACGGCTGGACTGGACAACTGACCCACGCCTGCAATCAGTCAAACCAGCAACGCCACACCTTTGCAGCAGCCCGGTGACCCACGCCTGCAGTCACCGCTAAGAGACCCTGTGACTCTGCCTGCAGTCACTATATCGGACACCTGTGATTCACTCCTGCAGTCACATATAAAGACCCTGTGGCTCACGCCTGCAGCCACCACACGAGACCCTGTGACTCCCACCTGCAGTCACACACCAGACCCTGTGACTCTGCCTGCAGTCACACACCAGACCCTGTCCACAACAGTGGTCTGTCTTAAGCCAATAGCACAAATTGATCACAGTAAGGGATACTTGTGATCACTGGGTCATACACAGAGAGGGTTCTCGTACTTAGCTGGGTCATACACAGAGAGGGTTCTCGTACTTATCTGGGTCATACACAGAAAGGGTTCTCTTACTTAGCCGGGTCATACACAGTGCGGGTTCTCACAGATAGCCAGGTCATACACAGAGTGGATTTTCGTAGTTAGCCAGGTCATACACAGAGCCCAAGTACTTCACCTAAGAACAACAACGCAAGGGCATCTGAGTCAGGCCTCAGTCTGCCTTATAAACCCCTCCACAGGAAGTAGGAGGAGCAGCTCAGAGGGAGGAAGTAGGAAGTAAGTAGGAGGAGACTACAGTAAGCAAACAGATAAAACAGAGGCCTGCAGCCTGCTTGAAGCCTCGCGCCTGATATCATGCTGGAGTCAAGGTAAGCTGTGACAGTACCCCTCCCTCAAAGGCCCCCCCTCCGTGGAGCCGGCTGGGGTTTATCAGGGAATCGAGCACGAAACCTGCGTACCAATACAGGAGCATGAACATCAGCAGCTGGAATCCAAGAACGCTCCTCTGGACCATAACCCTTCCAATGAATAAAGTAGTGTAGCCGCACTCGAACTAAACGAGAGTCCAGAATAGTTTGGACCTCATATTCCTCGTGATCTGCAACTCTCACGGGAGGAGGACAAACAGGAGCTGAAGAATACCGGTTGCAGACCAAGGGTTTTAGCAGGGAAACATGAAAGACATTGTGAATGTGCATGTTAGCAGGAAGATCCAATGCATACGCCATTGGGTTAATTTTGCGCAACACCCAAAAGGGACCAATGAATCGAGGAACCAACTTGTTACAAGGAACCTGGAGGCGCAAGTTACGGGAAGACAGCCATACTCTGTCTCCTACCTGAAATGTAGGTGCCGGTAGTCGCCTTCGATCAGCCTGCCTTTTTTGTTGCTGCACGGAATCACGTAGGGTCTGCTGTACCTGTACCCAGGAGGAACAGAGCGCCCTTAAATGCTCGTCCAGAGCTGGAATTTCTTGTGCTTGGAAGGTCTCGGGAAGAGCTGAGGGTTGGAACCCATAATTAACCAAGAACGGGGAACTCTTAGTGGAAGAGTTAACGGCACTATTCCGGGCAAACTCCGCCCAGGGTAACAGGGTAGCCCAGTTATCGTGATGGTCATAGATATAGCAGTGGAGGAACTGTTCTAAGGCTTGGTTTGACCTTTCAGCTGCACCATTAGACTGTGGATGATACGCGGAGGAGAATGCCAATTGAATGCCCATTTGAGCGCAGAAACTCCTCCAGAACCGGGACACAAACTAGCTTCCTCTATCGGAGACAATGACTTTAGGAATGCCATGTAATCGGAAGACCTCTCTGGCAAACACCACTGCCAACTCTTTAGCGGAAGGCAATCCTTTAAGTGGTACAAAATGGGCCATCTTCGAGAACTTGTCTACAATCATCAAAATGACTGTATAACCCTTAGAGCTCGGAAGTTCAACCATAAAATCAATCGATAAGTGTGACCACGGGCGTTCCCCATTGGCCACTGGCTGTAACAACCCCACTGGTAATTGTCGGGGGTGACTTATTTTGGGCACACGTTGTGCAGGCTGCAGTGAAGGCAGCACAATCGGCTCTCAGACTAGGCCACCAAAAAACACGGGACAAGGACCATAACAATTGGTCTCGGCCAATGTGACCAGCTATTTTAGACGCATGGTACGTCTCTAGTGCGCTGGAGCAAAGCAGTGGCCTTCGGGTTTCTCAACAGGAGCAGCAGCCTGGGCAGCCAAAATCTCCTCACCCAGAGGAGAAGTGATACAAGTGCGAATTGTGGCAAGAATACGATCAGCAGGAATAATCGGAGTAGGAGGATCTTCCTCCCTAGTCGAAGAGCAAAACTGGCAAGATAACGCGTCAGTCTTTAGATTTTTGGAGCCAGGAAGATACGAAACCACAAAATTGAATCGAGAATGAAACAGTGCCCAACGAGCCTGTCTTGAAGAGAGGCGTTTTGCCTCAGAGAGGTATATCAGATTCTTATGATCCGTTAGGATCAGTATAGGAGACTTTGTTCCCTCTAGAAGATGTCTCCATTCTTTAAGAGCAAGGATTATCGCCAACAGTTCTCTGTCCCCAATTTGATACAATCTCTCAGCCTTGGACAATTTTTTAGAGAAGTAGCCACAAGGACGAAGGGCCTCCCCTGCGGTAGAAAGTTGCGACAATACGGCCCTTACACCAATCTCAGAGGTGTCTGCTTCCAACATAAATGGCAGAGAGGGATCGGGATGAACCAACAACGGAGCTGCCGCAAATGCAGCTTTTAGTTTCTCGAAGGCATCAATGGCCTCTTGGGACCATAAGGTAGTGTTGGCTCCTTTACAAGTCATTTCGGTGAGAGGTTTGACAATAGAGGAAAATTTATTGATAAACTTCCGATAATAATTTGCAAATCCCAAGAACCTTTGGATTGCCTTAAGGCCCATGGGACGAGGCCAATTAAGTACAGCCGACAATTGCAGGAGTTCCTATGGAAAACTGAAGATCAGGTTATGTGGTGAAGCTTTTAGTATGTTGGAGATGTCTGTGCACCCATCGTGACCAGCTATTACCTCCTTCACACAAAAGGCTTATTATAATTATAACACCCCATAAAAAATCATTTCTGGATGAGTCAGGTATGAGTCCTGATCAAATACAGTCATTTGTCTGCAACCTCCTATAGTCACCTAGGTGTGGATATAAACAAATTACAAGAGAAAACTCAATTTGATTAAGAGTGAATAATTCCAAAGTCTAATGGAATTGGAATAATTGTGGAGCAAACCCACTACATCATAGGAGATAATCATATATTACCAAAATTCCATTGACGTTGTTAACCCTTCGAGTGCCAGAGGGGTACGCAACGCATTGCAAAGAAATGTGTTGCATACCCCTCTGGCACCCAAAGGGTTAAAAGCCCAGTTTGAATGAATGTGGGTTTTTATTTGGCCCATTTGGTACAGTGGCTTGCCCCAGAATCATTGGAGTGCATCAGTTCAGGGGGAAACCAACTCCACCATAAGGGACTAGTACCCCTTTGCAAAGCATAGGGACCTCCCATGTATTCAAGGGGTTAAAAGCCTAATTTAAGTAAATGTGGATTTTGATCTGTCCCTCATTTTACAGTTGATTTGCACCACTTCCTAATACATCAGAGACTAAGATTTCTCTCTACATGTTTTGGAACTATATACTATGATAGAGTAGAGCTGTATATGTTAATTACTATTTTTCAAACTGAGGAATTTCCAAGGAGCAGTAAACTTTTTTTATGAAAAAATATATATTGTAGGGATTTTCCTATTGGGTAAAATAAGGGTACTCCCACTGAGGAGAGATTTGTATTTCCAGAGTTATTACAGTTTAAACCCATGTTTTTTTATATTAGCAGTGCCATCTAGTGGTCAAATTCTAATTAGATTTCCTGATAGATTCTAATAGAGAGGAAAGTCAGAAAAGTCAGAGACATACAGTTCTCCATAGAATGTGATAGAAACTGTCTGTCACTTCCTGTCAGAACTATCAAGAAGTAAACACAGTAAATTCACTTCTTATTATTTAAACTGCTATAATTTTTGAATAAAACATCTAACAGCAATGGGAGTGACCTTGTTTTATTCAGCAGGAAAAGCTCCATAAAATATGTGTTTTCATAAAAAAAAGTTTACTTCTCCTTTAAGTAAATAGGTTTAAATGGTTGATTGTATAAGCTTTATGCACCATGAAATTGCCACAGATAGCCATTTTGATTTGAGCTACTTTAGTTCATGGATTATGTCAATATGCAAGTGAGTTGCATGCCCAAGTCTAACACAGTTTCAACTAATTTAGGTGTAAATGTTACATATTGTACAGTAATACCATACTATATAATAATTTGCTAAAACGTGTGTAACGATGCAGTCATGCACAGTAGAGACTGCCCGCACCACAGCTGATACAGAGCTGGACGCTCACGGCGCAGGCAGTCTCTACTGTGCATGTCTGCCCCGCGACCGGCTGGCACTGTTTCAGCCGCGGCATGGGCAGTCTCTACTGCGCATGACTGCCCCGTGATTGGCTGCCAGTGGCACTGTGGCCTGTGTAATGGGCTCTTCAACTAGTTCTTATTCAGTTAATGCAACAGCACTTTTGATCTGTGATGCATTAAAACATTTTTCTGTGACTTCCTCCCACTGTTCTGCTTTGTCTCTATCATACTTGCTGGCATTGAAGTCTTAACAAACTTTGAATGTCTGCATCAGTATGCACTAAAGCAATCATATGCTCTGTTGCATGACCTTAAGTGCACACTTTTTTGTTTAGGGTAGCTAACCAAAGTCCTTACTTAGCAAGTTAAGTTTTAAAAATGGCTGCCCAAATAGTTGAGAAATTACTAGCAGACATGTCAGACAAAAAGAAGTGGTTATAATGAGAGAAATATAGAAAGTGCAGAAATGGGGAGCAGAGATAGAGGGCAGAAACAGATCTCACAAAGGAAACTGGCCCTATGATCTTGAAATCTACAGAATAGGTCAATAGAATGTACAATAAAGATACATACCGGATCACAGAGTCTGAAGTCAGCAGGAAGCTGAATCTTCTAAGCAGCAAAGCTAGAACAGACCAATAAAATGTTCTATAAAGATGCAAACTGAATCATAGAGTTTGCAATCAATGAGTAAGCTGAAGCCTCTCAGCAGGAACTTTATTGAAATGACCAAAGGACTGTTAAATAAATATAAAAGATACTTACAATTAGTAGTGAAACTGACCCACGGAAACTGCAGTCTACAGAACTGACACACACAGTTTATAGTATTGATACATATTAACTCCGAGGGCTTTCAATCACCAGAAACACTAACCCACAGAGGATGTAATCTGTAAGGGAAGTATCCCACTGTAAACTCTTGGTCAGTGATAATATAGACTGTGAGCGCCGGGAGCCAGTTTCATTACTGAATGCAGGGCCTGCAGAAAATGTTACTATGTTTCTTTTACACATTCTCTCACTGCAATACATATGTGCATACACACACTTGTAAACCACTTATATGTACCATTTTTCCCCATGCATATAATAAAAAGTAGAAATAAAAATGGCTATAAATCCCCAGGAGCACATCATGCCTGTATATACATGTCCTGATAGAAATATATTTATCTGTACATAAATCAAAAGTCAGTACAAGACGTAGTAATAGTAATAGTGGTGAAGGGATCGGACAGCACTTTTAGACTGGAGAAAAGAGCTTTGAGTTCCAGAGGTGAAACAATGTATAGAAGAAGAAGACCGCCCACTCTGTAAAATCTGTGTTATTTCATAAGGAATATTATTAAAAGTGATTAAAATATGATAACCCGTTTGAGTGCCAGAAGGGTGCGCAACACACCCCCTGGCACTCAAATGGTTAATGGCAGTCTCTTCACTTTCGATGTTTAACCCTGCGTTGTGCACCCTTCTGGCAGGGTTAATCCTATTTTGATCATAATGATAATTAAAATAACATTTGCAGCCATTACAGTTTAACCCCACGAATGTTAGTGTTATCGCTAATGCATTGGAGACATCTCTAGCATTCAAGGAGTTAATACAGAAATGTTTATATTTAGATGCATTAAGAGGTAATTTTAGCCCTATTTTAGATGCTGAAGACTTATTTAATATTTTTAAACACGTACCCAGAGTCTAGATGTGTGTCAGCTACTGCTATTTGACATTAATTTACCCAGCTATAACCCCTCTTGGTCTTATGAATTAAATAATACAGAAAATCCATGAAATGAATAACTTTATTACAATGACAGTTAATTGAAAATTGTCATGTAGTGGCTTTAAATGCCCATTACAGAGCCTGTTTTGTAGCTGGGAAGCAGTGCTCAGTTTACACCCTAGAGTTTAGAACTGTGAGGCTGCTGTATGAAGGAACTAATAGCACCATAGGGAAGAAATAAAAATCTCATTGATTTAAGAGGGGCTTGCAAGCCCTTGAATGCTAGAGGAGTCTCCAAGAAATTACATTGCAATGTGCCTGAGACCTCGCTATTATTCAAGAGGTTAAATGACCCATTTAAAGCAATTGGAGTTCTATTTCTAGGCTAAGTTGTTGTTGGTTTGCTTCAAGATTGTACCATTATCTTCAGTACACCGGTGATGCAAGAGTGCAAGTCAAAATACATGTTCACAACAATGCTGGTGTCAAAACAGTCCATGATAAATGTTACCAATGAAAATGTCACACAACCTACATAACCGCAACTAGCTTAACCTAAACCACCCCTATTTTGAAGCACTCAACATTGTGAACATGCCATACTGACTTTTGCCATTTAGGTGGATCATTTCAAAAGGATACCCATCTAATCAGTAAGGAAACGGACATCCTGCCCCTTTCCATATCATTAGCTGAAGGTATCAAGTGGGTGGGCCCTAGCAGCCAATGCTGCAGTGTAGCTGAGATAAATGGCCAAGCTCCTTGCACACATCTTTGTGAGAAGCTGGCAAAATAATCTTAAAAGCAGTAGGTGCTTCTGAAGTTCTGGAATGGAAAAAACTGCTATAAACTTGTTAGTATTAATCCACTAATGATAAATATTAAGGCACTAAAGGCAGGTAATAGGCTTTAGGAAGGCTCAGCCTTCCCAAATCTTCATTATTCTCTGCCCATAAGGTGAACACCAGTACTGTCCTAGCAAATTAGCAGTTTTCCCCTTTGAGGTTGAGATAATAAGAACAACTGGAACAATTCATGACAAGAGTAAACCAATTGCACCACCAGGAACAAAAAATACAAAATTTCAATTTATTTAAATGGGGCTTTTACCCATTAAAATGCTAGATATATTTGCAGCGTATTGCTTCACAATAGATAGTATGAGAAATTTACTTGTGACCTGTTGAACAGCTGGCCTCCAGAATTGGTGTAGTTCTTCTTAGTATGTCAGCACCACCGTTCATCTGATTTTCTATTTTTGTCTTTATTATAGTGTAAGAATGACAAATTACATTGGTAAATACTCCTGGTCCTAGTTGCAGTGCTGATTCTGAGGCAGTAGCAGCAATAGCAGCAACATCATCTTCTGCCCCAGGCAGTGAAGTGGAATTTGGAGGAGAAGAAGAAAGAGGACATTCTTCTCCACCTTTTCCCTCTCCCCTGAAACCATGGGTGTGTGTCAAGGTTTTGCTGAGCAGCCCTGTTCTGTCTGTTGTTTCTTTTGTCTGAGCTAATCTAGTGCATTCTACACTTTTGTTTCATGTCTGGTTCCTGGTCCCTAGCAGTGTGGGACTATTTTTCTCTTGGGGTAGACACAGTGCAGTCATCAAGGAACATATCTTGACACAAAAGAAACAGAGACACCATGATATTTATGTTAAACATTTTAAAGCCAAACACCCACCACAGAAATCGAGCACTGCTGTTGCTGTACCCATCACTCTCCAGAAAGACAACAAGAGGCGTGGTGGAGAGTAAAGAGGAGGAGGAAGAATAGAGAGACCCAGGCAGAGGACGGAAGTTCTATGATGAGTGGAACAGCTAGCTTGCCATCACCTTCTTGCTCTAGGATAACTACATCTTCTGCCACTCCACCTCATTCATTGTTGCTTCCCCCGCTAAATGATAGCTACTCTGTAGATGTTAGGATGTGGCAGTTTGTGTCCACCCATTGCACATTGTGTGCTGCACTGACCACACATGGCAGTGTGTGTGTGAGGAGAATAGCAAGCAGGACATCAAGCGGCATCTGAGGAGATTCTATCCTGCAGAACATGCTAAGCTGCTGGCAAGGAGGATTCATAATTACTATTAAACTGAAGTGGTGGGGGCTAGTTATGGTGCTGCTACTGCCTCAGGAGCATCACTGGAGCTAGTCCTGGTAAGGGAAACAGTCATCATCCATCACTTGTGTTACTGCTGTTGTTGATGCCATTTCCTTTTTAGCTGTCTACTCATTCTGCTGCTTAAACAACTCAGCAGCAGTAGCAAAACCAGCTGTCTCAAATTCTACAATTATATCAGGGCATTTGACAATGGCCAGTGTCCACTGGCCAAAATGACATGACCTGCTGGCATTAGGTCAGCAAGGCATTTTTTTTTTATCTCAGACTTTGTGCTTTAAAAAAACAAACAAAAAAAACAAACATAGCTCTACAAAAAAATAAACAATTTTGGGGGCTTGTTTCTAACAAGCCTAGGTCCTACAAATCAATGTTTCTTAAGGGCTTGTGCCAAATAAGGCTAATTCCTGCAAATCATTGTTTCCTTAGTGTTTGGGCCTCTAACAACTAATCTTACACATCATCCTATATAAAATACTCTGTCACATTAAGTATCAATCCACCCCAGTGGCTGCTTATGTCAGGGGATCCCTGTCTCAATCACGTTTAAAAATGTCTTATTTTATTTTATTTATTTATTTTTTATTAACTGTTCCCCCAATACCAGTCAACATCCCTCCCAAAACAAATTCACTGTTCAACTGATTCTTTCCCCAGACTCCACCCACCAACACATGCACCCTTCTCAGACCCCTTTTATACCATGTCTTATGGATGTTTTTTAATTGTATTTATTTTTTATTTTTTTATTAACTAGCCCCCCAGTCCCAGTTAACATACCCCCAAAAAACATTACCTGTTCAACTGAATCTTTCCCCACACTCCACCAACACAGACACCCTCATACCCCTTTTATACTATGCCTTTGGGAAATAAAATAACATTTGCTATGTGTTGTGCTTAAATCCAATGTTCACATTTATTTCAATGGAATGAGCTAGGTGAAAAAAAGAGGAAAAACAGTACTTTTCTCAGGAAAATTTTTGCTAGACAGGAAGTGCCATTATTTGCAGATTTTAGTTTGAGGCTAAAATTTTTACTCATCCCTAGGTAGAACCATGCAAAACCTCAAGGGGTTAAATGAGGGAGCATCTTACGATGCTGAGATAACAGATATCCGGTGGTGAGACATTTGGATTTGGGCCTTTTTAGGTTACAGGGCATAGAGAAGGTGACCAAACCTATCAAGGGAGGTGATATTTTTCCCACCCTGGCTCGGAGGGAGATGTTTTGGATTCATTAGTTAGTGGCCAGGATACCGGATGGTCTGAATTCGGAATGGGATCTATGTTTTTATTATTAATTAATTTTATGATCTGTTCTCCCTACTGCAATAGCTATATTTGTTTCTCTGAGAATCCAGTGAGGCTAATGTGGCTCTTGTCAGAATTTATTACTTTCAGCTGACTGGGATTGAATATCTTTTTGAATGTTGTCTTTGACTGTGTTTTTGACTTTGTTTATACCAAAATATCACTAATAATAAAAGGCCTGATGTATGTTTGTCCAATGCAGTCATGCTCAGTAGAGACTGCTCGAACACAGGTCCGATGCAGTCATGAGCAGCAGACACTGCCCGAACGCACAGAATGCTGGGAGGTGTAGTTCTGCATAGCCGTTTAAAGGGATAGTAATACTTAAAATGTAAAAAAAAATATGTTGTAGGGTTTATCCCCCTGAGTAAAACAAGAGTACTCCCACTGCTGAAAGGTGTTTCATTCAAAAGTTATTAATTTTCAAAATTGAATTTTTTAGGTGCAATATCACAGTGGCCTGAAATTGTACAGTGGCGCTGTTGCTACACGATCCTATGGACAGCTCTGGTCAATTGACCATAAATCTCCATAGGATGGTGTATCAACAGCGCCACTTTGTACAATTTCAGGCCACTGTGATATTGCAACTAAAAAATTCAAATTTGAAAATTAATAACTTTTGAATGAATCACCTTTCAGCAGTTGGAGTACTCTTGTTTTACTCAGAGGGATAAACCCTACAACATATTTTAAGTATTACTATCCCTTTAAATAGCCGTTGGTACCTGCCGTGACATACTTTGGACCGTGTACACAAGCTTTTACACTAGTTTTTTTTTACAAAAGTATTGGTTTTCTATACTTCCCATGTAATTTGTGTGGAAATATATGCTGTCACTAATCTTGTCTTTTTTATCTATATTTTATGTTTACATATATGCATTTTATATTCAGTTACCTGGGTTCAGGAGTGGAAGGAGGGGCTTAGACTTTATAAGCCATCAGTCCACTAATGATCCTCACCTATGACTAAGAGCCATTTGGTCCAAAACTTATTTGTTTTTTTTAATAATTTTTAAATAAAGTAATGATTTTATTCAGCCAGTGGTAGCCTTGTTGCTGTTCTTCTGTTACATTATACATAAAGCACATTGTTTTGAAGGCACAGATCATTACACACAATTGGACATAGGAATAGAGGCAAATTGTTGCAATTCTGGGGCAAACTGATTGCACCACAGGGAACAACTAAACATACCCATTGACCTCTGAATGCTATAGAACTCTCCAATATATTGTAATGCCATGGAGACCTCTCTAGAAATCAAGAGTTTAAAAAAACCCTTTTAAATCAATGAGAATTTGAGGAATGTTTCTCCATACCTCATGATTCTTATGTTCCACAGTGGATACAGTATCCTCTGGCCAGGAGGGAAGGACATTTCCCTGTGTTGCCACTGGGTTGTCCCAGAATTGCTCCACTCTTGTTTTGTTTTTTTGTGTTGTGCCATTCACAATGTATGAAAGCACTTTTCTTGTCTGAGACAGAACTCCCTTTTCTTTACAAGTCACTGAAGGATTCCAATACAATACCTCCAACCAGTTTTTCTCCCATTGTCTGTTGAAAAGGTAGCCTCCCCCAAACTGGAGAAATGAGTCAATTGGCACTTTGAGCATGCCGACTGCACATTCCCTTAATCTGGATCAGTGCAGTATGAGGAGTGATGTACTGTAATAAGAATAGTAAATATTTGTAAACCAAGCAAAACAGCAGTAGACAAAATATATCATTATATGAAAATCAACCTTATTAAACAGTAAACTACACTATTTTAAGGCTGTGTTTAAACATATAAGATTTTAAAAAATCAAAATGCAGGGCAAATGTATGTGGTGGTACGTAGAATGTGACTGAAAAATGTGACTGAACAAAGAAACATTTTCATACAGTTGGTATCCACCTGCACCACCATGCAAGTTCTGCATCCCGCAAAATCCAAGGAAAAAGAAGTCATTTTATGGCATCTAGGGACTAAATGTGGAGATATATCGATTGACACTTTTTAATGTGCACCATGGGGTTTATGCACTAAAGTGTGTTAGAAAGAAGATAAATTGGAGATCACTTCTCCAGTGATAGCACTTCTCCAGTTCCTAGGTTATTCTATAGAGCCTACACAACAAGATATCCAAGATATCCAAATTTGTCTGTATAGAATAATCTAGGACCTGGAGAAGTGATATGACTGGAGAAGTCATCTCTGCTTTATCAGCTCTTTATTACACTTTAGTGCATCTCCCCCGTGTTTTGTGTGTATTCTCTCAACTTGGACCAGGATTGGATTTCTTTTTAGGCCAGGTATACAACTCCCTACAGTGCCATGATTTGTGCTTGTGCTAACCACATGCATTCTCATTTAAGGTTGTGGCCAGAGCAACCCGTACGCCTTTGCATTAGGCACCATCTGTTGGTATATGGTTGCTGATCTACATACTAGTTTACATACTCCTTGTATGCCAGAGAGGTCTCCAGTTCATTACAAAGCAATATGTTGGGTGTCCTTTCTAGCAGCCAATAAGTTAAGAATTTTTTTTTAGGTTTATATGTTAGAGACAAATGGTATTTTCTGAGTTGATAGGGCTAGGGGTGGATTCATGTGCCTTACTAAGGTGCCTTACCAAGAGGTGGCTACAGTTTTATTCTGGCTCTGCTTAACTCCTTCTTGTTCTAGAGATTACAATAGCATCCAGGTTATTAAGTATATTACACTGTTTTACATATAGATTGTGGATCACATCCCAGAGGAAAAGAGTAGAGCAGGCAGCTAGTTCAATCTGTTAGATTTCATTATTGCACACCACTCTGGTCCTTAAAGGATTAAACACACTATTTAACATGTGCATTAAAAGAGGTTAACACTTTCTGTAGAATTACCTTCAAAGTAATTAAACCCACAACTGGAACTAATTTATAGTAAACTGTAAATATATCCTGGCATAATGAAGCAGTGTATAAACAGGGTTTATAATTAAAAGTTTAAACCCATATCCATTTAAATAACAAAATCTAACACACTAGGCCTTATTCATTGAGATAATGAGGTGCAGTTTTGGAGCAGACAAACTGCGTCATAAGGAGGAAATGAAAATTCCACATATTTCCATTGATTTAAATAGAGCTTTTAACCCCCTGAGTGCTAGAGATGTCTCTAATATATTACTTTAGAGACACCTCTAGCATGTATGGGGTTAAAAGCCCACTTAATTCATTGAGCCTTTTTATTTCCATCATATAGTGCGGCTGGCTTGTCACAGAACTGCACTTCTTTATCTTGATGTATAAAGCCCATTGAGTCTGATGTGATAAAATAATTGGAATAAACTGCACCATGAGGAATCAATAATATTTCTTAACAGTCCAATTTATTTAAATGGACTTTATACCCCTTTAATGCTAAGGAGGTTTCCAGAGCTTTGTGAAGCAATATGCTGTAGCCTAGGGATATGTGAAACTGAAAAGTTCATTTTCCTTCCAGCAAAATTTCCCGTGGAATAAGTGAAATTTTTCTGCTTTCAGCAGATGTTCCCAAAGGAAGGAAAATGATGGCAAAATCCAATTTGTGTGGCTTGAAGGTTAAACTCCTTCCTTTCAATGGATTTAAAGGGACAGTAACATGATTCTTTGTTGATTGTTTCTTCAAAATGAATCTTTAATAAATATTATCATGTCCACAAAAGCAGACATGATTCTCTATTAATGGACTCAAGATCCCCAAACTCTGTTCCTTTTTATTTTATTCTATTGAGATTTTCTGCATACATTAAAATAAAAGGGGGTTCATTATCCCCATTAGCCCTCCGGCATGGACACATGCACACTCATATTCGTCATCATGCAAGTACACCAAACCATAGGAAGATGTCAATGAAAATGGTCTTCTTACCGGAGGCAAACCAGGCTATTTTCCACTATTTCTTACTGCAATTAACATTTACAACCATACCTATTGAAGTTATTTCTAGCATTCAAATTGTTAAAAGTTCAATTTAAATCAAAGGAAATATTACAAATATTGGTGCAGGTGGTTTACTCCAGAATTTATCCTATATGCCTACTTACAAACTACTATAATTGTTTGGAATATTAGTGATATTCTTTATTACAATGATTCTTCTTTGGGACTCTGATTTTTTACATGCATGTCCTTCTTTATTCAATATTTTGTAGGCTGTGGACATTTTATTGCAACATGGAGCATACGTCAATGTTCAAGATGCTGTGTTTTTTACTCCTCTGCATATCGCAGCTTATAATGGCCACGAACAGGTAAGCAACTTTATAAAATGAATGCTAAAAGTTAGTTTCTCTTAAATCGAGCAGCATATTATAGTATTCACAAATACAGATGAAAAATGTTTCATATCTTGATAGAACTTAAAGGCTGAGGGCTTCTGGCTACGGAGGGCTATAATTCTCATAACCTGGCTGATTTTGATGGGAATTGTAGTACTACGCAGCAGGAGGGCCTAGGCTTGCCACATTTGACTTAAGGTCTAGTTCACATGGAAACACTGTTGAAAGATGTTGCAGAAATACAAGGTTACCTTTGAAGCTGTAAAAGTCACCAATATTATTTACTTCATGGACATACAAAAAATAAACTTCTACTGGGAGTACTTTAGCACCAAACAAAGCAGATGCATTTAGTATATGAAACAATTTTTTTATTGTACACCAGATCCTCAAGTAATAATACTTAAATTGTATCTACCTTATATTAAAATATATATATTGGCCTACATTAATAGTTTTGTTATTGAAGGGAATAATAAAAACACAGCAGTAACTTGCTGCTGCTTTAAAGAACATTATTAGCATAGATGGGGTTTTATTCAAAGAGATGATTCTACAATATGGATTTTGTAATTAATCCACATGCTGGTGTTGTTTTATTGTAAGAGTTTTTTTCTACAAATATATAATCACCCATGTAGTATCAAGTGTGCAAGATGTGTTTTTCTATGAAACAACTGATTATGATTATTATTAAAAAAGTAACTGAGAGAAACTGGATATTGTGAGAACCTCATATTTTCTTTACTGGAGCACTTTGTGATTAAGGTAAATCACATCATAGAAGTACAAGGATTAAAGAAAAGGTGAGATGTCTGGGTTTAAAGCAGTGTTTCTTAACAGAAAGATCAAAATCAATACTGATGAGCATCAACTGAAGCTCATCAACACTATTTCCTCATAAACATTGGCCCTGTATGTTTTGCCACACTCTATCGTGCCTCTTCAGGGTGCTACAGTCTTACCAGTCATATGCTGTAAATTGGTTTATATACCCCCTTCTTCCTGGGCATATGTAGCAAGTTAGGTTGTATAACAAGGCAAAATTCATTGGCTGGTCAAATGTTCAATCAACATTATTCACTTTTGCCAATATATATTTTTTATCAGTTTCTCCATAGACAACAATGAAATCTACTCTGTGAAAGTTGTTGTTGCATCTACGCCATCTATGTAAACTAGGCTGAAATATTAAATGTTACATATCCATCTTTCATCATAGTGGAAGAAGCATTTTTTGTTGCACACCTAACCTCCTGCTCTGTCTTACACTTTAGAGTCCTGCTTCCTGATCATGGTGTGAATAGTACACTTTATGGTGATACTCCCATGGCAAACAAAGGGTTAAAGAAGTTAACCCAGCTTTGCACAACCCCCTTCTGGTCCTTAAAGATTTAAAGTTAAAGCAGAACTACCATCGCTAACAAACTTGTCCCCCGATAATTTCTCATCTGGCGACTAGCTGCTCAGTAGCGCTAGTCGCCGGAATTATTACTGCTTAACGAGAATTATCCACTGCTCCTGGACTGACACGCAGGAAGGAGTGCAGACATCTTTCCATAGTGACGTCTGCGCGCCTGCGCTGTTAGTCCCTTTTGGAGCCAAATGGCTCCTAGCAACGCCTCCTAGAGCCATCTGGGACTGACAGCGCAGGCGCGCGGATGTCACTGTGGAAAGATGTCTGCCCTTCAGTCCTGTCTGTCAGCCCGGGAACAATGGATAATAATTGTTAACAAGATAATAATTCTGGCGACTAGAGCTACTCAGCAGCTAGTTGCCTGATGGGGAATTATTGGGGGGCAAGTTTGTTATTCTGCTTTAAAATGATGTTTACCATTATGTAAAAAAAACTATAGAATGATATCTCAGCATTTAAATGTACCTGTAATGTAGAATATCTATGAAAAGGACAATGAGACAATGCCTGTAACATCCATGAGGAACCAGTTTATTAATAACATAACCCTACTTTGGGTCTTTAAAAACACATTACAATTTAAAAAAATATAGGCCAGATGCAAAAAAATTGTAGTGTAGTTCTGTTGCAATCCAACTACCATCGTGGGTGTCCACAAGGAGAGGCAAGAGGGAGCGACATTCAAGTGGTTAAAATGCAATTTAAATCAATAGGAATTTGAGGAATTTTTATCTTTTCCCTTATGGTGCAGTTGGTCCATATGGCTCTATGTAATAAAAAAAGCCTCAATAATTTTTTCAATAAAACCAAAGTAAAACATTTTTGTTTAACTCTTAGGGCACTAGTGATGTCTCCAACCCATTGCTTCACAGCCCATTGGAGAGTTCTCGATTCATCCAAGTAGTTAATGTATTGTTTCTTAAAGGGATAGTGATGTTTCACAATAAAAGCAGCTCCTATTAATCTTCATAGTATTTGGGCTATGGAGAGTGCAATTTCAATACTGTTAGAGTTGTAGTTCAAGAGTAATTAAATGATAAAGTATCCCCCTCCCGCCCCTTTTACTGATGTAACACAGCTCACCTCAGAGCAGCAAGACTGTCTGGATGGATCACAGAGAGGGACAATCTTCATTTAGTATAAGGGAAAAACAAAAAAACCTGTCAAGGGGGCAGGGTTTTCATTATGGTCACAGTAAGAAGATTGTCCCTTGCTGTGACCTGTCTGGTCAAGAGACCAGATTCCACATCTGAAGGGAGGTGGCTTACACTAGGTAAAAGGGGCGGGAGGGGGATAATTTATCATTCAATTACTCTTGAACTACAACTCTGACAGTATTGAAATAAAACTCTCCATGGCCCAAATACTATGAAGATTCATTGAAGCTGCTGTTTTTGTTAAACATTACTATTCCTTTAAGTTGTGATACTTGTTTGTCTTTGGGGCTTGTTGTTTTGTTCTTTAGTGCTTGTTTTGTTTCCTTTAACGTGGTTAATGTTTTAACCCTTTGAGAGATAGAGGGATGAGCAAAATATACCTCCTTGGCACTCGAAAGGTTAATATACTTTTTCTTTGTGGATAATATAAGTTGTGTTTCATTGTCATTTTGATATTAGTTTTACTTTATATGGATGTGTATATTCATTTGGTCCTAAAGTAAGTAATGAAATGGTAATGTTGTTCTCCCTACTTGTATAAAACAACATATGTAATATAGAGCCTTATTCATCAAGCTAAATAGTTACAGTTTTGGAAGAAACCAACTGTGCCATAGGGGAGTAATGAAAATGCATTGGGACCTCTAGCTTGGGTTAACCCTTTGAGTGCCAGAGGGGTACACAATGCATTGCAAAGCAATGTGTTGCATACCCCTCTGGCTCTCAAAGGGTTAAATGAATCAGAATATATCGATTTTTATTGCAATTATAACGTGCATTTGATATTCCACAAATTTGCTCCTCAACAAAGAAAAGCACATGATATTTTTACCCATTGAGAGCCAGAGAGGTGTGTAACATTGCTTTGCAATGTGTTGCATATTCCTCTCATCCATAGTGGGTTAACCCTTTGAGTGCCAAGGGGGTACGGAATGCATTGTAAAGCAATGCATTCTGTATCCCTCTGGCACTCAAAGGGTTAAAACTAGACAAATAAACTTTTACATTTGATCTACTAATGTTACCATACGTTTCTTCAAGAAAGAGCAGCTTGTATTTTAGCATTAGTGTTCTTTAAAATGAGAAATACCAAATGCAAATATAATTTCAGTAATTGCAAAAGCATACAAAGCATAAGGGGTGTTAAATTGCATAATTTGTCTTGGTTTATGAGTTGTTTCCACCATTGTGAAAAGAACATTGAAAATGTAAAGATTAGAAACAAGCAGCTAGAACACAGCCCTGAGTTTGTATTGCTAGCTAAAACTGTTGTCAAGTGGGTTTTGAATACTGAATGCAAAGTTTTATGTGATTCAGAACAGACAGATCAAAAAGGATTGATGGGTGGACACAAAGTTATAAGTTATATGTAAGGCTGGATTCAGAACTTTATGTTAGTCTGACTAGACAAAGATAAGCATGAACTGACAGGTGCAGTATCCTTTTGAATTGTCCCCACTATTGGGTGGCCAACCAAACAAAGTATTAAACATGTTGATGGGTTGAAATGGGCGACATAAGAATATTGCAAGCTTAAGTGACAACACTCTGCTGCCTGCTGCTGTGCAGGTGCTAAATTGAAGATAAATGTAATTCATGATTAACAGAGATCTTGAAGCCTGACTTGTAACAAAATAATGAACTAGCAAAACAAGCATTCAAACAAGGATCAAGGTCAAAAACCATTAACAGATCAGGGAAGAGATCTTAATCAAAAACAGATCCAATGTCAGGCCAGGCAGACAAGGCTCAGACAATTGTCTATTTCCTTTCACTGCGTCAGGCAGAGTTAAACAGGGGGCAATAGCTTATCTGATCTCTGACACTACCATGACCCCTTTTTACCCCCAAACACTCTCACCGCACCTGCACTTAGCCCCATTAAGTCCTCCATTCATGGCTCTGGAAGAATTTACTTTGAATTAGCTGAACTGTGAACAGATGGGTTATTTTTTTCTTTAATAAAATTTAATTTTTTGTGTTGAAAGTCAGAATTACCTAAAATAAATCATGGGGTAACATTATCATCCACTCTATCTCTTCATCCTGATAAGAACATAGTAGAAAGTGGGGTCTGGAGCAACCAGATTAATAAATAATATGCCCAATGATGGTGTATGAGGATCTTTTCCTCTACCCCTAGTTAGGTAGAAACATTTTTTTTTAAATACTTAATATGGAAATGTTAATGTTTCTCCCTTAGTACAGTTGGTTTTCTCCATAATTGCTCATCTGTTCCTTTCTGCACATTGCCTTATATATCTGCTTAGACGTGTTCAGTGGACAACGTACTTTTGCACATTCAGAATCTCAGAAATAAGGGCTACTGGCCCATATTCACAAAGCTAACAGCGGAGCAATTCTCTGGCAAGCCAACTGCACTACAGGTAACAAATACAAATTCCCCAAATCCCTACTGATTTAAATTACTGTTAATGCTTTAAAAACATCTTTACCATTCAGAGGGTTAAAAGCCCCATTTAGGGGGTGCGACTGGGATCTGTACTGGCAGGACTCATAAAGGTTAGCTTCTACCATATACCTCACAAATTGAAGGAATCCAGCTACCAAAAGGATAACAGATATAATCCCCATCGCTATCTAACATCTAGAAGTGATCTGGTAAAAACCCCAGTATTTTGGACACAAGAGGGAGAAACACCTGTTTGCAAATCCACAGACTTGAGTTATCAGCACACCAGAATTTGAAATGAGACCAGTGTGGAAAACTAACTATATACACCTAATAAACTTCAGCACTAATAGCCCAGGTTAATAATAGGGACAAACAACTGCTGTAAAGCTCCTAACTTAAAGGGGCAGTAATACATAAAATGTAAAAAAAATATGTTGTAGGGTTTATCCCCCTGAGTAAAACAAGGGTACTCTCACTGCTGAAAGGTGTTTTATTCAAAAGTAATTACAGCTCAAAGTTGAATTTTTTTAGGTCTAATATCACAGTGACCTGAAATTGTACAGTGGTGCTGTCGCTACACCATCCTATGGACAGCTCTTGTCTGGTTTAGCAACAGCGCCACTGTACAATTTCAGGCCACTGTGATTTTACACCTAACAAATTCAACTTTGAGCTGTAATAACTTTTGAATAAAACACCTTTCAACAGTGGGAGTACCTTTATTTTACTCAGGGGGATAATCCCTACAACATATTTTTTTTACATTGTAAGTATTACTATCCCTTTAAATGACTGGTAGAGATTATAAGGGTGCCACAAGAATATTACAAATCAAAGAATTGCAGACTGCACTTGCCCATGGCTTTTTAGGAGTGAAGCTACAAAAATGGCCTGTTCATGTAATATTTTAGATACTTGAGACCTTACTTTCAGACCCAGAGAGCTTAATGACAAAATATGCCCACAATGTGTCTGACATAGCTTACATCTCATGAGTGTTATGACTGACAAGAGGAAAACAAAAAGCTCCAAGAGATCACTTGACACGTAGATCCCTTGATATCATAAAAGCAGAAACTCCTGTTAAAGGGATGGTAATGTCTCAGAAAAGTTTTAAGCATTTAGTTTGCTTAAAAACTTGAATTGAATGCAAAAATCATATCTCTCAATGCGCTATGGTTTGAGAGATATCTGCATTCAAAGTTTGACACTGAGGCTCTTCAGCAGAACCGCAATCACATTTTTAAAAAAGAATGACTTTATTGGAAACAAAGTGTGCCTTTGTGGCTCTGCTGAAGAGCCTCCGTGTCGGCCAACACATATCTACTGCTGTCAGCTGTAAACATCAAACTTTAAATACAGATATCTCTCAAACCATAGCTGCTTGAGAGATACGTTTTTTGCATTCAATTCAAGTTGTTAAGCACTACTAAATGCTAAAAAAATTTCTGGGACATCTCTTTAACAACGTGGTAAATGGGCGTCAGGAAAACAGCTGAATAAATATGGATAAATAAATCAAAAAGGAGGATCTTGAGTCCAACAAAGGTTACATATAAAACTTGTTAAAATCAATGTAAAAAAAGTGATGCCATGTTATCTGTTGAAAAAAGGAGGAGATTGGTAAATCAAAAGTTATACTTTTATTGGTTAACTGAATATCTTTAGAATGCAGGTTTTCAAGACAGCCTCCACTCCTTTGTTATAAGCAGCCATGCAACCTGAAATAACTTGGGAAAAAACTGCCTTAAAAATGAAGCAGAGAATGGTACTTCTTCCAGTCTATGAAATAGATGTGGAACCTTTGTGAACATATGTACCACAGATAAGGTGCCCATATCACATTCTCACCAAAACCACAATATCCTGCAGATCATTTAATGTTGTCTTCCTCATCAAGTGTGTGAAATATTCCAACACAAGGTTATATTTAGGTGAGACAGGACAAACTCTAAGAATTCAAATGTTTGAATTCTTATAGGTCAAGTGTGAACAAGAAAAGAGACACCCCAGTGGGTGAACATTTTTGCAAAACTGGTCACAGCATCAAATATCTCAGGGAGACTGTAACAATGGGAAACATTCAGATACAGAGAGACAGAAATATCTGGGAGGTCATAAACTGATGACACTATGAACTATAGCCTGAACTGTGACAAGGAATTTATATCACATTATTCCACACAATAAACATTTTGGCCCTTTGAGTGCCAGTGGGGTACACAGTGCAATGCAAAGTGTGCAACCCTCTGGTGCTTGAAGTGTTAACCCATATATTCCATATACTTAGCCATCTTTGCCTGCAAGTTACAAACTTTCCACACACTAAGTTTACTGGAGCTATTCACACATCAAAGGGAAATAAATCTTGTATCACTTTGCCAACTATAAAGAGATGCCTTTACTGAAGTCCAAAGAATAATTTGCACAGACACTAGTGATAAGAATTTCACCTCCAGTAGAATTCAAATTAATCAGGAGTTTGCAATTGTACAATCTATGTCATGTACTTTGGATTTAGCCTTCACTCTAAACAAGTCTGAAAAAAGCCTATGTTATATTTAATACTTGCATTCTAAAGCTTCTCAGTTATGCTATAACGGTATCATTTTTACTCATCCAGTCTCCTACTAAAGTTTATTAAAGCTGGTGTATCAGAACTAAAATCAGACATTTGCAGTATTGGCAACAGAGTCTAGGGACTTGAAGAAATTAAGAAAATAACACTGAATGAACAGATCAGCATTCATCAGTAACTCACCCTACAGGAAGGAGCATAAATCAATGAAGCTTCAGATCAACCCTCTGTAAAATCACAGCAGACATGCAATCATCAGATTCAGAGGCCTGCCAGAAATTAATCCTGCCCAGAAATCTCATATCTTTCCTGCACTGTATGTAGCAAGGCAATTTAATGAAGGAAGAAGCCCATAGAGTGCTGAGGACTAAATCAATACTGAGTACCAGACCTCACAATATCATATGCTTCTTGTACTGTTTTCAAGTGTGTTCCCCAATTCACTTCTTTAATTCAGACTGCTCTGAATACTTTTTCTTGTGCAGATTGGCCTACTCCTCTCATTGCGACCTGTAAAGGGTCCATCTTGACATATAGCAAGTATCAGAAGTCAGAGCCTTTTGTGGAGTAGCTCATTTTAGTAACATAACTGTGAGATATCATGATAAGAACAACACCTGTTAGGCCAAATCTGCTGCAGAGAGCAAGATGAACACTTGTTCCATTAAAGAAATGCTCCAGAAAATCGTCAAAAGTACAGCCTACAGAAGAAAGAAATACTAGAACAGAAGAATCCTGGTTATTAATCATCTTTGCATCTCCTTCACCATTTTTCTTTGGTTACCCTATTACTTGTTGTTTGCTATGTAGGACCGTATCGATAGTATGCACATATCCATCTTTTCTGTCATTCTATGTGGTAAAATAACTCCTTAATTTTTCACTTTGCATCACTAATATTTGCTTTCTTGTTACACATGAAATTTGTTCTATTAAACCAGTGTTCTTGCATGTTCTAATCATTATGCTCATTCTGATTAGTTAAAATGCTTCTACACTCAACATCTCCTGTGAATGTGTATATTGAATTATACAGCTTTTTAAAATTGAATCTATTTACTGCACTTATTCAATTTCACCACATACTTGACTTTCTCATGTTGAGTACTTGGCACATACTCTTTACTTGTGTTTATTCCATTTATAATACACGGTCAATAGATCAGTAACACATCCCTCATTCATGAGCTGTATAGGACTGAAAACTTGGCCAAGAGGAGAAAATAAATCTGCTAAGGGAGTATGCTCATCATCTTTTTCTTCCTTGTAACCCTCCTAATACAAGGATGATATCCTCACATCTTCAAGTAATTACAACCTCTTATTTTCTATTCCTTCTCTCTATGCCTTTATGGTATACTTTTAGCCATAGGACTACAGATGTACAAAACAGAAACCTCTCTGGGATTTGTTACATCTTTTGTTCTTTTACTCTCTGGATATGGCTTATAATTTTAACTACAAAGTGATCTCAATCAATGTGAAGAGTTTTAATTTTCCACAGAAAAGAGCCCTCCTCTGTCAAAAACACAAGAGATTAATTGGACAGATCTACTTGATTCAGGAAACTCGTTATTTTATTCATGACCTAGCCTTTCCAACAAACAATCCAATCAATACTTAAGTTTTAACGCACAAAAAAGAGCAGGGTAGCTATATTGATTCCTCACATAAATTAACTTGAAAAAAAATCACCTCTAACTTTAAAAAACCTTGAAAAATCTGATATTCTATACATCAGTTTATCAGAAAATCAATCTAAATTCCTCATTCTACATTCTTTAAACAAATAGCCCCATTCTCCTGGACAAATACAAGAATCATATATTTAAAGGGATAGTAATACTTAAAATGTAAAAAAAAATATGTTGTAGGTTTTATCCCCCTGAGTAAAACAAGAGTACTCCCACTGCTGAAATGTGTTTCATTCAAAAGTTATTAATTTTGAAAGTTGAATTTTTTAGGTGCAATATCACAGTGGCCTGAAATTGTACAGTGGCGCTGTTGCTACACCATCCTATGGAGATTTATGGTCCTGGGACCAGAGCTGTCCATAGTATCGTGTAGCAACAGCGCCGCTGTACAATTTCAGACCACTGTGATATTGCACCTAAAAAATTCAACTTTGAAAATGAATAACTTTTGAATGAAACACCTTTCAGCAGTGGGAGTACTCTTGTTTTACTCAGGGGGATAAACCCTACAACATGTTGTTTTTTACATTTTAAGTATTACTATCCCTTTAAGGATTAACCTTACTCCCAAAACCAACTAATTATTCAGAGCTAAAAACATCCACTTTAAAGAAAAGAGAAAGAAAGAATTGGCAAAATTATTATCACTTTCCTGGATTGGGAAAATAAACCTGATCAAGATGTCAGTAATGCCAACAATTCTCTACTTGCTTCAAACTGTTCCCATTTCACTCTCATCATTAGCATACTTGAAATGTAGTCACCGTTTGATAACCTCCTTCATCTTGGCTCAAAAACTCACTAGGCTAAAATCCACTACAGTTTCTGTCTCAAATTATAATGGAGGTCTGGGTGCTCTGGATATGATTAAATATTATCATTCCATTTCCTTCAGGAACATGTCATTAGTTCTACTCTGATAATAGGGAAAGATAATATCATATATCAAAAATTGATATAAGAGATAAACCTTTATCACCATGGTCCAGTTCTAAACACAACCTGTCAAACAAAAGATAATTTCCCCCCACTCACCAAATCAACTTTATCATTATGGAACAAACTAATATAATAAAATGGAGTTGAGCAAAGAAACTTGTTTACACAGGAAAAATATAATAAACTTCTGGTATGTAATTTAATTGACAATGAGAAAATTGTTTACGTTGGAGTTTGGAATTCCACTGAAATGACCAGGAAATTGAAGAGCAACTAGTTGATTTAACAACCAGTCACCATGATCATAAAGACCTATTTAGACCCCCAAAAGAATTTGAATCAGCATACTTTGAGACCAATCCCGCAAATGTCTACATTTCACAAATTTATAATATACTCAATTATCAACAAAATATTTTTGAGGCTCAGAAACTCTAGTGTGAAAGTGAAATAAAAATGTTTTCAAGCCAGAACTATACACAGATGCTCACAATTTCTTTCCATGCCTTTTTATCTATCAAACCAACTACAAAATAATAACCAGATATTACAAGACCCCTTTTAGTTATATATTGTTTTCGGTTTTTGTATCGGAGAAAAATGCATGGTCACTCAAGTGAAGTAAATTTTATATTGTGCAACATGCTATTATGAAATAGATACACAAAATAAAAAAGAAAGTACTTACTAATATCATACACTATATATCAAAACATTTTTGGTGATTTTGAAACTTTTGTTTTTAAAAGTCCATCAATAACAAATATGCATTGTTTTGCCTACATTCATGGCCTGCACTGACCCTTAATTAACAAGAGTGCAAAATGGTATGTCCAGCTTTATGAACTAACATGCACGTTCCAGTGGTCATGTGGAACCCTTCTCTAATACATGTCAATAACTATCCTATATTATAATTCGCTAAGGTTGTTTGTCAGAAGCCATCATGCGCAGTAGATGTGGCCACGCGCTGCAGTCATGCTCAGCACAGACTGCCTGCGCCGTAGCTGATACGGAGCAGAGTGCTCAAAATTCAGACCGGAGTCCTCTCTGCGCACCTGAAGACTATGGTCTGAATTCAGAGTGCCCCGCTCTCTGTATCAGCTGCGGCATGGGCAGTCAGTACTGCGCATGACTTCAGCTCCTCCAGTCTTGTCCCGTGTACGGGCTTTAAAACTAATATAAAATAATTTAATTCCTGAAAGCACATAAGCTTGTGATTCATAAAATGGCTGATGTTTTCTTACTCTACAAATGTATGGTGCAAAATAAGTGTTTTAAGAAAAGTTGCGGACTATGCACTGAAGAAGCAATTTACTGTACAATAAAGTTAACATAACAATTAAAATAAGTATGAAATCTGATTGCCACAGAGGCATATACAAGTGTAAAAATGCCCATGGTGCACCAAATTGTTAACAGACATAACAGAATTTTGACTGACATTTCCATGGAGTTAGTCAAAATGCAATAGACATCACTTGAATGCATAATTATCACATAGCATCAAAATAAACTGCTAACAGGCTATATTTCTTGAAAATAGATATCACATTGACTTTCTGCCCTTAGCTTGGTGTGCTCAAAACACAAATGTTTCCTAAAGGCATTTTTATATTTCCACCTCATTAAAGATACTGAAATCTTTGAAAAATGTAAATTAATTTGGAGTAGCCATATTAGTCTAGATTTAGTAATGCAAATATATGATTACTTGGTGATACCTTTGTATTTAGACTAAAAGTATATATTTTACAACAAACTTTAGAGACATCAACTTTCTTCCTCAGGTCAAACAGTACTGAATCACAAAGTCTGTTCAAAATAATGCAGACTTCCCATGTCAGATAAAAATCTAGAATGCAATAGGGAAAGCTTGGAGAGGGCAAAAACAGTAATATCTATATGACTGAGTGCAAAGACTTTATGATTCAGTACTGCCTGACCTGAAAAAGAGAGTTGATGTCTATAAAGGGTAATGTGTGGTACAGTGTTAGCCATAGAACATGCAGGAGATTAGTAGAATAAAAATTATACCTTTATTGGCCAACCTCTTAAACAAACTGTCTGACCATCCTTCCCTAGGGAAACCATTCTAGCCACTGGATGTGGAATCACTTTACACCAATATTCCACTTGAAGATGGCATTGCAGGCTGCAAAGCATTCCTAGAACATGAGGGCTTACTCACATAATCTGTAAACCAATTAATACACTTTATACTTACACACAATTATTTCACATTTGAGCATACATACAAAAGACTGGAACAACCATGGGAATTTGAATGGCACTTCAATACACCAACCTATTCATAGCAAAATTGTAGGAGGAATTCTTGTCTACTTAAATAAAGCCCCTGGTGTACCTCCATTACATAGATGATATTCTAATCATTTGGATTGCCAGTGAATATTAACTTTTGGCATATCACAAAAATGACAGTGCCACCATTAACCTCAAACTCAGCCATTCCCCCACGCAAATACTTTGAATAATCTGCAACTTGTGCTTGCAAACCAGGCACACTTTGTAGACCATTCAAATTAAGTATTTGTTTGTAACTACCGCGATCACAGCTCTGCTGAGGAGCTGCATTATGGTCTATGGACTGGGATCTCTGTCTCTAAGTTAGATAGCTGATGTCAGCACAAGGGGAGGGAAGGGGGAATTTTGTAAACTTATACCATAAAGATTTGGGAGATCGGAAATGGCACAATTAATTTATTTTTTAGATATCTACCGAATTAAATGTATGTAATTTCATGTATTAGTATCACTTTAACTTTCTGGATACTGCAATCAGTGTCAGTAACAAGTCTGTACTGCAAACCAATAGGCAGGTCTAATTATCTCAGAAATGACAGTTTCCATCCCAGACACACAATAGACTCTATTGTTTACAACCAGGCCCTAAGTCTATACCCACATATGCTCTGAGACTGCTGACTGAGATTAACATCTTAAAAATCTCAGGAGAGAATTTATCAGTCATGGATATATGCCAAGAATAGATGGCAGACCTTCAAATTCAGTGTACCCATAAGAAATCTCCTGGAACACAAACAACTACATGAAGAAAACAGAGTGGCATTAGTAGTCACCTACAACTCACAGCTTGAAGTCCTGTGTGAAATCTCAGAAGAGCCCCAAAAAATACTACATACTGATGACCTCCACTCCTCTCCTTTAAACAGACCCCAACCTGAAACAATTGGTGGTGAAGCACTCACTTATGAATGCAACAGAAAATGGTACTTCTCCTTGTCCAAAAATTACATGTGGAACCTGTGCACACAAATTATCCTGTGGCTCATCTAATGTTATTTACCTCATCATGTGTGTGTGAAATTTTCCCAAACAGGACTATAAGTGGGTGAGGCAGGACAGACCTTGAGAAAAAGGATACAATATCATAGATCCAGTGTAAACAACAAAGGAGACACCCCAGTTGGTCAACATTTTTGCAGAATGGATCACGGCAAAGTGACTGTACAGACTGGAAATTTTAAGACACAGAAAGACAGAAAGATCTGGGAGTATAAACAGATAACCAAGTTCAACACTATGAACTGTGGGTTGAACCATGACAAGCAATTAACACACATTATGCCACAAAATAAAAATATTTTTTGGTCCTTTGGATACCTGAGGCTACACATCTCAATGTAAGTGATGGGTTGTGCACCCCTCTGGCATTTGGAGGGTTAACCCATACATTCCGTAGACCTAGCCGTCTCTGGCTAACTTCACTGGAGCCTGGAAAAGGCATTTTCTAGTCCACTTCAAAGAGCAGAAACAGATCCTAGAGTATAATTTATGGACCACACTGATAAAATATTCTGCTAGTGGAATTTGACCCTTTGGGTGCCACAGATGTATCCAGTGAATTGTGTTGCTGTGTGGTGTATGCTTCTCTGGCCTGACTGGTTAGATGTTGAAATTCTGTGCATGAGTTGTAAAGTCATATATTGTGCAATCAGCCTTCATTCTTATTATGCCTGAAGAAGATACCTAGTTGTCTTGAAAGCTTGCATCCAAAGCTATTCAATTAGCCAATAAAAGGTATCATTTTTACTTTACTAGTCTCATGTGATCTCTACACAGTTTGTCTAAAATATAAACTGTTAGTGTAAGTTAAAAAGATATTAACAAAAGTACTTGCATCTTTATATTATTTGATAACTATAGAATTTCCTAATGTATTAATTAACTAATACACTTCTTACAAAAATGTCATGCAATTGGTATGTGTCGATGTGCCACTGGGGGTGCTAGAATCACAAATCAATGCCAACTGCAATCTCTAATTTTTTTTACTCTATCAATGTGACTTTCTTGTACTAAATGGTTGGAAAGAAATAGAGAAACAAAAATTTGAATTTTAGAAAGATGATGAAGTGAGGTTTCAAGTGCCTTTCCACCTACTTGTCTGGTATACAAAAATGTTTCCAATGTTGCTAATGGTAAAAAGAAGAATCTTATACATTTCTACCCCTTCAAAGATATTAAATGTTTGAAAACTATAGCATAGCCTACTGTATTCATTAGCTGCTTCTATTCTTAGAAAAATGGCACCTCATAGTTTACTTAATGAAGGCAATGCTACAAGCAGAAAACTTTTTACATTTTTAAATATGACTTGTCTGTCAACTATGTAACAACTATGGAAATGAACAAAAGGCAGATAAAGTATACCATTTTGAAAAGTAGGCAACCAGCCACATCAAATGAGAGGATACATTTATTTCTGCCCCTAGGCTAGTGTGAACAACTATTTCCAGAGAAGGGTGCTATAGGAAACAAAGCATTCTTTTTTTATTTTAGTTACTTCAAATATACTAAAATATTTGAAAAACACGGACTCTATTACTATATTCAGTACTAGTTGCAGCCCAAGAAACATGGCACCCCATTTGTATGGCTTGACGTATGGTATGGGGTACCAGGAGCTAACCTATACTTGCCACTTTTCTTTTTGAAAATGTGCTGCCGGCAATAAAATGGTCATAACCATTAGATTATATGGGGTGAAGGTATACAAGGCATACCATTTTGGAAAATAGATATTCACCCACCTCAAATGAGGGGCCACTTGTCTTTCTTGCCCCTATGCTATTATTCACACTTTTTTCCAGAATTCTGACCTATAGGAATAAATAGAGCTATTTTATATTTCTATCCCTTCATACATACAGTTGACTTTAAAAACATGGAATTTTACTATTGTATTCACTTGCTGAGAAAAAGGGCACCCCATATGAACTGACTTACTGTAGCACAAACAATCTTTGATTTTTCATGCATTTTTGAAATATGACTTCCCTGTACTAAAATAGTTGTATGAACAACAGAAATCATTAAAAAAAAAAGCAACCATTTTGGAAAGTAGACAACCAGCTGCATCAAATCAGGGGGCACTTTTCTTTCTACCCCTAGGCTAGTGTGCACAACTATTTCCAGAACATGGTGCTTTGGAAAAAAAACACATACATTTCAATCACTTCACAAATATTTTGCCTCAGAATGGTACGTCTCTCTGAGAGGGAAATTTTCATTGAAAAGTGCAAAGTTTCTGCTTTTTTCCATCTTGCTCGATACATTGCAGTTAGTGGTAAGACTTAATTTCCCTCCCAAGTGGAAAGTTTATCTTCTTTCCCACCAGGTTATTATAAAAGGGGTGTACCTATGTTTGAGGAGTCTGAGGGACTCTGAGGGAGTATAAAGTGAAAAAAGAGAGCTACCCAAAATATCCCAAAATCTTGTTTGACTGAGAAGAGGAGGTGTAATCAAGTTCCTTCATGATCTGGCTGTTCTCTGCATTAGGGGAGTCTGGTGGAGTGTGAAGGGATAAAAGAGATTTACCCCAAATTCCTCCAAAAGAGACAGGCAGGTGATCCAAGATCCTTCCTGAGCTGGATGGGCCTCCTTGACTGACTGACAGAGTAATTTTCAGACTGACACTAAATAGACAGATAAGCTCAATTGACATGGATTCCTACGACAGCCAGACAAAAAGGGGGCAGGACAGCCAAAAGTAAACATGTGCCTATCTGTTTAAAACATGCGAGCAGAGCGAAAGCAGAATCACACCTAGGCATATCCTCACTGACATCCCACCTGAAGCACAACGACAGGTCTGATTGGGAGTCAAACTAGCAGTAGCATGTCCTATGTGCAACATCTAGCAACTTGGGCACATATAGTAGTGCTGTTGATGTGACCGAGAGTGTGCTAAGCTTTCCTTCATTTACAGTAAAGCCTATGGCCCCGTGCTGCCCTTCAAATGCCAAACAGAGGATTGTGACTCTGAGTTTACAATTAGAATTCTAGTGTACTAGTCAAACAAAGTATTAGAGGTTTCCAAAGTCTGACTGGGTATCACGGTTTTTTGATGAACACTCAGACCAGATTGGTAGGGTTAAAATGACTTTATTGAGATAAAGATCACACACGTAGTTAGGCCCTTGGGCCCACACAAACAGAACATAAATATATGCGGGTATATACAGTAATAGCAAGTCAGTAATAGAAATATATGTATGAATGATAACAATCACTTGTAACGGAGTTTCTGGATTGAACTGAACAGGCAGCAGGCAACACAGTCTGAGAACTGACCACAGGACCTTGATGGTAGATGGTCTAGGAGGAGATGACTGGCACAACCCAGGCACCTGGGAGGCACAGAACCCAGAGGAGCGAGGCAACACTACTGGCACAACCCAGACGCCTGGGAGGCATAGATCCCAGAGGAGCGAGGCAACACTACTAGCACAAGCCAGATGCCTGGGAGGCACAGAACCCAGAGGAGCGAGGCAACACTACTGGCATGACCCAGATGCCTGGGAGGCACAGAACCCAAAGGAGCGAGGCAACACTGACCCTGGCACTGGTTGCCGATAGACCGAGACAACTCTCATAAACAAGCCCCAGAACGCTAGGTGTGGATCGTAATAAAGTGTAAATATATATAAGACATATATATCTTATCTATTTATAGGCAACCAGTGTCCCTCTCACTGAGGATGGTAATAACACAAAGCTGGCTCTTGAGCCCAAGGCTTTTGCAGAGTGGAATATGCACAACCCTACCTGGACTGTCCAGGCACGCAAAGGGTCAATAGGTAACGCCCTTTGATATACTGCAACTCCCAAGGGAGTGAGCCCAGCGCTGTAAGGGAGGTGGACACAGAGAGATCAGAGTAACACAGTCAGTGCTATGGACACTGCACCGGTACTTCGCGTGTGCACACCGCCAATGGCGGTAATGAGAGTAGCTACAGCATGAATGCTTAGCTAATGGTCAACAGAGTAATAGCGCCACACAGCGCAACCAACTAGCATATCGGCAAAGCCACAGCAAGTTTAGCTGGAGCAAACGGAGGCCACCAAGCGGTAGGCTAGATACGGATGGCAACAGAGTGTCAAAATGCTAGACTCAGATGGTAATGGAATAGATACACAGCCAAATAGATCAGCAACGGAGCGGGTTTTCAGCCAGATACGGTCAGCAACGGAGTGGATTCCCAGCCAGATACGGTCAGCAACGGAGCGGGTTCTCAGCCAGAAACAGTCGGTAATGGAAGTGGGTCCTCAGCCAGATAGGTCAGCAACGGAGCGGGCTCTCAGCCAGATACAGTCAGCAACGGAGCAACAATAGTACAGCAAACTCAGAAACGTCGTCAGGCAGGCCAAGTCATACACATTCAGCAATAACGGAACAAACAAGGGCACCATAGTGTAGACATGACAGAGGTTATAAAGGCTATCACTGGGCAGCGACAAGGATACTGGCCAATCAGAAAAGAGAAATAGAAGGATCAGAATGTCGCAGCCTGCAGCCAGGAGCACGGGCACTGTGATACTAGGTAATGTGCTTAGGTGTTTAGCGATACATGCTAAACTATAAAAGAAAGAAGCTGTTTAATTCTTTTACAGAAAGATGATACCTTGGAGCAAGAATTTGGAAATTTTGTTCTAAGACCTCTGAGGTTTATCCTACCACACAATTACTTTGTGTTCCATGATCACTTTTATTTGCAGATTAGGGGTACGGCTACGGGGGAGGAGCTTTCCCCCACATATACCAACTTATATCTTGGCTACTGAGAACATAAAGTAGTGTTTAGTGATCAATTCTCAAATGTTAATTAGTATGTTTTAATTTGTTACAGATATATAGACGACCTGCTGATACTTTGGGATGGTAATGCTGAAACCATTGAACAATAATGACAATGAAAATAACTTGAAGTTGACATTGGAAACAAGTTCTTTTCAGATTAACTTTCTTGACATAACGATATCTGAAAATAATAAAGGCCTTCTAGATACTGACCTGCACAGGAAACAATCAGCCACAAACAGTATATTACACAGATTTAGTTTTCATCCTGACTCAGTAACTAGTTTTGTACCAACAGGAGAATTCTTGCAGCTATGCAGGAATTTCTTTGATGATATGCAATTTCAGATTCATGCACGAGAATTAACATGTAGGTTTTTACAGAGGGGTTACAGTCATACCCTGATTAAAAAAGCAGGGAAACTGGCTTAGAATACCACAAGACAGACACTTTTGAATGACAGACACCCAAGGAAGAAAAATAATACCATTAGATTTATTGGAACTTACAACAATCGTTGGAATGATCTAAGGTCAATAATAAACAACATTGGAAAATCTTAAGGGTAGATCAGGACCTTAGAAGGGTCCTTGGAGATACTATACAAATGACGAGCAGGAGATCCCTGAATTTGGGTGACAAGCTAACCCAAAGTCGTTTTTTGAGCAAAAAATCCAAGACACCACACAAAATTGGAACAATAAGATGTGGGAATTGTACCATCTGCCCCTATAGTCATAATCAGCATAATATAACTGACATATTTGGTAATATGTGATCCTTTTGCCAGTTGTGACACTACAGAAGTTGTTTATGCTCTCAGGTGTTCCTGTGACAAGTACTATGTGGGAATGGCCACGCATGTTGAAGTATAGAAGTAAGGAACATGTTTATCACATAATGAGAGCTGGTCATGATGCGGGGATGAATAAAAACCTCACTAGTGTAAGCAGACATTTTATCTCAGTACACAATAGCAAAATTGATGGTTTATGTGTATTTGTATTAACCAAGATATCACTACGGATCAGAAAAGGTGAGTATGAGTGTTGTCTACTACAATCTGAAAAAATATAAAGAAGACAAAAGAAAAAACAGAGGGGTGCCAGTTGTGCCTGATCACTGAGAACAACAGTGTTATACAAATGTAAAGGCAAAACTACTCACATTTAGCATATGCTGTGTGGTGAACATATGTTACACACAGTTACATAAACATACAGAGATAATATTACTGTCCCTGTTCAGTACTCCTCCAGGTTTCCTCTTTCTCCTTCAACCAATACACAGACTACAATAACCCAACAGCAGGCAAGCTCATATGTATCTCCAAATCTTTGTTATTAAAAACAATCAAAAACACTGCGTAATTCTTACTCGTTTTGCAGCTGACAAACAAATGGGCAAACCAGGGCTGACAGTGAGCTGGAATGTGGTAGGCTCCAATCCCTGAGTTTCGGAAGATACTCAATGCATGTCCCAATCGATCTTTAATGATTAATATGTGGGTTAAACTGATCACTATGAGTCAGTAGGACCCTTGATGCCACTATACACAATAAGTGGCTGATGAATAACAGATTAAAAGTACTCTCTGATGTGTCAATACATTATTAATCTTGAAATGGGATCTGATAATAACAGATTAAGAACCACGAGTTTAGACATATTACTAAAGCTAATACAAGATATTTCCTACACAAGTAATGTGATCATATGTTGTGATGTGTAAAAATTCTCTTTATAGCGGCAGATATAAGAGATTTCTTATATCATTCTATCCAACAGATATACCACATATAAAACATTTGCAGATTTCTTTTTCTTTTAATCTTGGTTGTAATTGTATATAATAAAGGTTAGATTTTCCACTGTTTTTCAACCCCAACCAATTAAGATGGTTTCCTTACATGCTCATTAGTTGCATATGTCCATAACTGTCAATAAAGAGGGGTTCTGGTGCTATTTGTGTTTCTTTTTCTTTCTTTTATATGAGTTTGCTGGATTATTATTATTCTTTATATTATTATTCTTTGTTTATATAGCGCAAACATATTCTACAGAACTGGAGATCACAAAGGTCATAGAGTGCCCATACATGCAGCCACCACCACCACAACTATGTCTACCACCATAAGTCATGTTGTTAAAGCATAGTTCCCCTGCTATGTCCTGCCAACCCACACCTACTGATTTATGTGAAGAGGTCAAAAACTTCACAAAAATAATCTCAAAACACACCTTTGTAATGGAGAAATTGCTCAAATTTAGACTTCCATCAGTGGTTACAATATATTGTAGCATCAGGTCACAGCCATTAATCTTCTCCCTGGTTCTGTCAGTATTATAAAAGGATAGCAGAAGGTAGCCCATATTAATCATATTAATCCCATCACCACCATACACAACTGCCACATTCAGTGTAACCTTATTTTTTATTGACTTATTTATGTATATGTTTATTTATTATTTAACTCTTTGAAAATAGTGGTTAGCATAGCTGCAGGCTTACAGGAAGATAACCCTTTAACATATTTTTGGAGGTTTACTGAAAGTGAGACCTTCAAAATATTACAGCAAGACTAGGGTTGAAAACATTTTTATTGCAGGCTTCAAACATGACTAGCCCTGAAGAAAATGTGTTTACAGGCCTTAGGCTTACAAAAAACAAGCCATAAAAACACTAGCCTAGTGTCAGCAGTGCTAGATGACCGAGAATAGAAAATGCCACTAGTGACATTCTGACATTTATTTCTGATGTAATTCCTGATGCTAAGTCTTCTAAGCAGCAGAAGAATTTGGCATGTCATGACTTCAGTGAGGGAAGAGGTGGAGAAGAATGGCCTTCTTCTTCTCCAAAACTATCTTCAATAGCTGGGACAAATGCTACTGCTGATGCTGCTGCTGCCTCAGCACTCAGCATCAGTACTAGAGCTAGGGCAAGGAATAATGGTGGCAAATGGAACTACATGTACCTGTCCTAGTTCCATATAACTGCTTCCAAAACCCAGACCCATAGTAGCCATGGTGGCTTGTGGCACACTAGTCTGGTCATCATCATCCTGCTGCCGTAACAAATGATGATGCAGCTGCAGGAATTGCAGCTGCAGAAAATGCCAAAGGACAGAATGTCATTTCTGGTCCCAACTCTCATTCCTTATCACTTTTTGCCAAGAATACTTTCATACTCTCTTCCATACCAGGTGCTCCACCACCATTATTCTCATTAGCACATCTCTTGCTGCTCTATGGGAATGCTTAATTATGACACATGTGACATAGCACCCCCTGCTGTCACACTGGCCATCACCTCAGAAGGCAGCACACTGACAGCAGCAGTGACAGTCAACTGACCTGTACTGCCGATACTGCTGTCCAGTGACCCCTTCTTTATTATGTTTCCCCAAATTCTTAGAGGTGATATAGGGGGACTGTGTATTATGTGTGCAGAAATAAGTGGGCTCCGTTTACTGCTGGTGGTGGTGGATTCCTCCACATCTGATTCAGCAACATTAGCATTGTTCCTCCAGCTTATCTTACTGCTAGCCAGTACTGCAAACAACTATTTTTTAAAATTAACTCTCTCTCTGTCTGCTTCTGTTCTCTGCTGGTCTTTTATGTTCTACATGTCAGGAAATTCTTGTCTTTTATAGTATGGAGGAGGGAGGGAAACTCTGTGGTATCAGCTAAACAAGCAAAAGCACGATCAAATTCTGCATGGGTGGGAATTCCTGTAGGAAAAGCTGAAAATCTTGCTTTTCCCACAAAAATTCCTGCCTTAAAGGTCACCATTATTGAGCACCTATATTGATCAAATAGGAGCTCAATGCCAGGAAAGGCATCAGGAGGGGTCTTTTTTCTCCCCAATGAGGGCTAATTGTTTTTTTTTTATTGTTAATGGATACCACACACTGTGTTTACGTGAAATGCTCATGGTCTCTGTCTGAAGGACATCTGAGTAATTATGTGAATTTTAACTTTTTTAACCCTTTGAGTGCCAAAGCAATGTGTTGCATACCCCTCTGGGTTAAAACCTGGTCCTGCAGTGTAAGGAACGTCCTATCCTATATGCAAGGCCAACTGAAAGCTTCTCTACACACACAGAAGTTCAGGATGAAGCTTGACCTCTTTGATTGTTGACCAGTTTGCTAACCTCATGATTTTTATGAGGTTGACAATCAAAGGGTTAATGGTACTCTGTTGAGAGCAACATTAGAGGAAAGGGAGCCAGACGACTATAAAAAGGAGGGCCAGGGCCCTTTCTCCACATTTAAGTTTATACATATAATGTCACATTGTACGTTTGTTGTTAACCCCTTATACAGCTCCAAGGACTATGTTGGCCCATTATATATAATAATAATAATATGGTACATGGGCTAGATTGCAAAACATATCAGGATATGTATAGCTTGGATGAGAGAAGGGAAAGAGGTGATATAACCGAAATCTTCAAATATTTTAAGAGATGTACGAAAGTTCAGGAGGTATCACCTTTTCACAATAAAAGGAACACAAGAATAAAAGGGCATACCCTAAAATTGGAGGGTGAAAATATAAGAAAAAACTACTTCACTGAAAGGATGAAGGTAAATTGAATAAACTCCCAGCACAATTGGTTCACACTAAAACAGTAAATGAATTTAAGATCTGGTAGGGTTAACTAGATAGGGAAATGGGCAGACCAGATGGGCCAGTTGGTTCTTATTTGCATTGAATTAAAATTTTCTGTGTAGTTTTGTGAATACTATCCAATGTTCTTTGACACAATGGGCAAATGTAAAATAGAAAAGAGGTACAATCATGCTTTCTATATCCATATTAAAAAACATTCCTACTAAAAATATTTTTTCATCTGATTGTTGTAATTGTAAACATTTAGGTCACACGCCTCCTTCTGAAATTTGGTGCAGATGTGAACATGAGTGGGGAGGTTGGTGACAGACCCCTACACCTTGCCTCTGCCAAAGGATTTCTAACCATTACAAAATTATTGTTAGAAGAGGGAAGCAAAGCAGATGGTAAGTACTGAGTCAATTTGTGGTAATCATAATAACTACTTTTATTATCCCTGACAGAACAAAGCACAGTCACTGCATATAATAAGGTGCCATGTGTAGATTTTCATTTCAGTGCTGCACATAGCACTTAATATGCTTCTGTCTACCCAGTGTTACATATTTAATATGTGCATATCCTTTTATAACTGCTTTGTTGCTGGAGGGACTTTGCTGTCCATTTTGCACACCAGAATCAATACCCTTGTGCATCTAAACCACAGAAATCCTTTATATGCTAATGAGTATTTTGTCCCATTTACAGTGTATATCTGAGTAAGCAACTTTTTTATTAGTATCCATGTATTTAATACATATTTGTGCTTAGCAGAAAATAATCTTGTGGCACCATATCCAATAAAGTCCTGAGACATTTTAAGTAGGTAAATATCTTAAAGGAACACTAAAGTATTCTACTAATAAACCCCCACTTACCTAAGTCTGGACAGAATATCCTGAAGTCCAGTATGAATCAGCTCTGTGTGGATTTGTTCTCCCTAATCTATCTTTAATTAGTGCAGAATATCATGTCCATGTTTCTTTGCTGCAGATGTCTAAGACCCAAAGCTGCTTTACTAAATGCTAACAAAGATGACTTTATTGAGAAGAATTTGCAATTTCGGGGGAGTGGAACTAAAATGAGATACATTATTTAGTGAGTTATACCCTCCAATCCTTATGTTATTCTATGGAGCTCTGCACTAACATCACTCCAACAGAAAAAGGGGCTCTCTAGGAAAACATAGGAATTTTTGAGTTTCTATTAAAGGGATAGTAATACTTAATTATTACTAATTCCTATATTAAAGTAATATTAAAAATAAATGTATTGCCCCCAGTGTCATCTCTCAGACCTTTATGGTTTGAGAGATAATCGCTCCTAAAGTTGCCCTCCCCCTTCCCCGAAGTCAGCGTTCTAGCTGACTGAAGGGAAATCCGGTCTTACAATCATCAGATGGCTCTGCAGCAGAGCTGCAACTGCGTTAATAAAAAAAAAAATTTCACTAAAACAATCTTCTATGTGTGCTTGCAAACACAGCACACGTAGAAAACTGTTTTCGTGAAAGATTTATTTTTTATTAATGCAATCTTGGTTGTGTTGCAGAGCCGCCTGAAAGTCATACTACAGTCTTCCCTGCAGTCAACTAGAATGCTGACTACAGGGAAGGGGAGGGAGAGGGCAACTTTAGGAGTGATTATCTCTCAAACCATAAAGGTTTGATAGATGAAACTGGGGGCAATACATGTATTTTTAATATTACTTTAATATAGGGATTAGTAATAATTAAGTATTACTATCCCTTTAATATTTCCCCCCACTGGAAATATTTGAGGGAAAACAGCAGTTTGACACATTTTCCATTAAACTTCCTGCGTAAGCCCTCAAAGTATCCTCATTTAGACTAGTATGTGTTGTTCTAGCAATACCAGTGCAGTGGGAAAAGTATATGTGTGGTTCTGTGGCCTCCAGTGCAGAGGAATAAGGCTGGGGGGTGGTATGTGTAGTTCTGTGATTAATGTGGACAAAGCTGGGGGTCACAACATGAGGCCCCTCTGCTGCTGCTGCCATATTATGATACCCATTATTCCCCACCAGTCGTTGGCAGGTGGTGACCAATGGGAGTTGTAGTCTGGCAGCAGCTGGAGGGCCTCTCATCCTGGCTACCAGACAGTGGGACAAGACTGAGTGATCAGTATATGTTGTTCTGTGACTGCATAGTATGTGTGGATCTATGGCTACCAGTGCAGTGGAACAAGGCTGGGGGTAAGTATGTTTGGCTCTTTGGCTACTGTGGGGCAAGTCTGGGGGGAGTTAGTATGTGTGATTCTATGGCTACCAGAACACTGGGTGTTTATGGTTCTGTGGTTACAGTGGTACAAGGCTATTGGTTAGTATATGTAGTTCTGTGCAGTAGAGTAAGGCTAGGGGGTGTTTAACACTTACCATTAATCCTGATGTCCAGAGGAGTCCATAGCACCCTGGTCATCTTCTGTCCTTCTCTTGTTTCTTCAGCCTTCTTGCTGTAAAAAAAAAAGAAAGTTATAAGTACAATGCAGAAATATCCGGAAATATTGCATACCCCTCTGGTTAAACCATGTATTAGTGTACTGGATATTTCTGCATTGTACTTATACCTTTGTTTTCCTTTACAGAAAGAAGACTGAAGATAAGGAAGAAGAGAAAGCTGAAGAGAAGAAAGAAGAGAAGAGAATACAGAATAGAGGCAGAAGGAGACAGATAGTGGATAACACCTAAGTATAAGACATAGGAGTTAACGATCGGTGCTTGGCAGTATGTCAGGCACTGATAGTTAACTTTTTACTGTGAAGTTCCCAATATTGTTGCTATTTAGTGCATTTTGGCCTCATTTTGGAGGACAAATCCATAAAAATGTATTCATCATGGTTATTAGGATCTTGATAAAGTGGGGTTTATTATTAGTAGGTGTTAGTGTTCCTTTAACCCTTTGAGTGCCAGAGGGGTACCCAAATATATTCAGTATTACTTTTTCTGTTGTTAACCTCTTGGGTGCTAGAAAGTATCCAACACGTTGCATTTGATTATTAATAATATAATAATTACTTGATCTATACTCTATGTGCATTCTGCCAAGAATGTATGTGACACACTATAAGATTATATATCAACTTAAATTAAAATAAGGAAGAGAGATAGTCTTGTAGGTGTTTGTTTGGCCATCCTCCCATCTTAAATGTCTTTCCTTGGCCTCTGATTACTGTACTATAAACAATTGTTACTCATATTCCTTCTACTATCATATTAAATAATGCTACAAAATATTGTGTTAATACTGTGTTAATACAGAAGTTCATTTCCAAATCCTGATTCTCCACACAGTAAATGCACAAGATAATGAAGATCATGTTCCACTTCATTTCTGCTCACGGTTTGGACATCATGAAATTGTGAAGTATCTTCTGCAAACCAATTTTGATGTTCAACCTCATGTTGTGAACATATATGGAGATACACCTTTACACCTGTAAGTACTCAGCAAAATGCGGTGCCCCATGTCAAATGCAACACTGCTTAAAGGGAAACCTTTAGTAGTCCGGTATGTTTATACAGATTATAATCAGTCCAAAGCAGCACTCATGGGATGACTTTATGGTATGAAAATAGCTGATGTTTAACACTTTGAGTGACAGAGAGGTATCCAACACATTGCATTGCAATGTGTTGGGTATTTCTTTGACACCCAAAGGGTTAATGGTCAATGATTACCATGAACGCTTTGTCTATGGGGTGTATTATGGAATGAATGTGCACCTGGGCATTTTATTGGATTATAATTAGCAATCGTGTTAGAAAGAATGTTGACGAGAGGTTGATTAAAGGGGAAAAGGAACAGAAAAGAAGGAAAAACGGAAACCAATTAAAGAAGAAATATGTTCATTAATCTACAGGAGGATTTACATAGGTAGGTGTTCTCCAAACAGAAGTCAGTTATTTCTGTTCACTGGTAAACATTTGTGTCCCTTATTCAGGTCAACTGAAATGTAATTTTTCTTGTGAGTAGGTAGACTTCAACAGAGACACTATATACCTCACTGCTGTCTTTAGGACACCTACTTAGTTAAGTTAATGTGTTAAAGAAAATAAAGAGACAGTCATTATTTAGGGATGGTTCCCATTTAATGCTTTATTGCATGCTCAATTATTGCTGCAACAAAGTTACCTCTAAAACTTAGGAGAAACAAATAAGCTGCCTGCTAACTGACACAGAAACACTATATAGTTCAAGGAATGTAGTGTTAGAAAGGTGGGAGACATTTTAATGTGAATCTGTTACCTTAAGACAGGTTGCTCTTGTCATTGTACTGTAAATTATTTTTGATGTCATTGTGCGGGCTCTTCCTAGATTCATTCATAACATATTGCATATTAATGGTTATTTTGAAAGGTTCTCTTTTATATAAGAACAACTTTATTTTAAATTATTGCTTCTTCTCTTAGTATATTGATGTAACTTTTTTCCAATAGTGCATGCTACAATGGGAAATCTGAAGTGGTGAAAGAACTAATTCAGTTGTCAGGCACGGAAAGCCTTACTAAGGAAAACATTTTCAGTGAAACTGCCTTTCACAGGTAAAATTTTACTTGAATAACACTGAATATACAAAAAGTCATTTGAGAAAATAATAATGTGAACAACTGCTCCAGTATATTATCACCTTAATGTTATGTACTAGTGTGATGTATTGCTGTTGACTTCTATAAAATATGTGTGATGTCTTGCCTTGGCCCTCTACAAAATACTCTACTGCATCAAGTATCAGGCTGCCCCAGTCACAGCATACATCAGGGTCCCTGTCTCTGTTACGTTATGTACCAATTGTTTATTTTGCTTTTTTATTTTTTTAATTAACTTTATCCCTTATCCCAGTCAACAAAAAAAGTGATTTTCATACCATATATGTGATTGACTCCTATTTTGTCTGGGCTAGATAATGTCAACGTACTCTAGTACGCCTCTCAAAAATAGCAATCAGAAAGGTCAGTCTTGCTTTTATGATCACTACTGAAACATACAGTTAACCTTAACTGTACCTCAGCTGCCTGTCAGTAATATCCAGGTTGCAGCTGAGTTGCATGTGTGTTTAGAAGTTTGTAGGTCAATGGCATACAGGAATTCAGTCAATAATCAGCATTTTAACTGAAATCAAAGCTAATGAGTAGCCAGCAACAGGGAATGTGCATTTTATACTAAGCCGTCCAGCCACAGTAAATAATATTTGCACAGACACCCCTGGATAGTTTTCTAATACCCTGCTACAGCTATGTACCAAGGTGCAACCAATGACATTGTATGTAGCCATGAACAAGGCTCATACACTGCTGCAGAACTAGCAGTGACTCCTCTGGAGCAGCAGCTAATGCTTATCAGAGTTTCCCAGTAGAGGTAAAATGTAAATAAATTAATAACGTGTCTATTTTTTACACACATATATATATATATATATACATATATATATACACTGTGTGCACAATTATTAGGCAAGTTGTATTTCTGAGGATTCATTTTATTATTGAACAACTACAGTGCTCTATGTCAATCCAAAATGTTAAGAAACCTTAAACCTGAATATTTAAGAAAGTAAAAGTGAGGTTTTGGCTTTCTTAGGAGAATATCTATGTGTGCACAATTATTGGGCAGCTATTAGGAGACGATGGTGACTGTCACCGTACCCGAGCATAGCTCCCTAGCTACCTGCCTAGTCCTTGCTTTCTGACTGTGACACATTGATTTGTGGGACTTAGACTTTTTAGGCCCAAGCCATGAGGAACAGGAATATTGGTTGTTACAGGCACAAGCCTTGAGGAATCAGTGATTTGTTGTATTCGGTTTTGTTAGAGGCACAACCCTGAAGAAAAAGTGATTTGTAGGACTTAGGCTTGTTGGAAACAAGCTCCAATTTTTTTTATTATTCATCTGTGATACATATAAAGAACCAGCCCTGAGAAAACAAAATGCCCTACCGGCCTAGTGCAGGTCATGTAATGGTGGCCACTGGCCATTGGCAAATGCAACTGTGTCATTCCGGCATTTGCTCCTGCTTTCTTACTGCTGCTGCCATGATCAGTGCACCACACAATGTGTAGTGGGTGGACATGAACTGCCACATCCTCATATCAACAGAATCTCCATCAGCTGGTGGGGGAGGTAACAATGACAGAGGTGTATCACTAAAATATATTGCTACATCTTCCTGTGCCGAGTCACCAGTGCAAAAAAAGCTGATGGTGAGCCAGGTGTTTTGCTTGCCATCGAAGTTTCAGGCTCAGGCTGGGTTTCTCTATTTTTCTTCCTCTTTGATTTACACCTTATCTCTTAGTGCTCATGGGGATAGACAGGGGATACAGCAACACTGGCTCCCAATTTCTTTTGTGGGGTTTTGGCTTTAACATGCTTCATATAAATGTCATGGTTTCTGTATTTCATGTGTGTTATCAGGGCAGTTGTGCCAGGGTGCATTCCTTCCTCTGATATTTTTATTGTGGAAAAAATTTAGGAGCATGCGAGGTGCGTTCCTTCCTTTCCCCTTTTCACTGACTTATTGTCATGGATGTCAAGAATGAACAAGGAGCCAGTAGAGTAATGAAACACCATCTTTATTGAATGAGATACACGTAATCACAGATACCTGGTTCCTGCGACATTTTCCCTGTTCGCCATTCGACCAGGAGTCGAGGCCTCACTCTCGACTGCCCAGAGTCCAGCCTGCAACACTCGACTGCTCAGGAGCCCTGTCGACCCCTCCTCGACATGCATCCTTAGACACAGAGTCGACTACACCAGGGTTCGACGCCTCTTCGAGTCGACAACAGGACCATCTATCTGCTCAACCGGTGCACCCGACGGAGCCAGTCTGGCGTCCAGAAGGAGAGACCAGGAACGACGGCGGAAGGCGACATGGTCCCTTCCAGCTTCCATTACAGAGATCCTATCCTGGAGCAAGGTGTTCCTACCAGGAATAGGAGGCTGCTCAGGAGAGATCTCGGTTAAGGAGGAATCGTGCAATAGCACCAGAACTGGGGTTAGGACCCAGCCACGTCTCATAACAGGAACAGGTCGCAACAGAAGGAGACTAGCACTAGAACCGTGGTTAGGACTCAGCCAAGTTCCTCTACAGGAATAGGACGCCATAGATGTAGACCAGACTGACAAGGCCTATGGTCAGTCTCAGATAGCGTACTGGACCAGAGCCACAGGTAACGCCAGGCAAGTAGTCAGACAGAACCGGAGTTCAATATTGGAGCAGTTAGTCAGCCAGAACCACAGGTCAAAACCAAGTGGACAGTCAGACAAGGCACACTGGCACACTAGGAGCAATGGAGGCCAAGCCAAGGGTCATACACGTTATGACAGGAGCAAAACCAAATGACTGTACTGGAAAACCACATAAGGACAACTCACATGGTGTCCAGACAATAATATATATACCCCCACAGAGCAAGGAGGTGGAGCACACAATTAAGTACTGTAGTTTTAAGAACGGAGTGCAACGTCACTGCAGGAATTCCCTCGTGATGCACGCCTGCTCTGATGCTGGGCAGATGCAGAAGAGCCAGCATCAAAGACGTGGCATGGCAGCCGGGAGGAGAGTTGTCAGCACTTGGAACTGGCTGCTCAGGAAGGAGCACAGAAGCGCTTGGTTCCCCGTTGCAGGTAGGCACACAGCGCTGACACTTATCACAAATCATGCACAGTGCCATCATTGAAGACTGTACTGTGCATGCCCCAAGAGAAAAATAATCACACACCCATGGCCTCAGTGGGGGGGACAGAAAAGGTGGAGAAGAATGGCCTCTTTCATTTTTTCCACAATCCCCTTCACTGCCTGGAACAGAGAATAATACTGCTTCTGCCACCTCAGAATAAACACTAGAACTAGGACCAGGATTATTGGTGGCAAGTGGAACCTGTCCTAGTCCCACATCACTACTGCTGGACCCCATTCCCACTGTGGTTATAGTGGCCTGTGGCACACTAGCCTGTTGTCCTTGCAACTCAGCAGCAGGAATTACAGCAGCAGCAGCAAACTCTGCAATGTCACTGCTGGGGTGGTGATGTCCATCCCCATTTGCTTTCCTTCTCACTTTCAGCTAAAAAGGCCCTACTTTCTGCTGCTTTATGAGAGTTGCACTGGTAGGCGATAATGAAAAATGTGACAGAGGTCCCCCTACTGTCACATTTGGGATCTCATGATGTGAAGGCAGACTGGCAACACTAGCAGCAGGCACAGGCAGCTGATCTGTGCTGATGCTAATACTGCTAGTCAATTCTCTCTTCTTCAGCATCATCTCCTAGAGGCACAATGCCAGGGGAAGGAGAATTACAAGGTCATGGAGATGCTGTGAGCTCCCTTGACCAGTGGTCTGGCTGCTCAGTATCATCACTTTCCCTTCCCCTTCTACCTCAGCAGGAGGATCAACAATGGTCACACTAGTCCCACCACCAGCTGCTTAACAATTATCATCACCCCTCCCTCACACACTCTCTAGATTCAGCATGGTAGTAACGGCACTGCTTGCGGATGGCAAGTGGCACTATGGGTCCCTTTCTGTCACACTTGCCATCATCTCCTTCTCCTCCTGAGTATCAGAAGCACACTGACAGCACCAGCAGCAGACACAAGTAGCTGACCTGTGCTGCTCACACCTCTACCCAGTTCTGCCTTCCTTCCAATTTTCCCACAGATTCCAATGGACTATGTCAGCTGACTGTGCATCATTGGGTTAGGGGAATCAGGGCTCCCAGTCTCTTCCATGCTGGTGGTGGTCACTCACTTCCTCCAACTCACTGGACGCATCACGGTCTTTCCAGCTCCTCCTTTTTTTTTAATGACTACTCATGCTGTTAGTCAACGGTCTGAGCTTCTTCTGCTCTTATTTCATTCACTAAATAATTACAAAATCACCCAGCACCCTCTCTATCTCTCTACCTGCTTAAACTTGGGTTTTACTTTTCAGAAATGTGACATTTTTGGTACAAAAATGTGAAATACACATATGTAAATGGACGGGAAATTTGTAGCTATTGAAATAAAATAGTGAGAACATTTTGGGAGTTGGAGCAAAAAGGAAAAAAATTTAAGGGGTTTGTTTAAGGCGGATTTTCAAGTAGAAAACAATATGGTTTTTGCTGATTTCCTCATGGGAACAAAGTGGGACCTTTCGCCCACCTCTAATTCTGCCAAAGAATATAAAGATATGCTTATAGATCGAGTGGAACGTTGCATTGTGGCTGATAAGAGAGAGAAAGTAAGAGCCAAAATAACTGGTACAAAGCATAGTGAGAAAGATGTCAGCGGAGCGTTTATACCAGAGCAGCAATAACATCAATAGGAACATCTAAAAATGTTTCTGAATACATGTGATTGCCATATATTCTTCAGCATATAAAGCAATTCATATGTAATGGGATGGAAAATTAATATTTGAGGTGGTGGTGGTGGCATATCTCTATAGGACTTGCTCCCAGAGTACGGCATGGTGACTGATACACGCAAACACTGTATAGCTCCTAGGAGTGGTCCTACTGCATGTGAGATGGTTTCAATATCCCTGCAGGATAGCTACAATATGGGTCAAAAGTTTTAGAACATCCCAATTTTTCCAGTTTTTATTGAAATTTACGCAGTTTAATATCTCAATGTACTCTGAAAATAAAGCATAGAACAAATAAACAATTGGACACTAAAAAGAAATTATGAAATTGTTTTCCTTAACAAAATGTAATCTAAATTTTTGACTCATCAAAGTAGCCACCTTTTGCAAATATAACAGCCGAACACACTCTTGACATTCTTTCCACAATGGAAATCAAATATTGTTCTGAAAGTTCTTCCAAACACTGTTGCAGAAGTTCCCACAAATGTGTTGCACTTGTAGGTTGCTTAGCTTTCACCCTTCACCCTTCAATAACAACTGGAAAAATGGGGATGTTCTAAAACTTTTGACCTGTAGTGTATGTTTTATACACAAACAGTGACCCCAATTACTACGGGCAAACAAAGCAGTGTATGTGGCCAACACTGACTTGTACTGCAGATGAAAGTCTTAGTTGCCCACCAGCAAGCTCGCAGTCTTGGTGGGTTTTCAGTATAGGTGGCTGTATTGTAAATGACTGTAGGAAATGGCTATCAAGCAGCAGTGTTGGTAGATGTACATTTCTAAAAATGAACCAACATCTATTACTGTCTGAGTTTCAGGTAGCAGTGGACAAAACCGCAGATGTAAGGGAAACATGGACACATGTACTATTAACAGCAGCACTGAAAATTAAGAGGAAGAGGAAGGATTTGAAAGGTTGCTATCATCTACCTATTTACTACTTCTATTATCAATATTAATGTTGGCAATAATCTGAAGATAATGCAAGCTTAAATTGGACTCAGAAATGATAATAAGATATGACAGATATACACCAATCACACCACACAAGCCCACCACCAATATACACATCTGCCAGATTTGATTCAGTGTAAGCTATAATTTTTTTTAATTATCTCCTTAAAAAATAATGGTTAGCAAGTATAGCAGTAGGTTTACTGAGGGAAAAGCCTGAAAATATTTGCTTTTCATGCTTACAGATTGTTAAACATTCAAAATATTACAGCAAAACTAGGCTTTAAAAAAATTATTGTGTGCCTCAAACAAGGCTAGCAGTAAGAACCTCAGGGTTGCCAATTACAAGCCTGGAGAAACATTTGTTTGCAGACCTCAGGTTTACCAAAAACAAACCCTGAGAAAAATTTGTTTAGTGGTTATTGAGTATCGCTGATACTAAAGGTGATAACTTTTTTCTTTAGAAACATCTAATGTATCACCTCTTATATCATGAAAAATGTATGTGTTATATATACGTGCACTTTTAGAATCTTGTAAAGCGGATTTATTCTTCAAATAAACATACATTCAATTGCAGATTAGTAGATTAGGGTTGTATTGAAAGAGGGAATATGTGTTTTTTAATAATATATACAGTTGGCCTTCTATAGTTAAATCCTGTTCAATTTTGTATAATGGAATATGCATTATTACTTACAGATTTATAAAAAAAATGTTCATCCTCTGAAAATAAGAGGGAAGAAGTGGTATTTTATGTGTTTAGATAAAGATGCAATATATACAAATAGCATGGTAAGGGTTAAATTGTCTAGTTGTATAAGTCGTTTTTGTGATAACTCAGATACTGTAGGAGATGAACAATGAAAGATGAATCACCTAATTAATGAGAGCATGTTCAAATAACTGTTAGGGTGGATACTGACCACAATATCCATTTGCTTGAGAAACCACTGTGTGGGTAATGCAAAAAGTGTTACAGGATATTTAATTCCCAGTCTGGACTATGTTGTAAATCATTGTTTAGACTACCAATATTTTATGTAAGTTCCAATATGTTTTGTGTATTTTTTTATTATAGTACAGTATATTCATATTGTGTCCAATCATTTTAAATGCTTCTTGTGTTCGGTTGCTATTGTGTGCTTTTTTTCTGATATACTGTGAAGTATCATTGTATATGCTTATATACATGTTTTATATAATTCAATACTAATATATTTATTATCATATGCTGCCTTTGGTTTGATGCATACTATAGCTGACCGGGCTCCCTCCATGCTCTAGATTTAGCTTGTGTGGTTTTACATATTCCAGTGCTCAGTTTTTTTTTAATTTACAGTGCTGATGATCTTCCTTCTCTGTATTGGATATTATGGTCATTTCTCTTTTTATGCATAGAGTATTTATTCAATAAATCTACTGAACATACTGTTTGATTATGGTGAGCCTAATTGTTTTCCTTGAGATAATGTGTAAATTTATATCTCTATACTTTAAGGCCATCTTTTGTTGTGGAGGGAACTAGCTCCAAGCTCAGTATGTAAGTTTGTATCCCAGGCTTCAGGCTTGCCAAAAGCAATCACTAAAAAATATATGCCCTACTAGCCTAGTGCCAACAGTGTTAGATCTTGTGGTGGCAAATGCCAAAAATAAGCACTAAAAAATATGACCTACTAGCCTAGTGCCAGCAGTGTTAGATATTGTGGTGGCAAATGCCATTTATGATCTTCTGGAATTTGATGTTGCTATAATTGCAGCCGCTGAGCCGTCCAAGCAGCAAAAGTATTAGGCTTCAGTATGGGATTGTGAACATCAGCAATGATACAAGGCAGGTGGTGTATGACGATGCTTCTACACACCACTAGCCCTAGTGGGGATGAGGCAGCTGCAACACCACAACAAGCACCCACACCACTTCAGATGCATCTAGAGAGAAGAAGTTGGCCAGTTATGCTTCTCCCATTCTCTTCTACACCTCTTCTAAAATTATGGGTGTGTTGGAATACTACAACCAAACACCTATATGCCTGGGTCAGCAATGTAAAGGCAACCCTGTTACAGCTTACCTTGACTTCAGTATCATCTGCAGGCGCGAGGCTTCAAGCATGCTGCAGGCCTCTGTTCTATCTGTTTGCTTTCTGTAGTCTCCTCCTACCAACTTCCTACTTCCTCCCTCTGAGCTGCTCCTCCTACTTCCTGTGGAAGGGTTTAAAGGGCAGACTGAGGCCTGACTCAGATGCCCTTGCGTTGTTGTTTATAGCAATTCTGTTACCTTGGGCTCCGTGTATGACCTGGCTAGTCTTCCATCCATTCTAGTGCTGACCTGTGGCTCTGTTTGACTATTCTTTTGCCTAAGCCCTAATAGTGGACTTCCAATCTGGTGCAGACTTGTGGCTCTGGCTGACTACCTGAACAGTGTATGACCCGGCTTGTCTGACTACCCCCTCTGGTGCTGACTTGTGGCTCTGTCTGACTATTCTTTTGTGTTTTCCCCTGGTGATCAGACACCCAATATAGTGCAGGCCTGGGGCTCTGGTAGACTTGCATAGCTGACTGCAGGCGAGAGTCAGTATTCACCCTTACTGGCTCCAGGTGTGAGTCAGTGATATTGCCTTCTGACTGCAGGCTGAGTCAGACCTTATTCCTCATTGGATCAAGATCCTGAGTTCCTGTTCCTGTTTCCAGCTGAGACTTCTAATGGCTAAAGCCTAGTCTCCAGCACAGTGGTTTAGCATTGCAACCTATTATTTCTGGTAGCAGGCTTGCTGGCTATTACCCTGTGCTTATTCCTATTGTATATATTGTATATATCCTCTTTATGTCATTTGTTAATAAACTGCATTAACTAAACGGTACTGACTCCTGAACGTCTCTGGGTAACCGTGACAATCCCCCAGAAAACCACGTACTGCTGCCACCATGGCCTTTTTCCATTCTGCTAAGGCCACATGATGTCAAGATTGAAAACTTAATAAAATAATGAATTCCCCCTCCCACCAGCTTAGTGTATTCAGTGGGATGGAATGGCTGCAGATGTTCCCTGGCACCCTGAATTCAATTACTTTTCATCACATTGCCATGTGTGTTCAGTGCACCACACAATATGTAATGGGCGGAAGCGAACTGCCATATCCGCACATTTACAGACTTACTATCAGCTGGTGGAGGAGGTAACAGAGGTAAAATTTGTATGCCAGAGGAAGAGGATGCTGATGGTGCTGCGGTTGGGAAACTGGATACATTTTCATGCTCCTGGGTCCCAGAATTAGAAGATGATGAAGACGCAGGTGTTATGCTCAACATCAAACTTCCATGCTATGAGATTTTCTCTCCCATTCTTTGTGCCTTCATGGAAAAACAAGGGGCACAGTAACAGTGGATCCCAATTTCATTTTTGGGTGTTTGGCTTTCACATATTTAACATGAACATCAAGTTATTTATGTTGCATGTGCTTAATGAGGGAAGATGTGCCAAGGTGTATCTTCTCCCTTCCACTTTTCAGTACCTAATCACACACAGTGCACAGTGCAGTCACCGATAACAGCACTGTGCCTGCCCCAAGGGAAAAGTATTTCCATACCCATGATTTCAGTGAGGGGAGCCGTGCCTTTCTTCTTCTCCAGAATCACCTTCACTGGTTGGGACCAAGAATATTTGTGACAAGTGGAGCCTGTCCTAATCCTATATCACTACTGGAAGAACCAAGTCCCATTGTGGTGACATTGGTCTATGGTACACTACTCTGCTCATCATCATCCAGTTGCTGCAAAACATTAATGTATGTCTTTAATGAATAGGCATCAGGAATTACAACAGCAGCAAACTCCTGAATGTCATTGATGGTGCTGGCGGTGGTGATGCCCATACCCATTCCCTATTGTTTTCCACGAAAACTGCTCTCATGAGAAAAGTGTAAAATCTTGCTTTTTATGCAAAAATTCCCATGGGAACAAAACGGGACTTTTTACCCATCCCTAGTTGTATCTGGTGTGTGTATGTTGAGACTGGTTATTTGTAAGTTTTTCTCCTCCTGCCCGAATTCTGTTTGGGATAATTTCATTCATGTTCATACAGTCAGAAAGCAAAATGTTCAGCTTTTGAATCATGAATGAAGCTTCATCATACTATATATTTAATAGACTGAGGTGTTCCTGTGGTACTACTGTAAGAATTAGACATTGCAATAAAACTAGCAGTAGGTTTCAGTGGTGCTGAACTTCATAGAAAAACGAAAGCACTCATAGGTCTGGTTGGATGTGGACCTGTATTGCTGCTTATATAAAAAATAGTGAATGTGACCGGGTGGAGGATGGACTTAAAAGCAGTGATGATGATGATGGTGGTGACCAAGTCGATGAGTCAGACTTTTTCAAATTGATCTCTCAAAGAGTTTGTAAACAGGTGTATTGTTCCTTTGCAGCAGTGAACAATTGAGCCTTTTCCTTTCAGGTAATTTCTTGATATACCATCATTACCCTTACTCTGTATTTTATCTGTATTAGAAGAAAGAGAGGACTGTGGAGGGACATATTCTAAGTCATGATTATCATAAATTATTAGGTCATCATCCATTTTCTCTACACTACTTTCATATTCTTCTAAGTGTTTTTGAAATCTGAAACAGTTTATCTTTACATTTCCCCTAGGGTGACTTATAGAACATTGACCACTAGTTTGTAATGGGGTGTTACTGTTACTGATAATTCCTCCTCTGTTCTGGCAACAACATAATTCTTAGTGTTGTTAATAGTTTTAACATAACTTATCATATCACTTTTACAAACAGACTTCTCAGGAGGAGGAGGAGGATCAGCATCATTTATTGAACAAGCTGCAGAAAACATGCTTGCAGTCAGTTTTTGTAGAAAGACTTTACTAACTTCAACATATCCATGGAGTACTCATGCTCCTTACAACTGCCCCTAGGATATTTTTTGGACATACTGATAGTAGTGTTTATTTTTCATGTAAAGTACACTATAGAGCTGTTTGGGTGTGTTGAGTAATTTTTGTTCATCTGAAAAGAATGTATGCCTTAAAGGGATAGTAATGTTTCACAAAAACAGCAGCTCCAATTAATCTTCATAGTATTTGGGCCATGGAGAGTGTTATTTCAATACTGCCAGAGTTGTGGTTCAAGAGTAATTGAATGATAAAGTTTCCCCCTCCCACCCCTTTTACCTAGTGTAAGCCATTTCTTCTCAGATTTGGAATCTGGTTGCTAGACCAGACAGATATCAGCAGGGGGCAATCTTCTTCCTGTGAGAACAATGAAACCCCTGCCCCCCTTGACAAGTTTTTCAGGTTTTTCCCTTATCTTAATTGAAGATTGTCCCTCTCTGCAATCTACCTTGGCACCTCCCTTCTGCTCTGGCTGAGCAGTGTTACATCAGTAAAAGGGGTGGGAGGGGGATACTTTATCATTCAGTTACTCTGGAAGTACAACTCTGACAGAATTAAAATAACACTCTCCAAGGTCCAAATACTGTGATGATTAATTAAAGCTGCTTATATTATGAAACATTACTATCCCTTTAATGGAGTGTCTATAGAATGAGCCTACAGACCATTAACTTTTTTTAGTTCCACAAAGGTGCAGCTCACTCCATCAGGATTTAAAGGGTTAAAGATGGCCAATATGCTTTCGCAGTAATCTCATTGCCTAAAAACATAGTTAATGTATTGTATGACATTTACAATATTTGAAAGAGCACTTTTTTCCACTCATTTCTTTTTTTTCCTTTTTTTACAGTGCATGTACCTATGGTAAAAATTTGGAGCTGGTAAAATTTCTTCTTGATCAAAATGTTTTAAACATAAATCACCAAGGTAGAGATGGACATACAGGTAATTAACATACAGTACATACATAACACCAATTAATTTTAGTTTGTTCATAAGCATAAGGTTATGAACCAGTAGGTGCAAAAAGATCATAGAATTTAAAGAAATAGTTATTTTCATTATTTTAGTTGCAATTATCAAGACACTTTACATGATGGCTTTTAATTTATATATATCTGTTCTGTATCAGCTATTTCAATAATTCCTTTTGTTTTACTTTCAGTGACATGATAACTCTCTCTGTCTTTGTAGTCTGTAAAGTAACAATTTGTGACTCAATTGTTTCTACCAAAGGATCATAAGAACTGACCCTCTGTTTACCATTCTCTGTTTACTCTATTCTCTGTTCAGCTGAACAGCCGGTACAAGAGAATAGCTAATGTGAAGCACACAGTGCTTATGATCCTTTACAGATACAATTGAATTGAAGACCTTCTTTACATACAATTGGTAGAGGGAGTTTCTATCAATGAAAATGGGTGTTAGATAAAAAACTGAAATATATGGCAAACACATACACAAAAGTAAAGGGATAGTAATACGCACTATGTTAAAAAAATATGTGTTGTAGGTACGGTTTATCCTCCTGAGGAAAACAAGGGTACACCCATTGCTGAAACTGTACAGTGGCGCTGTTGCTACACCATCCTCTAGACAGCACTGGTCAGTTGACCATAAATCACAATAGGATGGTGTAGCAACAGTACTACTGTACAATTTCAGGCCACTGTGCTACTGCACCTAAAAAAAATCAAGTTTGAGCTATAATAACTTTTGAATAAAACACTTTCAGCTAGAAATATATAGGTTAAATACATTAATGTACTTCTAAAATAATGGATTCTTCAGAGATATCATGGAAATTCATTACAGAATGCAAATGTTATCTCTCATATTGTTATGGGCAGCCGGAGGGTGAGTATATGGAGTTAAAGGAATAATAAACATATTTTTTTAATTGAAAAAAGTAAATATATACACCCCCATTGCTGGGAGGTTTTTCACTCAAAAAGAATCCATCTTGTCCTCTCCTCTGCTTCAACAGGTGCAAGTGTACTCTCAACTGGAAGATGGAATAAACACCCTTTTTCAAGTGATGTTGCTACTGAGATTATTAACATCTGGAGATCACCTTACAGTCTTTAGGGCATATTTACTAGGGTCTGAGTGGTGGCAAGGGGAGTAAAAATAGCCCCTATCTTCCACCACAGCCCCAAAAGGAAATTTGAAAAGGGGAGGATATTCCTTAGAGTCTTGCCAACACAGCACATTATCACCTGGTAATAGTAATTAGGGCACAGTCAATAGGTAGTATGAGGAGGGCAATAAAGACCCTCCCATCCACCCCAGTTCCACTACTCCTCTTGCAAACTAGAGCTTACACTTGCTTACCATATCTCTTTTGAGACATTTTACTGTAGGTGTGATACTTAAATAATATTGATACAAAATGTTTTCCAAAAAATATATATGTTGTGAAGTTCTGTGAGTTTCTGGAACCCCCTTCAATATGTCAGTCCATATTAATGACATACCATTTTTCTCTGGAGTGCAGTATATGCTAAATATAGAAGGAAATTCTACTATTTTCAAACATTTTATTTTAAATAAAAATCCTATACTGAAAACTTCTGGAAATATTATGACCCCAAGAGTTTGGGTTGATTGGCAATATACATTTGAAAGTTGAGTGATCTATGAAAATATAGGAACACAGGGCGATTTTATAACACAGTGGTTGAGGCATTAAAGGGATAAAATGTTTCACAAAAACAGCAGCTCCAATTAATCTTCATAGTATTTGAACCATAGTGTTATTTCAGTACTGTCAGAGTTGTAGTTCAAGAGTAATTGAATGATAAAGTTTCCCCCTCCCACCCCTTTTACCTAATGTAACACTGCTCACCTCAGATGTGGAATCTGGTTGCTTGACCAGACAGATAACAGCAAGGGACAATCTTCTTACTGCGAGAACAATGAAAACCCTGCCACCCATTGACAGGTTTTTCTGGTTTTCCCTTATCTTAAATTCCCTTTTACCTAGTGTAACACTGCTCACCTCAGATGTGGAATATGGTTGCTTGACCAGAAAGATAACAGCAAGGGACAATCTTCTTACTGCGAGAACAATGACAACCCTGCCCCCATTGACAGGTTTTTCAGGTTTTCCCTTATCTTAATTGAAGATTTCCCTCTCTGCAATCTGCCTGGACACCTTCCTGCTGCTCTGAGCTGAGCAGTGTTATATCAGTAAAAGTGGTGGGAAGGGGATACTTTATCATTCAATTACTCTTGAATTACAACTCTGACAGAATTGAAATAACACTCTCCAAGGCCCAAATACTATGACCTGCATTTATTATGAAACATTACTATCCCTTTAAAGGTTGATGAAAACGATTTGCCCCAGGTAGCCTGCCCTTCACCCATATACATAAACTTAGACTTTAATCCTGAGAATAACCTTATACCTTCAATTATATCTTAAAACTCTATTAGCCCCTACCATTTCAGTGGGAGGCTATTCTATGCATCTGTTATCCTCTGAGTTTTATTGCAGGAATGCAACTAATTTGGTTCCTAAAAATAGTAGTAATATTCCTTGGGATTATCTAATTTTATGTTTTTAATTTTAAGATTATGTTGTGAAAGGTTACATTCTGTTCTCTATCCTTTTGTATGAATTTTGTTTGAGGCTATCCCTCAAATTAACTCTTTTCATTTGGCAGAACACATATTACACATCTGTCTTAAAATAAACATCATAATGTCCTTTCACCACATTGATATTTGCTTCATAATATATTTCTCCTTGGAAGAATATCAATTCTGACTTTATGTTTATTTTGTGCAATTCTATTACACACATGTAACATAAATTTTACTCGAAGTGACTAGTTCTTTCCACAAATGTTTCAGGATTACACTGTGCTTGTTATCATGGTCATATACGTCTGGTTCAGTTTCTATTGGACAGTGGAGCAGATATGAATCTGGTTGCCTGTGATCCCAGCAGATCTAGTGGTGAAAAAGATGAGCAGACTTGTCTTATGTGGGCTTATGAAAAAGGTATACAAAAATTCACTTCATGAGAAATAATAGGTGGCCTGATTATCTTATACATGCTTTCTAAGGGTCATAACATTCTATAAAAAATAATTTCCTTTATTTAATTTTATATTTATATGTGTGTGTTTGTATGTGTGTTAACATTTTCCGAGACATTGAGAACAATATTATATATATATATATATATATATATATATATATATATATATATATGTGTGTGTTAACATTTTCCAAGACACTGAGAACAACATATATATGTGTTAACATTTTCTGAGACACTGAGACCAATATACTAAGAAGTACTTGAGCAATTCTAGGACAAACTGCACCATATGGACAAATAAAAATTCTTATCAGTTTAAATAAGATTTTTAACTCCTTGGATGCTAGATAGGTCTCCAGTACACAAAGGCATAACTAGAAGCCTCCGGGCCCTGGTGCAAGAAGTCCCACGGGCCCCCCCACCACATTGGCCCCCCTTGACCACATTGACCCCCTCCACAATGCTCCTCAATCTTCTCAATGCACCATCTCTTACCTTCCTGGAGCTCCCGCGGTCCTCTTAGTAATGCAGAGCGCTGGGAGATGATGTCATCTCCCAGCACTCTGCATTACTAGATCGCAGGAAGGAGATTGCGGGTGCCAGGCGAAGGGGTCGCAGGGGGCGGCCGGGCCCCTGGAGTGATGGGCCCTGTCGCAGGTGCGACCCCTGCGACTCCTATAATTACGCCACTGCCAGTACATTACAAAGCCTTAAAGGGCTTAAAAGCCCCATTTAAATTAATTTGAATGTTTATGTGTTCACTGTGGAACAGCTGGATTGACTCGGAATTGCTTCAGTTAGTCTTAGTATATCATCCTCAATATATTTAAAAATGTGAAATATTGATAGAATGGTGGAGACATGGATTGGACATACAATTTAATGTAATTATTTTTTCCTTCTCTGACAGTAGTTCAAATATATATTTTCTCTGCCAGAGGCAAAATGGAAGGTCAGACTGCATTAATCATAAATAAATATTATGAATGCAATTTTATATGTCATTCAATTTGAACAAGTCATAAGACACTGAAGGACTATTTTCTTTGAATTGCCATATGCCACTGTTTTCCCATGAGAGGCCTGTTTGTTCTTCTTGAACAAACAATATATCCATAGACCAGGTTAGCTCTGCTATCAAACGGAGTCTTATTTCTTACTGATTTATTCTCATGTAAGAGTGTAGTCCAATGATAAAGAATATCATAATTAACCATCTGAATGCCAGAGGGGTATGCAATGCTTTGCATACCCCACTGTCACTCAAAGGGATAAACAGATGCAACAGACTTATGTTTTGGTGAGTAACATAAAAACTCAAAAACTAGAAGACAAAAAGAAGAGAAAAACAACACAAGATCAAAGTACAGTGGGGTTATTCACAAAAGTGTGATAAAGACGTGATAAAGTGGAGATGACTTCTCCAGTGATATCACTTCTCCAATTCTGTTTTTCTATGGTGCCTATGCACTATGATCTCCAAAACTGGAAAAGTCTTAGTGCATAGACTTAGTGCATAGACTCCGTTGAATAACATAGGAATTGGAGAAGTGATATCACTGGAGAAGTCATCTCTACTTTATCACCTCTTTATCACACCTTAGCAAATTTCCCCCCAATGGCTTAGTGCAACAGCTACTTGGATAAATGCACTCATCACTGGGTAATCAAATCTTGGAGAGGCAATACATGCCTCAATGAATGCATCTAATCAAAAGATGGCTCCAGTCTCCTGTATAGACAATTTTCTATTTTGGTTCACCTTGCAGGCTTTTCATCTAAGACAGCAATAGTGGGGAAAAGAAATCAAAGGGAGGTGGCATTATAAAAGGAAAAAGGCAAAATCTGCTTACCCCACAAAAGGGCAGTGGAGATGGGCAGGAGGCCCTGTCTTGCCTCTCAGTTTGTATCACCCATAGTAGAACCAACTGAAGGTCATCTTAAAAAGCAGGATATCCTCCGCAGCTCTTCTCCAGGGGATCCCGTCAGAGTGTTAATCCTTGACAGCTCTTCCCTTTAGAACTCATGCCACACAGACCGACAAAAAGTGAAAGTACTGGTGCAGTGCTTTAGAATTGCCCCACCACCCAGAACAGATACTTGTTTGATGACAAATTCAGATCATCCCTTCTCCATAGGAAAGTCATTCAAGAGCTGTCCCTCTCTTACTCCTTAGGATTCCTCCTACTCAACCTTATAACCATTTTGAAGAGGAGACACAGTCCTCTATAGTGGACTGTGTCTCCTTCTCCTCATAATGGCTATACATTTGGGCATAATTGGAATGAGGATTATGTAGAGTGAAACCTTCTGCAGCAGGGTGAGAGGAATCAGAGAGGGACTTCATATAGAGAACCATACTTGAAGGGCTTTTCTAAATTTGTCATCAAGCAAATACCTGTCCTCAGTGGTGGGGCAATCTCTCTTTGTCACTTGAGCTCAAAGGGCAAGAGTTCTCTAGGACTGAGTGACACCCTCCCCTGGAGAGGGGCTGTAGAAGATACCTTGCCTCTTAAGATTATCTTCTTTTGATTCTGCTGTTTGTGTTACAGTGTGAGAGGCCATAGAAAGCCTCATACTCAAGTGAGTACCAGCCCTTTGAAAGAGAGGGGAATTTCACCATTCCATTCTCTTTGATTACCTTTGTTTTCCTCTTACCTCAGATCAGTAGGTGAATGAAAACTGAATATACAGGAGATTTTAGCTATCTTTAATTTAGATGCCTTCATTGATGCATATATGGACTTTCCAAAATGTGAGTACTAAATGCATTTATTTATCAATGTAGTCGACTAAACACATTTGGTGTTGTGTCTTTCTTTTTTGGTCCTTTTGTCTTCTGTTAATTCATCCTAATTTATTTTATGTTCTAGAGTTAAGTTAAACTGGTGGAATTTTGAGGCACCAACTGCACCATTAGGGACAAATAGAAATCAGCACTGAAATTCAAGGGGTTAAAAGAATTCATTTAAAACAATTTGAATTTGGGTAAACTTTTAGTTGTTCTCAGTGGTGTCATTGATTTACTTCAGAATTGCACCGGTTTAGCTTCTTGAATACAGCCCCAAGTTCCAATTATCAGGTGAAATCGGTCATGCACAGTGTGCAGAAAGCCTTTCCTTGCTGTTGTCTCCATATGCACCAAGAATTAAGTATTAGTGATAATGTGCCATTGCTTAATTCATGTCCATATGGATTCAAGGGCAAAGGTTCAAGAGGGGTTGAAAATGATCTATGTGGCATATGCATATGGGTAAACGTGGAGCAATTCTGGGATAAACCAATTGCACCAGAGGGAACAAATAAAAAGTCTGTTTTATTTAGATTGGGCTTTTAAGCCACAGATTGCTAGAGTGATGACCTCTCTAGCAGTCTAGTCGTTAAAAAAAGCCACATTTAACCCTCTGAGTGCCAGAGGAGTACACAAAGCATTGCATTGTGTACCCCTCTGGCACTCAGAGGGTTAAAGTAGACTTATCACATTGAATGACATTTTCAGTTCAGTGTGTCATGTTAACCACAATTCCAGCAGATGTATAGTGTAGGAGATTCACACTTTTATTCATGAGAAAAGTGAAAGTGAAAATGTCCTGGTTCTGCACAGAGCTTTATTAGCATATCAAACATCACTGAAACCTTCCTTAGTGTATGCCACATCACATAAATGGCTTCATTAGCATATGAAAAGTCACTGGAAAGCTTAATTACCATATAAAATGTCTCTGGTACCGCACAGGTACTGCAATTAGTATACATTAACATATGGTGTCAAGCAAGAATATCTCCTTAACTGTACATTTGCAGGTCTTTTGGCTAACATGACACATACGCAGTTTTTAATGTGGTTATCAAATATGCAAACATGAATTAAAGGGATTGTAATGTCTCATGCTAATTGAAGGTTTGTTCATTTCTTATACTTTGTCAATGGTGCACATTGTTATGACAATGATCTACTTGGTCTAGTTCATGTGTAGTTTTATTATAAAGTTTCCTCCCCCCGCCCTTTTACATGTCAAGCAGCCTCCCCGCAGATCTAAAGTCTGATCACCGGACTGGACAGATCGCAATGAGGGACAATCTTCTGTCTTTCAGTATAAGGAAAACCCTGACCCCCTTGACAAAGGAGGGCAGGATTTTCCTTATACCGACAGAAGATTGTCTAGACCAGCTCTCTGATCTGAAGACAGAAGATTGATGTATGTAAAAGGGGCAGGAGGGGGAACTTTATAATAAAATTACACATGATCTAGACCAAATAGAACATGGTCATAATGCTCTGCACTGTTGACAACGTATAAGGAATGAGCAAACCTTAATTTAACATTAGGCATTACTATCCTTTTAAGGTGAAAGGCCCACTTTAAATAAATGGCAGTTTTGATTTATTCTCTTTGGTGCTGTTGGTTCACCCTGAAATGCTCCACTTTTATCTTTATGCATATGCCCAATAATATAATGATCTTATCTACATCTCCCTCACAGTCCTAAGTAGATGGGGCAGTTAGCCATAAGAATGCATGAGCCTGCATAAACCTTATACAATGAGAGCTGTGTGCATTGCATTGTGTAGAAATGTGTTGCGTGTCACTTTGGACCCTAAAGGGCTAAGATTATCATGTGCAGTGGGCGATGTCCTGTAGTCCTGCTAACAACTGGAGTAATTATGGGGCAAACCATCTACATTGTAGGGAACAAATCATTTTATTTGATTTAAATGGGGCAGGTCTGTGGGACCTCAAACTCTGCTCACTGCTCATTGTAATCTTAACCCTTTAAGAGCCAGAGAGTGTGAAAATGGCTCAATTTGGAAAAAAAGAAATCTGTGCTATGTCTCCTTTAAGAGAATGGGTGCTAAGTAATACAGGAAATAAATGTTAGGTACATTAACTTACTGTATACTTCAGGAAGACAAAACTATGTGCATAGATGATGGGGATTTACAAGTAAGATTGAAAGAAAGACAAAGATAAAGGAGGCTGAGCGGAATTAACCCTTTGGGTGGCAGAGGTGTGTCAAACGCATTGCAAAGCAACACGTTACACACATCTCTGGCACTCAAAGGGTTAAATTATTTACCTAATTTTATTCATTCATATTTTTGTTGTCTATTACTAGACACGTATTAAGAATCACAATGATTGCACATTAGTTGAAAAGCATTTAATATTCCTGCCATAAGGTGTGTAATGACATGTTAAAATCACCTAGAAAATCCTTTCTGCTTATTTTCCAGGTCATGATGGAATTGTAACACTGCTGAAACATTATAAGCGGCCTCAGGATGAATCTCCCTGTAATGAGTATTCACAACCTGGCGGAGGTACTTAGCATCAATATGTTCTATTTAAAATATATGTACCTCCTTCCTGAACATTAGTCTTAAGATGTGCCAGTACAAAAATGGCCAAAGGCTTTTTGTGAAATATGAATTAAAAGAGACATGATCATTAGTTTTAAAAAATGATAGAATACTTGCTAATCATTTGATGCACCTGTATTTTATTAAAATTATTACACATAGCACTACATTGTCAAACTGTATTTGATTAATCCTCCATATGTGGCTGTCTCACCTATAAGTACCTCCAAGGCATTTTAGATGGATTTTTTGTGCTAGCTATTATTTTAATTATATCCTTTTAGTTGAACATGGGGTTGTACTCAGGTATTCAGCTCAGTTAAATGTGTTTGTGGTATCCTGCTATATAGTTATATTTTCCATAGAGCAAATGATGTCATGCAGGAAGCAAGGAAACTGCTAGTGTGATAACTAGAAATTGCTGGGCACCAAGCAAAATTAGTGAATGGATCTTGAATACCCTCATCAACAACCATTAGTGCTGGGTTCCTTATTTAAAGCGATAGTAATGTTTCCTAATAAAAGCAGCTCTAATTAATCATCATAATATTTGGGCTTTGGAGAGTGTTATTTCAATTCTGTCAGAGTTGTAGTTCCAGAGTAATTCAATGACAAAGTGTCCACCTCCCGCCCCTTTTACTGATGTCACACTGTTCAGCCACAGCAGAAGGGAGGTGCCCAGGTAGACTGCAGAGAGGGACAATCTTCAATTAACATAAGGGAAAAACCTGAAAAGCTTGTCAAGGGGGGCAGGGATTTCATTGTTTTCATAGGAATGAGTGTCCCCTGCTGTTATCTGTCTGGTCTATGGACTGCATTCCACATCTGAGAAGAGATGGCTTATACTAGGTAAAAAGGGCGGGAAGGGAAACTTTGCTTGTGAATATCTCATAAACCATAAAGGTTTGAGAGATAAGACATATCATTCTTCATGTTTTTTTAATGCCTACAAAATAAAATAAAGTTAAAACGAAGTATTACTATCCCTTTAAAGATGCAGTGCCCCCACCTAAGGCAAAAGTGTGATGTACAGTAACATGTTAACCCTTTAAAGACCAGGGGGATATTCACTAATCAGTGTGAATGTTTTGCCCCAGATCTCCTCCACTTTTTTTTAACTAGTGGACCATTATGAGTTTGACTGTTTTTGAAAGCTATCAGTTAATGCCATTTCTTTTGCCAAGCGAGCCTAAGGCTGTTGCCGGGGCCATGGGAGGGAATAGGACTTTAGGCCCTGCTTAAGGGAGTCTGGGATATAAGTGCAGCCACAATCCTATCATTGCTATAGTTAGGTTGGCCACCTCGGATTTAGAGCTACAGCAAGGTCTAATGATCACTCTTTGTTCTAGATGGTTCCTATGTTTCAGTTCCATCACCACTTGGGAAGATTAAAAGCATGACGAAAGGTAAAGTATATTTAACAAGGATATCTAGCACATAATTCATGGGGGGGAATAGACTAGGCTAGGCTAAGAGGAGTCATGCCAGTGAGTGAAACCTCTTCAGTTCCTATGTTACTCAATGCAGCCTAAGTACCCAGATGTGGAATTGAAGAGATTTGTCTCACGTGACCTCACCTTAGTCTCACATGCCTCACCTTAGTGTATCTCCTTCATAGAAAGAATAAGGGGAATTGTTAATTAGATCATACTCATTTGTTTCATATTCATGCTATATTTATTGCTAAGGACCAGAGGGGTGGGCTGTAACACATGACTTCATATTGCTTTGTGCTACCCTTTGATCCTTAAAGAATTAATATTACTTTAGCTGTGTATATGATAGCCAGCATTTTAACATCTCAGTGCCTTTAGGCACTTATAGCATCAAAAATATTTCTGTTCGTCTGTATGTGTGTGTATTTAGACATATCTATATCTATATATATAATTCAAACCATTTTAGCTCTTTGCGACATATTTACAGATGTAAAGAGGAGCAATCCTGGAGCAAACAAACTGCATTATAGGACACACAAATTCCCACTACTTTAAATGGGGGGTTTTACCACTTGAATGCAAGGGAGATCTCCATCACATGGGGATTTTGTCCCATATAAGACAGTTGGTTTGTCCCAGAAATCTTTAGATTATTTAATATAGCCCAATATGTGCTATCATTTATTACCTGTGGTGACTACATGGATGGAACTAGAGATGAGAATGTTCTGACTCCTTCTGGAAATATCAGAATCTGAGCTCTAGATATATATTGTTTAAACCTATTCATGTTCAATTATCTAGCATATTACAATATACAGGATGGAATCAGACTAGAGAATGTCTTGCTATCTCTCCCCTGGTATACCAATATTATTCATATTAAATGGTAACTATGCTTTGGTATTTGCCCTTCAGAAGGTCAAATTCAGTTTTCCCTTTAAGATAAGCAAATGTCAGCACTGAAAATTAATGCGTAGGGCTGCATGGAGTATCTGTTGTTCCAATGCAGGCCTGTATAAGCAGTTCTCTTTTACTCTTTTAGTGCTAGGTTGCTCACATTAATGGGATCACTGGTTGCATCTTGTGGGTGCACACCCACTGAATTAGTATTGTCTGTGAGGGCAGTCACATTAGGCAGACCGATTCCATGACTGTCTTTGAGTGTCCAGCAATAAAACCAAACATGAGATTTACCAATCACAGAGTTCTGTTTTAGAGTTTGCATCCCATAGACACAAAGGTGATTGTCTAGTTTTAACACTTTGAGTGCCAGTGGTGTGCGTTGCATACCCCTCTGGCACTCAAAGGGTTAACAATTTCTACAGAAAGGGAAGTCTGTGACTTACGTCAGAGCATTTACCTGTAAAGTTCAGCCCCCTTCCCAGGAACAAGTGTCAGTTGTATAAATGAAAAACAGCTGATAGGTGCCCTTCTGAGGTTGCACAAGTTTGCACTTGTCTTTCTAAAATGTCATCTCCCATAGGAGCAGATTTAATAAAATATGAATGTGCCCTTTTAGATTTATGCAAATCAAACCAATCCCTTCAAATGTTCAGTCTGGGATTTCCTCCCAGGGTTGCCCAGAAACACTATTTCCCAGTCTAAATGCTGGCTTACAAACATGGTTGTTTGCAAATGACTTTCCCTGCATAACTACACTTAACATACCTTGGCATAAATATTGTAATAGGCTAATCCAAGCAGATTGTCATTAGAAATTCACTGTAACAGTGACAGATGCATTTAAGAATAAATAGCCAAGAAAACATGTCAGAGCATTTCATTTAGGCATGATTCCAATCTGTAATGAGCACAAATGACCAGATTTAAGAGGTAAGTCATTCTGTTTCCCACTGAAAGTCTTACCGAGCTACTTGTTTTATAACTCTCTTACAGAAAAAGCAGACGTGCTTCTCCTGCGTGCTAGCCTTCCCTCTCATTTTCACCTTCAGATGTCCGAAATAGAATTTCACGAAATAATTGGATCAGGTGAAAGAAAAGTTTTATATATTCTTACTTAATTTTTTTCATGAACAAATCATATAAAACAGGCTTTTTATGTTTTGCAGGCTCATTTGGAAAAGTGTATAAAGGCATATGCAGGAACAAAATTGTTGCAATCAAAAGGTAAACCTGAAAAAAATAACATTATTGTAAAAAGCTTCATTACAATTTTATCTTTTGACACCTGAACTCATATTTGAGGCAACCATATAAACACGGTACACATGGGAAAAAAACTGACAACATAATTGAAGTCTCCAGAGATGTAAATTGCACAGGTCAAATGGAAGAGGCCTTCCTGATTTTGATTCTGTAAAAAACATTATGTACAATCTAAAAAGACTAGATTAAATATGTTTCACAACATAACGGGGGAGATGCATAAGATTCAATATGTTCTGAATTTTGTTTTGTTTTGGTGGTGTAGCGTGAGCACTTCCCCTTGATAAATAAGACATACTTTGCCATATGCACTAGGAATTTGCACTTGTTCAGTGGCAGGGGTAGAGACATAGTCATTAGCAGATGATGTTGGTATAAATCTCTTCTGCATGTCATAACTGGAATGATATAATTCTGCAGTCACGTTAATAACCAGAATGCATACCTGGGAACTCTTAGGGTTTGACCCTGAGACTCAGGGTTTTGAACCAAATCTCAGGGTCTTGGGCTGAAGGGCCAAATTCCCAGTGTGAGAGAGTCCAGTGTTTCCTGCTATGTGATTTACACCAATTTACTACTCATCCAGTATCTAAATTAGTGACATTTCTACCAGAACATCAGAGGGAGAAGTCCTGTTTGTCTTGTGAGTGTTTAAGAAGTGATATCTCGGAAACTGTATCATGTTAAAGATTCTTTGTTGACTGACTGGATCATTTCTGGATGATGACAAAGCTCATAGAATCTACATTCTTGGGAGTGTTAAAGGGTAATATTTCAAAGATCTGAGGGTGAGCTTATTTTCAAAGTTCCCAGGAATGCCAGGTTGATTTCAAATTCAGGGGTGAAACTACTGACAGTACAGCCAGTGTAAGGCACTGAGGCCTGCAAGCAAATGAGAACCTGTTGATAAGATTCCCGTCCTTATTCCTGGGCACTTTAAATGGTGCCAATAAGATGTGATGAGCTGCAAGTTTGAACTTACTGTCCCCAGAATGCCACAGAACACAATGTGGTAAGTCTCATAACTGCAATGTGTTGTAACACAGAAATCACATCAGGGAGCAGTGGTTAGAATTTTTTGGCCACAAGACTCAGTGTGATGTGTACTGACGAGTGTCAGCAAATCGAAAACTGCTTCCCCCTGGATTTTTCTTTACCACACCTGAAGCTCGATTAGTTGGCAAGGGTCCATGGGAAAGAAACATGAGCAGAGGCATAGGAATATCTCAAGGAATCCCCCAAGATGGTAAAGTGCCTTTTGCCTTATGTACAGAAAGGAGCCATCAGCTCTGAAATTTCAGTGTTGTCACTCACAATTACTCACTCACAATATATATCATCAATTCAGTGTACATAGAAGCACATCAGGAATGCTGGGTGATGAAGCATTGGTATTGGGGATTATCCAGTTCTGTACAGGAAATGACTGTCTCTCAAAGAGTTTTATGGAAAGCAAAACTTGCTGTTTAATTTTGTCACTAACCAATAGACTTTATCCAAGTAAAGGGTCTTAGATTACAGTACAAACTAGTGTCCAAAATATATATTTTTTTAAATAATGCACTCTATGGGAGAGTTTGTGCCACTGTGTTTAGATCCCCAAAACAAAACAATTATTTAACCCCTTAAGGACCCATGACGGTCTAAGACCGTCATGGCTTGTTTTCCGTTAAGGACCCATGATGGTCCTGGACTGTCATGGAATTCCAGGCTCCCCGCGCGGTTGCACGCCGTTCAGTGGAGTCCGGAATCGGATTCAAGAAAAAAAAATGGTCTGTGGTCCTTAAGTGATAGCCACGTGCGCGCGCAGCCAGTTCATAAGAGGTTCAATTAAATATCTCCAATTGTGGGGGCACCCTTGTTTTATTTAGCAGGAAAAGCCCTGAAAAAATAAGGGGATTGTTGGTACTTAAATAAATGCTTTTCTCTTAGTCCATGTGTGACACATTAACCAAGTGGTGAAGTTCCTTCAACAACAGAAGCATAAGATAGGGAGACCCCTGAAAAGAGAACACAAATGACCCCCCCATCCCCCACCCCAAGCTCAAACCAGTGTTTTTTCTCTGTGAGGGAAGTCCTGTGTTCCACATGTACTGATATTTACTACTAACCAAAGAACATAAACCAACATTGTCCAACAGGAATCAGGAAGGATACCCACACAGACCCAAAAGCCTGTATAACCATCCATCCAAAGACTGCTTCAGCTGAAGGCAACATATTAACCCTTTGAGTGTCAGATGGATGCACAACACATTGCTTTAACACGGTGAAGTTTGAAAAACATGCAAAGGGACATCCATGCCTCCGCTTTACACAACTGCTCAGCAGAGACCTGATTCTTGTAGGCACAATAAGCACCCACTGATCTGGTGGGATGCACTGTAACCCAAAAGGGTACTCACTTCTTCTACAGAACATATACCTGGTGACTGATGTCCTTGATCCAAAGGTCTACTGTCACCTTAGATGCAGCCCATCCCACAAGCAGGCCCTGAGTAATGACAAGAAGGGAATCAGATTTCCAAAAGGGTGGTGCACAATGAACATAGTACTTCAAGCACCTGACTACATCCAAAAGATGAAGCTCCTCTCTTTTCTATTAGATGGAGATGGACAGAAATATAAGAATAATTTCCTGGTTGATGTGAAAATCCAAAACAACTTTAGGGAGAGACCTATAGGAGTCCTCAGAACTAACGTGGCAGGATGAAAGACCAAGAAAGTAGGCTTACAAGACAATGGATGCAGGATGACATTTCGCCAAATCAAGACTTGAGCATCAGAAGACGCAGGAGAGCCAAAGACAAAGATTCAAAAGTAGCCTTCTGAAGTACTCATAGAACCAGGCTTAAATCACATGACGGGGATTACAAAAAACATGAGCCAGGAGACAAAGAGAGAGAAAGAAAAGGACTGGAGAAAAGGAGAGAAAGAGCCAAAATCTGAATTTTAATAGAGCTAAGACCTAGCCCTTTCTGGGGATAATCTTGAAGTGGTGCAGGCTGAGAATCTCCACCTAAGAGAGCTCTTTTTACAAATGTTCTGCTCTCTTGGGGGGAACTTCACCCCTTGGTTTCTGTGTTCCACATAGGAAGAATTAAAAAAACACAGCTCACTGATCTTTTCATTATTCTGATGAAATGATTACTAAAGTACAAACAATGACTAGTTGTGTATCAATCATCACTGTATTTATTGACATGTTCTTGCCCTGTTTCCATTAGATACAGAGCAAACACATACTGCTCCAAGTCAGACGTGGATATGTTTTGCCGTGAAGTCTCCATTCTATGTCGACTCAATCATCCATGTGTCATTCAGTTTGTTGGAGCTTGCCTAGATGACCCAAGCCAGTTTGCCATTGTAACGCAATATGTATCTGGGGGTTCTCTCTTTTCCCTGCTGCATGAACAGAAAAGGTAAATTTATGTTTTAGGAAATGACAGTAAGTCTGAATTATGCATTTAGAGTTAAATCCCCCACTTGTAGTCTACCCCTGATTAACACATTAATTAAAAACCCAATTAAATATACAACAGCCTTACTGATATGGCAAATAGTATTTGAACATCTTAAATAATGCAGGTGAAGCTTTCTTTCTGAAACTTCATATTTTGTCAAAAACAATTGCTTTTTTTAACAATACTAGTGTTGAGCGAGCGTGCTCGGCCGATGCTCGGATCGGCTCGAGCATCGCTCTGCTCGGCACATGGCGGTACTCGTCGAGTACCGCCATGTGCTCTCCCGCCATGTTCGGGTGGCGGGGATCTGTGCCGGAAGAGGCACAGATCAGAAGACGCTCCGCTGGACCACCAGGGACTGGAGGTACAGGGGTATTGCGGAGATGAAGGGGGCATAGCGGAGATGAAGGGGGACATTGTGGAAGAGGGGCATAGACTCTATGCCCCTCTTCCACAATGTCCCCCTTCATCTCCGCTATGCCCCTCTTCCACAATGTCCCCCTTCATCTCCGCTATGCCCCTCTTCCACAATGTCCCCCTTCATCTCCGCTATGCCCCTCTTCCACAATGTCCCCCTTCATCTCCTCTATGGCATAGAGGAGATGAAGGGGGACATTGTGGAAGAGGGGCATAGCGGAGATGAAGGGGGACATTGTGGAAGAGGGGCATAGCGGAGATGAAGGGGGACATTGTGGAAGAGGGGCATAGCGGAGATGAAGGGGGACATTGCGGAGATGAAGGGGGACATTGCGGAGATGAAGGGGGCATAGCGGAGATGAAGGGGGGCATTGACCAGGCACCCTCCCCTCATCAGAGCAGAGGGTGCCTGGTGAAATGCTCGTGTCGCCCCATGCTTTTCAATGGGGCTCGGGTGCTCGGCCGAGCACTCGAGCCTCAGGGGGTGCTCGGTCAGAGCACCCGAGCACCCGAGCATCGGGGTGCTCGCTCAGCACTAAACAATACCAATAGGCTGGTGTACTGTAACGAACTGGAACCATTCTAAAGCAAACCAACTGTAATACAGCCCTTTGAGTGCTAGAATAGTACACAATGCATTACAAAGCAATGTATTGCATACCCCTCTGTCACTCAGAGGGAAAGGGGGCAAATAGAACTTGGCCATTTATTAAAATGGGGCTTTTAACCCTGTAGATGCTAGAGGTCTCCAGTGCTTGGGACACACTGGAACATGTATACATAAAAACAGAATTGTACTGATTCTGGAGCAAGCCAGCTGCACCACAGCAACAAACAAAAATGCTCTTTAACTCCTTAACGACCTTGTGAAGTGCCAGGACCATCACAGTTTTTTTTTTGCCTGTAAGGACTGGTGAAGGTCCTGGCACATCACATGATTTTTACTTACAGTGCTCCTGTGGGAGTAAAAATGGTATCTGCCCCAGAACAGTCTCTCTGAGCCCCCCGTTCTGCTCTCCAGTACACATCACAGATCACTTGTGCCGGTGTGTCAGAATAAATCATATTGGTCCTTAAGGGAAGGTAACTTCTTGGGACCAGTAGTCTTTAAGGGGTTAATTTAAATAGGGTTTTAAGTCCTTGAATGCTACATTCTAAGGGTTAAGAGACACATTTTTAATCAATTATATTGTTACTAGTTGAAGAGCCCATTACACGGGCCACAGTGCCACTGCCAGCCGGTCGCGGGGCAGTCATGCACAGTTGAGACTGCCCACTCCGCGGCTGATACAGTGCCAACCGGTTGCGGTGCAGTCATGCTCAGTATAGAGTGCCCGCTTCTCAGATGATACAGATCTGGATGCTCCTTCGGAGCGCTCCGCTCTGTATCAGCCTCGTCACGGGCAGTCTCTACTGAGCATGACTGCAGCACACGCAGCAGTCTCTACTGTGCATGACTGCATCATTACAAACTTTCTAGCAAATTATTATATAGGATAGGTTTCTACTATGGTACCATTGTTTTGTTCCAGAATTGCTCCTGGTACTTAGTACATCATCCGCCTTTAAAAAAAAAAAAAAAAAAAAAATAGTTCTCTGCTTGTTTCAGAACATGTATTGAGCCTTAACAGAAATCAGCTGTTGGCAATGCCTTGAAAATAAACTGCACAATTTAACCATTTGAGTGCAAGACAGTTACACATTACAAGAGTCACAAGACTAAAATAAACATTACATGTGCAGGTGAATAAACACTGCTAATGGAAAAAAAGTACATTTCATAAAATGTTAAAAGCAATCTGGAGTGCATATTTGTTTATTTTAATCAGCCATTGGTATCTCGGTGCATTAACAGTAATAAATATCAAGGTACTTTATAGGGACTATAGAAAAGGAATGGGCAACACCAGGCTGTTACCTGCCTACAGCTACCATCATTCCAGACCAGCCACTGGCTGGTGAACTGAAGTAAATGAAATGAAAAGAAATGTATAAACTTTAACCCCTTTAAGGACCAGAGGGTTGTGCAACATTGTACTACCATAAAGGGTTAACTAGTTATTTCATAAATTAACTCTATTCCATAAGATACCTAATGCACAGCAGTTACAATATAAAATACAATACACTTTTTTTTATGATAAAAATATATATTATAGGTTTTTTGTCCCACCGAGTAAAACAGGATTATGGTGGGCTCTATGGAGATATTCCATGAGAACCAAAACACCCTGTGACATCTCCCTACTTGAAACAAAACAGTGACTATGGAGTAAAGCTGCTTAAGTAATGAAGACAAAGCAATGACTAGGTAATAGCTGTTGCCATTAAAGTTTTTTAAATATATATATATCACTGGGAATGTTTGCACTCACTGTTAATAGTAATACAGTGTGATCTGGGTGCACATCCAAAGTTAAATGAATAAGATGACACTCACAGGTGCTTGTTAGATGAAAGAAAAGTTGATGTTTATTGAATTGACGTTTCGGCCTTGCATTGTAGGGCTTTTTGAAGCTGACTAAAATAAGGGAACTCCCACTACAGCCAGTTGCTTTATTCAAAAGTTAGACCTGTTCAAATTGTCAAAAAGTGATGAATCTGTTACTATCACATCCTATTGACAACTGTAGTCAGTGACTCTACTGTTATTATCACATTCTGTGCTAGACCAGTTAGTGACTACTACATGTTGCTATATAATAAATGTTCTCCCATTGGTGTGAGTGTGTTTTTCTACACTGTAACTATGGCTGCTTATTTATTCTATGCAATAACCAGTTAAAGTGTAAAATGGTCCATTGTAATGATCAATAGCCTTTTTTGCCCTTCTGGAGGAGGAGTGTTCACAACAGTTGAGCACTTATTGAAGAGTAGTAAAATGTTACAATAGTGGTGGTAAACCTGAGGCTCTCCAGTCTCTATCTTCTCTCTACCATTCTCCTCAGCCTAATATTGGGTGTCTGAAGTTGTACTTTAATAGCTGGAGAGGAATATGTTGCACTCAGTGCATCTGAGTAGATCTTAAAGGGATAGTAACACTTAAAATGTAAAAAAAATATGTTGTAGGGTTTATCTCCCTGAGTAAAACAAGAGTACTCCCACTGCTGAAAGGTGTTTCATTCAAAAGTTATTAATTTTCAAAGTTGATTTTTTTAGGTGCAATATCACAGTGGCCTGAAATTATACAGTGGCGCTGTTGCTACACAATCCTATGGAGATGAGCTGTGGACAGTTGACAGAGCAGAAAATAGCTACCCAGCTATTAAACTACAACTCCAGTCAATTATGAGCTTTGCATAGGACTCCAAGGGTCAGATATACCCTGTGTTTCAGACTACAGTGCTATAAGCAGATGGTATATTATCTAGATCAGTGGTTCTCAACTCCTGTCCTCAGGACCCACTAACAGGCCAGGATTTGATGATTTCCTTGTTAGAGCACAGGTGAGTTAAGCAATGTGAATGCACCTCTGATCACCACACCTGTGCTCTAGCAGGGAAATCCCTAACTCCTGGCCTGTTAGTGGGTCCTGAGGACAGGAGTTGAGAACCATTGATCTAGATCATTTATTACCTCTCCCCTCTGCTCCACATCCATCACCACCCCTTCTCCATGTCCCTTTCTTCTCCTGCTTCATGTCCCTCTTTTGCCCCTGCTCCATGTCTCTTTCACTTATGCTCCATGCCCCTTTCTTCTCCCTGTTCCATGTACCTCTCCGTGCTTCACATCCTTTTTTCCATGCTCCAAGTAACTCTCTCTCCAACAAACTACAAATAATATAACGGAAGCACTACCAATCTTACAAATATGGTCTACCCATATCATCTACATATGGGGTGCTCATGATCTACCAAAATAGACATATAAACAAAAAAACAGAAAAAACAAAGTGTACATCTATATAGAGCACTGCGACCAGTAAAAAATTACCCACAGAAATCCTAAAATAAAATAATTTATTATATATAATAATAAAGCAGCACAGCAATCCCAAAATATCTGTATATGACCCCAGATACCCTTCACCTAATACAAAAATATACCTATAAATATCTAACAATAAAATACATCACAAGATGACCTATAAATATAAAGGAGCTAAATATGGCACCAGACATACTACAAAAATATGTCTAATATCCATAGCCAAGAAAAAATTGATCCACATATATGATGTCCAATCCAAAAATATGAAAAAAATGGAGAATGATGATAATGAATAATGAAATGGAGAATGATGAGATGAAATGATGACACTCAAATAACAATCATCGTTCATACCATGACTTGATTTTACAACGAATCTTCACCCTCTCATGGGTTACTATCCATCAGTCATCCAAATATATTCACACAAAACATATGGAGTAATGATATATGTTCAGATGATGAATGAACATTCATATATAATATGTATATGCGATCGAGTCTGGCTGGATAACAAATTCATAACGTCAAAATGATCACTCTCACCCGTCTTCGCCCTCACCTTGGGCATATAACAAAGCTAGCCATCAATTCTCATAATGACCAGCTACTTTGTGTGAATATATTTGGATGACTGATGGATAGTAACCCATGAGAGGGTGAAGATTCGTTGTAAAATCAAGTCATGGTATGAACGATGATTGTTATTTGAGTGTCATCATTTCATCTCATCATTCTCCATTTCATTATTCATTTTCATCATTCTCCATTTTTTTCATATTTTTGGATTGGACATCATATATGTGGATCAATTCTTGGCTATGGATATTAGACATATTTTTGTAGTATGTCTGGTGCCAGATTTAGCTCCTTTATATTTATAGGTCATCTTGTAATGTATTTTATTGTTAGATATTTATAGGTATATTTTTGTATTAGGTGAAGGGTATCTGGGGTCATATACAGATATTTTGGGATTGCTGTGCTGCTTTATTATTATATATAATAAATTATTTTATTTTAGGATTTCTGTGGGTAATTTTTTACTGGTCGCAGTGCTCTATATAGATGTACACTTTGTTTTTTTCTGTTTTTTTGTTTATATGTCTGTTTTTGTAGATCATGAGCACCCCATATGTAGATGATATGGGTAGACCATATTTGTAAGATTGGTAGTGCTTCCGTTATATTATTTGTAGTTTGTTGGAGAGAGAGTTACTTGGAGCATGGAAAAAAGGATGTGAAGCACGGAGAGGTACATGGAACAGGGAGAAGAAAGGGGCATGGAGCATAAGTGAAAGAGACATGGAGCAGGGGCAAAAGAGGGACATGAAGCAGGAGAAGAAAGGGACATGGAGAAGGGGTGGTGATGGATGTGGAGCAGAGGGGAGAGAGGGATGTGGAGCAGGGGGGAGAGAGAGATGGATCAGTGAGTTAGAGGGACATGGGAGAGGGAGACAGAGTAGGGGGGAGAGGGATATGGCACAGGGGAGAAGAGAGGAACATGGAGGAGGGGAGAGGGAGAGAGAGAGACAGAAAAGTGGATAAAATAAATATTTAGCAAGGAATTGGGTGAGAGAAGAAAATGAAAGATGTGGAGTAAAATACATGAAGTGGGGTGACATGGATCATGAAAGGGAGGGACACTGAACAAGTGAGAGAAAGGGACATGATGCAGGAGGGAGAGAGTAATATGGTGCAAAGGGGGAGAGGACACACTGCAAAAGAGGAGAGGGTCATGGAGTTGGGAGTAAAAGAGGGCCAAGAAGCAAAGGGAAAAGAAGGACATTTTATGTGCAGATTATATCATTTTTGCCAATACATAGTATAATGTATTTGTTTGTTTAACAGGAATCTTGACTTGCAGTCAAAGTTAATAATTGCTGTAGATGTTGCAAAAGGAATGGAGTACCTTCACAACCTGACCTATCCTATAATACATCGGGATTTGAACAGGTAACTGATTATTCATTTTTGAAGCTTATTTTGTTGTATTGCAACAATTTGTTTCTTAATTTAAAGTGGAGCTGTCACTCTGTAACAAATATACAATTTGTTTATACAATTTTGTTACAAAGTGACAGTTTTGCTTTATTCAACCAAGAATCCTTATTACCTATTCATAATTGCTTACAATGTGTTAGTAACCATAGATCCTAAAAGCTTATTCTTTATTATCCAATGCCAGTGATGAGTTATTCACACAAAAAAATAGGGTAATAAAGAATTAAAAATACCCCCTACCTGCACTTGTAGTGCAGAGATTACATAAGTATTTATTGCCTTCACCACATGTGCAGTAAATGGAGAGCTCAAATATATAATGTCTCTTCATGTATGCTGTTGAGGGGAAGGGTGGGGTATGGTTTGAGGGTGGAAGTTTGTTTAAATTTAAAGGACAACTAGCACATAGATAGTGCCTTACTGAAAATCTTCTCCCCAGTAGCAGACCTGCTAATCAAGCTGTTGCTCTGGAGGACTGTTGGGGGAGCAGGACAGAGGCCTGAAATGAGACCCCGGGGCATGCTTGTTGTAACTGTGAGAAGAGACTGAACTGCAAGGCTGAAGTCTGTAAATAGAGTCTCATTGGCCAGCTCAACAATGTCCTCATAGATCCTGTGTTTCTGGCATGAAAGTCCCACAGGGAGGGCATGTGGCAGCTGTGTGGACAACCCTTGAGGCTTGATGCTAATAACCACATCCTTCTCGTTTGCATTCTAGACGAGGTGGTCAGTTTTCTGGCCCACCAAATGACAGATAGGCGTTGTTTTGGGGCTGCAAATTGTAGCCCCACAGTGTTTACTAAATCTGATCCAATAGGAGCCCTTTAAGACTTTATTTAAAAAGCCTCACCTTACCTCCTATGTATTGGGATGCGAGGGCCTCCATTATTAATGGTATGAGTGTCTGTGAAGAGCAATGCATCAATAACCCCAATGGCACTCAAAGCATAACATTCAAATACACTAAAAAAAGAAAAAAATAATAATCTGTATATAAATGCTGTCTTCCCTAATTACAATGAATCCTTTGGAGACAAGCTGATGCTATGTATCCTAATTTTCACTGCTGTCTAAAAAAAAAAAAAAAAAAAGATAATACATATTTGAAAAAAAAAAAAAAAACAAGAAAACCTTTTTGTTTTTTGCCTAGCACAAACTGATGGAATTTTGCATATGAAGGTGATATTAAACACTCCAATAACTTAAAAGTTTGGCTTTAGGATGTTATTGCCTGAGCTTTAACCCCTTAACGACCCTTGACGGTCATAGTACGTCAAGGGTCGATTTGACTTAACGACCGATGATGTACTATGACCGTCATCGAGTTCCGGGCTCCCCCCGCGGCTGCACGCCGTTCGGGGAGTCCGGAACCCAACGGAGCAATAAAAAAAAAATTGCTCCGTGGTCGTTAAGTCACTTCCCCTTCCGGATTCCCCGGTCGTTAAGGGGTTAAATACTCAATGTGATTTAAAAGGCTGGATTAGGGAAAGGGTTTATAATTTATCATTTTAAAAGTAAGATATGGTGGATATTGCTACTTAATGGGCTGGTTTCAGGTTCCTAGTTCTTCAATTCATGAGTGGTTGAATGCTAAGTTCAAGAGGAACTTTTAATTCCGTACATATGGTCCAAGGTGCTGCACCTTCTTTATTTGCCAATATAAGTCTTTGTTCATATGGCTATTGTCGATAGGCATTATTTGGTATTACTGAAAAAATAAAATTGGCTGTTATGGTTATATTCATGTTGACTGTCAGATTATCAGGTTTAATGTTATGGCAGTGAACACTGGCCATGTAGCTTTACTAGAGAAGTTGGAAATTATGAGCTGGCGTATTGAGGCTCTTTTTGATCACTGTCACACTTACACTGTCATGGCCATATGTTCAAAGAAGTAGCGAAACAGCTTTTGTCGTTTGTAACGAGTTTTCAAAGTACAGTATCGTTGGGATAATTAATATTTTCAGAGAGTTTCAGTTGTGATTGGAAATATGTTGTTTGTCCTGACTGAAATTATTGTATGGAACGACAAAAAAATGTCTTAACTAAAGACAAAAATGTCTTAAAAAATGTCTTAACAACAAAAATGTCTTTAAAAATGTCTTAACTAACGACAAAAATGTCTTAACTAAAGACAAAAATTCTCACATTCAGAACACATTCCCTCCACTTTTTTCTTAACGTACAAATTTTGTCTTTTGAAAGACATTTTTTTGTCGTTAGTTACGACAAATTTTCTTTTCCTCTATACAACACTGGAGAATAGTTTAGCCATGCCCTAGCCACGCCCCTTTATCCGTCAATTCTGGAGTTGTGTCGTACACAACGGACATTACTAGTTTTTTGTCGTATACTCTATATAAAATATGATGTTCATGCATACAATGACCTATTTTTGTCTTTCATACGAGAATTTTTTGTCGTTATCCCTTTGAACATACGGCCCTCAGTGTTTATGGAAAACAAATGCCTTATTGAGTATCTTATTTATTTAGTTGCTCCATACTGCTAGTCTAACCAGTTTGCACACCCTAAACAAGCTAAAAAGAAATCAAGCACAAACACAGTTCTGACTGAACAATTCAGAAACAAATCATCACAAATCCTATAAGCATAAAGATTGAAACCATCAACAAAACAAGTCCTATCACCAGTAAAATTCTTCTGACACTTTTATGGAAGCAGAGGATTAATGAAGTGGGGGTGCATTTGTTGACTGCAGTAGGTGACCCTACAACCAAATTTCAGATATGCCTTCCAAATTGGCAGCTTTCCTTCTACCGAAGGACCTTCCAAGCATTCAGCAGCCCCATTTAAACCAAACCTTTGTATAATCTAACTGGAATGCATTTTATATCAATTTGCTACAGGCCACACTGTTTGTTTAAACGTTAAATATAAAATATATATATATAGGTATCAAATTAAACAATATGGTGGTCATGGACTATAGAGCAGTATAATCTAACACTATACACTAATCGTACAAACTGTTTCAGTTTCCATGACCTAAAAGTGAATATTGTATTAGTTGTGTTTTTCTTAATATTTTTATAAAAGCATAAAATAACTTTGCAAAGACCAGGTTCTACATTATTTATTTTTATGTCCCTCTCTGGCACTGATCGAGTATCTGTGTAGGTCTCCAGCTGTGTGTATATATGTGTGTATGTAAGAGAGAGAGAAAGAGTGTATATGTGTGTCGATATTTGTCTCTGCCATTGGCTTAGCTTAAATTGTGCTGGCTTTCATAGGATATTTGTGCATTTCTAGAAATGAAAGGGTTTACACAAATGTGTGTATTCATATGTGCCCTTATGTGTGCATATGTGCGCACGTGTATGTATGTGCCTGTTCATGTGTGTGTCTCTCTGTGTTCAATCTAGCCTGCTGGCCATCTGCTTATGTAACCAAATTATGCAAGAATATCTGAGCCTCTGCGTAGGCCTATGGAACTGAAAGAGTGCCCATCAATTTGTCTGACTGAGTACTAACTTGATGTCAGGCTGTCAGAGGGGATAGAGCCAGTGGCCATCTTTATTTTGGCATAAGCTACTAGTGAGATAGATAAAGAAAGAGAAAGGTGGTACTGGGATCACCAACTGAGTAGATAAGAATAAAGTACTTATGTAATAATGGACAAAAAGTTAAAAAACAATTCCCATGGGAATTTTCATGGAAAATCAACATTTTCCTACTCTCCCTGGGAAAATTCCCTCCCATAGAAAGTTCACCTTTTCACCATTGACAATAAAGTTCCTGTGAGATTGTTGCCTTTTTTTCCTATGCTTTCAATGACTGCAAGATTTCCTGCCACAATACTACTACTACTTCTGAGGGCTGAAGTGGAGAAATCAACATCTGAAAGTAAAAGTTGTGAGCAACATATGCCTTGAAAAAAATGTTAGCAGGCTTAGTGCCTTTTTCCTTTGCCCACTAACACTAACCTCCCGCTTGTGTAATACTGGCACAGCTATCTTTGAAAATAACTGATGATTGTCATATTCCACTAGGGCACAGTACATGATATCAGTTCTTTAAAATCTCTGTTTTCAACAAAAGAAAAGGGCAGCATGTCAGCCGCCAACATTTTGGCAAGTTTACTATTCCACAGGTGAACTTTTGTAATATTTTGTGCAGGTTTTTAATCCTTTCTAAGAAATCAGTAAATCTGGGTTGGCAGCACATTATGGAAGAAATGAGTAATTTTATTGCTTTAATAACATGACTTGTGGAGGTGGTGGGGGTGGTGGCAGGATTTATAACACTTGTCATCTCCAACTACAGCAGGTAGGTATTATTTCAAATAAATAAAATCTTGACACAATCTCTGACACATCAACGGCAGTACTATTATATGCCCCAGATGCCAAGGAACTTTTAGGAATGCTTCTGCTGCTGCTAGTTATGGAACCTCTGACATATTGATGGTGTGTCTTGAAATCAGACCTATGGTTGTGCTACAGGTGGGATCTCAATGAGGATGTGCCTAGGGGTTCCTGAGGGGCTACTACTAATACTGGGACTAGATGTTGCAATTGTACTAGTTGGTGTCAAAAGTGCTACACTTTCAACAGCAGCAGAATCACTCATCATAGCTAGGGGTGGGCGAAAGCTCTCACCATGTTCCAGCGAGAAATCCTGTGAAAACCATGTTTTTGTCCTCTTTTTCGCAGGAAAGTATGCTTTAAAACCAGTGATTAAAACCGTCACATTTCTTTTCCATTTTTTCAATGGTTAGAAAGTTTTCGCCTATTGATTTACGTGTTTGTTGCCTTTTCGCTATACAAATGTGACATATTCCAGGAAGTGAAACACAACAGAAGCAGCTACAGAATGAGGTAGACATGTTGTGTTATTCTGCTGTGATCTGTTAGCAAAATTGAGGCAAGAGAGGCTCATAGTGACTGTTATCTCTATGAGAAAGTTTAAAAATAGTAAAAGGAAGAATTGGAAGGACCCTTATGTGTACTTTGATTCTGAGGAGGAGGAGGAAATGAGCACTACAGCACCAATGCTGTCCAGCCCCCCTAAATCACCCCAAGGGATCTTGGGGAATTTATAGGGAAGTGAGGAAGAATAGGGTAGTAGTGAGAGCAGGAAAGGTCAGCTGCCTGTGCCTGCTGCCGGACATGCTGCCCTGCTGCCACCATTGCTGTACCTGCTGCCAGACGTGCTGCCCCTGCTTCCACTAGTGCTGTGCCTGCTGTCAGATGTGCTGCCCCTGCTGCCACTAGTGCTGTGTCTGCTATCAGGCGTGCTGCCCCTGCTGCAACTAATGCTGTGCCTGCTGCAAGTGCTGAACCTGTTGCTCCCAATACTGTGCCTGCTATCAGAAATGCTGCCCCTGCTGCCACCAGTGCCGTGCCTGCTGCCAGTGCTAAACCTACTGCCACCAGTGCTGTGTCTGCTTCCAGTGCTGAACATGCTGCCCCCAGTGCTGAAGTTGCTGCTAGTGTGTATTGTAATACTCATTGGAGGGGAAGAAAAAGATGATGCCAAGTGTGACAGCAGGGGACCCTGAGTCGCAATTGCCATCCCCAAGCAGTACCCCCAGTGCCAGTACTGCTACTACTAAGAAAGTCTAGCAGCTTGTTAGTGTTAGGAGTGAAGGAGGAGGTAATCATCATATTATTAGTGACTGTGAGGAGGAAGACTCTGGGGCTGGTGTTAGTAGTTTTAGCAGTAATGGTGAAGCAGCTGGTGGGACTAGTGTTAGGATAGTGGTAAGAGAAGCATTTGAGAGCATCCAGACTAGCGGTCAAGGGAGTCCACACTATTCCTCTGGCCCTGGGAGTCCCCTTCCCTTCACTACATGATCCTGAAGAGCCCAGAACTGTTAGTGGAGAGCAGGCGCAGAAATAATAATATCACTATGACCACCCGGAGCACAGATCAGCTGCCTGTGCTTGCTGCTACTGCTGCCAGTCTGCCTTCTTCACATCACCAAGAAATGGCAAGTGTGACATTAGGGGACCCTCTGTCACATTGCTAGTCACATCCTCCATCCAGCAGTCAGATGTTTGCAATAGAGCATGAGCAGCATGCAGGGACTAGTGGGGGTGGTGATGATGATGCTGGAGAAGCTGGGGTGGAAGAGACATTGATGGCCTTTTTAGCAGAAACTGAGAAGAAATGGGAGACAGGGATGTGGCTGGGCATCTATCACGGTGCTCGTGATTCCCTGTCAGTCACACTGATGATACCTGTGCATTGGTGCAGATGGTTTGGCCCGCCCAGGATGTTCCTTTTTATACTGGGCCTGTGACAGCTGTCTGATGCCCTTTCGTGGTGTTCCTGAAGTTGAGCCTCTTGCTGAGTTACTGTGTTCCTGTGTACCGATCCGGCTCGTCTGACCATTCTCTGTTCCTGCTCTCTGATTGGATTCCTGCGCTGTCTGACTTCCTGCTACGTTACCGACCTGGCTGTGGCTGACGTTCCTGCTCCGTTACCGACCTGGCTGTGGCTGACGTTCCTGCTCCGTTACCGACCTGGCTGTGGCTGACGTTCCTACTCCGTTACCGACCTGGCTGTGACTGACGTTCCTGCTCCGTTACCGACCTGGCTGTGGCTGACGTTCCTGATCGAGGGATTCCTGGTTCCGGTCATCGCTGCCGGTTGCTCATCAGTTCCTGAGTTCCTGTGTTCCAGGTCGCCCGACGGCGACATTCTGAACTGTAGTAGTGGGGCTCTGTTCATTCACTCTCATTGGCGCTACACCGTGGCCTTCGTTTACCGAGCTGTTGTATGCTAGCTGAGCTGCCCCTCTGTGGCCGTACCTGCCCGATCCAGTTACTGTGTGTGTTGCCTCCATTGTAGAGCCGTATACATTTGCCAAGCTTTATTATACTATCAGAGCCGCTTACACTGTCCGAGCTGCGCTTTGTACCTAGTCTGTCCGTGGCTTTAGCAGAGCAGTTTAGTTCCGGTACGTGGGTTACCGTGCATGCACCTCCCGGTGCAGTGGCCTCCGTTTGCTCTCGCTGTATGGTACTGATACGGCACCGGAAGGGTGTCTGGGCGCTAGTCATTGCTCGTGTGTAGTCTCATTCATCGCATTCCTGTGCGAGGCTCGCGGTGGCTGGCATAGTGTTACTCCTGTTGGCACCTTGTGGGTGACCTGGCTCTGATCTCCTTTGGCTCACAACAGTACTCCTTTACGTTCTAGGGCTTGACCGGTTCCGTTTACCAGTTCTGCTAGCGCTCTTCCATTCACTCCTCCTGGAGTTTTACTCAGCTCTGGTTGCTTATGCAGTCTCCTTGGGCGTCCTTTTGTAACAGCTAAATGAGAGTGATTTGAGCAAGCCTACTACTGATCGTGTATTCTTCCAGAGACTTATTAGTTCAGCTGGGCGTTGTCAGCCTACCATCATTGTGACTGATCAGTGGGTTATTCCTTAACCCTTGTCTATCCTGTTATACAGTATTATTCCATATTTTTGTTTATTACTGCTTTATACCAGTCTGTCTATGCCTGACCTGGCCCCCAGGGGCGCTATTCCTGATTTTCAGTTCAAATAAACTGTGTTTTTACTTATACCTTGTCTGAGTGTCAGAAAACCATAACAGTACGAAAGGGCCATGACCTCTGACGGTAAAGGTGACAGTAATACACAGAACATCCACTGGAGGATGGATGTGCACGAGCAGCGCTTGGACCAGTTGGCACTGGCCATGCAAACATTGCTAGAACGTACGGTACACCTTGAGAAACCTAACCAAAATCCGGTGGTCCCCCCAGTTGTGACACCGGATCACGTTGCTGGTCAAATGGTTGCCGTCTCCAGAAGTTTAACGGCGGCTGCGCCGTTACCGTTGAGATACAATGGCGAACCCACCCTGTGTAGAGGGTTTATTAACCAACTTGAGATATTTCTAGAACTCACGCCTCACGCTTTTCTGAACGACCGTAGTAAGGTGGGATTCATGATATCTCTATTAACGGGTAAAGCCCTGGCATGGGCTAGCCCACTATGGGAGAAGGCCAAACCATGTACATCAGATTTTGACGAATTTGTCAAGCAGTTTCGGAGAGTATTCGAGCTGCCTGGGAGAACCTCCTCTGCTGCCAAAAGATTAATGGAGATTCAGATGGGCGAACGCACCGCAGGCGAGTACGCCATAGAATTTCGGATACTGGCAGCAGAGGTAGGGTGGAATAATGAGGCTCTAGTGGCAGCTTTCTCCCAGGGACTATCAGATGTGATTAAAGACGAAATTGCGGCCAGAGAGGTACCTACCGATTTGGATGATTACATAGATTTTGTATTGCTCATTGATACACGCATACGAGAAAGGCACTTGGCCAAAAGGGCTAGATCCAGAATCCATGGGCACGACGGCCCTTTAAACCCACCCTCGCCTCCCAATCCTCCTGATCGAGTTAACGAACTGGGGGAACCTATGCAACTCGGGTTCACCAGGCTATCTAAGGAGGAGCGGGCACACCGCAGAAGGCAGGGTCTATGTTTATATTGTGGCAAGAATGGCCACATGCTACGTAATTGTCCGGTACGGCCGGGAAACGCACGCACCTAGGGTACCTTGGGGGACAGGCCCTAGGTGGTGTACAATCGTCCCCAGATCCCTGTTCCAAGAAACCCATCATTTCGGTGTGCTTCCCTGTAGGTGATCAAGCGGTTGAGGCACTAGCATTAATAGATTCTGGTGCTGCAGGCTATTTTATGGACAAGACATTTGCTGAGACGCACAGTATTCCGCTGTCCAAAAAAGATACGCCTTTAGCCATTGAAGCCATTGATGGCAGACCGCTGGAACCCGCATTCATCACCATGGAAACTACACCTATCTCTATGAATATTGGGGCTCTCCACCAGGAGAGGGTCTGTTTTCAGATTATACATTCACCCCATCATGCGGTCATATTGGGGTTCCCTTGTTTATTTTTACACAACCCCCAGTTTGACTGGCAAGGTCAAGTCGTGGTCTGATTACTGTTCTGGGCATTGTTTGTCGCATCCAGTTAAGGTTCTATGTACCTCTCCCTCCGTGCCAGCTGAATACAGCAAATTCAGTGACGTATTCAGTAAGGGAGAGGCTAGCGCATTGCCGCAGCATAGGCCGTATGATTGCGCTATTGATTTGCCCCCGGGGGTGGTGCCACTGAGGGGCAGGACATACCCGTTGTCCTGTGAGGAGAATCTGGCCATGGAGGAATACATTGAGGATGCCCTCAATCGAGGGATAATTCGTAAATCTTCATCTCCGGCAGGTGCAGGATTTTTTTTTTTTAAAAAGAAAAATGGCGAGTTACGACCCTGTATTGATTATCGAGGACTTAATAAATTGATGCCTAAAAACGCATATCCAATTCCACTCATTACAGAACTGTTTGACAGGTTGAAGGGCTCATCTATATTTACTAAACTCGATTTACGTGCGGCTTACAACCTGATACGGATAAGGGCCGGGGATGAGTGGAAAACGGCATTCAAAACTAGGTCGGGTCATTATGAATATTTGGTCATGCCATTCGGCTTATGTAATGCACCTGCCGTGTTTCAAGAATTCATCAATGATATCCTCCGTGACTTATTACAGTCCTGTGTTGTCGTGTGCCTCGATGACATATTGATTCACTCTGCCAATTTAACCCAACACATTCTGGATGTGTCTGAAGTCCTGCTACGATTACGCAAGAACAAATTGTTCTGTAAATTGGAGAAATGCGAATTTCATTGTTCCAAGGTACCCTTTCTGGGATTCGTCATTTCTAATGATGGCATTGCCATGGATGAGGGTAAATTGGCAGCAGTCCTACAGTGGCCACGACCTAAAGGGTTAAAAGCAATACAAAGGTTTTTGGGTTTTTCCAATTATTACAGGAAATTCATTCAGAATTTTTCCACTATTATTAAACCCCTCTCTGACCTTACGCATAAGGGAGCCAATCCCTCTCAATGGTCTGATGCAGCTGAAAGGGCTTTTGATACTCTCAAATCTGCATTCGCCTCCGCTCCTATCCTTTCCCACCCTAACCCCTCCCTGCCATTTACGTTGGAGGTCGATGCCTCTGAGGTTGGGGTAGGGGCAGTCCTCTCCCAACGTCTGAAAGAAGGGGGCAACCTGAGACCATGCGGGTTCTTTTCTAAAAAGCTATCCAGCGCCCAAAGCCATTACGAAATTGGGGACAGGGAGCTGTTGGCTATAATCTTGGCACTGAAAGAATGGCGACATTTATTGGAGGGCACAAGAACCCCAGTACTAATATTTACAGACCACAAAAATTTGATTTACCTTTCAGAGGCTAAAAGGTTGTCATCTCGCCAGGCTAGGTGGGTACTGTTTCTGTCAAGGTTTAACTTTATAGTGTCCTACTTGCCTGGATCAAAAAACGTGAGAGCTGATGCCCTGTCCAGGCAATTTTGCACAGACATTGAGAGGGATGAAACCCCGGTTCCTATTATTCAGCCTGACAGAATTCTGGCCATGATACGTACTAGTATCACTTCGCCATTGGGGGAACAAATATTGGCATCTCAGGCCAGGGCACCTCCGGAAACCCCAGTTGGCAAGTGTTTTGTGGATGAGCCTTTACGGGTCCAATTACTTGAATACTATCACTCCTCGAAGGCAGCTGGGCACATTGGCCGAGATCAGCTAGTATGGTCTCTATCACAAATGTTTTGGTGGCCTTCTCTAAGAGCTGACTGTGCGGCATTTACGTCTGCTTGTGCCACATGTGCCCGTAATAAGTCTCCCAGACACCTCCCAGTGGGTTTGCTCCAACCAGTACCTAATGGCGAACGCCCATGGTCACACATCTCCATTGACTTTCTGGGAGAATTACCATCATCCAAGGGCTATACTTTTATTCTAATGGTGGTGGACAGGTTCTCTAAGATGGCTCATTTCGTGCCCCTCTCTGGTCTCCCTTCATCCCAGGAATTGGCAACAGTTTTTGCCAAAGAGGTATTCCGCTTGCACGGGGTTCCCAGAGTAATAGTATCAGACCGAGGGAGTCAATTCGTCTCGAGATTCTGGAGGGCATTCTGTAGCCAAATGGGCATACAATTGTCCTTTTCCTCCGCCTACCATCCCCAGACCAACGGGGCTGCTGAGCGTGCCAATCAGGGACTGGAGCAGTTTTTGCGTTGCTTTGTGACTGATCATCATGACAATTGGGCCGACCTGTTGCCGTGGGCAGAGTTCGCCAGGAACTGTACGGTCAATTCATCGTATGGGAGCTCCCCGTTTCTTGTCAACTACGGGTTCCAGCCTTGTCTGCTCCCAGACTCATTTCAGTCACAACAGATTCCGGCTCTGGATGAGCACATTGAGCAACTCCGCTCCACATGGGCACAGGTGCAAAGGTCCCTCAGCCAGTCCTTTCAGCGTCAACATCGGCATGCTAATCGCAGACAGTTGCCAGCGGTCTCATTTCAGGTTGGGGATAGGGTATGGCTCTCCTCCAGGAATCTAAATTTGCAAGTACCATCCAACAAATTGGCTCCCCGGTTCATTGGTCCGTTTAAGATTATCCGTAAGGTTAACCCCGTGGCATACGCACTAGAACTTCCTGCATCTATGCGCATTCATAATGTGTTCCATGTATCACTACTGAAACCCTTGGTTTGCAACCGTTATACTACCACTCCGGTGGTTCCTGGGCCGGTGGATGTTCAAGGTCAAGAGGAATACGAAGTTCAGAGTATTATTGACTCCAGGAGATTTAGAGGTAAATTGCAATATTTGGTCCACTGGAGAGGCTACGGGCCTGAGGAACGTTCATGGGTGGACCAAAAAGACCTACATGCTCCATGTTTATTACGCAATTTTCACTCTAAATATCCGCACAAACCCAGACCAGCAGGCAGGAGAGGGGGTCTTTGAGAGGGGGGTACTATCACGGTGCCCGTGATTCCCTGTCAGTCACACTGATGATACCTGTGCATTGGTGCAGATGGTTTGGCCCGCCCAGGATGTTCCTTTTTATACTGGGCCTGTGACAGCTGTCTGATGCCCTTTCGTGGTGTTCCTGAAGTTGAGCCTCTTGCTGAGTTACTGTGTTCCTGTGTACCGATCCGGCTCATCTGACCATTCTCTGTTCCTGCTCTCTGATTGGATTCCTGCACTGTCTGACTTCCTGCTCCGTTACCGACCTGGCTGTGGCTGATGTTCCTGCTCCGTTACTGACCTGGCTGTGGCTGACGTTCCTGCTCCGTTACCGACCTGGCTGTGGCTGACGTTCCTACTCCGTTACCGACCTGGCTGTGACTGACGTTCCTGCTCCGTTACCGACCTGGCTGTGGCTGACGTTCCTGATCGAGGGATTCCTGGTTCCGGTCATCGCTGCCGGTTGCTCATCAGTTCCTGAGTTCCTGTGTTCCAGGTCGCCCGACGGCGACATTCTGAACTGTAGTAGTGGGGCTCCGTTCATTCACTCTCATTGGCGCTACACCGTGGCCTTCGTTTACCGAGCTGTTGTATGCTAGCTGAGCTGCCCCTCTGTGGCCGTACCTGCCCGATCCAGTTACTGTGTGTGTTGCCTCCATTGTAGAGCCGAATACACTTGCCAAGCTTTATCATACTATCAGAGCCGCTTACACTGTCCGAGCTGCGCTTTGTACCTAGTCTGTCCGTGGCTTTAGCAGAGCAGTTTAGTTTCGGTACGTGGGTTACCGTGCATGCACCTCCCGGTGCAGTGGCCTCCGTTTGTTCTCGCTGTATGGTACTGATACGGCACCGGAAGGGTGTCTGGGCGCTAGTCATTGCTCGTGTAGTAGTCTCATTCATCGCATTCCTGTGCGAGGCTCGCATTGGCTGGCATAGTGTTACTCCTGTTGGCACCTTGTGGGTGACCTGGCTCTGATCTCCTTTGGCTCACAACAGTACTCCTTTACGTTCTAGGGCTTGACCGGTTCCGTTTACCAGTTCTTCTAGCGCTCTTCTATTCACTCCTCCTGGAGTTTTACTCAGCTCTGGTTGCTTATGCAGTCTCCTTGGGCGTCCTTTTGTAACAGCTAAATGAGAGTGATTTGAGCAAGCCTACTACTGATCGTGTATTCTTCCAGAGACTTATTGGTTCAGCTGGGCGTTGTCAGCCTACCATCATTATGACTGATCAGTGGGTTATTCCTTAACCCTTGTCTATCCTGTTATACAGTATTATTCCATATTTTTGTTTATTACTGCTTTATACCAGTCTGTCTATGCCTGACCTGGCCCCCAGGGGCGCTATTCCTGATTTTCAGTTCAAATAAACTGTGTTTTTACTTATACCTTGTCTGAGTGTCAGAAAACTGTAACAGCATCACCACCACCACCAATAGTGAGCTTTTGGAATTTGTAACTGCTGACGAACAAGCTAGTTTGCCACAGACCACCGTGGATACAGTGGGAATGGGGTCAACAATTGATGCTGGATTAGGACAGGTTCCACTTGCCAGCGGCAGCAGTACTCCTGGTCTTAGTTGCAGTGCTGATCCTAAGGCAGTAGCAACATCATCTGCTGCCACAGACAGTGATGGGGAATGTGGAGGAAAAGAAGAAAGAGGCCATTCTTCTCCATCTGTTCCCTATCCCTATCCCCTGAAGTCATGAGTGTGGGACTATTTTTCTCTTGGGGCAGGCACAGTACAGTCATCACCAACGGCACTGTGCACAATTTATGAGAAGTCAGTGAGAAGAGGAAAGGAGGGAACACACCTTGACACAACCACCCTGATAACACACATGAATCAGACAACATGACATTTATGTAAAACATGTTAAAGCCAAACACCCACCACAGAAATCAAGCACTGAGGTTGCTGTACCCCCTGACTCTTCAGAAAGGCAACAAGAGGGGAGGAGAAGATCAAAAAGGAGGAAAAATAGAGGAACCCAGGCAGAGACTAGAAGTTCCATGACGAGTGAAACAGCTAGATAACACCTTCTTCCTCTAGGGTAACTACACCTACTGTCAATCCACCGTGTTCATTGTTACCTCCCCTGCCAAATGATAGCCACTCTGTTGATGTTAGAATGTGGCAGTTTGTGCAAACTGTGTGGTGTTCTGGCCACACATGGCAGTGTGTTGGAAGAGAATCACAAGCAGGGCATGAAGCAGCATCTGAGGAGATTCCATTCCACAGAATATGTTAAGATGGTGACAGGGAGGGTTCATCATTACTATTAAACTGTCAGCAAGTTGTCATGTGTTCTTAGCAGGGACTGGCCAAGGGCTAAAGTGACAGCAGCAGTACTTAGGTTCTGGTGTCATGGTGTTTGGATACAGTTGTACCCCCAGATTATATTTACCACACACACTGTGAACATTGCAGTTGCTGATGAGAGGCACAGCTCCTGCTCTCAAGGGAAAAATTATATTCTAATCCAACACACCCATGATGTTGGAGGAGGGGCAGGTGGAGAAAAATTATTGGCCAACTTCTTTTCTCCACATATACTAGGCTACTTATTGTGCTGCTACTGCCTCAGATGCATCACTGGAGCTAGTCATGGCAAGTGGAACCTTCATCATCCATCACCCATGTTACTGCTATTGTTGATCCCATTCCCTTTCAGCTGCCTAATTATCCTGCTGTTTAACCCCTTAAGGACCAGCGGTCCCGGGGCGGAGGGATATATTCTCAATCTAAATCATCATCAATAATTAGGTCATCCTCAGCATCACCCACCACTTCTTCCTAACTACTTTTATACTAGGCTTTTTGAAGTATTAATCAATTTCTTTTTACTTCCCCCTAAGAGGGATTTTCAAAACATTCTCCAGTACTTTGAGGACTTGTGTTTTAACTCTTATTGTCAGGCACAGCAGTTAGTTGAACTTCTACACCTTCCTACATTATGCCATCAACACTAGAGTGTGGCTTGTTATTGACTTCAGTTTTCTTGCATGGTTTATTAATATTACTAGTGGTGGAGGTATGTTTTATGTGATTTTGGCAAACAGCCTCATTAGAAGGAGAAAGATCATCATCATTTATTGCACACGCTGTAGGAAACATGGTTGCAGTCAGTTTTTGGGCTACCACTTTGCTAACACATGCTTGCAGTACCATAGTCTTTGTGTATGCCTGTTCCAGGCCACTAAGTGTACTGCAGCATCTACTTGTTCACTCCAGACCATTTACCCACATCACCATGGACTTCATGGTGGACCTTAACCCCTCCTAGGGTAATTCCAAGATCAGATTAGTAGTGGGCTAAGTTTTCCATTAAGCTTATTTTGTGCCCCAACCCAATCTCCCATCCTCTGTAGACTTGGCCAAGAACTTCATCATAGAAATTGTGTACCACCTCCATGGACTTCCACTTCAGGACTTCCAACCAAGGAACTCATTTCTGGCTGGATTCTATTGCAGGTGCTAATTTTATTACTGCTTTTATCTCCAGGTTTCCCCATAGACTTCAGTTGGAAAATATTTGATAAAACAGGAGGTAACATTTATCACCTGCAATAGAATCCAGCCCTTCATGTCTAATTTTTCAAAAGCTGTTTGTAATCATCTCAATATGGAACTACACTTTTCTTCATCTTACCATAACCAGAGTAATAGCAAGTTAGAGTGGACAGTTCCTTTACTTCATCAATGAACAACAGTCTAGTTGGGTTTAGCTCCTGCCATTGGCAGAATTTGCCTTTAACAACTGGCATAATGATTTCTAAACTGCTCCCTTTTTTGCCACTCTTGGGTATCATCTTTGCTTGCTTCCTGTACCTCACTTTCTTTCCAGTAATCCACTGGTGGAGTAGCTGTATTCCCATTGGTCAAGATTACTGACAACCTCTGAGCTGCATCTATATTAGAATAAGGCTGCTGACGAGAAGCCTAGGGCACATAGGGAGGTTGAGTATAGCAGTCTACTAAACATCTTGGAATATGCCAGCCCTCTTCCAAGTTTGGAACACGATTTGTTGGTCCTTTTAAGACTGTGTAACACAATGTGATCACCTTTGTCTTGGATCTCCTGCCTTCCCCGAAGGTTCCTGGTGTCTTCCATGTTTATCTATTTAATACTGGCAGTTTGGCATCAGTTCTCCTAATGCTAGTGTCCTCCCAGGCCAGTCCTTAATGCTGCTAGTGAAGAATATATGATTAACAAGATCTTGCACTAGTATCACCTGGGACATTTTACACTACCTGATTTATTGGAAATGCTACATTCCTCATGTGAGGTACAGTATACCTGTGATGTGCATGTAACATCCAGGTCCTGCTCCTCCAGAGGGAGCTCCTTGATAGGGGCTGTGTCATACCTGTGTGCCTTGTCTCTCTCTTGCATGGTTTTCTCTCATGCCATTGTCTTCTGTGATGATATTCAATGGTGTCCTAGCATGGACACTTGCCTTTTGTTTGTCTCTTTTTTTTGCATATGGAAGTGTGTGTTTTTGAATACATGTGCAGTTTTGCTGAGAAGCGTACTTATACTCAGTCAGTTTCACTTCAGACTTGCTTGTTCTACCTCTGAGAGTCCTATTGTCTGGATTACCTTCTATGTACATTGACCCTTGGCTTTTTTATGATTTTGATCCATTGCTGCCTGCCCTGATGTTTGGCTGTGACTTAGACTAAAATCCACAGCTACCTGCACTGACCTTTGGCATGACCTTGACTACAAACCAGATCCACCTGCCATGACAATTTGGCTTTGACCTGACCTCACCTGTGATTACTACTTCTGCACTGTGGGTACATATTCAGAACCTTGTGAACACCTCTGGTATCCAGGGGATCTGTTAACTCTTGGTGTTTTCTCATGGCTATCCTGTATCAGTCCAAGCTGAACGGATTCTGGTTATCCAGCCTTGTGTGGCTACAGCATGGTCACTGCAACTACTATACTACTGTCTTCAGCTCTGCATTTCAGCTGTGCTTGGTAATATATATGGTTCTGCTGGATACTTATTGCATAGATCTCTGATGTGTTACAGTATTTAAACTGGCATATTGAATGGCTTCCTGTAAGATGTTCTAAAAGCCTGCAACTTTTAATGAAATATAGATCATGGATTCATACATCATGTATAGGGTGGGGAATGGTATGAAAAGCAATGTGCTGACATCTCTCTAGCATTCAAGAAGTTAAAATCCCTATTTAAAACTGTGGGAATCTGAAGAATTTGTGTTTGTCCACTATGTTGCAGTTGTTTTACTTCATAATAACTTCAGTTCTTCTTGGTATATCAGCATCATTATCTATTAGATATGTAACAGGTGAAACAGGTCATACCATATAAACTAGCCTTAAAGTCCTTTTACTCTCATTATGCCAGCCAGAGTGAGGGCCATTTCTATTGTGAAATGATGCATGCTCATGAGCAAGGATTATTTCCTCAGAATTACTTGCTAATAAATTACATAATTGCCTCTAAAAGCAGTAGAAAAGACATTAAATGGAGTTTGCCTTCATTTTGCTAATTACATTGAGTATCATTCCTAGATATGGGGTTAATTATCTCCTTCTGTTTGGAATTAGGCTTTCATGTATAATAATGCTGATAATTAATTATGTCCTACATTGATAAACCTAGTGGCAGGATGGGTTAAACATTTCCTTAATTAGAAGTTAATATGTAATTATGTCACTGTTTCCTATTTCAATTTGTAGAGCTACATCACATTATAAAAAGTTGCAAGAACATTCGGCATCCCAATTAGCAGAGTGTACTGGCTTCTATTTAAATGGTGTATGGAATTCACAACTACAGTAGTTGTTTTCTGCCGTTGGGGGTAGAATATGAATACAAAAATTAGGCACTTTCAATATAAAAAATTGAGGCTGACGTACTAAGAACTGAAGACGTTTTGTGACAAATCACCTGACTCATAAGGGACAAACGACACTTTCCAAATAATTAAATGGTTTTCAGTGCGTTGGACACCTGTCTAGCATTCAAAAAGTTTAATTTTTGAGTGCCAGAGAGGTAACGTCTCTGACAATCAAATGGATAAAGCCCCATTCAAATCAAAGGTAATATGGACATTTATTTTTATCTGTCCCTTTGGAACAATTGGTTTACTCCAGAATTACATCACCTTCTATTTAGTAGATCCTCATATTTAGTACATCCTCATTCACCTGACGGTGAGAGCAGTCTAGTCCTTGGACATAATTCTACCTACAACTAAATGCATATGAAAAAATGGAGGTTGCTTGTGAAAGTGAAATAAATAGATCAATGTAAGTAATCATTCATTACTGTACATAAATGTGACATTTTGCTTAACTTCTCTACTCTGTACCAGAGTTTTGAAGTGTCCGCAGTAATCACATTTTCCTAAGACTAAAAGAATCAGAACATTCTATAAGCCAATTATATTTTTATCACCAGATGTATCACCCTGCATATTTTCAGTATTTGAATACAGAGATCATGGGGATGTTGATTTGCAGAGGTCCTGCTTGGAAGACTTTAAATTTTATTCATCCTGGAAACCATTATCTGAAAAGAATTTGTGTTCTTCACTTGACTGTTTTCTTTAATAACATCACCACTGATATCTTGTGCATCTGTGTTGAGACTATCAACATTACTTTCAATTTCCATTTGTTATGCATCTTGGACCTAATAGTTTATTTTTTTTTTTAAATGTTTTTAACCTTCTGATTCGGCACGGATCAACTGTAACTGTATGAACAATTAGAATTTTTCCATTCCCACTTATGTTATTTCCTATATCATTTAGTCTTTATTGCTTTTATTGTTTGAGAATGTAAAAGCAAATTTATTTTATTTTCTGTTTTAAATTGTGTACTGACTAAACCTCTGTTGCTCAATGTTAGTGCTCAGAGAGCACCAACAGGTCAGCTTTCCAGCATATCCCTGCATAATCTCAGGTTGCTAATCAGTGGCTCATTCATTGTGACTGAGATGTCTGTGCTTAATGATATCCTGAAAACCTAAACTTCTGGTATACCTCGGAGTGGATCTGAGAATCTCTGGGCTAAACAGTAGCAAGCATAGGGCTTTATGTGGAAAGTAAAAAATTAACAATTTTAGAGCAGCTCTCTGCAAAATAGAGGGGACTAAAACATTCCATTGATTTAACCTTTGGATGTTAAAGATGTCTTCATGTACGTCCTCAAGGGACATCCGCTCAGGACGTACTTGTATGTCCTCAGGCGGTAGGGGGTTAAACCCTTTAAGTGCCAATGGGGTGTTCAAAAAGGGTTACATTGAAAAATTCACTGTATGAATCCTTTTTGCTATTTAAGACAAAAACATATTGTTAACAATTGCAGTATACCAAATAAATAGAAACAGCTTGGTTTTTAAGAACCCCTGAGACCTCTGTTGGAGTTGAGAATGAAGCCCCCCCGCCAAATAGTTAACATTTATGATCCTCTTAAGTTAAGGTTTAGCCTTCCTTTTCTTTTCTTACTGTTTGTAACAATAGCAGACACATGTATGTGTTGTGCATCAAGAACAGTCTCACTCCTCCTTGAAAGCCTAAAGACACAAACCCAGACTATAAAAAACATTGGCCTGAATCCCACCCAAGAAATAAACACAGATAACCGTCTTGAGAAGCAAAAAGCCACAGTATTTCTTAACAAATGTAACAACACTAACTAAATGCCTGCATCCCAGCACCTTCTGAGCAGCTTAATAATGTACATCAAAAACCCAAGAGACTCTGCCCCCACTGATACAATTAGCCTGTGAGTGGGTGTTTAACTCCTCAAAGCCATGAGGGTATCTGACAGCTCAAAATAATCCCTAGTGATCCACCCCCACTAACCTAGAGAATATTAGTGTAACTAAACATAGCTAACAAACCAAACAATAAAGAGAGTGGGGGATAAAATTGATAGAATTCCCAGTAAGAAGTGCTCAGGAAGCCGCATGGGGAATATTCATAAACAAAATGACCATCCCGGCCCACCACCCCAGAATAATCAGTAAAGACCCATCAAAGGAAAAATATTGCCAAAAGGATGGGTTCATTACCCCGCAGTCATGCCCTCCCTTTTCTAAGTATCCAAGGAAGGGTCTCTTGACAAGCTGTCCACAAGAATAACTGATTTCTTTTTCTAAAACTGGGACTGTTGGAAACCCATGAGAGGCCCTCTCAAATGGGGTATGCCAATTAATTAATTGTCCCTTACAGAAAAAACATTCCTTTAACTGCTTGTATGGTACACTGGAGACAATGACCATCAGATGAGCTAAGTTGTGCAGTATATACTTTATTTTGGTGATAGTGTCAATGGAGGCTATATACTTAAGTTTTACTGGTGCAAAACTGAAGCAAAGTCAGGTAAAAAAACACACCTTCTGGACAAAAGTGGGCAAAATATTGGGGCAAGACAACTGCATAATGTTTATAGAAATAACACTTTCTATCCTTTGCAATGTGTTGGTGACATCTAGCATCCAAGGGGTGATAATTAGGGATGAGCAAAAATTTTCACCTCAAACTGAAATCTGCACTTTCTGCTTGGCGAAGAACTTCCTGTGAAAAGTGCAGTTTTCACGCTTTTTTTGCCTAGCTCATTGCATTGAAATCATTGGGAAGAAAAAGTTTCCTCCACCACATGACAGTTTTCTCTACTTTTCTACAGCCATATAAAAGGGTGTCAGGCTCTCACAGCAGCCATTCTGTGTTTGTGAGAGGAGAAAGCAGCACATTTTTAAGCTAGTGAAGATAGGCAAATAAAGGGGAATTGAAGCTTAGTGTAGGGAGTCATTTAGGTAGGACATTTGTTCTCTATATTAGGGGAGTCTGGGGGCACTCTGGGGGAGAAGAAGGGAAGAAGAGGTTGACCCAAAATACCCCAAGATTTGGAGTGACTGACTGGCAAGACATGGATAGTTGAGGTCCAAATTGCTTGCAGATTTTGCTTTTATTGTCTCTGTGTTGGAGAAGTCTGGGGAAAGAAGTTGTATTTTTAGTTATATATATTTTTTTGACTAACTGTGATAAGATAGGGTGGACAACTAAAAAAATAAAAAAAAAAAATAATTAAACAAATATATTAGACAGCTGACTGGGAGCCTGTTGTAAGCTCTGTGACTGAGGTAGACTTGATAGACAGCAGATGATATTGAGAATTTTGTAGAGGGCCAAGGCAAGACATCTCACTCCATCAACTGTGTACTGTAGATAGTAAAAGCACACACAGTAGTTGAGTAATGCCTAACAAATGCACAAGGGGGAGCAGTTCAGGAACGTGGGAGTAAAAAACTGACTGCAGCAATGGTTGCTGCAGCATGAACAATAAATGATGATGATCCCTTTCCTCCCAGGGTGGATGCAGTTTGTCAACGTCCCTCCAATCACACAGCACCAGTCCCCCACCACCAATATGTGCCAGTGTCACTTAAGCTGGAAGTAAGTGTTGTGAGCAAAGGACAAATTATATCTGCATGCTAACACACTTTTCAAGGTATATGTTGCTGTAGGACTTATAACTTTGACTTCCAGCTACTTATTTTTCCACTGCAGCCCTCAGAATAAGTAATATTGTGCTGGGAAATGTTGAAGCATATTAAACATAGGAGAAAAATGTGTTAGAATAGGAAAAAAAATGTGTTGCATAGGAGAAAAATGTGCTAGAATTGCAGAAAAATGTGTTGGAATAGTGAAAATGTGTTGAAATAGGTGAAAAGGAGGACAATTTTGCAATGGAGGAAAATAGAAAACTTTCACGAAAAAAGAGAAAAAATCTTCTGATTTTCTCAAAGTCATGCAGGAAAATTTTCTCACTTTTCTCCCACCACTAGTGATGATTAGGGAACTGTACATATGATACTTTGGTGCTGTGCATACTGAGGCTGATGTATTAAGGAAACGTATGTAGTTATGGGGCAAACCAACTGCACCATGGGGAACAGATGAAAATTTCCATTAATTTAAATGACAAGTTTAACTCCTTGATTGCGTGAGAGGTCTCCAACAAAGTGTGAAGCAATGTGTTGGCACATGTGGTTAATATCAATAGGAATTTTTGGAATTATTACATGGTGCACTTGGTTTGCACCAGAATTGCACCATTTTCATGGTACATTAGCCTCAGTGATATAAATATGTCTGCATCTGAGAGCATTCACAAACACAACTGTGCTCATACATTATACATTTGACATGCTGCCACAAACCTTCTATGGGCATCTTTCAATTGTGACAGATTTCCCAATAGGTGGAGTACGCAACAGCCTAGACCTTCAAATTTTGACAGGTGTCTCCTATGTGCTGACCACACCCACTTTCTGAATAGTGGGTGTGGCCAGAGCCATTTCAATTTCCTAGAATCAGTTTATATACCCATTTACAGGCTATTATTTAAACCTTTGGAAGCTAGACAGATATCCAATGAATTGCAAAGCAATGTGTCTAGGACTCGCTAGAAACCTGTGCCAGGAAAGAGTGGATGAGACTGGGGTGGGGTGAGGAGGTGTGACCATGGGCAGAGCTAAGGACACCTTGGGGGAGATTCACAAAGCGGTGATAAAGAAGTGATAAAGCAGAGAAGACGTCTCCAGTGATATCACTTCTCCAGTTCCTATGTTATTCTATACAGCCTATGCACTAAGATATCTAAAGTTGAAGAAATCTTCGTGCATAGGCTTCGTAGAATAACATAGGAATTGGAGAGGTGATATCACTGGAGAAGTCATCTACACTTTATCACCGTTTAGTGAATCTCCCTTATAGAGTGGCTTACCTAGGGGTGCCTGGGATGTAAATCTTGCCCTGCCTTTTAGGCTATCCCTGGGGCACACATAAAGAAAATGAAGGGCTGAGTGGCTTGGTCTGATGCACTCAGCTAATAACATATCCTGCACCTGGTCACAGAAAAAGACAACTTTTGCCAAACCTTGGCATCAGATTTAGCAGTGTGTGCATAGTAACTTTCACTTTGAGCCTGAACAGTTGTTCACAGATTTGCTCCTTTAAAGGGATAGTAATACTTAAAATGTAAAAAAAAATATGCTGTAGGGTTTATCCCCCTGAGTAAAACAAAAGTACTTCCACTGCTGAAAGGTGTCTCATTCAAAAGTTATTAATTTTCAAAGTTGAATTTTTTAGGTGCAATATCACAGTGGCCTGAAAATGTACAGTGGCACTGTTGCTACACAATCCTATGGACAGCTCTGGTCCCGGGACCATAAATCTCCATAGGATGGTGTTGCAACAGCGCCACCGTACAATTTCAGGCCACTGTGATATTGCACCTAAAAAATTCAACTTTGAAAATTAATAACTTTTGAATGAAACACATTTCAGCAGTGGGAGTACTCTTGTTTTACTCAGGGGGATAAACCCTACAACATATTTTTTTTACATTTTAAGTATTACTATCCCTTTAATTCAATTGGTTATATTTTTTAATATGCAAGGTGTAATATTTTGCTTCCAATTCGTCCACTTTTTTCTACACACATACTATGGGCCGTATATTCAAAAATGACAAAAATTCCCATTGATTTAAATGGGGATTTTAACCCTTGGAATTTTCAGTTCTCCCCTGTAGGGCCAATGAGGTCATATGCACAAAAAAGGGGGCAATTCTGGGAGAAGCCAAATACACTGTAGGGGAAAAAATGAAAATTCTGATAAATGGGACTTTTAATCCCTTGAATGCTAGAGAGGTCTCCAACACACTGTTTTGCGTTACACTTAAGACTTCTCTAGCATTCAAGGAGTTAACCCTTTGCAATGCATTGCATGCCCCTCTTGCACTCAAAAGGTTAAAAGAGCCATTTAAATCAAAGGGAATCTGGGAAATTTGTATTTACCCCTACAGTGCAGTTGTTTTGCCCCATAATTGTACTTCTATAGCTTACTGAGTATGGTCCAGTGTTTCTTATTAGTATAAATAGTCACAATACATATTTTGGCATTTTTTGTAGCTTTATAGTGTACTACGACAGATGTACTGATTATATTTAGTACTTTGTCTACATTGTACAACTTTAAGATGCTGCTTATAAAATCAGTGAGGCAAGGATTGCCTGTTTAATGTGATATTTCATTTTCCCTCCCAGTGTTTCAGTACCACATTAGTACATATATACTCAATGGACATTTTATGTGATCTGCAATGTACACTATCACAATAAAACAATACATGCTAATGCTTTCTTCCTATTCATGTATTCATTGAGAGGAAAATACACAATTATGCTTTGTAAAGTAGTTTCCAGCAAAATAAAATTTGCCATTTATAGTACTCGAATGGAAATGACTATAGAGATCTATTTAAACATTTGCAATAAAATAATTTTTACCACCTTTTTCCCTGCTGGCTGCATCTTCAATAGAGATTGTTTATCAGAGATTGCAGCTACAGTATAAAATATAAGAAAGAATGCACACAACAGCAGTTTATGCATATGTCAGCTAATTTCGTTAGTGATGTTTAGATTAAGTGGTCCACTGGAGTAACCTCACTTTGAGGTTTTTAAGTTTTTTAAGGTTGAAAAAGACACAAAGAACAAAAATAAATGTTAAATGTTTATGGTTGGTGTCTTACCAATCATTCCACTCAAATAACTTAAAGACTTTTTCCATAAAAGAAATTTGTTTTCTTCTTACCAGCAAATAAGTCCACTCTATTTATTTCATTATACAGAATAAATGCCTGGATCTATATAAAGTAAAATATTGAACAATAAGGTATAGCTCAAAATATTAGATAAAGAAAGGCACTGAAATCAGAGTCTCACCCAAGGGTTGTTCACTGTATCTCATATGTACATGGTACGCAGGAGGGCTCCTTACATCTACACAATGGCACCAAGCTTGTTATCAGGTCATCAGTGACCCTCAGTGATAGGGCAGGTGATGATCCACTGCACCTCATAGGTACATGGAATGCAAGCTGACTATTCACACCAGCATTAAATAATATTTAACTAGAGCTGGTCCATCATCATTCATAGGTACATGGGTGAAGACTGGACCTAGGTCACTATTAGGGGTGGACAAAAAGTAAGAAAAAATTCCTGCCTGACTTTTCACGAAAACTGGATGATTTTTATCTTTTTTCTCTGCATGTGTTAGCATGCAGAGAGCCTCTGTCCTTTGACCTGCTTAAGTGTGGGGGGGTACCACGAATGGAGGTACAAGGGGCTGTCTTTTTTTCTTTTTTATATTTGTTTGTGTAGGATGAATGTGTATATTGTTGATATGTCTGTTTGGCACAGGAGCAAAGGCTATTGGCATTGGAGAATAGACTTTTGGAATAAGAGATGATTACATTTATGACTCTGAATATATGGGGACTCAATTCACCACAGAAAAGGAATATATTGACCGAATTCTTAAAAAAGAGAATATACAGATATGCACATTACAGAAGACACATTGATTGAGAGATAGTGAGGACTGGATGAAGTCAAGATTCTTTCCATTGGTTATTGGTGCCTCCTTATAGAGTAAAAAAAAGAGGGGGGTCTCGGTACTAATCTCCAGGGATGTAGCGAGTAGGATAATAAATCAGGAACTTGACCCTAAAGGTAGATATATTATATTGATTTGTGAATTAAACAATACGATATATACCTTAACAAATATTTATGCTCCCAAAGGATACAGCAGGGCACAGTGATTATGATGGGGGACTTTAATAATGTACTGGATCCAATGGTGGATAGAAGATCTATGAATTTGACTGGGAAACATAGTAGATGGAAAGATGAAGAAAACTTTCAAATAATATTAAGCAACAATTCCCTATAGGATGTTTGGAGAGTATTACACCCAATGGAAGCTGAATTTACTTGCTACTCGGCTACGCATAATGCCTATTCACATATTGACCTTATATTGGGACATTTAAGTGTGATTAAACAGACCAAAAAGATTTATATAAAAGATATTACATGGTCAGACCATAGCCCAGTGATACTGGAATTTATAGATAAATATAATTAACCTAGGACTGAATAGAGATTAGATAATAGGATCTTGGGAAATAAAAAGATATTATATTATTATATTAGGTGTGTTACTAAGGAATACTTTCAGGAAAATGGAGATAAGGAAGTTACATCCCCAATAGTCTGGTGTGCTTATAAGAGTATAATCAGGGGTCATCTTATTAAATTAAATGTGGAATGGCATAGAAACAAAGGCCCAAGAATCTCAGCGCTATATATAATACTAGATCAGTTAAATGGAGAAAATAAAAAAGCTCCCACAAATGAAAGAGCTAAACGTATTAAAGAATTGAGAAGTTTCCAAAGTGGCTTTGTGCTAGGAAGAGAAGCCAGGCACAATACCTCAGCTACGATTTCGGTTATGTATTTAGCCATTAAGAAGAATTTTCCATCCATTTTTGTATTCATAGATGCTGAAAAAGAATACTGGTTATATTTACATGAAGTTTTGAAACGTGTAGGTGTTGGGCTTCGATTCTTAACTGGCATTATGGGTCTTTATAACAATCCCTCAGCGAGAGTTTTGGTGAATGGTACTTTATCTCATCCTTTCCAAATTACTAATGGTACTAGACAAGGATGCTGTCACAGTTTGTTTTGACTCTCAGACACAGAGTAAGATAAAATCAAACTTTATTGAAAAGTTAATAAGAACCCTCACAGGTCCTGAACATACATATATGAGACATACAAAAGATAGGTTCAAAATAGTAACTCATACAATGATACAGTATAGTAGGCTCTACCGGCCTTGCCACATACCAGGCAAGGCAGCCTGGAACTAGCAACACAAGATGAATGAGGCTCTACCGGCCTTGCCAATATACCAGGCAAGGCAGCCTGGAGAATGGCACAACAAATGAATGAGGCTCTACCGGCCTTGCCAATATACCGGGCAAGGCAGCCTAAAGGATGGCACAACAATAGGCATGAGGCTCTACCGGACCTGCCAATATACCAGGCAAGGCAGCCTGGAGGATGGCACAACAATAAGAATGAGGCTCTACCGGCCTTGCCAATATAACGGGCAAGGCAGCCTAACACAGTGACTGAGGAAACAGCCCCACTAGTGCTGTAATGTAGGTAGCATCAGAAATAGATGGTATTGTGGAGCAAACCTGTATCACGTACTGGACAACCAGGGAGGCCCTACCGGTGCTGTAATGGAAGCAGCTAGCAACTGGTGTGTAAAGGAGCAAACCAGTACCGCATACTGGACAACACGGAAGCCCTACCGGTGATGTAATGGAGACAGCTAGCAACCGGTGGTAAGGAGTAAATCAGTACCGTGTACTGGAAAACATGGAGGCCCAGCCTAGGATCAGAAGGCAACCTAAGAAGAATCCAGTAGTCAGAATGTCGCCCAGGCGATCATAGTCCTAAGTAGAATGTCAGTCCGGATCCAGAAGCAGGAACGACAGTCAGGCCAGAACAGTATACTGGAGCAGTAGCGACAGCCAAACCGGGTCAGGAACGGAAGCAGGAATGTCAGCCACACCGGTTCAGGAACGGAAGCAGGAACGGCAGCCAAACCGGATCAGGAACAGAAACAGGTACCACTCAGGAGTGACACTGACGTCTGGGCAAGGACACTGATACTGGCAATAGGTAGCTTAAGCGGGCCCAGAGACACAGGCACCAAGGGCAGGTGACCACTGACATAGAGACACCACGAAAGGGCAACTAAAGGGTGCCTGAGCTCAGTCTATATAGGCAATACTGGGCAGACTAATGACAGGCAGCCAATGGAGAGCTCTTAGAACTGACTGACAGCAAAAGCCAGCAATCACAGCACCGTGATAGATGCCCATTATCTCCCCTTCTTTTTATACTCACTTTAGAACCACTCCTTAACATAATCAGACAAAACCTTTAAATTTCTATAATCCCAGCAGATGAAGAGGAATTCAAAGTTTTGGCGTACGCTGATGATGTTCTTTCTTTTATTTCTAACCCTGCTCAATCACTTCCACATCTTGTTTCTTCTCTTGAAGACTATAATCAAATCTTACAAGCACGTATCAATTATACAAAATCCGATACATTGAATATTAATGTCCCTGATAATTATACTATAACCTTGTGTTCCCAATTTCCCTTTTCTTGGTCCTCCTCATCTCTATTTAGGCATCGCTCTTTCTCCAAAGATCTCTTCTCCTCCAAGTCTCAATTTTAACCCACTCAAATCCTCTATTTCCAAAGATCTTTCAACCTGTAATGTCCACTTCATCTCTTAGTTTGGTAGAATGAACATCATTAAAATTATGATCCTCCCCAGAATAATTTATTTATTCAACTGTTTACCAGTTCAATACTTCAAATTTTTTAAACTCTTTAACATCTATCATCACATTCTTCATATGGAATAGGAAAACTCCTCGGATTCGAAGTCAGATTCTCACTAGACGTATTGCTTCTGGTGGCTTAGCACTTCCGGATTTTGTCAGATACTATAAAGCGGCAGCCCTTTCTAAGATATTAGACTTCCATCTTACCAACCCTAAGAGATGGACTTTAACACTCATTGATTTCCTTTCCCCTTATGATCCAATCCAATTACTCTTAGCTTGTTCCTCAAATACTGTCCCAGACTGTAAGCCACACCTGATCTTTGGTCACATTTTAGATATCTGGACTAGTATACAAGCAAAGAAACCTCTGGCACCATTTCCATCTCCCCTATTATCCTTTATGCACAATCCAGATTTCTCTCAAATGTCTCTTCCACGTACTAATTTGTCTATAACGCTGATGGACTATTGTTCTCAGGTGCCTTATGCTCTTAAATTCAAAGAAGGTCTTCCATGGCTTACTCGAATACTGGTTGAACATTGGTTTAAATCTCTTCTTAAAGGGATAGTAATACTTAATATGTAAAAAAAAATATATGTTGTAAGGTTTATCCCCCTGAGTAAAACAAGGGTACTTCCACTTATCTGTCAGTGGTGGGAGTACCTTTGTTTTACTCAAGGGGATAAACCCTACATTTTAAGTATTACTACTCCTCTTGAACTACTACTACTCCTCTTGAAAATGTACTTTCCCATCCTCTTCCATTATAGCTGAAACCACTTTCTTTCTTTTATCCTCTTTTGTGTGAGGGCTCCCACGACACTAAACCCTACTTTGTTCGAGTCTGGGAAACTAGCACCTCACTAACGGTTATGGATTCTCAATGGTCAAGTATTTTCAAAACTAACTTTCTTCATGCTCGCGATACTCGCACCAGAGAGATGAATTATAAAATTAATTCAGGATGGTACCTCACCCCTTTACGTATATCTCGATTTGCAACTACAGCATCACCAATTTGCTGGAGATGTTGTGCTCAAATTGGTAATCTCCCTCATATCTGGTGGTATTGCCCTTTAATCCTATCATACTGGAATGTTATCATAACATTTCTAAACTCTGTCTATCATGTCCTCATCCCAGTAGACCCATATATGTGTTTATTTGCGTATAAAAATCATATTCCATCCTCATCAACAAATATTTCTTCTTCTCATTGGAGGTGTTTGCCATTATTGGATGCTGCAAAATCTCTCATACCTCTTTATTGGAAAAAACTTAAATTCCTACATTGTCTGTTGGCTATTGGCTATTTCTGTGAACAGTCTGGAGTTACATAATTCTACTTGGCAAAAATGGTTAACTAGTCGCTACTATCACACATAAAAAAGAGAGTGGGAAAAGATTAATGATGAAAATAAGAACAAAACAAAAGGTCATAAATTCCCCAGTAGAAATAAGAGAGATCTTTAAGAAGTTCTACCTCCCACAGAATGGCATAGTAAAAAGAGAATAAATAGAGAAGATCTGATAACACTTAATGCCCTTATAAGAGTAGAAGAAGTTGTAAATAGTGTTAATAAAATTAAACTAAACAAGGCTCCTGGACCTGATGGATATGGAGGTCTGTTTTATAAAAAACTACAAGATGATCTGAAGGATCATCTTGCTAAAACGTTTAATGATATTATAATGGAAAAAAAGATCCCGGAAGAATTAATTAAGGTAAACATAGTACCCATTCTTAAAGGGATAGTAATACTTCGTTTTATCTTTATTTTTTTTTCGTAGGCATTAAAAAACATGAAGAACAATATAAGTCTTATCTCTCAAACCTTTAAGGTTTGAGAGATATTCACAAACAAAGTTTCCCCCTCCCACCCCTTTTACCTAGTGTAAGACATCTCTTCTCAGATGTGGAATCCAGTCCATAGACCAGACAGATAACAGAAGGGGACAATAGTCTTCCTATGAGAACAATGAAAGCCCTGCCCCCCTTGTCATGTTTTTCAGGTTTTTCCCTTATCTTAATTGAATATTGTCCCTCTCTGCAGTCTACCTGGGCACCTCCCTTCTGATCTGGCTGAGCAGTGTTACATCAGTAAATGGGATGGGAAGGGGATACTTTGTCATTGAATTACTCTTGAACTACAACTCTGGCAGAATTGAAATAACACTCTCCAAAGTCCAAATACTATGATGAATAAGTAGAGCTACTTTTATTATGAAACATTACTATCCCTTTAAGGCAGATAAACATCCACTGGAGACAAGGAACTATCACCCGATATCCCCGATGAACGCTGATTTGAACATTTTTTCAACAATTATTGCTGAAAGATTAAAGGGATAGAAATACTTAAAAATGATTATCCTGCCAGTTAAATGAGCCCAGCGGCATATCTCAAACCTTTATGGTTTGATAGATATCCAGTTTCAAAGTTCCCTCTCCTCTGACGTCAGCGTTCTAGCTGACAGCAGGGGAATCAAGTCCACGGACCCGTGGAGGCTCTTCAGCAGAGCTGAGATTGTGTTATGGAAGAAGAAATCCTTCACTGAAATGGTCTACTACGTGTGCTTGCAAACCAAGCACACACATAATAATGTTCCAGTGAAGGAATTCTTCTTCCATAACGCAATCTCAGCTCTGCTGAAGAGCCTCCGCTTGCTCAGGGACCAGATTACCCTGCTGTCAGCTAGAACGCTGTTACGGTTCAGTACACTCAGACACGTTAGGTTTAGGTAAAAACACAATTTTATTGAAGCACACAAGAAATAATGCAACCCTCACGGGTCCAGTAAATAGCATCAAACTGACACAGAACAGGTTACAAGCGGGTTACAAGCGGGTCCGGTATGGTACACAACACAATACTGACACAGGTAAGGTAATATCTTGATACAGTGTATGAGTCTGATATGTACAGTGGAGCCACAGGCAGAGTGGCTAGCAAAAGCTGCGGTACAATGTCACCTAACGCAGCAGGAGCCGACAATGGCAGAAGTGTAACGGCAGACAGACAATGATAACTTGCACGGTTCTACAATGGTGGACGCCCACCGTGGACTACAATAGACTGGTCAGAGCTCGTGTCAAACGGAGGCCCAACGGAGCAGTCAACACCAATGCTCTTGCTTTCCCCCAAAGGGTTAATGTGCTTCACATAAAATGGATGGCAACCGGAAGCGCCCAACTGACCTATGGAATCGGTACGCACAAGGTACTGGAAGCAACCCACACTGGTATAGCAAGTAGATAAAGAAGGGTTAATAATTGCAATGGTCTGGATAACGGCAACCACGGGAAGAGCCCAACGGAACCCAAGTAAAGACCAAGCGATGCAGCACGGTGTGAGGATACTGGCACACTGAGATTCTGAGCCACCAGGCAGGATCGGACAAGGTACCGGAGTACCGGAGTCATGAGATACAATGTGATGGAACAGTACAACCGTAAGCAACCGGAACTGGCGGGGATTGTCCAGCCAAGCAAGCTGAGAGCAGGAACCACCACCAAGCAGATTCGGTACACAGCACAGGAACGTCAGCCAAGCCGGGTCAGAACAGGTAGCAGGAACGTCAGTCTCGCCGGGTCGGTACACGGAGCAGGAACATCGGTCTCACCGGACACGGAGCAGGAACATCAGCCAGGCCTGGTCAGAACAGGAAGCAGGAACGTCAGCCAATCCGAATCTGTACACAGAATCAGGAGCAGAGACTAATGGCGTGATCAGGCAGTCCAGGGTCATACACTGGTATCAGGATAGCAAAACTAGCGCTAGGCATCAGGTACACCACGAAAGGGCACTAGCCGAGTGACAGCCCAGGGTATAAAAAGGCTGTCACTAGGAGGAGCAGATCAGCGCAGCCAATAGGACAGCAGCATTATCGAGATGGACAGAATGTCGCCCAGATCACGGGCGCCGTGATAAATGCTGACATCAGGGGAAAAGGCAAAAAGCAAAACTTTGAAAGCGGATATCTCTCAAGCAATAAAGGTTTGAGAGATGCCTCTGGGCTCATTTAACTTCGTTTTTTACTGGCAGGATAGTAATTTTTTAAGTATTACTGTCCCTTTAAAAGCAGTAATTTATAAGATTATAGATCAGGTAGGGTTTATTCCCTTTTGACTCTCCCAGAGCAACATAAGGCAAATATTAGATATTTTTGAGAGCGTGGATCGGAGTGATACACCCCTTGTTGCCCTTTTGCTGGATGGCAAAAAAAGCCTTTGACAGGGTTATGTGTAAGTATATATTTATGGCTCTAAGAAGATTTGACTATGCGGGTAGGATAGTAGATGCAATCTCTACATTATATTCAATACCAAAAGCACGGGTGATTAGTTCAAATTTTACCTCAGATTGGTTCCCTATATGTAATGGAACAAGGCAAGGTTGCCTGTTATCACCCCCCCTCTATCTTATATCATTATAACCCTTAGCGGTCTCTATAAGAAAGAATAATAAAATTAGAGGATTTCAATATAGAGGGGGGTACATAAAAACTAGCATATATGCAGATGATTTTTTAATTACGTTCACAAATCTAGAGGAATCTATTGGGGAGTTATTAAAGGTCTTAGATAAATATTCAAGTCAATCTGGATATAAATTGAACATGGATAAATCTATGGCCCTGATTAAAAAACCTAACAAGTGAGAGAATGAGAGAATTAAAAGATAGGTTTCATTTCAAATGGGCTAGTGACCAGATTCAGTATTTGGGAATAGTTATACCAACACAAACACAGAATTTTGTAGAAATTAATACATTGCCATTATTGAAGAAAATTAATAGAGATTTTAAGGAATGGAAGAAATATTATCTCTCATGGATGGGAAGAGTAAATTGTGTAAAAAGTTATTACCTATCTAGTTGGTTATATCTTTTTTGACAAATACCACTGAATTTCCTGGAGCCCTGGATAAATTTAATACAGAGCTCCACTGACAAGTTTATTTGGCAGAATAAAAAACCACGGCAGAGCAAGCTTACACTAACCTTGAAACCTAAGCAGGGTGGGGTTGGGTATCCAAACATAAAGAAATATTATGAGACAAGTAGACTTATGCACATATGTATGACACGAGGACATTTCTATGAGAAACATGGAATCAAATAGAGGCAGAGTCGGGGTTCTGGAGGCTCAAAAGTGGGAATAAAAATAAAAAGAATGAAGTAGCAACTATGCCCCTAGTGTTGACAGATATTCTAGGTAGATGGGAGAAAATCAGGAAAAAGTTACGATGCGACAATAAGATTATCTCCTTTTTACAAATAGGCACCCTGACAGAATTGATAGAAGACATAGATCTTAAGGGGTGGTGTCAAAATGGGATTAATATAGTAAAAGAGTTGCTTACGGAATGGAAAGTGAAGACCTTCCAATGCCTTAAGAGAGAATATTATCTTGTGGATAAAGAAGTAAAAGGATTTTTAAATAAGAATTTAGTAATTATAGAACTGACTGTATAAAAAATTGGAAGAATTTATAAGAGGTGGGCATGTGAAAAACTATCTAAGAAAATGTTCGACCCTTCTAGACAGTATAACAGACAAAGTTAATATTCCAGCTATAAATATGTGGCAGGAAGATCTAGATATACATATTAAAATAATGCAATGAATCAATAAGTCGATTAGGGAAGGAAATACACTGTTTGAATCTATTAGAGACCCACTTTAAAATAATGAACCCACACGGTTATTAAAGGGGATGTGTTGGAAGTGTAATAAAGAGCTGGGAGACTACATGCATACTTGGTGGAAATGTGGAGAACTAGAGAGTATGTGGGAAAAGAATTTTGAAAATTTGTTTAAAATGTGTCAAATAACTATTTCCACATCACCATCTCAGGCGTTACTCCACTTAAATCTACTGAAGCTTAGTAAATGTAGGTGTATGTGGGTAATAAATCTGTTACTGGCTACAACAATATTAGTGGAAAATATTGGAAGACAACACAAGTTCCCGCATGGAACATGATAAAAAATCAGATTATATGGTAAGGTAAAATGGAAATGGGAGTTATTAAATTTAGTCGGGTTGGTATAAAGAAAATTAAATAGTGGGAAGAATATATAGAACTGTTGACAGAGTTGAACTAAAAAGAAATGGATTGGTGTGATACACTGTGCCCTTTTGCTCCTGTGCTAGACCCTATATGTTTGTATGTATAATAAAATAAGTGAAATAAGTAAGAATAAGATATGAAGTTAATGTAAGATTTGAACGTAAAGAACACATAGATGCTTAATTGTTTTGTATATTTTTGTAATATTTGAATATAAAATAAAAAAATAAAAAAAATTCCTGCTTAAGTGAAACTGGCACATATTCATGATGATGTTAAGTAATGTATGTATGTATGTATGTATGTATCTTTATTTATATGGCGCCACACAGTGTACGCAGCACCTTACAATAGACATATGTTACAATAAATAAGAGGGGATGAAATAAGTGCGACATTCATAGAAACAATGGGAGAGAGGTCCCTGCCCCAAGGAGCTTACAGTCTAAATGGGTAAAAGGAGACATACAATGGGGTAAGAGGGTGTTAAGTGCTGAGATTACAAGTGCTGAGTTTGGCCAAAGGCAGTGCATGGTCCTAGTGCTCCAGAAGATAAGACTTCAGGGTAGACTTAAAGACAGAGGGGGATTGTTCTATACGTAAGGAGAGGGGTATGGAGTTCCAGAGCTATGGAGCAGAAAGCGAGAAAGGTTTGAGACGGGAAAGGGCAGAGGGTGTGGATGGTGCAACAAGAAGTGCATTGTGTGCTGAGCGAAGGAAGCGGCCAGGAACATAATAGGAGATGAGGGGAGAGATGTAAGGAGGGGTAGCAGTATGAAGAGCGTTAAAGGTGAGAAGTACAGTACAACCTACAATGTGGCAGATGTTTATAGTAGTGGTGGATGGGTGGTGTGTGTGTGTATATATATATATATATATATATATATATATATATATATATATATATAGTGTACTACAGCAGTTTTTACTATTGTCATATTTGAGTCAAATTGCTATCCTCCTTCTCAGAGTATTGACACACGTTATTTATTGGTCATAGCAGGGGTCCCAAGTGTGGTATATGGTAGCAACCCTTTTTCATATACCTTCTCCTCCGCATCTGTGCTGCTGTTAATACATTTTTACCTTGCTTTATCTGTCATGTGTGGTTTCTTCTACCTGATACTCAGATGGTATGAGATGTTGGTTCATTTTTAAGAATGATAGTCACCCAGCATTGCTGCTTGATAGCTGTGTCCTGAGGTCATTGACAATTTAACCAGCTCAAACTCAATGCTTGCTGGAGAACAACTAAGGGTTTCCAATGCAGTACGTGTCAATGCTGGCCACACACACTGCTTTGTTTGACAGTAATCCATGGGGTCATTGTTTCTGCCTAGAACATAGCTGTCCTGCAAGTATGCAGAAACCATCTCACATGGAGTGGGATCACTTCTAGGAGCTACATGGTGTTTCTATGTGTCAGTTACCAACTCATATTCAGTAAGCAAGTCCCAAAGAGATGTGCCGCCTCCACCACCACCACCAACGTTGGGTTTTTGCCAGCCCTGCTGAGACCAATGGATTGACTTGTGTATACAATGGGATACTCTGGTTGATGATGTAGGGGCTTCTTCTGGTTGAAATGCTTAAATGCCTTCCTTTTCACTATGTTAGATGTTTTTTGAGCCTCATTTTCATCCTCCTATCTTCTACAATGCAACCCTCCACTTGATCAATAAGAATATCTCGATATTCCTTGACAGAATCCGATTCCTCAGAGAGTTGCTGCTAATCGTCATGACTACTTGTGACAAAATGCTGATGACCCTTTGGCAAAAATTCTGAAATTTTGTGTTTGAAGTGGGGGTCCAGCATAGTGGCAAGAATTTATTCCTCATTGCTTTTTAATGGACATTAAGCGAGCATCTTGTTCAAAGCATGCTAACGTGTCCTTTACTGTCTGGTGCATGTCTTTGTTGTCATTATGGTAAGATTCCTCAGCCATGTTCCTCATTTTTTTCTGTAATAAAAATGTCACTGGTAGAATTTCATTAATTCCTGCCCCAAAGGGACTCACCAGCATGGCTGCCTCCTCAAAGGGTTTCAGCACTCACACACATCGCACATTAGTTGCCATTGGCTAAATGACAAAGAGGCTCCCTCCAAAGCCTTCCAGTTTTGCATGGTGTACTCAACAATAGCCTTATTCTGTTCATACAAATGCTCTAGTATGTACAGTGTAGAATTCCACCTTGTAGGGACCTCCATTTTCATCTGTTGATGGGGCAGACAAAAAAAACAGCTTTTAAGGAGTGCGGTACAAGCCATTCCTCTATCACCTGCTCTAGCTTACTTAAAACATCTATGACTTTGTGGAACAGTCTCTTAAAACTCTGCATGCACAAGGTGGCATGCCAATGGTATGGACTATCCTGCTGCTGCTGCTACCTTTTAATCACACTGACAGAACCAGAAGCACAATTACTGGCTGTCACCTGATGCTGTAAGTTAGTGTTGCCCACTGTTGGTGGTGCAAGAGAAACCCAGATAGCAGTCACAGTCATATAATCTGTGCTCTGCCCACTTGTCCACATATAATATGTTGTCAGGTGGATTTCCTTGCCATAAGCACTATTTTCTGGCTTGTACAATTGAAGCAGAGCCATCCTGGAAAAGTAACTGCTGTTTGGGTATGCCAGCTTGGAGCTACACATGACATCAGTTCTCTGAAACCTCGGTTTTCTACACAAGAATACGATAGCATGTCCACTGCCAACATCTTGCCAACCTTCCATAGGCATTCTTTAGGATTGTTTTTGTGACATTTTTGACTCCTTTCCAGGAACTCAGTCAGTGTGGGTTGGTAGGACATGGCAGAAGAACCCTGGAACTTTATTGCTTTAACAACATGACTAGCAGAGGTGGTGGAGTTAGAGGCACCATGCATGGGCAGTTTACGACTCTTGCCATCTTCTACAGCAAAGCCAGAGTCATCATACTCCTCTGCAGCAGGAGCCATAGGTGTTATTTGTAATGAGCTAACTGTTGGCAGTAGCATGTTTTCTGACACATAAATAATATCACTACTTCTTTTCTGCCCCAGATCCCCGGGATCTTTCTGGAGTGCTTCTGCTGCTGCTGATAGTTATGGCACCTCTGACCTGCTTATATTGTGTCTCCAAGTCTGACCTGTGGTTGTAGTTCAGGGGGGATCTCACAGAGGAGGTGCCTTGGTGTGAGCCTGCATTTCCCCTGCTCATGTACTTTTTGCACAGACAACAAATAACAAGATGCTTAGCTTTAGGATCCTGATTGAAGTTTCTTCATACTGTGGAATTCATGCACTGAGGGGTTTCTGGGGGGCTGCTACTACTGCTGGGGCTAGATCTTGATGCAATTCTACTGCTACTACTACTAGGTGTCAAAGGTGCAGCACTTCCTGCAGCAGCAGAGGCACTTGTCATATTTAACATTGTGGATTTTAATAACCAGTGTTAGTGTTGTTGCTGCTGGATACTCAACACAAGTGTGTGGTAGAGTGGGACTTGGACTTGAAGGGGCGATGATGCTGATGATGACTGATAGGGTGACTGTGTAAGTCTTGCCATCTTTGCTTGTCCAGGGTCAGACTTTCAAATGTTTTTTCAAACAGGCACAGTGTTCCTTGAAGATTCAGCCTTTGCCTTTCTGCTAACTTTATGGCCATGTCATTATCCTCACTCTCTCTCTCAACTTCATCAGTATCTGAACAAGAGAAGGATGCTGGTGGGATATATTTTAGATCTGAATCATGATCATCATCAGTCAGTCATCATTAGGTCATCCTCAGCAACAGCATTACCTGCCACTTCTTGCTCACTACCCTAATATTCCTCTAAGCTTTTAGAGGTCTCAAACAATTTATTTTTACTTTTACTTTCACAAAGTTCACTATTGCTTTCAGGATATGTGTTTTGGTGCTTATTTGTCTCACTATCTGGTGCAGCAGGCAGTTCACCTGCTACACCTTCCTCCATTATGCTATTGCCATCAACACTAGAATGTGACTTGTCATCTTCAGTGTTCTTCTTATATGTCTTCTTATATGGTTCTTTTTTTGCACTGTCCCTGGTGGTGCTGGAAGTTTTGCTGGACGAGAGGCACCATCATCATTTACTGCACATTCTGCAGCAACCATAGCAGCAGGCAGTTTTTGAACTGCTACTATACTCTCATGTCCATGCACTATACCACCTTTCCTCCTCCCCCCTGCCCCTTGTGTGTTTGCTTGACATTACTCAACTACTGTGTGTGTTTTTACTCTACAGTACACAACACAACTGATGGAGTGTGATATCTTGCCTTATCCCTGTCAGTTGTCTGTCACCTAATATATTTAGCTGTTTATTTATTTCTTTATTATTTTTTATTTAATTTTTTTTTTTAAGCTGTCCACCTTATCTTATCACAGTCTGTCCAAATAAAAAAAAATTATAACTGAAAAACAAAATCAACAACTTCTTTCCCCAGACTTCCCCAGCACAGAAACAATAATGGCAAGATTAGCAAGCAAATTGGTCCCTAGCTGCCTGTGTCTTGCCAGTCAGTCACATAGAATTTTGTGGTATTTGGGGGTCAACCTCCTTCCTCTCTTCTTCTCCCCAGTGTGCTCCCAGACTGTCCTAATACAGAGATCAAAGGTCTTACTTAAAAGACTCCCTAAACTACACTTCAATTCCCCTTTATTTGCCTATCTTCTCTAGCTCAAAAACATTTCTCCTCTCACAAACACAGAATGGCATGCTGTTAGAGCCCAATACCCTATTATGTGGCTGTAGAAAAGTAGAGAAAACTTGCATGTGATAGGGAAATTTTTTTTCCATTGATTTCAATGGAATAATCTAGGCAAAAAAAGTGAAAAAACTGCACTTTTCGCAGGACATTATTCACCAAGCTGAAAGTGCCATTATTCTCGATATTGGTTTGAGGCAAAAATTTTCACCCATCCCTAGTCACTATTACCATAGGTGCTTATTGCATGAGATCTCTGCAAGAACAGTAGATTTGCTGCATTCACTTTTAATGTTTCAGCCATTCTATATTATAATTTCTTTGATTTATTCACACCTATAAGAACTGATCTTTGACATCTGCCTTTGATGTAAGTTTCTTTGTATCAAGAACTATTAACTCAGCAACTGTACTATCTTGGATTATTACAATTGTAACAAACACTATAAAGGCCGATCTATCAGCATCAGGCTTATGAACGGAACTGAGATACAAGTTAAGTGGAGACCATTGCATGTATTCATGACTAATTCTGAGGTGTACTGCATAATGGATAATTGAGGAATATGACAAAGAGGGCAGTTAGAAAGGGATGGAAAGGTGGTAAGGAATGAAAAGGACAAAAAAGGGAGATGTTTGGGATACAGGAAAGGAAGGAATGAAGGCGAAAAAAATGCAACCAAATGGAAAGTGTGTGAAGATGAAAATCTGGAAGAAAACATAAGAACTACACCAAATGCCTGATATATGGAAATTAGTCTTAAGTCCATCAATTGGCTGTAAACATTTTGCCATTTATTTTCTTTTTCAGTAATATTTACATGGCAAAAATGTGTTGCATTACAGCTTGAAGTCCAGCAAATATGGTTGTTTCCAGGCCACACATTGATTTATTTAGAATTTTACCAGGAAGAATACAGTGAAATTTTTCTGGTTTTCAAGTATGTTCTGGTCCTGGAGAGCTATAACAGTTCAAAGTTACATATTTACACAGAAAGACTATATATATATATATATATATATATATATATATATATATAGTGTTGCAGAAAACACGCACTCACAATAACAGTAGAATTTGCCAGGGTGCAAGTTAAAGTATTAGAATAGAAATTCAATGAACTGCACTCTCTGGACTTTTAAGGCAAATCGACAAATTGATAGTGTTTATTGAAGGAGAGTCGACATTTCGGTGGTCACCTCCACCTTTATCAAAACATACAGTAAATGACAAAGAATGTGTATATTTATACCCTACATACAGTGGCCAGTAAAACACTGCTAACAACCCAATTTCAAATTCATTAGTATGGGCCCCTGAGGTGTGCTGACATCACCCTGGGGAAACCCGCCAAGATACAATGTATTATAATCTGCTATGTGTTGATACACAATACAGCCACGCTATCAAATATTGATTTTTTTTGCCTATAATTTGAATCATGTCTGGTGGTTGTTTAGATGCTTATTCTCTGTAAATTAATTCTTGTTAAGGCTTCATTTTTTCATTAGTATCCACTCCTTTTTTAGTAGCCGCCATACATTTGTTCTATGCCGTGCAATGTGATGGAGTCCCGTCTGCACCCATAGGACACATCCGTGCACCGACTTCTTTATTCTGTTTGTTTCAACACTTGTCTGCTGTACATTTTGTATACATTTTTGCATTTCTTATAACAGCGTTTAGAGTGCATCTCTGATGTCTATTTAAATAAGACATTGATGTTTAACTGCTCATTGCAGCGGTGTGGGATTTCCCACTTGCATTGCTACATTGTTTATCAACCCCTAGCAGATTACAATGCATTATATCTTGGTGGGTTTCCCCGTGGTGATGTCAGCAAGCATTAAGAGCCCCCACCAATGTGTTTGAATTGGGTTGTTGGTGGTCTTATACCGGCCCCTGTATGTAGTGTATAAGTATGCACCTTATTTGTCATTTAGTGTATGTCTTGATAAAGGCGGAGGTGTCCACCGAAATGTTGACTCTCCTTCAATAAACACTATTAATTTGCTGATTTGTCTGCCTGTTTGAAAGTCCAGTGAGTGGGGTTCATGAACTCTCTCTCTCCCCTTCTCTTTCTTTCTCTCTGTCTATCTATCTATCTATCTATCTATCTATCTATCTATCTATCTATATATAAATAATTAATACAAATAACATTTCTATATACAATTACATTTTGTTTTAAATACAAAAAAATGCATTTATTTTTAGGGGCTTTAGACTGAAAGAAGATTTGACTGTTCAGGTAAGTTATTCCAGGCTTACAGAGCTCTGAAGAAAGTGGATTGACCAGATCCTTTCTTGTATTGTAGAATACTCAGTGAGTAGTTAGCAGCAGAGCTGAGGTTATAATTAACATGGGGATCTGGATTTAGCATACTGTTCAGGTAGTCTGGTAGCTTTCCAGGAAAGTAGTTATAAACAAAGTAAATTGATAAAGAGCTGATTATCTATGCACAAATAAATCACATTCCAAACATAAATACTAAAGAATACAGAAAAGTCATTATGAATACACTAGTTGAAGAGCCCGTTTACATGGGCCACAGTGCCACCCAGCAACGACTGCAGTGCAGTCATGCAGAGTAGAGACTGCCTGCGCCACGACTGAAAAGGAGCGGGGTGCTCCAAATTCAGACCCTAGTCCTCTCCATTATCAGCCACGGTGCTGGCAGTCTGTAGTGCGCATGACTGCAGCATGCACAGATGTCTCTACTGCGCATGACGGCTTCTGACAAACACACATTTAGTGAATTATATAGGATAGAGCTTCAAATAGCCATGAGAGAGCATTATATAACCAAATGCAAATTCTCTAGGTTTTTCCATATAGTTATTTATTTTTTTTAACCCCAAAAATGCTATACACGCCTTCACCACAATTCTAAGCAATGCATTGGATACCTCTCTAGCATTCAAGGCATTAAAATTCCCATTTAAATGAATGGCCATTTTATCTGTCCCCTATGGTGCAGCTGCTCCAGTTCTCATAATATCAGCCTCGGCACACTCCTTAGCCCATCATACTGGCAAATAGAGGAACCATCCTATATCTGAGTGGTGATTTCCTGAGTGTAAGAGTATTTCTGCTACAATACTGTTAAGTTCACTTGAGGATATGCCCTGATAGTGTCCTATTCCTACAACACCTTAATGCCATAATTCTTTGCTTATTATTCACCCTGTTTTTTCTATGGTTAAGTTAAAAAAATAGTATGTTAATCAATGGTTCTTTAAATGTACTAACAGTGAAAGTATATGGTTTGTTTTGATGAAGTCTATGCCTAAATTCTTTTCAGTTTATTAAGATTTCAGTTTCCATGACTTCAAAGGCTTTTAATAAAATGAATCATTTTACATATCACAGTGCCGAAATGTTCTTGCATACATTGATGTGGAAGTTATTTGCATAATACGATTTCAGATAAGGTGGTTATGTTTAAATCAAGAATTTCTTACATGTAGGAATTCAGATTTTACACCCTCTTTATTTAAATATTTTAACCCCCTGCAACGTAATTTCCCCTATGGCTGAATATGATTGCAAAATAAAGGTTTCTATCTATTCCAATGTACAGTAATGTTAGATCGAAAATATGCAAAATTATATAAAAAGGCCCAAGGAAATAATGGCTTTATTTGCATATTGTTTCATTATTTGTATATGTTGTTGCATTCTCCAATGCAATTCAGTGTTTGAATTATCAAAGTTTGATGCCATAAATAATTAGTGATGTATATTAAAGTGGAGCTAACACTCCAACATGATGTAGTCTGAATCAATGTGTCTTCCATCGTTATATGGCTGTATTTATTTAACTTTGTTAAAAAAATCTGGTGTTAGTTTACAAACTGTATTAGAAATATGTACCTGCTAACGTGTTGCCCAGTTCCAAGAGCAGTGAGTATGACCACTGTGGAGCTGAAAGGCTCACTTGTAACTCCCACGGGCCTGATGATGCCTCCTGCATCATCATCCTCTGAGCACGGCAAAAAAATAAAAAGACAGCTGTGGGCTGTGAGACTTCTTTGTTGAGTGACAGGCCCAGGGATAACTCACACATGTGCAGTAGCACAGATTCTGCAAGATGGCTGCGGTCTGATCGGTCTCAAAGCTTGCATAACGAGTCAGATTTTACAATATACAAATACTTAAGGGAAGTTTTACATATGTTTTGATGATGACTTGGGGGATATTTACCTTACTAACTTATTTTATCCGACCATGATAGTTCCGCTTTAAATATCTCAGTGTCCCCCCCTACCTTTTGTATTTTGTGTGTAGCAGCATCAGGATCATAGTCACATGTTTATTTTCTTGATTTCTGCAACGTAGAGAACACAACTTCAATCACCAAGAACATTATTCATCAAGCTAAAGTGATGTCATCCTGGTGCAAATCAGCTTCCTCTAGCATAAAAACTCTCTCCCTCTATTATTATAATTGATTTTGATGCATTGAAAAATCAGAAACAATGGCATTTTTCACAGTAATTCTGTGCAGTTTTTCATGCTTTTTTTTTTTTTTGGCAGTAAAAATTTTCTCCCATCTGTACTCAGAATGCTCCAAGTTGCAGTATGGTTGAACTATACAGTAGTGGTGGGGCCACTATGCACATGGATGATATTGTAGGTAGAGATACTCATTGCAGCCTCTAAATACTGGTGGGGACCTTAGCATGTCCACTGATGTTGCCCTTATGAATACAGTACTTCTTGTACTGTTATGCCCCATTGCTTCTTGTCCCACCTTCTCTAAAAGCTGAAGATTCAATTGGCTGATTCCTGCTGGCTGTGGAGGAGGGACTGATGTCACATCAACCAACAAGAAACATCACTTCAGTGCTCATAGCACAAACTCTGGAGTGATAAAGCCCAGATGGAGCAACCTTAATAGTTATAATTATAGGATTGTAATGCTGCTACGGAAAGAAGTACAAGTGGCAATGATTAACTATTAGAACATAAGTTTTAATACAAACACATACAATATTAGTCAGTTATATCTATATATTTCTATTTGCATTTGATCTCTGTTATAGTCTATTCTAGTTGTTCAGGATATAACTAATACATATAATTGACCCTTACAAGTCTTTGTGGTGTATTAGAGCCTATTGATTGTTGTGAGGAGGTGTGATCTAGAGGCAGAGATCTCAATAAATGGTAGATACACTGCAAAAATAAATGGATATGCCTGATTGCTGTATGAATTATACATCTCTTGGTCCTCTATTACATTGCAACTGAATGAGTCCTCAGGGGAAACATTCTTTGAAAAAAAGCTCTTTGGGAACTTTCTTTTCTGTTTTAGCTATCACATTCTGGGAGTTCAGCTTCTTCAGTATCTCATTTCAGGGAAAATCTCATACTGATCAAACTATTTTGAAACAGCCATTCAAGTGCTTACAGTGTAGCCATTAGGGATTATGCAGTTACATCAGCTCCCAATAGGACAATTTATGCTTCAACAACTTGAGATTGTTGAAGCAGCTACATTTTTCCTGTCAGGAGCCATTGCTGGTTGAGGAGCATTCTTAGAGAAAAAAATTACCAATAGACAGAAGCATAAATTAAAATGTAAAACAATGTCCCAACTTGCTTTTTCTATTTCACCTCCTCTTCAGTGTAATAAGTCATAGTAATTTTTCATTGATACAGTATGGTGGCAATGCACTAACCTTGTGGTTTTAAATATAATTAAATATATGTATTATAGACACAATATATTCTGATCTGTAGGATGGTCACTATTAATTATTTCATTAGCTTCATCACTTATTATGACACATAGGACTTACATGCATTTTTACCTACACAGGCATTCAGTGGGTTAAAGCACACAGCACACCACTGAATTACTTTGGTAATTTATAAGTTTCCATAAAATCTTCAGAATTTTCCGGTTCAGGCTATTCAGGGACTCAGTCTTTGGGAGTTTTAAAGCATTTTTCAAGTCCCTCAATGGTCTTAGTGGTACTCTGACAGCAGCATTACAGGGTTGAAATCAGACTTATTCAGGTGTCCAACTTCTGGGGGGGAGATGCACTAAAGGCTGATGCTGTGGCGATATGATTTTGTTGATGTGTTCATAGCACTTCACCATTTCAATGTAGGCACAGATCACCTTATTCACTAACATTTAGGGATGCAAGGGAGGAGAGGAGAAGGTTCTAGTTAGCATATAGGATTGTTAATCTGTTGTCATTGTGGAAGTGATGCCCTCCCTCACACATCACCAGCACTATGACATCCTGAAGTTTGACAGCATTCTCTCTGCTCCCCCACTTGGCCAGTAGGGAAGAGGAGAGAATACTTACAGCACCATGTTCAGCATTACTCCCTTATCACTTTGAGTGTCATAGGGATGTAAATTGCTCACTCCTGTGGCACTCAAAGGGGAAAAAGTACACCAAGTACAACAGAATAGTGATGTTCCCTCACAATACTTATATTCAATATGCTGACCAACAGTTAAGTTTTGGCATATGGTGCTTCCCCCTGTAAAATCCGATATATCATGCCCTTTCATATGACACATGCTGCCCTCACACTTTGCAATGCGTTTCTTACCCCTCTGGCACTCAAAGGGTTAACAGTGTGAGGACAGCATGTGTTGAGTGAAAGGGCATGATATGTCGGATTTAAAGTGTTAGGGCAGCATGAGTCAAATAAAAGGGCATGATATGTCGGATTTAAAGTGTGAATGTTGAATAAAAGGGAATGGTATGTTGGATTTAAAGTGTGAGGGCAGCATGTGTTGAATGAAAGGGCATGATATATCGGAATTTACAGGAAGGAGCAGCATATGTAAAATTGAAACTGTGCGGCAGCATGTTGAACATAAGTATCGTGGGGGAACATCACATTGTGTGTTAGCCCACATATATTGACTGGCTCCCCCCAGCCTTGTTCTTTTGCCCAGGCAGTGCCCATGCGGATTTGTGGCTAACAGTAAGCAAAGGGAAAAATCTGGAGAGGGTCAGGCAGCGTACATGGGGTTCTATGGCTACCAGTGGGCAAGGGAACAACTCTGGTGGGTCAAGTGATACCCCCAAATCCCCATGGATGCTGCCTGACCCCCAACCTAGGCCTGGATGCACTAAATGTCGATGTGGTGTCGGTATGATATTGTGAATGTGTTTGAATTACACCGACAATTCGATCTGCACGCACATCAACATATTCACAAACATTGTCGGATGGAAGGGGAGAGTTGGAGAAGGTCTCTATTAGAATACAGGATTTTCAAATTGCTGTTGGTGTCGAAGAGATCTCCTCCCCTCACGCATCACCAAGACTACGACAATCCTGAACAGCATTCTCTGTGCTTCCTTACCCAGACAGTAGGGGAATACAGAGAAGGCTTTCAGCACCATGGACAACATTGAATGCCATAGGGATGTGCATTGCTCACCCCTGTGGCATTCAAAGGCTTACAATAAACAGAAATAGTACACCAAGCACTACACAATGTCCCCCCTCCCCTTCGACATCCCCCCCTTAGTATGTTGACATATATTGCATATATTCGACATACTAACTCCATCCGACATGCACCTCAGGGACTGCCATGTAGTTGACAAATCTGTCTTTTATTCAACACTTAACCCTTTGAGTACTAGAGAGGTAGGAAGGCATTGCTTAGCGATGTGTTTCCTATCCCTCAGGTACTCAAAGGGTTAATAGGCAAGGTATGGACTGCATACCTTACCTGTATATGTGTGTGTGTGTTAACAATTTATGTTTTATTTAAAAATGTGTTTAACTTTAATAATATAAACATTAGACCTCAAGGGGGATATCATGACCCCTCATGACACCCCCCTAACATGAGGCTGACAAATGCCCTTTAATTACATTAAGCACATATAAACTATGTGAAACATAGCTTATATGCACTTTTATGGTTACAGTAAACGATCAGACCTGAAAGGGGGCCACCAGGACCCCTCCTGATAGCCCCACCATGGATCAGCTATCCGAAAGGATAGATGATCTATGGGGCAACCCCAAAGGCATTTACTGCCTTCTTTATGCTGGCAGCTTTACAGCCGCCTGCAGCATCAAGCTCTCAATGACTGAATGAACCCGGTCACTGGGTTAATTCAAGGTAAGCGGATTGTTGATCTGTAATCAATGAATTAGTCACCGAGGTCAAATGCGGTGACTGATTCAATGATCAGAGCGCAGGGCTGCTTTCTAAGAATGAACCCGGTGACAGGGTTCATTCATTGAAGGGAGCGCTTAGAGTAGATGTAAAAGCCCCATAAAAAAGCCATATATAATAATATAATATAATTGTCCCCAATTTATTGTACCCATTCTCCGTAATAAATTGCTTAGTCATCCTACTTGTTTAAATCTTTATTCTAAACTCACCAGCCATCCTAGATTATTTTCCACTATTCCAAATTCCCTATACTGGTTCCATTCTTACATTTATTTTAAGGGATTTATATCAATTGAAAGCAGAAGCAAGTGTAAGGGGTGACCCTTACCTACCTTCTACTGTCAACCAGGAGACATGTTCTTATATTTGGATCTAGCAACAGGCCATCACTTTCCCTTAAGAACTCAATGAACTGTCTTCTCAGGAATAAAAAAAAGAACTGCTCATTCCCTTCGCTTTCACTTAATTTGTGAAAAAATGTTTTACTGCAATCCATATATCTATATAATATCTTTGTTCTAATAGTTACTTTTCTATGACTGCACAAAGAGTCTCATGTCATCTTCTAGTAGCATTGGCTGTACTACTGATGCCATAGAAATTAGATGGATTGGTAGATGCCTATGTCATACATCTATGTAGAATGATAGAACAATGAACGCTGTTTTTCTATGTCTGGAGAATTATCTGCTAAACATTATCACATTGAGAATTATCACTTTACAGCTATAGATTACAACATAGTTTCAATGCAAATAAAATAACTAGAAATGTTTCATTGCTGTAGGATACACGCTTTAATCAGTCCTTCTGTTAAACAAATCAAGTTCCACTTATTACTATTTGTATAGTACCCATAATCCATTGAGTGCCAGAGAGGAGGTGCAATGCACTGGATACATACACACATATATATTACATTAGCTATTGTAAATACTGTTTTTTTTTCATCACTTTCTGTAACCTTAGTGCCACTGAGAAATAATATTTTGAAGATGAGAGTTTAATGAGGTTGTAAATGGCCAGTGGAGTGGGATTTATAAGTGTAGAACAATACCTGACAGCTATGGGAATCAAGTTCCCATAGCTTAACTCTGCTATAAGATCTTTGTTCACCCTGCAGATAACATAGATCTGGGAAAAATCAGAGAATTTTTTCTTTCCGTTAAGTCCATTGTCAGTGAATTCACAGACACATGGCTTCAGTGGGAAAGATAGCTATGTTGCTGCTTCACTTAGAAGCACTTATGTCACAAAGCCATGCAGATCATGGAGATCTGCAGGGAGAGATGAGGAGAGCATGACATAGTTTAAAGTATAGTACCTTGAATCACATAGCTGCCCGGTAAAGTCCTACACTTAAAGGAATAGTATTAATGTAGAAAAATATTAATTGATGATTTTCTCCTGCTGTATAAAACAAAAGTACACAACTTCAGAGTCATTTTATTCAAAAGATATTGCAGCTCAAACTTGCATTTTTTTAGATACTTTAATGGCCTGAAATGTTATGGTGCAACTGTTGCTACAGCAGTATATGGACAGCTACTCTCAGTGAATACAGCACCCCATTTGCTGTTTTAGCAACAGCAACACTGTAAAACTTCAAATAATGGGGATACTACATCCAGAAATGCAAGCTTGATCAGCAATAATTTTTGAATAACACATCTCTCAGTAGTGGGGGCACTCTTGTTTTACTCTGCAGACTATGCTCTGCAATATACAGTTAGGTCCGGAAATATTTGGACACTGACACAAGTGTTGTTATTTTGGCTGTTTGCCAAAATAAATTCAAGTAACAGTTAAATAATGAATATGGGCTTAAAGTGCAGTCGTTCAGCTTTAATTGGAGGCTATTCACATCCAAATTGGAGGAAGGGTTTAGAAATTACAGCTCTTTAGTATGTAGCCCCCGTTTTTTCAAGGGACCAAAAGTATTTGGACAATTGACTCAAAAGCTGTTTCATGGACAGGTGTGGGCTATTCCTTCATTATATTTCTTCATCAATTAAGCAGGTGAAAGGTCTGGAGTTCATTCCAGGTGTGCCATTCACATTTGGAAGCTGTTGCTGTGAACCCACAACATGCAGTCAAAGGAGCTCTCAATGCAAGTGAAACAGGCCATCCTTAGGCTGCAAAAATAATGCAACAAAGAAATAGCAGGAACATTAGGAGTGGTCAACATTGTGTGAAAAAAAGAATGCACTGGTGAGCTCTGCAACACAAAAAGGCCTGGACATCCATGGAAGACAACAGTGGTGGATGATTGTAGGATGATTGTAGGATGCTTTCCATGGTAAAGAAAAACCCCTTCACAATATCCAGCCAAGTGAAGAACACTCTGGGTAGGCATATCATTATCCAAGTCTACCATAAAGAGAAGACTTCACGAGAGCAAATACAGATGGTTCACCACAAGGTGCAAACCATTCATAAGCCTCAAGAATAGAAAGGCCAGATTAGACATTGGCAAAAAAACATCTTAAAAACAAGCCCAGTTCTGGAACAGCATTCTTTGGACAGATGAAACTAAGATAAACCTGGACTAGAATGATGAGAAGAAAAAGGTATGGATAAGACTTGGAACAGCTCATGATACGAAGCATACCACATCACCTGTAAAACATGGAGGAGGCAGTGTGATGGCATGGGCATGCATGGCTTCCAATAGCACTGGGTCATTAGTGTTTATTGATGATTCGACAGAAGCAGCCGGGTGAATTCTGAAGTGGCCGAGTCAATCACCTGATCTCAACCCGATTGAACATGCATTTCACTTGCTGAAGACAAAACTTAAGGCAGAAAGACCCATGAACAAACAACAACTGAAGACAGCTGCAGTAAAGGCCTGGCAACACATCACAAAGGAGGAAACACAGCATTTGGTGGTGTCCATGCGTTCCAGACTTCAAGCAGTCATTGCCTGCAAAGGATTCTTGACAAAGTATTAAAAATGAACATTTTATTTATGATTGTTTTTTTTGTCCAAATACATTTGAGCTCTTGAAATAAGGGGACTGTGTATGAAAATGGTTGCAATTCCTAAACGTTTCATATGATATTTTTGTTCAAACCCTTGAATTAGTTGAAAGTCTGCACTTCAATTGCATCTTGGCTGTTTCATTTCAAATCCATTGTGGTGGCGTACAGAGCCAAAATTATGAAAATTGTGTCAGTGTCCAAATATTTCTGGACCTAAATGTATATTTTCCATATTACATGATACTGTCCCTTTAAAAAGAATGTTAACCCTGACCCTTTACTGCCCAAAATGTATTGAGGCTTATGTACAGACAAATTTCATTCTGGAGCAAATCAATAGCGGTAATGCAAACCAATAAAAAGTCCTCAAATTCCCATAGAGTTAAATGGAGCTTTTAACCTTTTGCGAAACAATGTTAGGGACCTATCTAGCATTCAATGAAATTTAAATTTTATTTGTCCACTATTGTGCAGAATTGCTAACGTTTTTAGTACATCATCCTCATTTATCATGTGGGTAATATAGCTCATTCACGGTTTACCATCCCAGATTTGTACACTGAAACTATACTGGCAGGGAGGGTGACGAGATGGTTATACAGTCTTTTTTGTTATTAATTCAAATTTAATTCCATCACAAATCTAATATGTACCTTGTGTTATGCTGTTTCTCACAACACAATGAGGTGACCCCAGGTGCAATCTTATTGTTTTGTTATAAGGGGCAACTTCATTTAAAATCATATGTGCACAATAAATTAAGGGATATATTCAGATAATTAGAGGTGCAGTTCTGGAGCGAATGACCTGAAAATAGGGTACAAACGTCAGTTTCTTAAATTGGGCTTCGCAATGCATCAGAGACCTCTATAATATTCAAAGAGTTAAGAGGCTTATTTATCAATAATATTTGGAGGATTTTATTTATGTATGGTGCAGTTGGTGTGCCCCAGAATTGCATTTGATTAATTATCCACATTCTTTTCCTGAATATTAGGGGCTTGTAAAATGATTCCAGCTTGTCTTTTTATTCACACTCAGCAGGGCACAATATTTTATATTCTATAATAGGAAAGGAAAAGATGTCTTGTAACCATGGCTTCAAATTTTGTCAGCATGATCAAAAGCATTGGCATTATTATTTTCAAACTATTCTTATCTGTTGGGTGTTCATTTATGATAATATAACTGTCCTTTCTTTCTTAAGGGCCATATGCACATACAAAAATGGAATGAATCTGGGGCAAAAAAAAAAAACCTGCACCCTTGGGAACAATTTAATAAATGACCCCCACATTGGCACTGAATCCAGGTGTATAAGGGTCTTAGTGACAATCTCCTTGTTTGCTTGCACAGAGCCCATAGGGTCTATTCCTATCGAAACTGAAGAGAGACAAGAGAGACTGAGATGTGAGACTTCAGTTATGTCTCATCTCAATAAGGGAGCCCCAGGGGATCTCTTCTAATATCCAGTCCGTCTCTGTCATTGATGCTCTGGGGCTCACAGTGCAGACCTGGCTTTATCAGCAGGTCTACCGGTATCCTTGTGATAGATGTCCTTTATATGAATATAATTCCATTTCATTAAGGTATTAGTGTCCATTTAATGTGAAAAAAGTATTATTAGGTTGCTCTTTGTTTCATGAGTTTACTAATAAATCAATTAAATACTAGAGCAATGCAATGCTTTTTTACATTAACCCTTTAAGGATCAGAAGGATATACAAGGTAGTTCTTCTCAACTCTTTGTGAACCCTCCTTATCCTTATAGGGTTGCAGTTGCTTTTTGATATGTCTTAGACATGCATCTCTACTTGTCAAACTAAGAGAAAGGTACTGGCTGATATTTGCAATCAAAATTCCCCCTTCCCTCCCCTTCTCCTGACATCAGCGTCTAGCTGACAGCAGGAGATCCCAGTCCGGGGATTAGCCGGCGGCTCTACAGCAGAGCTGAAATCCTTTATTAGAAAATAATTACTTCATTGGAAAGGTCTACAAAGTGTGCTTGATATACCAGCACTCTTTGTAGACCGTTCCCATGAAGTAGTTCTTTTCTAATAATGGCATTTCAGCTCTGCTGAAGAGCCTCATCATGTCTGCCGATACAGATTTCCTTCTGTCAGCTTTACAGTTGACGTCAAGAGAAGGGGAGGGAAGGGGGAACTTTGATTGCCAATATCTCTCAAACCAGATGGGGTTTCTGGCAATAAGGTTCTTTTTTTAGCCTCTACAAATCTATTAAAAATGTTTTTGGACATTAGTAACACTTTAACAACTAGAACAAATGTTTGTTTCTCAGAATGGAACATCCTTATATCCCCATTTATTCCAATGTATTACTATCTTCCAAAAACCCAAAACAGAATACAGAATCCACAAGGATGACCAATTATTTCTGGTATTAAATATGTAACAAGCAAACTTTCCAACTTGTGTACTTTAATTTGCAGGACTACATTAAAGCTCTGCCATCTTACATCAAAGATTCTACAGATGTCATATAGAAACTACAGAATCTAAAATGTGACAGTGGATTACTCTTGGTCGCTCATGACGTGACAGCCCTATACACCAACATAGCACACAATAAGGGTATCACAACTGTTCCTCAGTTTTAAGAAAACATTACACAAATTAGAAGAAGACACCATCTTAAAAATGCTAAATTTTCCTCCTTTTCTCCTATTTCAACACATTTTTCTCCTATTCAAAAACATTTTTCTCATATTCAACACATTTTCACATATTTCCTATGGTGCAACATTCACTAGCACAATATTACTTCTTCTGAGGGCTGTAGTAGAGAAATAAGTAGCTGAAAGTCAAAGTTGTGAGTTCTACATTCAATAAAGGTATCAACTTTACTAAATTTTTGCCTCCTGTATTTCTACGGCTAACATGGTACCAACTCTCATCTACTACAGCAACATATATCTTGAAAAATGTGTTAGCATGCAAAGTTCATTTGTCCTTTGCTCACAATACTAACTTCCTGCTGAAGTGACACTGTCACATATTCATGATGATGTCAAGTGATAACAAAAAATTAAAAAAAAAAAATAAAGTACAACTTACAATGTGGCAGATGTATATGATAGTGATGGTAGGGGACTGGCATGGTGTGATTGGTGGGACCTTGACAAACTGTATCCACCCCAGGAGGAGAGGGATCATCATCATTTATTGCACACGTTGCAGGAACCATTGTTAAAGTCAGTTTGTAAACTACCAGTTTACTCCCACGTCCCTGCACTACTCCACTTTTCCCCCTCCCCTGCCCCTTATGCATTTGCTGAACATTACTCAACTACTGTGTGTGTTTTTACTCTCTACAGTTCACAACTGATGGAGTGTGATGTCTTGCCTTGGCTCTCAACAAAATTCTCAATGTTGTCTGCTGTCTATGAAGTCTGCCTCAGTCACAGAGCTCACATCAGGCTCCCAGTCAGCTGTCTGTCACCTAATATATTTATTTGTTTAATTATTTATGTATTATTGTTTTAATTTTTATTTATTTATTTATAATTTTTTAAGTTGAACACCCCATCCTCCCCTAATACAGACAACAAATGTCCTACTTAAAAGACTCCCTAAACTAATTTTCAATTCCCATTTATTTGCCTATCTTCTCAAAAACCTGCTGCTTTCTCCTCTCATGAGTCACAAACACAGAATGGCATGCTGGGAGAGCCTGACACCCTTTTATATGGCTGTAGAAAAGTAGAGAAAACTTTCATGTGGTGGGGAAAAAATGTTCTTCTCATTAATTTCAATACAATGAGCTAGGCTAAAACAGTGGAAAAATTGCACTTTTCACAGGAAATTATTTACGAAGCGGATTTTGGTTTCAGGAGAAAGTTTTAGCCCATCCCTAGGGTTGAGGAGAATAAGAATTACCTTGTTATTCTCCAGGTTAACCTTTACTGGCTAGGGCAGGTAATGCTGCGTTGTCACGGTTCTCAGAGCAAATAATCACACAAAACAGTACAAGTGAATTTAAACAGTAAAAACAATAATAATAATGATAATAGCGAAGACTTCCTCAGTCAAAGGGGAGACAGACGTGAGGACAGTGTCTAGTTCATTAACCAGGAGCTGATACTGAACCACTGGAGGTATGTATAGTACTGAGTCTCAGAACAAACTTGCTCTGACCACAGATAGGACTCAGAATGCAAGACTAGCACATGAGCGTACCCTGATAGTCCTATGGAAGGGAATGTCAGATAGAGGACTTGGGTAGCCCAGCTGTGAGTAATACCCAGCGGAGGCACAGAGTGTAAGCTAACCAGCTGATACCATTACAGTATACTGATAGCACTACTCGAGGCAGCAGAGTAAGTGCTTGGATAGAAGCAGCCAGATAGGAGCACACAGCTGAGACAAAGGAGTGGGACTAAGCTGCAATCTACTACCCTGAAGGCAACTGGGAAGCATAGAGCATAGGTAGTTCCACAAGTGCCTAAGTAAGGAAGCTGGTATGTAGCGCATGGAGCGAGAGCAACAGAGAGAGACTAAGCTGCACTTACAGCCCCGAAGGCAAATGGAAAGCACCAAGCGAAGGCAACCTGCAAAGCTACCAGCTTAGTAGCTGAGCATCAGGGTAATGGAGCCCGCCCTTAGATCGACCCAGTGGCAGTCAGACAGGAGAAAGGGACAATACAGAGCATCAGTCAGACAGGCCACGGTCAGGAGCCAGATCGGGTAGTCAGCCACAGCTAGGGTCAGCACAGAGCGGGTGGTCGGACAAGCCAAGGTCACAACCCGACAAGCCAATCATCAAACACCAGTAGACAACGTAAGCCAAGCAAGGGTCAGAATAACTAACTGAATGTGCACAGGAAAACCACGAAAGGGCAACTAAGCCCAGTTCGCTCCCAGCATATAAGGCCCTTGCCTGAAGGTGGAGCTTGATCGGTCAACTAACAGGAAGCTACAAAATAGCAACGTCAGAGACGTCAAACTCTCCTGCACACCAGCTGTTCTATGGGACTGGTTGGGGATGACATGTATGACAGCGGGTCCACTTCTGTACCACCTGCAAACTACTCAGAAGAAGGCACATTGGCAGCAGTAGCAGAAGGCACAGGCAACTGATATGTGCTGCTCATACTGCTAACCAGTTAAACCATCTTCAATATAGAAGGGATGATGTTGGGGTACTAGTGTCAGGGGAATGTGGGCCCCCTTTGCCACCGGTGCTATTGACTTTCTTCTCCACCTCTGTATCAGCAGCAGCAGCAAAGTCCATATAGTTTCTCTTGCTGCTGCTGGTCATAATGCTAGTCACTCCAGCAATCCAAACAACTTTATTTGTATTTTAACTTTTATCTAATTTTTTTCTGTCTCTGCCTGCTTCCACTCTATATCTATCCTAAACTCCACCCCACTGAATGGAGAGAAATTCTGAGTTTTTATAGTATGGAGACAGGACATTTGCCACCATTGGAAACCATAGGTAGCAAATGGAACCATTCTCACAAGAATTACAGAGGTGTTAGGTAAACGGAATAAAACTATCGGTTTATGTATGGGCAGGAATTCCTGAGTGAAAAAGAGGAAAATTGCCCTTTTTTTGCAAAATTCCCTCAGGAGCAAAATAGAACTTTTCACACACACACACATTTTAAGTGTATATGGCCATTTCTTGAAATTTCTGAGGCACTTGGTGTACTTATGAAATATGTCCCAAAGGAATCTTTTTTCATCTCACAACACTGCTGTGAGCTCCATTTGTATTACTGCCATACACAAAGATAGATCATGTGATACTTTTATCAACAGACATTAAGAAACCTTGTTCAACTAATTCTCTTCACTTGAGATTTTATGTTTTCCTCTCTTTCTTTATCCACTTGATTGTTAGGGTATTGCCTAGGAAAGCATGCTGACAACTCCAAGCATACAAGCAGTTATAGTACAGCTAACGGAATATTTTTATGTCAAAGCTCAGTTAACTCTGGAAGTAGTGGCATTTTAAACTTACAGCCCTCGGTGTTTACATCCCCCTGGCTTCTTCTCCTCAGAGCTGGTGCTGTAAGTTCCAGGAAGGAAGACTATTGGCTGCTGTGATGTCACACCTGCACAGCAAGCAGGATTATGGCTGCCACTAGGATGTCAAGTGAAGGACAGAAGTATAATTTTGTGGGAGTATTAGATATTAACTAGTAAAATACTGAACTTTTACTTTTTTATTGTTAGATGTTATTTACCTTCTCTAATTACTCTAGGTAGCTCTCATTCTTTACAGTTAGTAGTGGCATATACCTGCAAAACTGCGTGTGGGGAGAAAGTCACATTAGTGTACTATGCCCCAAGGACAGTATTACTCCTCCCCTGAACTGTCACTTTAGAACTGGACTGAATATGTATTTCTAGGACCTTGCAACACAACCATCAGGTCCACATAACAAAGGATTATTTTAGTTCATAATCTTTTTTTTTCTTGCATCTACATTTTATGCACCTCAATATGGAGTTAAGGTCTCTCTGAAAATTGGTAATTGCAAAGTATGCCCTTCTGGTGTTATAGTGGTACTGTTAGCTATCCATGTTCCCGTCTCAGTGGGAGCATCCATCTTGACAACAGAAAAAGAAAGGGAGTGACAGTACAACATACACACACTAAGTATGGTATTTAGTATGGTACAAGTACATAAAAGACATATAAAATCTCAGAACATTCTAATGGGAAACAAATCTGGTAGATACTGTAGGGGGCTCAAATAAATGAATAGCAGGAGCACAGAATGGAAACAAAATAAAGGATATACTGGTAACAGGACTAGCTATCTGTATTATACTAAAAAACAGTGTATTTTCTGAGCATATGTCAAGGGAAGGTATTTGGATGAGAAAATTTACCAACCATGGGCTAGATTTAAAGATTCACGTTAAACCAGCTGCTAAGAAAAAAAAGGCACATTGGCTGCAAATAACACATGATTTACTGCAGATTTAAAAGTAAGTGTACGATAATAGCTAACGAGCGTAGACACAACAAAAACACATAACACAAATAGCTGCATCACACCTGTTTTCACACCTGTGTCCCAAACACCCATTAAAACACAACTTAAGTCAAAATGTAACATTACGGATGGCTTTATCTAGCAACCCTGATAGATTCACAAACAAAATTCAAACCTACAGCTAATCCCAAGGCCCCAATTTAGCAAAAATGTTCAAATATACCTATATATACCCCAAAATTATGGTCACACCCTGTTTGTGTTTCAAGTTTTCGCGAGCTAGATCACAGGACCCAGGAGCGGAGGATAGTGTCAAGAGTGAGGGAAAGAGGAGCTGTCATTGAAGGTAGAAGGAGTTTTTGGAGAGGAGAGAGATTTGGAGTTGCACCTAAATATACACATAGCACAGTTTTGAACATATCATATACCCATACAAACACTAACACATACAAACACATAGTCTTTTTTTTTTATATAACACCTAACACATTTTTAAACTTAATTTTCTCAGTGTGAATCTGTGCATGACAGAGTGTGGCAGAGAGTGAGTGGGATCGAGTGTGTCTGTGAGGGCCTGTGAGAGTGCCTGGGTGTGAGTAGGTGAGTGATGGCTAGGAGAGGAGAATAGGAGAGAGAGATTGGGAGAGTAGTGGAGGAGGAGGAAGGAAAGCAGGACATCCCTGTTGAGAGTAGGGGTGGGAGAGGGAGACCAGGCCCAGAAGAGCAGGCACACAAATGACAGGGACAGAATCTGCAGTGGGACGAAGGGTACATGGTGGGGACCACCATACACAGACGGGGCAGCACAGGCAGGGCTGTCTGGTTCCGACTCCTCATAGGCCGGAGGTGAGGAGGAGAGGATCAGGGATCCCCGTTATACCGAGGAGGAAAACAAGGCCCTAGTGGAGGCTGTGCAGGAGAAGGAGACCATCTTGTTCCAGAGTGAGAGGGTCCCTGGCCTGGCTACGAGGAGGAACGCTGCCTGGAACCAAATCTGCAGCCGGGTCAATGTGGTTGCCACCCTCAGATGGGACGTGGACAAAAGGCAGGTTAAAAAGAAGATGAGGGATGCTGTCCTGGTACTGGAGGTGGTCCTCCTATCCCTATCACCTTCAGCGGATGGGAGGAGAGGCTGCAGCAGACCTTATCGTCCACGCTAATTGAGGAGGTCCCTGGAGGATCAGACACTGGGGATGAGAGGAGCATCCACACTACCGGTAATTGCATCATCCCATAAATACACACCACATAAAACCACACAACCATCACACACAAACACAGTCACATCCCAACATGTGCCCATCATTCATCCACACAACTGCACCAACACAGCACCCTGAGAGTTAAAACAGGATGCAAGATAAGGACAAATGTCAAGGTTCAACAAGACCCAAACCTGTCCAACTCCCTGGATAACCCTCATGTTGCTGTGTTGATCACACACAATACACATAAACCATGCTCAGAAAAGTGTTGTATGTTAAACATCAAAACTGCTCCAACACAATGTCACCACAGGGAAACCAGCACATAACCCCTTGAGTGCTAGAGGGATTATCAATGCAGCGATCAACAATGCTTTGGCAACCCCTTGGGTACTCAAAAGGTTAACAAGACAACAAACAAAAGTCGATAGGCTAATGATTACATGCCACACAGGGGACATTCACTAAGCGGTGAAAAAGAGATGATGGAGAGAAATTTACACTTACATACTCTCACTTCACCAATCCCAATGTTAGTCTATGGAGAATATTCAATAACATGAATCAAGTTGCAAAGGTCCCATTGTATAGACTCCGTAGAAAACATTGCAAATTGGGAAATGAGATCACTGGAGAAGTCAGCATCATGTTCCGTTCACTAGATCTACTTCACTGCTTACTGAATCACAAAAATGATGGATCAGGTCACAAACCACAGTGCCACTGAGAATAACTGGTTGTATGTGCAACACACAGGCCTAAAACAATTTCACAGAATTAAAGGTGAAAGAGTAGGCATTGGTGTTGTGTATGCAATCATTTATTCTAACTTGAAATTATATATCTCACATTTGATTCACACAATGATCCTCAGGAGTGCTTATGCCATGGATGGATGGTACACCAGCCACTATTTGCAGGATACAAATGTGAACCAAATATGAACCATTGTAGTTTGGTCAACAACAGGCCAAGAATTATGGATATCTATGTTTGAGTAAGGCTGCCTCACTCAGAAGGATGGATGGGCTCATCTAGAAAAAAACAGGCCTCAGTCAAAGATATCCTTCAATACTGGATTGATTGTTGCCCTTCAGGATTCAACTGGAACAGACCTCATAGACAGGATCCTGTCAAGTACAAAAATCTCAATGCAATGCATAGGATACCATCATGAGAACCAGAGAGTGACATGTAAAATCAGACAAATTCTTGCATTGTACTGGATAAACTGATAACATAGGGATGAATACCACTTGAATCCCACTGCAGATTTGTTCAAAAAAAACAGTCAGATATGTATGTGGATATGTACCTTTCATATGGGTACAAATATGAAAGGTACATATCCACATACATATCTGACTGTTTTTCTTTGTGTACATATCTTTTTTGAACAAATCTGCAGTGGGATTCAAATGGTATTCATCCCTATGTTATCAGTTTATCCAGCTGTGACAGCTGGAGATATTAGTCATTTGACCACACAGAGGGTCTACAGCAGAGCCAAAACTGACCCATTTAGAGATAAATACATCTTTGGAATGGTCTGCAAAGTGTGCCTGGTTTGCAAGCACACTCTGTGTACCATTCCCAAATGGGACAATTTTGGTTCTGCTGAAGATCCTCTGTGTGGTCAAATGACTGATATCTCCAGCTGTCACTTTGAGCAATATCTGTCTAACCATGAGGGTAGGAGGCATAGGACTAACATCGATACACATCTTTTTACAATGCCTACAATATTACATCAAGGTGAAATTAACCATTGCCATCCCGTTAAAGGGTTAGTAATAATCAAAATATGAATGGAAAAATTTATGTTGTAAGGTTTCTCCCCAAGTAAAACAATGTTATCCCCATTGCTGAAAGGTGTTGTATTCAAAAAGTCTCACAACTCAAACTTGAATATTTCAGGGGCAATATGCCAGTGGCCTGAAATTGTAGAGTGGCACTGTTGCTAAACCGTCCCATGGACAGCTCTGGTCCCGGGACCATGAATCTCCATAGGATGATGTAGCAACAGCGCCAATGTACAATTTCATGCCACTGGGATATTGCACCAAAGGAATTCAACTTTGAGCTGTGATATGTTTTGAATGAAACACCCTTCAGCAGTGGAAGTACCCTTGTTTTACTCAGGGGGATAAACCCTACAACATATATTTTTCTTTTCACATTTTAAGTATTACTATCACTTTAATCCTATCATGGCTACATTTACTAATCACACAATCTCATTTCTCAACGCAGCTTACGGGCCTCCACAACAGCAGGCTGTTACCCAGCTGGCTGCACCTCCACTGGCTGTTACCCAACTGACTGCACCTCCACCAGCTGTTACACAACTGGCTGCACCTCCACCGACTGTTACCCAACTGGCTGCACCTCCACCGGCTGTTACCCAACTGGCTGATCTCCAACTGGCTGCTCTACCCCAGTACAGTGGCTGGATGCAACAGGAGGAGAGGTGGATGCATCCCACCACCTACAGGAGCTACTACCCTCTAGCAGCACCACCACCACCACCACCAGGGAGACAATGGCTGCCAGGGACTGCGTCCACCACCCAATATGTGCCTTATTCCACCCAGATGGACCTACCCTCCTGGATGACTCCCCAGCATGGCCCCGGGTATGATCCCAAGTGGGGGCCAAGCACATACCAGTGGCCAAGATATGACTCTTGGCAACTCGACTACCAACCCCTGGACCTGACTGGGGAGCCCCAGCGCCCTCTACTGAGGGAAATATTCACTTCACCACCAGGACAGACATCATTGGGCAGCAGTGAGTCACTTGATGTGGTGGGCATATGCCCATCATCTGCACCAGCCACTCCAACAGTTGTCACAGCAGCAGCCACAGCACACTCAGCAGCAGCAGCAGAGGACACAGCACACACAGCAGCTGAGGACACAGCAGCAGCACAGGACACAGCAGCTGAGGACACAGCAGCAGCTCAGGACACAGCAGCAGCTCAGGACACAGCAGCTGAGGACACAGCAGCTGAGGACACAGCAGCTGAGGACACAGCAGCAGCTGAGGACACAGCAACTGAGGACACAGCAGCAGCTGAGGACACAACAGCAGCACAGTCACCGGGCACATCCACCTCCAGCACTGCACGCCCCATGGGGATGGAGGAGGAGTGCATGGCCTTACAGAGGAGACTACTCCAGTCAAGCCGCAGTACAGAAGAGAATATATCAAGGAGCCGGAGGGAATCCCAGAGGAACACCTCCAGGATGGAGGTAAGGATCCATGCCCTGGGGTCGGAGGTGATAAGGCTCAACACACAACTCCATCAGCACCACACGGGGATGATGGACATGTTTGCAGAGGTGCTGGTAGAGTTGAGAGAACAGAGCCACAGGGAGAACCTGCATGTACAGATGGAGCTGCATTCCACAGAGGGGTCCACTGCACCCACCACTCCCTCCAGTGTGACCCCTGAAGCTACACCTAAGGGGCAAAGGGTGACCAGGCAATCAGCCAGAGCATCCACCTCTGGCACCCAGTCGAAAGTAACTCCCACAAAAAAAGAAGAAATAAAATGCCCAACTTGTTCTCTTCTCTGTTTGTGGGATGTTACAACATGGGTTCACACACACACACCGTTGTACAAATTCAACTGGCAATCCCTCCCTGGAGCCATAGAACACAACAGTGATATATGGCCATGATGTGGGTTGAATTTGAACAAAACATACCCCTTAGCACAACAACTGGTGCAACACTGAACATTTATCTGCATCAATTGTTGTGTTTATGGGGATAACCAAACAAACAGCTATGTGACTTAGCAGGAAAAAAACAAGCAGGACAGATGGAACATGCAGCAAAATAGTCTTTGATTCAAAGTCTTATTGTGCAACTGACTTACTGGGGAATCCAATGTTCACCCTAGGATTTCAATGTGTGTGCGACACATTGTAATCCTAGGGTGAGCTTTGTGTTCTCCAGTAAGTTACTTTCACAATAAGAGTTTGAATCACAGCCTAAATTACTGGATAACCCAATGATCTTCCTAAGATTTCAATGTGTAGCACACACATTGAAACCTTAGACTGAGCAATGGGTTATGTATTAAGTTGTGTTGTTGTTTTACTAAGGTTGTAACACACTTCATCAGTGATAACACTTGTCCACTTGGTTTGGTTGTTTGGTGATGTAGCCCATGTACTGAGATATGTCAAACTAAAGCAATCTCAGGACATTGATTATATTGAGCATGATGGACATGAAATCACTGTGGACCTATTTTCCCTGTATCACCTGTTCATCACTCCCAACACACCTTAATCATCTGTTTGCATGAATACATCACAGAGTCCATTCATGGCCAAACAAGTAGTGGACTCCTGTGATGTGGGTCATGCCTTCCCGTGTATGACGGATACTCTAGCCTTGAGTGTGTTTGCACATTGAGACATGTCTAATCCAACATTTACTCATACATATACAGATAGAATAGTGATGGTTCTCCTTTATTGTCTCTCAAACTACAGTAAAACATATATGTGTTTTCTGGGTATATTGCCAATATATGCACTGAACACTTGTATAAGCACATGAAAGGTACATTTAAACTGAATATGAATTCCTTAGAAACACTACTGAACTTCTTATGTGTTGTCCACAAGGTTTGTTAGCTCTGTAGATGAGCATTCTTACTGTACAGGTTTGATACCTGGATGTTAGTACACACATGAATTTGTGTCTTCTTGTGTGGATATGTGAATATTCCATTAGAGGTTGCTGTGAACATCAGGTCAAACATTGCATCACCAACTCAATCACTTGAAACATCAAGAAGTGAACTTCATGGAAGTGTTGTCACAGCTTCAGTCCAGTCACATGGTAACTTCTTTGTTCAAGGATGGATCATGGATGGATAACAAGACGGGATTTGGAGCAGCATCCTCGAACTGATCATCATGCAACAGCTTCCACATCATAATCCCCTTAATCTTTTCCGTTACAGGTGAGTACACAAACCATAGCTTTGTAATGTGTTGTGTACTTGTCTGTAACCCATTATGGAGAGCACTAAGGGGATGTCAACCAGCCCTAGAGATATGTGCCCATGACATGTATACACACATCAACAAATATGTCCTAATAGCTCCATGAAACAAATACATTTGGACTGCAACTGTGAGAGTGAGAGTGAGAGTGGTAGGCCAAATGTATTTGTTTCATGGAGCTATTAGGACATATTTGTTGATGTGTGTGTGTTTATGTCAGGGACAAACACATCACTGCACACGCACAGGTCAGCATGGTGTCCCTTGAGATCTGATCCACATTTCATGACCTCTATATTGTGTACCAATACCACTGTAGATCCATCCCTCTGCTGCTCTTTTCAGCTCTAGCAAAGTACAGATCCCATTTTGACTCCAATGGCCCTTTAAGCCCTGATGGGACAGAGTGTTATCCAATGCATTGCATTGCAAGCTACCATGGTTGCTTTGACTATGACCATGGCAAATCATGTTAGTTGCTGTCAATCAAGCCCTGGAAGATTCTGAACATGGGTTATGTGTTGTACCTTGGTTGTCATGGGAGTGTGCATGATATCCTTGAGGTATGTACGTCAACGTGGAAAAGGGAATGGAAGATGGTTATGGAATCCCCACACACAATATGTCGCGTCCACGGTATGGATGATGTTTGGGGCCATACTGCTGCCAGTGCAGTGCTGTGTCAATGATCCTGTGGGGTGAAAAAGAACATCATGTGCGGTGTGGTTAGTGTATTGGCACCAATTAACAGGACTGATGGAGGACTTGCATGGATTGTTTGAATGCCTGTGTTATACTCACTGCTGAAGTGGTTCGTTATGAGCCTGTCTCTGATCTGCACCCCTCTCAGGGTCTCCTCAACATGGCCGATGTCCATGGGCATTTCAGGTATGGGGGGGGCTGGATATCATCCACCAGCCTGGTGTCCACTGCGATGTTGTGCGGTATTGCATACGCCATTATGATGTCACACACTTTTCCAGGTGCATGCTGCAGTGCCCCCCCAAGTGGTCCTGACATCGGAATCGAGATTTAAGGAGGCCTAATGTCCACTCAGGATTTGCATCCATAGCTAGCATCACCTGTGGAAAGTGAGTGACATGGTGAGACAGAGAGCCCATGTTGTTTGAATTATGTTTTGTATGGTGGACGTACTAGCTGAGAGTCAGGAGCATGGTGGGCAGTGTTGTGTGTACACCTGTGGATGTGGTGTGATTTAGTATTGTGAACTCACCCAGAAGCCATCCCCCTGTATAAGTTCCATTCTTGAAGTCTCTGTGGACTGAGGAGTTTTGGAGAATGTATGAATCATGAGAGCTGCCAGGATACTTTGCACAGACATTCATAATGCTCATGTTGCTGTCACACACCATCTGCACGTTCATGGAGTGGAAGTTCTTCCTGTTGATGAATAGATGTGCGTCACGTTCTGGGGCTTTGATACGGACATGGGTGCAATCTATAGCACCCATGACCCTGGGAATGCCTCCCGTTGCGTAAAAGCCCTGCTTGAGGTGTATCCACTCCATGTCGGTGGTGGGGAAATGTATGTAGGTACTGACCTTGCTTTTGAGGGCTGGCAAGACCTGGGCCAGCACTCTAGAGAATGTGACCTGTGACATGCCAAATGGGTAGGCCTCAGTGGACTGGAAGGCGCCACTTGCCATGAAGTGTATGGCACACAGGAGTTTTTGCAGGCCTGATAGAGCATGGTTGTGGATGTAGATGGGATCCATCTGATCCTTGATGCTGTGTGAATGTCTCTGTCGATTGCTACAGCACACACTTTAAAATATCTGAGCTTTTTCTGGTGCTCCACGCTTATACTCCAGATAAACACCACTTTCCAAATAGCTGGGCACACAGTTGAATATGTACAAAACTTCACTTTCATTAAGACATCATAAGATAATCCAAAGTTTCAGTCCCTATCCCAGATAGGGTCTGAAACTTTGGATTATCTTATCATGTCTTAATAAAAATGAAGTTTTATACATATTCAACTGTGTGCCCAGCTATTTGGAAAATGATGCTGTGTGTCCTCAGCCTGTAGAGATCAATCATCATCGGTCATTCCAAAGATGGTGACCCTTGGGCGGTATACCCTGGGCCTTGGTGGTCGTCTATACATCCTTCGCTGCTGCAGGGGTCCCTGTGGCAGCTGGGGAGCATCCTGTTGCTGTGGAACGTCCTGTTGCTGAAGCTGTCCTCTAGGTGGTGATGGGCTCCTGTGTGGCTGTTGAGCCAGAAACTCCTCACCAGCAACAGGTGAAGGCTGTTGATCAGGTGTGCCTGGGGCTTGCTGGTGTTCCCTAGCTCTCGCCCTTGCACACCTTCTCCGTAGTCTTCTCATCAATAAGTATCCCAACATACTTATTGTTCTCTCTCTCTCTCTCTCTCTCTCTCCCTGAGTGGAAAACAAGCCACGAGTGAGTGTGGTAAGCTGTCCTTTTAAGTACCTGGTAGGGCGTTGTGTAGGTGTAGTGATGAGGTGAGTGCTGACCAATGTTTGTTGTCCAGGTAAGTGTTTGCAGGTGTGTCTGTGTTTTAAAATGTGGTGTGTTCTGATTGCTGTGTATCTGTCAGTTGTGGGTCTAAAATTGTGGGGTGCAGGTTGCGTCTGGATCGTGTGGTGATGTTGCAGAGGTGAGCTTGTTTTGTATTTGCAGGTGTTTGTGTTGTGTGATAACCATCATTCTTCCGTGCCATGTTGTGCTGGTGTTTTTTTGGGGGTCCATGTCCCTGTGTTGCTTTTTGATGTGTGTGACAGTGAGTTGTGGTGTCTGTCCATGTTTTGTGTTATTTTTCCATCTACATGCTTGTGCGGTATGCGAATTGTCTTTAACGGTGGTTTCTTTTTGACCGTTATGTGTCTAAAGGCTAACAAAACTGGGTCTTAAGTTTTAGCCATTAACTGTATCTTTTTTTCAGCCGTTAGCAGTACCGCACTCCTTTAAATGGCTCTGGAGAATCATGTTCTATGCGTCTCAATGCATGTCAGTCTATCAGCCGTAAGGATTTGTGAACTGCCCTTAGCTGTTCTTAAGACAGACCTTTAAATGGCTTACAATATGCTAACGCACCCGTTAGTGCTTTTTTTTGCTAACGGCTACCTTTAAATCTACCCCTATGTGTCAAACCCATCATTATGCCAGAACCCACATACAAAAGAATAGAATAAGTAAAAAAGGTAATAGGACAAAGTATACAATGTAAAATATACAATATGCTCAAGTATAATGGAGTGGAAATTCGAATTGGACTGTGTGTGCCACTTCAATGTATTATAGCAACACCATAATTCATCCCAAAGCAAAGACTCAGTACATGGGGAGGTTATACCAATAGTAGTATAGATGGATGTGCCCTTGCACTGAAATATCGAGCATTAATGAATTAGATAATTGCTATGGTTCTTCAAAATAGGAAGGAAATAGTACCGGTACAGATGTACCCTGAATTTATACTCCAGGGTTATGCACTCTTCAGAAAAGTGTAGCAGCAGCTGTCACTTGCATTTGGATGGCCTTTCACTCGTGATATCCTATCTGTACCCAAACTGTACCTCAAGTCACTAGGCTTCCCTGCCACTTCCATATGCCTGCAATTTCTCCTGATACGCAATCAAATCCTTTCATTGTGTTTCTGAGCTAATTCCTACCTTCATCAGTAAAATCTGGACGTTCAATGGAGGCCCCATATTTTATACGGCTTCCAGCCAATCCTGATTAATTATTAGGAAACCAAAGATATATCCCAGCGAAGTATATCTGATAACCTTATCTCTTCAACCTTCTACAAATTATTCAAAAGTGTTTCATTAAAGGCAATTATAAATAATGGAACGATATTTGTTAATCCAGATAAGTGGTTATGAGTTAGATCACTGAATGTATCAAAATAGACCAATGTGGGAAATAATAATCAGTTAAACATAAAAAAACTTCTGTATACAAGTAAGAATCTTTCCTCCATATAAGGCTGGATGCCAAGTTAAGGAATAAGTAAATAAAGCAAAAAATAAGATTATAAACCAAAAATTAAGGTACTTTTATCCCTTTGAGTGCCAGAGTGGTACATAACGCACTGCTCCACACATTTATTAATTATATGTATATATTAATACATTAAGGTGTTAGCATTGTGAGCTATTTTAACTTGTTTGTCTTTTCTGGTATCTCCTTTGTGCATTCTAGCTGCTTTCAGCCTATTCATCACTAACATTACACATAAATGTTTTATCACACTATTCTTTCGCTTTCTTTACCTATAGCCCCTAAAAGGCCTGTTTTGGCTTCTGATACACCTTGTCTGTTTGTAATCAGCTATTCCCCAGGTGGCCTGCAGGGGTGGAAAAACTTTATGTGTAAAAAGGCCTGATGAATTCACAGTCCTCTTAGAACAGGAACCCACACCCTGTAGGCTCACAAAAGGCAAGTCCACCCTTTCTCCTTTTTAAATTGTTGTCAATTGTTTTTAATTGCATACACTGGCATATATACAGATATCAATGAGTCCCAAAAAAACTATGTGTTTGATGCAACATCATTTCAGGGCTGTTTTTAATTTAGATAGGGCTTTCAGGGATTTTAGAGCAGGTCTTGCCTTATATTGGGGTACTTTGATGGGGTAGGAAGCTTAACCAACCAAAAGCAGTGCACAAGTATCATTGTGTCCAACTTCACTTCTTCACCCTATAATTGGGGCGTTATGTGATAATTTATGGTAAGTTTCAGATCTCTTGTTGCTCCAGTTGTGATATTACTTAAATTGTTAAGGTACACTATGATTATCCTAGCCTTTGATGATGATGTTCCTGTGCTCTTCAAATCTGTCTTTTGTTGCCCGTATAGTTCTTCCCACATACTGTTTAGAGCAAGGGCAGTTTATGAAATAGTCCACATACTCTGTATTACAGTTATGCAGGCCTTCTATTGTACAGTTCTGATCTCAGAACTAAAATCTTTGTGATGATATTGAAGATGGCCACAAGTGATACACTCGGTGTGTCCACATCTAATGCTGCCATATATGATACATCCAAGCAGCAAGTTTTTCACACCTTTATTCTCTCTAGCTTTATCTCTTTTGGAATACTTGGTGCCAAGTAGCTTTTTAGATCTCTTTCTTTTCAACAGATAATGTCTGTTTGTGTGGACAGCAAGGGTTTTAAAATCTTTTCTCCCAGTAGGATGAGCCAATTCTTCTTAAGAATCTTTTCATTCTTTTTTCATGCACATTGTATCATGTGATGTATGGAACTGTAAGCTGCTTATCGTTCCTCTGTTTCTCCTTAGTTTTTGTTTCTAGGAGTGTTGTTTGTCTAGATGTCTCTTTATCCTTCTTCATACCTTGTGTATAATCTCGATTTTATACGGCTTCACCAAAAACTTTTCACTTAAATCAGAGGCCTGTTCCTTAAATGTGTTGATATTTGTACGATTTTTATGCAAACGTAAGAATTGGCTATGCGGCACACTACTTAACCACCTATGATGATGTGAGCTTATAGCTTCTATATAGTTATTGTCATCCACCAACTTGTGTTGTATGCTTGAAACAGACTGGAAGATTACCAGTTGGGCAGCTTATGCAAATCATCTAGTGTTGGATGGAAGGGAGTGGCAGGTGAGGATTCTAGTGTAATAAATGGCTTACATGCTAGTCAGTACTGTCTAATTTGCATAAACTGACACATACATGATGCTAAATATCTCATAAACTATTGTTTCAAATATAAAACAATAGCCAAAATAATTATACATGATTTCAAAAACAGTGACCATCCCAGTTTAGAGAGGTTTCCCGTGCATTGCACAGTGGGCAAAAGTGAAGTCTTCACAGGGCTCAATGTTCCAGGGAGTTCTCAAATGGGCCTGGCAGACTGCTGTATTCCCAATCTTCATGTGTTTCGATTCTGTGCAGTGGTTTACAACATGTCCCTCAATGCTTCCTATTCTACTTGCATGGTAACCTCATGCACTTGCTCAATGTTAAAGATATAGTAACTTCTGGATCATCATAACCTAGAACTACTATATCAAGACACATAGATCAGCTGACTATTCACTATGCGACTACAAGAAGAAGGAGGGGACATGTTATAAATCTTTATACTACAGAAAACTGAACTGAAACAGAGGGGAAGTGGGAATCTATACATTTTGTACACTTTAGTAGATAGAGGTTGTAGGGAGGGTAAGGTCCCAGGAGGATTAACCTCCTTGATTTCTAGAGAAGCCTCCAACCAATTTCTTTGCAATGCAATGGAGACCTCACTTGCATTCAAGTAGATGGCCACTTGGGTACTTAGACCTCCTCAAGTGCCCATAGTTTCATTAAGAATGCCTTGGGTGCTCTGGGGCAAAAGTGGTGTCCATTAGTGTAACCTAACTTTATCCTTGATTCCCCCCTCAAGCCAATAGGGGTACTAGGTGTACAAATGGATCAAGGGGCATGTTAACAAACACACACACACAACACAAACACACACACACAACACAACACAAACACATTAGAGATCTCTCTAGCATCCAAGGGATTTAAACAGCTCTAAATGAAATACCTTTTCATTGCTGCTGGGACCACAGGCTATTTATACACAGTTATTTTGGTTTTTCCTGTATATCTCAACTTTCACAATGAAACAGCAATCCCTTTGAAGCGTTGATTAAATAAACTGCCCCTTTTCCAGTTTCTAATCCTCTGAATTTATGTTCTGTATTCAGTAACTATACATGATAAGACTTCAAGTTAAAAATAAATATGAAAGCAAATACACATTAAAAAAAACAATATAACTTGTGGAGATATTTCTTCGAAGTGCTGTCAGAGCATTGTTATATTTTTGACTTCCTAATGAAGAGCAGGGAGGATCTGCACAGATAATGCTATATGTAACTCCATGTTGTTTTTTCTTTTCAGTCACAATATCTTGCTGTATGAAGATGGCCATGCAGTAGTTGCTGATTTCGGAGGTGAGAATATTGGCAATTACATGATAATATCTTTCACATAAAAGCCATATTTTACAAGTGGTGCCAACACTTGTCTGCAGATTTATGTCCTCAAAGCAAGAATAAATGTTGTAACAATCTTGATTCATATTCCTGAAAGAGCTTTCTCGCTCCTGCATTTTGCTGACTACTACAGAACCAGCAGAATTACAGACACAGGCACCTCTGCTCACAAAACACCACATTGAGGGCTCTTTTAACCTAAAACATTGCAATGGATTAGCTCTTCATTTTTAACTTTTATGGTTTAACCATTTAGGTATCAGGTGTGCAACAATTTATGAAGCTATGCACTGCAAAGCCCACTGATCCTTAAAGGGTTAGGCATTATGTACAAGGACGGTACAACCAATAGTCAATTTAAGCAAACCAACTAGGGTAGTAATTTTAGAAGGGGCAACAGGAGGACCATTTCGATAGGTGGACAGGCCACCTGCCCACTTTTTCCCATATCTATTTTATCAAATTAAATAAATGTTATTCATATTGTATTATCTGTATTTATACTAAAGCACTGTTTATTGTTTGAAAGTCCATTAACTCTTCGAAGGTCAGCGGAGTTTACAACACCAGAGGAGTGTGCAGGATTGGCTGTGATGGGTTATTTTAGCAGTGGGGGTACTAGCCGGAAGGTCCGCTTAGTGTGCCGCCTACCCTTACATCATCTCTGAGTATATATTAAACATTTAAGGACCAGTGGGGTATTTAACACATTGCCTCACATTACATTGTACACCTTTTTGGTCCTTAAAGTGTTATGTTATTTTACCTGACTGCTTTCTTAAAGGTAGCATATTAGCTCATAGATTATTTATATTTGTGTTGTTACATATCTAAAGACATCTAAAATATACTTGTACATCTGTTATAATTATTACATTAATAATAAGCATATTTGTTTTCCTTGGTTTTATTTTGAACAAATCTACTGTATTTTGTTATCATTTGCTGGCTTAAACTGTAACCTCATAACTAATTTGGTTATTGGTTTACCTCAGAAAACATTCCTTCCACTTGTATCTAAGCCTTTGCAACTGTACTGTATAAGCTTGTGCAACCATAACCTTATGCTGATGGACTGCTGAAAAGTGAATTTCAAATAAAAAAGGACAGATAGCCGAGATTGTCTGGACAGGATAACCAGAAGCCATGAAATGGCAGTTGAAAACTAAAGGCAGAATTTAGTATATATTACAATATGTTAAAATGTAGAGGTACTTAGTACATATATTAAATCAATCTATCTGTCTATCTATCTATCTAAAAAAAAAAAAAAAATATATATATATATATATATATATATATATATATATATATCAATGGCTCAGCTTTATTACAGAAAATGGGAAAAAATGTCAACTTTCCATTGTTTTCATTTTATCATTTTCAGAGACAAGTGTCCTCTACATGCAGTCTGTAAACATTTACTCTGACTCAAAAGTGTCCACAAAGGATGATAAGAGCTTTGTTTGTGTCTTACTCTCTGTTCCTTTGTGATAGTTGAACAGATAATACAGCATAAGAAGATAAATAAAGAGACCCACAGACTACATTTATATTATCATTTGCTGTTATAGTTGCGTAATCTTTCTGTATAGATTGTAAGTAGTTGGCTGTTATATCACTGAAAGTTGAAGGGAAAGAATAACTAAAGTGGTTGATATAGGGTAAGTACACATAATTAAAGAAAGTAAAAACAGTCTGTTAAAATAAATATATAGTATTAAAGTTAGAAATTGCACCCTTAAAATTGTCTCCCTTAAAAGAATCTGGGCTACAGAGCTCTGACTGCACTTTAAAACATTACTTTTTCAGTGTGGTCATAGTTTCTGTTTTGGAGAAATACTTTCAGTTCAAATAAGTGGAACTTGAAAAGTACATGAGGGCCTAGAGTAGGATGCTTAACTGTTGTTGTACTACAATTCCCCTCATACGTTAGTTGGATGGAGATGGGAATTGCTATCCAGCCTCAGCTGAAGAGATTAAACATATACTACAATTTAATGATGAAATACCTTTTTATTTTGCCCAACATAAAAAACTTAAAACATGTATATACCAGTATTAACTATAAAACCTGAGTACTGTTGTGCTCATCCATTTATTTATAATCATTTTCTTTACAGAATGTCAATAGTATCTAAAAGTAAAGAACTGATACTGGCATGTTTGTTTACCAAAGGAACTTGACATAGGTATCTAATAGCCATATATAACATTTCAGGTGCTATATATTGCACATGTAATACATGCTTCAGATGTTTGCAAACTGTATCTGTTTATACATGGAATTCTGAACTGGTTGTGATAAAATGTATTTTTGTGAATTACACAGAAAAGCTCATATTCTTGTCAGAAATGGAACATGGAAATATAAGAAATTGTAACAGTTCAAAATGCTTCAATGACATTTCATTTATTTTCCTAAAGCATCACTTAGATACATATCTATAGTTTGTTTAACTGAATAAATTAATAAAATAATTTTTGTTTTCTTTAGAATCTAGGTTTCTTCAGTCACTGGATGAGGACAACATGACTAAACAGCCTGGGGTTCGATTAAGTTATTGTTATGAGACTAAAACACACTAAAAATTGGAAAAACTGCTCATGAATAATGATTTGCACTAATTACTAGTTAACAGTAATTAATGATTTAAAGATGTATAAGTGTTACGGTACCCTTTTACTCAAGTAATTCATTTATGGTTCCTTAACCTGAGGCACATATATCATATGTTGCCCTCAAAGCCTAGTCATGTGACTTACCACCAGTGACAAATTGTTTTATTTGATGGAGGAAAAGGAGAATAAAGACTGAAGGAAGGGGTAGCTTTCTAGCTGCTAAGGAGAGGTATATGATTGCTTGTGTGTGCATGCGTGTGTGTTAGATGCCTTGGAGGGATAGCAATCTCAAGTCTGAGATATCTTAATTCATCTGCTCATTAGAGAGTTTCCCTCATATTTTATTTTTTGTTGTGAAAGTGTTTTACCAGGAAGGATACAATGAGATTGTCTTTCTTTTCAAGTATGTCCTCAACTCATTTTATCTACCTCAGAAGAGTGAAAGGCTAAGTTGACCTTGCTGGAACTAGAACCTGCAACCCTAATGTCTGAACAGATGGTGCATTAAGTTATCTCACTGGCAAAAGTTCATGCCTTATTGTAGAACCAGCATACTTGCCAGAAATATACACTATACTCTTTAAACTTCAGCCTCTTTTGCTAGAAGCCTATTCCATATGCCTACAGCAAAAGAAGAGAAGAAAGGATGTAATCTCATTAGTAAAAGACTGACACCATCACCAACACCTATGTGTTACTCATAAAATTAGTATCTGAAATGTAACACTTATGTGCCCCCAGAAATTGCACATATGGGGTGTTTATACTGTCCCAAAGACACAGTAAAGTTGTCACAAATCCACAGGTCTGGCAGCATCACTCAACACATCCAATGAAGCCAAATAATACAAAAAAGAAGGGTGTCATAATTGTGTATCATACCTCAAACAGATTCTTGAGAAAGCAGCTGAATGCTGCAAAATGCATTGAATTGCCTTGTAAATGCATTGCTCTTATACTCATATTTTAATAAACCATTTATTGGATTTTCAAAACTATTTACAGAAGCAGTAGTGTTTCTTGAAAGTCTCTACAATACAGGCTGGTTCTGTTGATGAGCAGAATATGACCCCATCAACCAGAGTAATATGTGAGCACAATATACCTCTTTTTTATTCTGAATCTGTGTTAGAGAATACACTATTTTGGCACCCTTCCCCCTTTTTTCTAATTCCTTCTACTTATCACTCTTTCCTTAAAGTAGCTTCTCTTATTTTTCCTCCTCTTTTTTATGCCTCCAATTTTTCAGTATGTTCTAGTATTCCTTTTATGTTAAAAGAATTAACTTTGATCCAGGAATTCAGTTTGGAACAGAACAACATTATGCATGCATTACATTACCATTTGATTTGACTAAAGGCAAAAAGGACACTAGCAGAGTAAAAATGATACCTTTATTGGCTGAGTGGCTTTGGAAAATCCAAGATATCATTTTTACTCTACTAGTCTCCTGCCTTTTCTATGGCTAATACAGTACCACACTTTTCCCAAGGTAAAAAAAAAGGCATTATCATTATTTTGGTTCTATGCCCTAGTCCAGTTCTACCTTCTTACTTAGCTACCTATAGAAACCAATTGCAGATCCTAGAGTAGTCTGCACTACATGGTGTTTTTGACATCATATAATCACTTTTCCTGAAGCACTGTTGCTTAAAACAATTAACAAATTGATGCACAAACTAGTCAGATTTGCAAAACATTATCTTGTGTCATGAAACCGACTGGTTCATATAAAATATCAACTTGACTGAAACTGTTTTCTCATCTCTAATTTTGTGCATAAACGCTGGCATTCATAAAATTAATTTAATTGACTTGAAAGTGCACCTCCCTGTGTGCTGACTCTCATATTACTATATGTATTTTAAATAGAAGGGACAACATCACATTATATTAGGACACGCACTAACGGTGTGTGCTGCCCCAGTTCCCCTGTTGCTAGATATAGCTGCTCTTTATGTGGATTAGAAGACTGTGTTCATCTTTTCTATGTGCACAGTCAGGTTTCTGATGGAGATGTACAAATCTGCCAGGGTAGCTAATTTTTTATGCTAATTAGCTGAAAAATCACCCAAGGCTATATGATCGTGTAGAACTGATTTACTGCATACTGACACACTCACCACTAGCATGCATATGAAAAAGGAAGCACGTTATGATTTCCTTTTCTCCTTGTGTGCCAAAGAATAAGGCACCAAGAAATGGAATGCCCAGAACTCTATTTAAATAGCACACTAAATAGGCATTAAGCAGGTGCACTGCACAAAAATCTGTTCCTGCTCCTATTTTACTTCTGAATGGTATGGGTACCTCTTCTTGCTTCCTGTATCCATTTAGTAGGCGGGCGCAAGTGCAAGAAAACACAATAGACTAGCATAAATGGTTCCATTCTGCCACAGGGTATGTAAAAAAGGTGGAAAAGAACGAAGTAGAGAAAGAAAGAGAAACAAGATTGAGGAGATGAATGAGGGGGGAGAAGGAAATGACGGAAGAGATAATGAGAATGAGGGGGAAAGAGAGAGATAATATGGGGGAGAGATAGGAAAGAGAGGGGAATGAGGAAAAAAATGGAGGGAAAAATCAGAAAATGGAGGGGAGAGAAAGAGAAATGGAAAGCAGATGGGAATAAGGAAAGAAGATGGAAGGGAGAATTAAATGAGGTTGATAGAGAAGAAAGATAAAGAGAAGAGTGGTAAATGAAAAACAGTGGGAGATCTCTTTTCCGCCTCACCTTTATTTGACAAACTAGGGATGGGTAACCTGTGACCTCTCAGCAATTGAGTGAGTATGCTAGTAGTAGTAGTTGTCCAATAGCAACTGGAGGGCTATAGTTTACCCATCCATATTGCACTCACACAGGGTAAGGCACTTTGAAACAGAACATGATTTCTGCCATTATCATAGCACTTGCTTATGGAGGATCCTATAAGTTTCCTAGTAGTATCTCTACAGAATGAGAGCCAGCCAGTTGCGCATCGAACTGCTTACAAATCAATTTGGTGCGTGACAAAAGAGCTCATTGGTTGCAAATCAATGCATTGTAAGCCCCTCCATCCCTCAAGGGTTTAAACAGTATTTGTCAAAAAGAGTGTAAAGGGCTGCAATACTGGGGCAAAACAACTGCGCCATATGCAACATAAAAATTCCCATTAATTAAATGGAGCTAGAGATTTCTCCATTGTATGGTGAATCAATGCTTTGGAAACTTCCTAGCATTCTAGGAATTAAAAGCCCCATTTAAGTCAGTGGGAATTTGTACCCTATAGTGCAACTGGTTTTCTCCAGAAATGCACAACATTAGCTTCCTGAATGCAACACTTAACCCTTTCAGTGTCAGGGAGTATGCAATGCTTTGCTTTGCAATGTGTTGAATACCCCTCTAGCACTCAAAGGGTTAAGTCCTGTGACCAAGACTACAGTGTGTCCTGCAACTTAGTTATGTGAAGTATGTATTTCACTAAATATGAATATGCATCAGTGGATGGTGCACCTTATGCTGTTTAGCCCTAGCTGTGACACGAGTAGTAATGTAGCTACCCATATACCAGTCTTGTAGCAAACAGTTGTATTACATTGGTTCTTCTGAATGGCTGTAGTAAAGCAGATCACACACATCTTATATAACCCCCCACTTACTTTACTATTGCCAGAAAATCCTAACGGCCCCTATGAGTTTTTCGCTTGCACCTTGGTTCAAGCGGTGAAATCTGCAATGAGTCCTGGATGTCATATTATTGGAGGTAGAAATGACAGATGGTAGGCAGAACCACAGAACACAAACTCCTCCCACTACACCTGATAATCCTAACACTTCAGGAGTCATGTTTAGTTGTCATTAAAGTGTTACGTAGGTTCAGGCATTGTCTGCTTCAGTTTGAAAAACTGCCAACAGCTGTCATGTCTGCCTCCATGGACATGGCATCCAAAACTGATTGAAGAATTTATCTCTTTAACAGTGTCACAAGGGCAACATTCATAGGAATCATTAGGATTTGCTAGTAAGTGGGGGTTGTTGTGGGGGAGATGTTAGTTTAAGTATCAATACTCTTCCTCGAAGATTTTAATGCGTCCCTGCAGTGTGGTTTATTTAAAGATTATTAGATAAACATGTATGATAAAATCAATTTCCTGAATACATTATTAATGCAACATAGATCAGTCTTTTTTCAAAAGAAGAATTTGCCAGTGTGCTATTTTTTCACAGCTTGTGCAACCACCCCACAGAACCTAACATTATTGTAGTCTGTTACTATAGCAACAGCTAGCTCACAAAGTTATAATTACTAGTTGAACTTAATGATGTACACATGAATAATGATAAGGAGAGGATTTGTTAATAATGGAGCATTTCTTTGGGATGCTAATCCATTCTATGCCACAGTTGGCCTAATAAGCTGTGTATTTCAGATACAACTGTCAGCTAAGGAGATACATATTTTGTAAAGCAGCTTACTACAGTGAAGTCTGTGGATGAAATGTTTAGTTGGAATTTGCCAGCTAAAAACATTCAATTATACATAGATGTTATATGTCAGGGTTCTTTCTAAGCTATATTATGTAGTTCTAGTGTGTTGCCTCTAAATCTCAGTCACAGCACATTGACTTCACAGCAAAGACAAATTAACTTCTTTTGTGTGTGTGTGTGTGTGTGGGTGTGGGGGGGGGGGAGTGGGACAGTGGCCAGGAAGAAGCTCAGCAAGTGACTAATAAAAATATACTTATACATGCATACACCATACACACATATTGCTTTATGTACAAAAGCAAAGATGTGTAGTTATGTAAAAAAACGGCACCATAGCTTAAGATGGGTAAAACGTTCCATGTGAACGTTTTGCTGGGAATTTCTGCAAAAATTGCCATTTTCCTTTTTTTTTTTTTTTTTAGCATTTTTCCACTTCATTGAAATGAATGGTAATCATGTATTTTACAAGAGTTCCCCCCATGTATTATTGGCGTGCTGAAGTAGAAAGGGGATGTCAGTTTATTGCATGATATCTGTCTGTGCTTGGTACAGAGAATGAAAGCATCTGAATTTTGATGCAGGCTAGTGTAGGCAAATAGGCAAAGAGAGAAAGCTGAGAAAAGCCTTTTGACTGCTAACTGACAGACAGGCAGGTGAAATTATCTTTCCTACCTGAGCTGGCTGAGCCTGTGACTCAGAGACTGAGTGACAGACACTACACAGGCAGACATAAATACATCATGCATTCAAGACAGGTAAAACCTGACACACTGTGTTACACACATATTCCTACAACCACAAGAACAAGAGCAACAAGAACATATTGACGTATGTTGGTGCTTCACCACCTGCTGTGAGCTTTATAGTTTGTTGCAGGCTGATAATTCTGAAGCTCAGCTCTATCCTGCACTGTGCGGTAAAATTAATATTGCAGTCCTTGGGAAAAAACAGCTACTGAAATTTTGACACTAGCTGTTAGTATATAGTGGTAGACAGGAAAATGGGGAAACTTGAGTTGCTTAGTTTAAGGAGTATTGTTGCTAGCCATTTCTCTGGATGGTTGCAGGGAGGGTGGATATAACTGGAATATAGTGGCACAAACATTTAAAAACAAAAACAAACTTGCCAGAGATGGGCAGGAGATAATATTCCTACACTTGAGCAGAGACTAAGAGCAACTGTGCCAGAGACATTCATAATATATATTTTTCAGACAGGAAAAAACATTGCTCCATACACAAGCAGTTTTTGTCTTGTACTTCACAGTAAAAATCAACACTACAATCACCTTGGTCATTATGATCACATTACTGCTTCCAAATCCAAGTACAGTCCCCACGAGTCATACTCACTAGTATTGAATGAGCAGAAACAAAGGTCAACATCCACAGCCCTAGCCTGTATGTTAGTGTTTGAAGTGGCACAAAGCTGACACCTATTAATTTTAGTATTGCAACATATAGCCCTAGCAGTAGTAGTAGTAGTAGTAGTAGTAGTCCCTCAAGAGCCCCTCAGTCTAAGTAATCTTCAGTATGGCAATACGTCACTAATGATCCAAAATCAAAACATGCTGCTGTTTGTTGTCCCTGTCAAAAACGTGTGAGCAGGCAAAATCAGCACATCCTCATTGACAAACCACCTGAAGCACAACCACAGGTCTCACTGGAAGACAAACCAGCAGCAGGTCAGATGTAAGATGACTAACAGCATATACACTCCTAAAAGTGCAGGGGGGCAAGTGACAAAGAGTAGTAGTGTTATTGATGTGGAGCAACATTTTGCTGAGTAACAATAATATCCATCTGTCCTACTGTTACTATTGTGCAAATGAAAAGTAAAGTGAGTCAGTTGGAGGTGACAACTTGGAGTCCCCACATCCACAAGCAGGCCTGCTACCACCACCTTCAGGAATATTATTAAATCAATTAAGTTACACAGTGTGTGATGCCGACCCACTCGTATTGAAGTCTTGGAAAGTCTTGGATACACAAAAATAATCTAAAAGTTTGTCTGTCGAATGGCAAACTTACCAAAATGTTGGCTGTTGACATGTTACTGTATTATTTTCTTAAAAACAGCAGTAACAATATTGCAGTGAGAATTCTCACAGCCTTAGGAAGCGTAAGTGGAAAACATGGGAAATTCATTGACAGCAGTAAAAAGGATGAAATTGTATATATTTTCTATATGCGTGAATTTCACCAGAAATGCAAAAAATAGTGTTTCTTCTTCCACACAAGCAATGATTTGGAGACCTGCATTGAAACAGTTTAGAGCCCCATATAAATTAGTGGGCGTTTGGAAACATTTTAGTTTCTCCCTATGGTACAGCTGGTTTGCTCTAAAACCGTTCCTTATTTCTTCTGAGCATAAGGCCTAGAGTTGGACATATAAAGTAGAATGCTTTTCTCTCTACATGCCCAAATTATTAACCATAGTTTCTTACAACAGTGTAAAATGTATTACATTCTGTTGATTTCCTTTTTGAGTGCATGTGGCTAATGCTTGTGCACATGCTCATTGGTAGGTGTATCACATACCAGGACCTGCATAGAAAGTTAAGGAAGAAGGAAATTAGCTTAGCACAACAAAAGGTACAGTAATGCAGATTTAATTGGAGACAGCCTACTTAGCTCAGTTTCACAGAACTCTATATTTTCTAGTTTCTCCTTCCAAGCATAGACACTCTGTATACCTGTTTCCCTTATTTCACATGCTCCTCCCCAGGTGATATCGCCACCACCAGGCTCTGTGGACTAATCACATCTGCAAGACTTTGTGAGGTAGAAACACACATGGTGCAAAACCTAATACCTGGATTTTGCTGGTCACAAAGCACTTTCATGTGTAACTGTGTTGGAAAGCTATGGAGCTGTCTAGTCAAGAGAATTCTTACCAGAATTAGAGGGCAACAATGTCATATTACAATTAAACAGATTTGATAAACAAAGAGCATGTGGTAGGGGCATTACAATACAAATTCAGATATGAAGTGTATCATTAAGTAAAAAAATGAGTTATGTCTGCATGTCATATAAAATTACATATATACCTCACTATAATTCAATTGTCCCAGTCTAACTGATTCTTTGTATCTTAAAACAAAATGTAATTGTATATACATTTTTTGTATGTATGTTTATGTGTGTGTATATGTATATTGTTTCTCTATTTGTGTAAATATTTAACTCTTTACAATAAGAACTCTCCAGGACATACTTGAAAACAAAAGAAATCTCAGTGTATTCTTCCTGGTAAAACATTTTCTAAATGAAAAAATGAATATCCATAGAGTAACAGGTTACCATGACAACTCAATGCACACACACAGACACACAGACATACACACACTGTATAGTGCATGGAGTATAACCCACTGAGGCATATTCAGGCATCTGCTTTTTATCATCTATAATTGTCTTTTCTTGCATGTACACTGAGTTTTTCTGTATATTATTAATGGCTGCAAGTATGTAGGATTGCTAACCTGTAAGTTTTAAGGACTTTCTCAGTGTGCATATGTACATTGTATTTGCTATTAAACCTTTGAATGCCAGGGGGTAGGCAACGCATTGCTTTGCAATGCGTTGAGTACCCCTCTGGCACTCAAAGGGTTAAATATTGAGGCTGCTGTGTTAAAAAGAACTAGAGCTATTCTGGAGCAAATAAAATTACATCTATTCTGATTGATTTAAATGCAGCTTTAACTTCTATAAGCCTAGAGAGCTCTCCAGTGGATTCCACAGCAATGCTCTGGAGACATTTCTAACATTTTAAGAGTCTAAAAGCTCCATTTAAATCAAAGGGAATCTTTCTTTGTCCCTTATGGCACAGATGTTTTGCCCTAGAATTTTTCAACTTCCTATTATTAGCCTCAATATGTTTGTACTAGTGGTTATTTAGTATATGTGTAAGTGTGTGTGTGTATAAGTAGGGGTATGGGTGTTTGCATGTTTACTACAACATTTATGCTTTCATCTTGCAAGCAGTGCTGTCATTGCTACCGACTTCTCATGCACATTCTGTTTCTAATATATGATAATTAATATAATAGATGCTCCTTTGTTTATTTATAGAACCTCCGCTGGATGGCTCCTGAAGTCTTCAGTCAGTGCACCCGATATACAATAAAAGCAGATGTGTTCAGTTACGCTTTGTGTCTTTGGGAACTGCTAACAGGAGAAATCCCATTTGCTCATCTTAAACCAGGTATACAGTTACAGTTTATAAAAAGCAACACAGGGCCTTGTGCACAAAACAAAAGTGGAACAATACTGCACCATAGCGGAGAAATGAAAATTACCAACATTCCAAATGATATAAATGGGGGTTCAACCTCTTGGATGCAAGAGAAGTCTTCAATGCATTTGAAAGTATTCATGGGGGGTGAGATTCACTAAGCGGTGACAGAGGTGATAAAGTGGAGATAACTTCTCTAGTTTATCACTTCTCCAATTCCTAACTTATTCTATGGAGCCTATGCACTAAGATTTCTTCAGCTTGGAACATCGTAGTGAATAGGATCTAAAGAATAACATAGGAACTGTGATATCACTGGAGAAGTCATCACCACTTTATCACCTCTTTATCAACTCTTTGTGAATCTCCTCCATGGGTTTAAAAGCCCAATTTAAATCAGTGATAAATTGTATTTGTCCCCTAAGTTGTACTTGGTTTTCTCTAGAATTGCGTCTCCCAAAGTACTAAAAGCTATTTATTCTGAGGATGCAGATGAGATAATATTGAATAACTTCTGAATAATTGAAATGACTGTCTCACTACTTTGCATTTATGTGTTCTTTACTTATCCTATATAATAATTCACTAGGATGTTTGTCACAATGCAGTCATGCGCAGTGCCCACGTTCAGGCAGTCTCTACTGCGCATGATTGCATCTCGTGAGTGAGGCGATGCAAGGCTGTATTGCGTGGAGCAGTGAGGTAGTGGCCTCTTAATCCTTTGAGTGCCACAGGGGTACACAACGCATTGCGAAGCAATGTGTTGCCTACCCCTCTGGCACTCAAAGGGTTAACATTACCCAGACCTTGTCTCGTGTACACGGGCTTTTACACTAGTACAGTATAAATAAGCATAGTATTGATTGATATCCTGATACAATATGCTTAATCCTATGAGTGCCAGAAGGGCACACAAAGCATTGGCACGCAATGCGTTGCACACCTCTCTGGCACTCAGAGGGTTAAAGGGGAACTATGACTCATATTTATGAAAGAAAACTGGAATTATTCTGGAATAAACCAACAGCACTCTAGGGGACATATAATAATTCATGCTAAATTAAATTGGGCTTTTAACCCATTGAATCCTAGAGAGGTCTTCAATGCATTGCAATGTATTCAATGGGTTAACCCTTTGAGTGCCAGAGGGGTACGTAACACATTGTTCTGCAATGCGTTGCCTAACCCTCTGGCACTCAAAAGGTTAAAAAGCTCTACTGAAGTGCATAGGTATTTAGGAAATTGTATTTGACCCCTATGGTGCAGTGGGTGTACTCTAGAATAAAATATTTTAGGAATAAGCTGCCTGTAATTTACTTGATACAGAAGCCAGGTATATTGTTTTATGTACAGTTGAGTTAAATCTGCAGCTTCCTTAACACGATCACTATTGACGTCATCTGCTTGTTCACATAGCACAACAAGCAATAGTCATAGATGTTGGAGGTAGGAAGCCATTTGACTCCTGCAGGGCTTCACAAGCGGTCTTGTCAGTGGACCCTCATTTCCTGGCAGCAAGAAAAGTTCTTCAACATGTTTGATAGTTTCATAAGACAATAATACTACACTTTTAGGTTAATCTATCCTGTCTTTGAATAGAAGAAATATGTCAGATTTTTAGACTACTCATACATGAACACATGGTTCAATCAAAATAAATGATACCTTTGTTTAACCCCTTAATGACTGGTGACTTGTCAGGACCATCACAGTTTTTTTCCCTGAAGGACTTGTGACGGTCCTGGAACATCACGTATTTTGTGCTCACCGTGTTCCTGCGGGAGCGCTGTAAGCACTAACAGAGTCTGAAACTGACCACTCCAAGACTGGAGTGGTCACATGTGCCAGCAAGTCTAACAACAATCAAAGAGGTCCTTAAGGGAAGTTCACTTTCCCGGACCACTGGGTTAACCCCTTAAGAGCTTGTGGTTTTGTACCTGAAACATGACTTTAAATTCTAGATTTCTTCCTTTGGTATTTGTTGATAAATAAGGTTTCATCATTTTCTTTTTTACCTGCGCAAAATATATTCTATTTTTTGGGAGTGGAATAAGATTTCTTTTGGTACCATGTGTAAATATTAAGTAGATTATATATATGAAAAACAATGATTTTGACCCTGATTGTTTGTGTACAATTATTGCAGTTGTTGTAAAACATCCCGACCTATGACCCTACAAATAAAACAGTGGGGTTTAGTGTCATGTTTTTGGTCAAAGGAATGGAAAACTTGCAAGTCCCTATCTGCCTACAAGATGTGAACATGTATTTAATATAATGCAGTTAAAAACAGTGATTCCACCATACCTCTACTGTGAGCAAAACCCCTGTGTGGGAAATGAGGGAAGCATTAAACCCCACTGTTTTATTTGTAGCAAGTCATAGGTTATTTATTTGTAAAGCTCAGGATTTGATGCGCAGGCAACCTCTTTTTGTTTAATAATCTGATTGGCTCATCTCTCCTTCCAATGCATGACCGAACCTGGGCCAGCCATCAGACACTTCTCCCTTGCCTGGATTCAGATCAGTGATGGAAAACTGGAGAAGGGTGAATTTACAACACATGTGATAAAACTGTAGCAGAGAGCCACTGCAGTTCTGTCACTTGTGTGAAAAAAACCTTGTCGGCTTTCCGTGTTTTTTGGGTATAACAGTAAAAAGTGATTACAAGTTTTAAATTACCAATAACATTATTTTAGTTTTTTTTTCATTATGTATAGTGTTTATTTTAAAGGTTATAGGCTATCAGCAGCAGAAGCTTGCACCCTCAGGTAGTGAACACATTTATTCCTGTAACTTTAATTTTAATTGCTAGTAACCAATTAATTTGACTCCCTTCGGGAAAAAGGCTCTTTGAAAGCTTACACCCCTCACACTGTGCACCAATGTGCACACATGGGGCTACTCTGTCTCAATTCACAGTGCACCTGTACCTGTGTCCTTTCCATTTCAATCCATTGGATCTCAGTGGATTAACTATTTACTTTTGCCCTCTCTGATCATCTGCTGTTAGACTTCTACTATTAGACTGAGGCTGTCACTAATAGCTGTATTTATGTGTGTGCCTGCGTGCATTTGTGAGTGCGTGTATAATATGCATGCAAAGCATATCCATTAGTACTGGCAGAATCAGAATTGTTAGCATGCACCATGTGAAAGCTGCTATCATTCTTTACCTATTGTGCAGCATGCAGCCCGCAACAACAGAGAAATCTAATGGTGGAAAAGTATAGCACTTGAAGTGGACCTGGAGCTGGATATATTTTTAGTCGATATTACATATGTTACATAGTAAATTAGATTTAAAAAGGATATAAATCCATTACCATAAAATCTCGGGTATAATAAACACTTTTATACCCCATTTCACCTTATGTAAGGTGGGGGGGGTGTATTGTACATGAGTTTAAAAAACAAAGTTAAAAAACGCTAAAATGTTTGCCTCCCCAGGATCCCTCATTCGCTTTCTTTCTTCCACACCTCAAAAACATGAGCCCCTGAGGAGGCAGCCTGGGGATCCATTCAGTGGACAGCATTCTTGACTTTGCTGCCCTCTTCCTGTAATGCTGCTCTCCCTCAAGATCCTCGGCACATTGCCAGAGTGCCCTGTCAGGACCTTCAGGTTTCAATTTGCAGACTCTGTACATTGAAACTATGGTAGTACCCTGTGAAGGTCCTGACAGGGCACTCAGGCAGTTTCTAATGTGCTGAGGATCACCAGAGGAAGAGTAGCAGTAGAGGAAGCAGATGGCAAGGAAAAAATGCTGCCTGCTGAATGGATCCAAAGGCAGCCTCCTCAGGGTCTCAGTCTCTCTCAAGCATGGAGGCTGGTAGAGTGAAGGACACTGGGGGCTCACATACATTATTTTGAGGTGGGGAAGAAAGGAAGCAAACATGCATAGAAAGGCGGTGCGTGGTGGTATATAGGAAGTTGAATTTTTTTAATAAAATTTTAGGTATAATATGCACCTGCATATTATACACAGGTGCATATTATACCTCAGATTTTACAGGACATTCAACCTTTGAAACAGTAGAAGCTAGAAACTGAGAGCCACCTAATTCTTCTCAAATCCAAAATAGGTGTTAATCTACTAACCAGATAATTCTGTTTAATCTACTGAAACATAGTATAACCCTCTATGTGCCCTTCTGCTAGAAATGTAGCTAATCTGCTCTTAAATGTATCTACTGTATCTGCCAACACCACATCCTGAGGCAAAGAATTCTGCAATTTAACAGAACTTACTGTAAGTAATCCCTTCCCCTGCTGAAGTTGAAGTCTGCTTTCTCCTTAAGTAGTAGCTATATACTATATACTACATCAGATGCTCGACCATTATCTAGGTGCCTAATAATTACCTCAGGATAGAAACTCATAGATTTGTTTTTGCAAGATTTCCTTCTCATAAAACCATGTGGATTTCTGCTGATGCTTTAGTTTTTTGTAATGTGTTCTTGAACATAATCCCTTATTATCTCATCAAACAATTTCCTCACAACAGAGATCAAACTCCAGGGTCTTTAATTCCCAGAACCTGTTTTATTTCCCTCATTTAATTAAGGTACCTCATTTGCTTTACGAATTGTGTTTTTTCTGACACTGAACTAAATTACTGAATAACCCTTGGATTTATACCATCACGACCAGATGCTTTGTTAGTCTTAATTTTGTTCAGTCTTTCCTTGACCTCTTTTTGTGTTAGCCCCATAACTGATAATTTTATGGTTGTATTTGTAATTTGTTGATGCTATTCTACTATTATTTGTTACTTGGTATATACCAATGAAAACAATTTATTCAGAACATCAGCCTTACTTTATCTTCACTAATCAACTTAAACCCATTTAATTTTTTGTTGTGCTATTTGTTTGTAAAATAAATAGTTTCTTATAAATTATTTTTTTGTTGGAGGTACAGTCTAGCATTTTATGCTTATTAGTTTCTGTGATGGAAATATTATTACATACACCGGGAGCATTTCTAAAAGCACAGCAAGTGGGAAATTTGGGCTAAAACAGAGTGGATTAACATATTGTGTGGGAATTAGCATAAAATGCTATACTGTGCCCCCAAAACATGAAGGTGAATTTCTCATAAACTTTGTTTTACAGTGAAATGGCTAGTACACTATAGTAGCAAATTTTATTTATCTTTGAAATGAACTAAACTTATTATTAATATTATAGTATATTTATAAAATGTCAACAGATTCTGCAACACTGTACAATAGTTAGGAAGATAATAGAACATTGGGCTATGGAGCACATACAGAAGGGTATTTACAATCAACAAAAGGCACTGGAAAAGGAAACGATAAGATGGTAGTGGTCCCAAAAGCTTAAAATCTATAGGAAATGAGGGGTAAATATACAAAAAGAGTAAGTATTTAATGTGACATTTCCACTTACATCGAGACGTGCAAAGAAATGTATATTGTTATAATAATGATAAGTAGATCTAACAAAAATAGAAAGGAAATAATAGCCACACTAGGATGAATAAATCAAAACATCATAGTATAGCTCCAGCATTTTCATTCCTAGTAATATGCTGTCCTATAATGCCATGTGAATCATTAGTAATTGCAAAGTAAGTGAGATAAACAACACCTAGAGTAAGGCATACCAATGTGTACTAATCACCTAATGGAACATAGCAAAATAAAGAAGTGCTAAAAGAAAAAAATAAAGGAAAGAAAGAGAGAACGAAAGAATAAAGAAAAAGTATACAAAAATATAAGTAAAAGGAGAGAGAATTAGAAAAAAAGAGGAAAAGTCCTAAAAATCCAATAATATGTAAAAATATTTTTAGTCCAACCCCTTAATGCCACAGGGCACAGAAAGAATATTTTTTTTCTAAATAGTCATCTCTCCAACAGAAAAAGAAATGCAATTATTATTTTCATTAACTTTTACAGTGCCTTTGTGTTCATCTCTTAAATCCAATAGCATGCCCAATAGCTCAATTCACTTCTCAGGCATAGTATACAGATAGGGATTGATCCCAATATAAAACCAGTAAGGGAATGTTTAATCACCAAATAATGTTTTTCAATGATCTGATCATAAAATTTTGATTCTTGATGTGTACTCTGCAATCCAATCAGTATGTGAACAGTTAGTCTTGCAAATATAACAGGATTAGATGATAAAATATACCGCACACTCTGTTGTACAGATAAAATGGTATCTAATCTCATGTTCGACATGTGCAGGTGCTCTGGTTTGACATGTGGCAGATCAGGTTGCTAGATTGTTGGCAGGGACTGGGAATGACCCAGCCTTCATAATACATTTTGGTTAGTGGGAAATGGAGGTCCGTTAAGAAGGATTTCATGGATTTTGGTTATAAGCTTTGGTTATAAGCTTAAAGGGATAGTAATACTTCATTTTAACTTTATTTTATTTTGTAGGCATTAAAAAAACATGAAGAATGATATAAATCTTATCTCTGAAACCTTTATGGTTTAAGAGATATTCACAAACAAAGTATCCCCCCCTGTTCAACCAGATCAGAAGGGAGATGCCCAGGTAGACTGCAGAGACGGACAATCTTCAATTAAGATAATGGAAAAAGCTGAAAAACTTGTCAAGAGGGGAAGGGCTTTCATTGTTTTCATACAAAGAAAATTGTCCCCTTCTGTTATCTGTCTGGTCATACAACCAGATTCACATCTGAGAAGAGATGGCTTACACTAGGTAAAAGGGGCGGGGAGGGGAAACTTTGCTTGTGAATATCTCATAAACCATAAAGGTTTGAGAGATAAGACTTATATCATTCTTCATGTTTTTTTAATGCCTACAAAATAAAATAAAGTTAAAACGAAATATTACTATCCCTTTAAGCAAAGGACTTCTCTAAGGTAGTATTTTCTGAAATAATACCTGTGCCACACACTACATCAGAAAGGCAACAGATAATTAGGAAGTTACATATGTGGCTATAGACTTGCTATAAGCAGGAGGAGTTTGTATTTCTAGAGACCTGTGCTGTATTTTCCTTGGGGGGGATATTTATAGTCCTCTTTAATCTTTGTAGTTCCTTAGAGAAAGAGGGCTACTGTGCTAGCGGTTAGGGTGGTTAGAGTGCCCCAAAATACTTTAAACTAGGAAAGGAGGAGGTAGATAGACACAGTAGGGGATAGGCAGTGCAAATGAGGAAATGGGATTAGAGAAGGAGCATGGGGTGGAGAGGGGGATGGACGAGTTCATCTAATAGGTAGTAGCCTATGTTATAGCATGAAAAAAGCAATAAATATTTAAAATAATTAAGTTATACAGAATGCCATTAAAATAAAATGTATATATGTAAATACCCTGTCACAGTGTGCCGGCAGAGGCTGCTCGAGCCAACCGCATCCTTACCTCTGGAGGCGCCGGCCGCATCCTTGCCCCTCGCGGTTCAGCCTCATTCTGTAGTCTTCACGGCACCAGTCGCTCCTGCTTTCGGTGGTCCAGCCGTTGCCGGGTGACGTCACATTGGGTGCACGTCCAGGAGCATGGACGTGCGCACCATTTAAAGTGATATTGACCAATTTTGTGCTCCTCCCTCCTTGGGGCAGGTCTTTAAAGACTGCCTGAACACAGGGCTCATTCGCCCTTTTGTTGGTGTCCAGTGCAGTTCATTAGCCTTGTTAATGTGTGCTTTACCTGGATTGTCTGACTACCTGTTCTGTGTATGACCCCTGGCTTGTCTGACTATCCATTCTGGTGCTGACCCGTGGCTCTGTCTGACTAAAGCTCTGTGTATTACCCTGGCTTAGTCTGATAACCAATCTGGTGTGGACCTGCAGCTCTGGCTGACTCCCCATTGTCTTTTGACCCTTGGCTCATCTGACCATCCATTCTGGTGCTGACCTGTGGCTCTATCTGACTATCCTTCTGTTTGAGTCAGATATCCATCCTGGTGCGGACCTATGGCTCTGGTAGACTCTGCTTTACTGACTGCAGGTGTGAGTCAGTAGCCTCCCTTGTTGCCAACCATTGGGAGAGAGTCAGTCTACTTTCCACATCATCCTTGGGGTGACCATTTGGTTCTACGCGGTGCCTATCTGGCATATGAGACTACCATTGGCTTCGGCTTAGTCTCTGCAGGTTGGGAATTTGGCGGCGGCCTCCTATTTCTGATAGAGGCTTCACCCCTTTGATTACCCTCTGCTCCTTCCTCAGAACTCACTGTTATATTTTTCTGTTTATTACCACTGCTAATAAACGTGATTACTATACCATCTGACTCCTGTTTTGCTTACGAACCGTGACATATCCATAGTTTGGCTGATAAGATGGGTGAACTGGAGCTGCTTGTAATGAATAAGCAGTATGATCTATTTGGTGACTGAAACCTGGTTAGATGATACACATTACTGACCTGTAAATCTAGCAGGTTATTAACTTTTAGGGGGTATAGGGTTAATAAAACAGGTGGCTACATGCCTATATGTAAAGCATACTTTAAAACCTAGTATAAGGGAAGACATTAATGGAGAGTCCAATGAGAATGGAGAAGCCCTCTGAGTTGAAACACAAACTGGGGAGCATACATAATAAAGATGTGTTAATGGGAATTTGGTACACGCCACCTAATACTGGGGCGTACGAAGAGGCCCAACTGTTACTGAAAATGTAAAAGGCTTGTCAGTCAAGAAATACAGTCATAATGGAAGATTTCACTTCTCTTAAACTGACTGGAGAAATAGTAGAGAAGCCAACAGGAAACCAACTAGTAGAGAAACCAACTAGAAAAGAACCTTGCTGGACCTAGTGGTTGCAAACAATTCTGAAGTGGTGTACAAATATACATGTAAGAGAACATTTAGGCAGCAGTGTGATATCCTCTAAAATTTATTATGCGAACCCATTAAACAGGGTTTAACCAAAACATTCAACTTTAAAAAGGTTAATTTTACAATGCTAAAGGTAGTATTAAAGACCATTTAATCAGATGTAATATTCAAAGATAAAAATGATGAAATTCTTCTTAGATAAATATACACATCAATATATACCACCGGAGAATAAATAAAGTTGATTTCACCTGTATTACCATTAGGGATTTTCCATTTCCATTTTCTCTAGGCCTTTTTCCTGTAGAATTAATTCATGGTGTCCAAATTGTGTTCTTCAGCAAATTTGATCTGTTAGTTGCCTCTGTTGTCTCTTTTTCCAGTTACATGTGGTCAGGTCGATTTCTCACCATTTTGGATTTTATCAATTCTCGCATTGAAATTTCCCAATATAAATTTGTACTGATAATTGTCCTTTTGTAGAGATATAGTAAATCATCATAAAATGCTTAAACTTCGTTTATTCTCTGCAGAAGGATTTAGATAAACTAAGTGAATGGGCAGAAAAGTGGCAGATGTCATTTAATGTAGATAAATGTAAGGTTATGCATTTGGGCCATAGAAACAAACTTGCAACATATACTCTAAATGGGAAACAACTTGGGGAATCCTCATTAGTGAAAGATTTAGGAGTACTGATAGACAATAGACTTCACAGCAGTGTGCAGAGTCACTCAGATGCTGCAAGAGCAAATAGGGTACTAGCCTGCATAAAAAGAGGTGTAGAAGCAAAGGATGCTAATATTATACTACCTCTGTATAAATCATTGGTTAGGCCTCATCTAGAATATGGAGTACAATTTTGGGAGCCTGTTCTTAAAAAAGTAATTACTGAACTGGAAAAGGTGCAGAGACGTGCAACGAAACTGGTAAAGGGATTGGAGGAACTGAGTTATAAAGAGAGACTAGCCAAACTGGGTTTGTTTACATTAGAGAAGATATGGCTAAGGGGTGAAATGATTACTATTTACAAATACATTTAAAGTCAATACAAAGAACTATCCAATGAATTATTTACGCAAAGAGCTGAGGTAAAAACAAAATGTCATCCATTAAGAGTAGAGGAAAGGAGCTTTCAACTAAACAAAGGCAGGGATTCTTTACAGTAAGGGTGGTAATGCTATGTAATTGTTTGTCTCGGGATATTGTGCTTGCAAATAATGCAACTGCATTCAAAAAAGCAATGGGTGCCTAGCTACCACAGAACAATATTGAAAATTATGACAGATGGCTTCAAATCAGATAGGATATTGAACTATTTGACTACCAATTGGAGTCAGGAAGAAATCATTTTTTTCTTCCTCCACTTGAGGCTAGATTGGAAATGTCTCCAGAAGGCTTTTTTGCCTCCCTCTGGATCAACAGGGGTGTTTTTGGCATGGGATGGACTTGATGGATGCATGTCTTTTTTCAGCCTCATCTACTATGCTCATTTCCTATGTAACATAGCTCATGTTTAGGTTGATAGCACAGGAAGCAATTATTTCAGAAATACTTTCTACTTTTACGACTGAGTCTGTCAGTCTTTAGTTAATCAAGAATCCAGTTCCCCCACATCATCCATCTGTTTCATTTATACAACAGCCAGTGTTCTTCTAATTTGACTACATTTTTGTCTTTACAGGCCTCTCATAAGCCGATAATGTCCCAGTTTATGTTATTAAGTTCTTGCACTAGTTCATCTAAGTGTGAAACCGCGCTCATAGATCAAATGTTACATATTCCAATGTTTAGAGACAACAACTTTTTAATTGTAGGTTGAGATGTCTGTGTCTACAAGGTCTTGCAGCACAATGAAGGGATTAGACAGTGCTAACTCACAATTCTTATAATTTTTCAATAGTTGGTTATTGTCGCTCTTTGTTTGTTAACTTGATTGTTTTCTTTCTGTCTTTCTTGCAGTCAGTTTTGATTTTTGCTCTCACTAGACAATAGTCACTTACAGCGTTAAAACAATTTAAGACTAAGCAGTCAGTTAATATTGTCTTATTGTTTGCAAGTATGAAGTTTCTATCACGGTTCCCGTGATCTTTCTGTCACTCTTTGCTGTGGTGCGCTCCCATTGGCTGAGCTTGTTTGGCCCGGCCAGTATGGCCTTCATATACCGGGCCTCTGGCACCTTTCGGTGCCCTTTCGTGGTGTTCCTGTACCAGTGCTACTGTTGCTGTGTTCCTGCTTTCCTGTGTACCGACTTGGCCCATCTGACTACTCTCATTGGTTCCTTCCTCCATGATTGACCCGGCCTGACTGACGTTCCTGCTCCGTGATTGACCTGGCTTGTCTGACGTTCCTGCTCCGTGATTGACCCGGCCTGACTGACATTCCTGCTCCGTGATTGACCCGGCCTGGCTGATGTTCCTGCTCCGTGACCTGATTCCGGCTATCCTGACTTCTGAGAAGTGTACCAGCTGAGATCCTGATCCTGTGTCGCTTGGCGACATTCTGAACTTTCGCTGTAGCGTGTTGGCAGACTGAACATTCTGTTAACTCTTGCAGAGCCTGTTGCCTCCGTTATACTGAGCCTTTCCGTTATACACTGGCTGAGCACTGTTGCCTACGTTATACTGAGCCTTTCCGTTAAACACTTGCTGAGCACTGTGCCTCCGTTATACTGAGCCTATCCATTAAACACTTGCTGAGCACTGTTGCCTCCGTTATACTGAGCCTCTCAGTTTACACTTGCAGAGCATTGCAGCCTACGTTATACCGAGCCTCCTGGTTACATTGCTGAGCATTGTGGCCTCCGTTACACTGTGCTTCCTCCTAACCCTTAATCACGCAGTGCGTCAGTTACTGCACCGGGTGATGCTATTGGGCGATTCCATCAGCTCTCAGTGTGCTGGGTTACGTTACGGCACCGGAAGGGTGCTATTGGCTCTGGTTCCATTCAGCTTTCGCAGTGTACTGAGGTCCGTTACCGCACTGGTAGGGTGCTATTGGCTCTGGTCCCATTCAGCTTTTGCAGTGTTTGTAACTCCATTACCGCAATGGAAGGGTGCTATTGGCTCTGGTTCCATTCAGCTCTAGCAGTGTTTGTGACTCCGTTACCGCACCGGAAGGGTGCTAATGGCTCTGGTCCCTCAGCTCTAGCAGTGTGTATTGCCTCTGTTACGGCACAGCACGGTTTCCACGGCTCAAAAGTAGTGTTAGCTCTTGCAGAGTGTTGTTATCTCCTCTCCTTGCATGTCCAGGGAGTGTGTCAGTTCTGCCTCACTGCTAAGGTGCTTCTACATCTGGCACCACAGTCTCTTGCTACTTTTACCATCTACTGGGCGTTGTCCAACACACCACAACAGAGACTGATTATCTACCTAGAACTTTATCCATTGGCTACTGTACTTCTGTATTATGCCTGTCCTGTGTCAGTATTTGTTTTTGTTTATATACTGGGCCTGAGAGGGCATACATATCTCTGTATATCAGTTGCCTGTTACTCCTTACTAGCCTGTAATGGGCAGTGTTCCTTGTCTTTTAATAGAACTGTGTTTTATTCTAACCTCCTGGTCTGAGTGTCTACAAATCCTTTATAGTTTCATATTCTTGTGGTGGAAGTATGTGTTATTGAAGCCAAGAACTATGCCATCAGGAGCATATACTCCTGGCAGGGTCACCCAAAGTAGACAGCTCAAAGTAAAGGCACAAGACTAAATTGATCCAAAATCTGCTACCCCACTCACCATCCCACATCCCACCCATGGATTTACAACAAAAACAGTGGCCTTGCAACTACATCATGCCCTTGCAACTACTGTAAAACAAGAAAAACCACCCAAAATATCAAAAAAACAGTTGCCATGATGAAAAGAGATGCGAAATTAGGCAAAATGTTAATATTACAGTGAAGAAGATGTAAAAATCTTCAAGGTCATAAGGAAACACATTAACTTCCATGTTGAGCTCATCAAAAGGATACTTGAATAAAATTAAGGGCTAAAGAAAGTAAAAAAAAAAGATGGTCACATATAGGACCCAAGTGTTTGCATTAAAGCTTGAAGATGGTACAGCAGTAAAAACTCAACAACAAATACTAAAACCAGTGAAATAATTGTATTCAAATCTTTATAAGGATGAAGGGCAACAGATGAATTCAGTGCCAGAGGCTGAAGCTGTGCCAAATGTTTTGGTAGAAAAAGTAGAAGCTGCAATAAAATCAAAGAAAAAATTGTATATCAGCTAGACCAGGTAAAGTTATTACATACATTTTTAAAGCCATAGGTAATTCCTTATTCAAAGCCCTAACTAAACTATTTTCAAAATGCCTACTATTTGGCAAATTGCCTGAAATATGGAAAAATGCAGAAGTCACCCTACCACATAAAAAAACCTGATATGGCAGATCGAAAAAAGTACTGACCTACTATCACAGTGCCCGTGATCTTTTTCTGTCACTCTTGCTTGTGGTGCGCTCCTATTGGCTGAGCCGTTTTGGCCCGCCTATTGTGACCTTTTTATGCCTGGCCTTTGGCACCTGTCAGGTGCCTTTTCGTGGTGTTCCTGAGCCAGTGTTGCTGTTGCTGCGTTCCAGTGTTCCTGATTCCTGTGTACCGATTTGGCCTGTTTTGACTACGCTCCTGAGTTCCTGTTCCGTGATCTGACCCGGCTTGGCTAACGTTCCTGCTTGTGACCTGATCTGGCTTGTCTGAGAATCCTGCCTTGTGATCTGACCTGGTCTGGCTGACATTCCTGCTTGTGACTTGATCTGGCTTGTCTGAGAACCCTGCTCCGTGATCTGATCCAGCCTGGCTGACTTCCTGCTCCATGACCTGAACCGGCTTGCTACTGACCCTGCCATCGTTCCTGCTTCCTGCTGCTTGGTATCACTGAGGCAACATTCTGACTTCCGCTGTGCTTGTGGCAGGGCTGATCGTGATTGCCTCCATTAACACTTGCAGAGCCGTGTCTCCATTTGCTGAGTCTCCATTAACACTTGCAGAGCTGTGCTTCCGTTTGCTGAGTCTCCCTTAACACTTGCAGAGCGGTGCCTGCATTTGTTGAGCCTCCGGTTGTACTTGCAGAGCTGTGTGTCCGTTCCTTGAGCTTCCATTTACATGTGCAGAGCGGTTGTCTCCATTATCTGAGCCTCCTTTAACACTTGCAGGGCAGTTGCTGACTATCCACTACATCTGCTGAGCCGATCTCATTCAGAGCCTTGTTTAGGTGGTGGCTCATCTTTTCATATTGCAGTGTAGTCGGTCTCCGTTACTGCGCCCGCGGGAGGCGCTATTGGCTCTAGCTCGTTCAGTGTTAACTCACCGTTACACACCCGTTGGGGCTATTGGCTCAAGCTCTTGCAGTGCAGGTTGTCTCTGTTACTACGCCTATGGGGGCTATTGGCTCAAGCTCTTGCAGTACAGTTTGTCTCCGGTACTACGCCCGTGGGGGCTATTGGCTCAAGCTATTGCAGTACAGTTGGTCTCCGTTACTACGCCCGTGGGGGCTACTGACTCAAGCTCTTGCAGTGTAGTTGTCTCTGTTACTACGCCTGTGGGGGCTATTGGCTCAAGCTCTTGCAGTGTAATCTATCTCCGTTACTACGCCCGTGGGGGCTATTGGCTCAAACTACTCTGCAGTATTCTGGCCTCAGTTCCTGTTCTGCCTAAGCAGCTATCTATGCCTTATGGACTTAAGGTGTTGTATCATCTAATACCACTTGCTTCCTCATTACCACCTTGGGCGTGCCAAACACCACAACAGAGACTGATTGATTACTTGTATTTAACCATTGAGTACCCTTACTATTCTGTGCCTGTCCTGTGACAGTATATGTATAGTTCTTCCATCTGTATACTGGGCCTGAGAAGGCATCTGTAAGCCAATATCTCGCTATTATTCTGTGTTGCCTATAGAGGGTGATCTTTCTTATTTATTTTTTGAGTGTCTTGAAAAACCGTTACACCTATAAGCCAACTGTCAGTGGTCTGCAATGTTTTTCAAAGGTACTATCAAGAAGAATTGACACAATACTTAAAGTACTTAAAGAACATGCAGGCTTCAGGAGTAGTTTCAGTACAATGGACCATATCCAGACATTCAAACAAGTTAGAAAGCTACATAATAAATACAACCTTCCATTGTGCATAACCTTCACTGATTACATAAAAGGCCTTTGACTCAGTGAAAAAGCAAAAAATAATTGATGCCGTGATCAACCAAGGAATAGACAGAGCTCTCAGCTTACATCAATATCTTCCAATCAATATATGACAATACAAATTCATCAATACAGGTCAACAATGATAAAGTCCAGATCAACATAAAAAAATGAGTCTGACAAGGAGACACAATCTCCCCAAAATTATTTTCTGCATGTTTAGAAGAATTTTCCTCAAACTAAATTGGGACAAAAAAGGACTTACGATCGGTGGAGACTACCTACATCACTTACTTTTTGCAGCCAAAATCATACTGTTTACCAAAGGTACAACAGGAAACCAAAAATGTTGTTCTGAAGATGACTATCAACAAACACAAACCATTTTTTAAAAAGTCACAGTAAATGGACAAGAATTAGAAGTGGACAAGTATGTTGACCTTGGATAGAAAATGTCAACAGAGGGGAACACCATGATGAAAATTGAGCGAAGAATTAATTTGGGATGGCAGCCATTTGCAAAATGTAGTTGTACTTCGGTAAGACAAATTTACCATTTTGTCTCGTACAAAAGGTTTTTGGTCAATGTGTCCTCCCAGCCCTTACGTATGGCTGTGAAACATGGACACTGAATACCAAAGCCATACAAAAAATTAAAGTTACACGGAGATGTATTGAGTGGCAAATTCTAAACATAAAGAGACTGAAAAATGTGTACATGGATTTGTTAGCAAACAAAGATCTATGACATAATTGAAAGAGTAAAGTGCCTAAAATGGAAATGGGCACGTCACACAGCAAGACCTTATGATTGATTTTTTTCAATGGATTCCATTCGATATTAAGACATGAATGGTAGATGAAATTACCAAAAGTGTTGGAACACAGGTGCACCAAAAGGCACAGGACCGCAATTGTTGGCTAGCTGAGGAGGCCTTCATCCTGGATCATGGATGCTGAAGATGATGATGTGGATAGATAGATAGATAGATAGATAGATAGATAGATAGATAGATAGATAGATAGATAGATAAAGAATGTAACAGAATCTGCAAACAAGCAATTAGTGTGGCTAAAATTGAAAATTAGAAAAGTATTGCAAAAGAAAGCAAGAAAAACCCTGAACAATTATACAAGTATATAAATGACAAAAAGATTAAGCTTGATATTAGTCCTTTTAACTTCATATTGGTCCTTTTAAAATTGAGGCAGGTGAATTGATTAATGAGGATAACTCTATGGCTCACACCTTAAATATTCTTTCTTCTGTATATACAGAGGGAACAACAATGGAAGGCTTTGGGCAAACAGAGCAAACAGTGAGAATCACAAAATGTACATGGCACACTGAGGATAAAGTCCAAAAGAGACTGGAAAGGTTTATGGTGAATAAATCACCTGGTGCTGATGGCATACATAGGTACTGTAGGAATGATTTCAGTAATAGCAAGACCCTTATACTTATTTTTTTAATTCTCTATCATCAGGAATAGCACCCTGTGATCAGAAGAAAGCAGATGTCGTACTATTGTTAAAAAGGATGCAAGATCTAAACCATAAAATTATAGACCTGTGAGCTTGACTTCAGTAGTGGATAAGATTTTAGAAGGGTTACTCACTGATAGTATTCATGAGGACTATGTGATGACCAACAACATTATTTATAGTAGCTCACGTTTTTTTGAAGAATTGATAATTTCATACTAATGTACATTATATTTTACAAAAGGGTAAGCAGTAATTTGGACAAAGGTATTTCTGTTTTAACATATACTTGGATTTTGTAAAAAACCTTAGATAAAAGGCTTTGGTTTGGAAGGAGATATCTGTGCATGGGTAGAGAACTGTTAAATGTATATGGCCGAGAGTAGTTGCATACGTAACCTTTTCAATTTGGTCTAGTCAAGTTGTAAGTGGAGTGCCACAGGGTTAATTCCTGGGTCCAATGCTTTTTAACTTGCTTATTAATGATATCGAAGTTGTTATTAAATGTATTGTGTCAAACTTTGCTTATGACACAAAGCTCCGTATGTAAATACGTATAGAGCAGGATATTTTTCTCTGCAGAAATATTTTGATAAACTGAGTGAATGATACAGAAAAGTGACAGATGAGTTTTAATATAGATAAATGTAAGGCTATGTATTTGGACTAGGGAAACAAGCACACTACACATACACTAAGTGGGAAACTGCTTGAGGAATCCTCATTAGAGAAAGATTTAGGAGTACTGATAGATAACAGACTTCACAGTAGTCTGCAGTGTCACTCAGCTGCTGCAAGAACCAATAAGATACTTTCCTGTTTAAAAAGGGGTATAAATGCATGGACAAATATATTTCTACCTCTATATAAATACTTGGCTAGGACTCATATCTAGAATATGGAGTACATTTTTGGGCACTAATTCTTAAAGGAGACATTATTGAACTAGAAAAAAAGACGTGCAACAAAACTGATTTAGGGACTGGAGGACCTGATATATGAAGCGAGACTAGCCAAACTGGGTTTGTTTGCATTAGAGTCTTCTAAGGAGTGATATGATTACCATTATAAAACTATTACAGGTCAATACAAAGAACTCTCTAAGGCAGTGGTGTCCATTGTCCAAGTTCAGTCCTCAAGGGCCCCAACAGTACCAGATTTGAGGATTTCAAGATTAAGCGAAAATGAGTCAGTCAAAATGAATGAGCCACTGATTAACTCACCTCATCAGGGAAATACTTAAATCCTGGCCTGCTGGTGGCCCTAGAGGACTGAACTTGGACAGCCCTGCTCTATGCAACTATTTACTCAAAGACCTGAGCAAAAATCAAGAGGTCATCCATTAATAATAGAAGAAAGGCATTTTAAACTAAATTAAAGGCAGGTAATGTTTATAGTAGAGTTATAAAACTCTTTGCCTCGGGATGCTATGCTTGCAGATACTGTTGTTGCATTCAAAATGTCATGGATACTTTTCTAGCTCAGATCAGTATTGAGAATTATGACAGTTGGCATCAAAGCATATAGGATGTTGATCCAGGGAAATATTCAGCTGCTATTTGGATCCATGAAGGAATTTGTTTCCCTCTTTTGGCTTAATTGTAAATGGCTTCACGTTTTTGTCATGCCTCTGGATCAATGGAGTGATATGGCATGGGTTGAATTTAATGGAAGCATATCTTTTTGAACCTCATTTAATATGTCACTATGTATGTATGTTAATATTATAAACTGAGTAGTTTGTGGATGGATAAATGTCTTTGCTTTCCACATTAATCCATTCATTTTATATCTTGATCATCTGTAACATTGATAGACCCTTCCCTAACCAAGCCTTTCTTCCTTGATATTACTCTTTTTAGAAACAGTGTTAACCAATAAGCTTTTGAGACTTCTGAAACTAATGACAGGAACTAGAAGAAAGCTCTTGATTATTGTAATGTAATGTAATGTTCCAGTTTGTCTTAATAGTTTTCTGTATATGGCCAGATGCTCTTGTAAACTACATATGTGTTTTTTTTTAACTGTTCGTTTTCATCCCAAACTTTTAAAATATTACTGCATACATCTTCCAGGGATTTGTTTTGACATTCTCTTGAGACAAATCTCTATCATTTCTGACAGTTTTTGATCTCTGTTAGTAATATCCACATAATTCCAGATAACTCTCAGGAACTGGGAAATAGACAACACATTTGTATGTGCCAGTGGATTGGTGCTGCTATGGTGTAGCAGATTATTGCAATATGTTTCCTTCCTTTACATTCAAGTCTCCTGTTATCCCTATAATTATGGGGTTACCTACTAAATTAGGTTGGAAAAAGATACATATCCATCAGGTTCAATGCCCACAAAATAATAATTGCATACTCCTTCCATACTCCAAGTTAGGGTTTAGTCTATTTAGTATAACTTCCTATTTAACCTATCAATACTCAGTAAAGCCCAGTATGTTCCCTTTTTCTAGACATGTTTCTAATCTTCTCCATTAACACATCTCTGGGCGAAGAATTAAATGGACCTTATTGTAAAAAACCTTGTCCCTACAGATATTAAAATCCAGAACACCTTCTTTACTGCATTGTATAGTTTTACTAGGTCATTAATTGGCTGAAGAAAACTCAGGGAGGCTTCTTCAGGATCAGTCTAAATCATAAACCAATTGTCAATAAATCTGTGGGTTCAATATATCTCATCTCTCATAACAATGCTTTGCAGTGGAGGGCAAGTATTAGGAGAGATGATCTCTCTTACTAGTAGACTATATAGTCTACTTTCATGAGCTCACAGTGGTTTGCTTGTTTATCCTTTGCTTCACAGACTTGCCGCAGGAGGCTTTGTGTTTTGTAGGATTCCTGTAGAGGTGTGTTCTGCTGGACTATATGACAGGGATTTCACACCATACGCTTTTCCCTGCATATTGTATCACAGGATCTTATCTCTGGCCTTTAAATAGCTGCTCCCTCTGGGTCCTTGCATGGTTTCTGCTGCCAGAGAGTTTCCTGTTTTGATGTTGCTTGTTCTGGCTATGCTACATGCTGGTATCCTGATCTTGGCTTGTTTTGACTACTCTGTTGTCTGTACCAACCTTTTAGCTTCACTCTTAGTATCCCTTATTACCCCTTCACCTCTACTGTCCTGACCCTGGCTGGACAGAGCAGCAGTCACCAAGTGCAGCAATTCTAAGGGCAGAAAGAGATATTCTGGAGATACTCTAGAGGATATCTGTGGTGATTACAGTAAGAAAACAATTGCAAAAACTGAAGATATGGTACTCTCTTTTGTCCCCTGATTAAATAAGTACTGTGAAAATGTCAGGCATGTTGTAGTGCAATGGATGTTTTTCTTTTCTCCCCAGGGAAACCTTTTGGAGGTTCAGATGTTATCCAATGGGTCCAACTGAAAATTGTTATGGAGGGTTACCATGTTTGGGAGTGAGATGTTAAGTACAGCAGAAGAACTGACAAGTGCACCGTGATGTTAAGTGCATAGAGGACAGTGGTGGGAAGATGGTGAAACTGTAGGCAAAGTTGCCAGTTTATTGTCTGAAATGAGACACTGCCTTAAAGACTACATTCAGTGGCCTTATGGTCAGTTATGGCATATGAGACATGAGTGCTAAATTATGCTATCCAGTGACTAATATCTATTGACTCTAGGGCAGTCAGGAAGAATATGAGGAACTCTGAAGAACACTATGAATTTTGCTGCACAATTGCCTTGTATAACTGCAAGAAGTTGGAAAGTTTGTGGCTTGTCTGTTTTATTTGTGGGGCCAATGTCTGGCCCATGAATAAGGGGGCCCTTGTGCTGTGTGTGGCACAGCCCTGGTAAGGTAAAGGAAGGAAACAAATCCTGAGTCCAAGGATTACTTCTGGTGGCTTGTTATTGCCAAACTCGGCAATATCAGACAGAATTAGTTCTACAGTAAGACGTTTGGGAGGAGGCTTAAGAGATCTGTCCTTTTCAAAGCCTCTCACTACACAGTACTTTACCAGGGATCAAGAGGTGAAAGAGTTTTTTTGATTTTGTGGTCATTGCCATGTCAGAAGAGAGTGAATTAACCTGTGCACTACCTTTACAATATTTTGCTCTAACGTTTTAGAGTTTAACAGGGTACCCCTATGGTGTAGTGTAAGTTACCCTGCACTAGTTTACTCCAAGTAGTGGGAGTTCCCATGGGTTGTCATGTAGCAAGGAGCACAGTAGCAGTTTCATATATATTGGCCTATCAGAGAGGGCTTTTGGTCCTGAAAGTGAAGCATGCACTTTGGAGCGGAGGTATCCTGGGCCCTACGGAGTGGAGAGAAGGTACCCTTAAGGGAATGGAAGTAGATCCCTGAGTAGAGATGAGAAACACTGAGAGGCAAAGCACTGGTGTCCTCTGTGGATTGCCTACACTGCTCTACAACCTTTTCCCTGAAGGACAGGAAAATGGGTAGAATAAGGTTTCCAAGACAATTGAGAAACCTGAATTATCAGAGACTGTGTGAAGAGGAGTTCTGGTTGCTTTGCATTATTAACCCTTAAAGGACTAGAGAGGTGTGCAATGCATTGTTCCTTAAAGAGTTAAATAAACTGTATGCTTCTGTTTTGAAAACCCTGGTGCCAACTGTGAGCTGTTTATGCACTAGGCATTAATTTTTCCCTCTCAGTCCCTTCAATTGAAGGAGAAACAATCGGAGGAAACAGAGTTAAATGATGTACACTTTGGGTCACAAGGCCTAGATTCATATGAGGAGGTGAGGATCCATGGCCATCCTTTTGGTAAAGTTGTTACATTATCGGTTATTGAATGCTACTTTGGAACCTTCTTATAAAATGTACAATGGCCAGCTGAGGATGATGGTGGTTGTAGTATTTTTTGGCAAAAAAGCTAAAAAACTACAACAAACTTTTGCTCTATAAAGAAAAATAAAGTATCATAAAATTTTACCAATTAAACATATTTTTCATTTTACAATAATACAATAATAATTTTGTATGTTATTATTTTACAAAAGTTTGCATATGATGAAAAATAGATATCCTGTGTACTTCAAAAATTTTATATTCAAGGTCAGTACAGAAATCTTACAGGGATCAGAGCCAGACACAAATGTTTACTGTGGTTTTATATCTCATGTCAATCAAATGATAGTTTACTTTTCCAAGTCCTGTGCTGCCAATATCTAAAATGATAAACATATCTATATATTCAACATTTCTTATTGACGGGATTTTATATGTGATGCATTCACATGAATCAGTTTTAAATTGTATTCATTATTTTAAAACTTTGATTTAGTGGGTAATGTTTCTTAAACCTAATTTAGAATCAATATTTATGTAATGCATTCAAAACTTTGACTTAGATTCCTTATGTAATATACAGACACCACACTCACAAGAATCACTGTGTGAAAGACAAACTCATTTTTTGCACATATTCTGCTTTTCTTTCCCTTATATTTGCCTCTCTGAATTTTTAAATATGTGGAGTTCATCAGCATCTAAAGAGCATTTGTTGAACTTTGATTATATTAAAGGAGCAGTAAACTTTTTTTATAAAAAAATATATATTGTATGATTTTCCTATTGAGTAAAATAAGGATACTCCCAATGCTGAGAGAGTTATATTTCCAGAGTTATTACAGTTTAAACCCATGTTTTTTTTTACATTAGCAGTGCCCTCTATTGGTCAAATTCTTATTAGATTTCCTGTTAGATTCTAATGGAAAGGAAAGTCAGAAAAGTCAGAGACATACAGTTCTCCATAGAATGTGATAGAAACTGCCTGTCACGTCCTGTCAGAACTATCAGGAAGTAAACACAGTAAAATCACTTCCTGATTATTTAAACTGCAATAATTTTTGAATAACACATCTGACATTGATGGGAGTGACCTTGTTTTATTCAGCAGGAAATGCTCTGTAAATTATGTGTTTTCATAAAAAAAGTTTACTGCTCCTTTAAGTATAAGTAGGTCAGAGTATCAGAGTGAAGACTAAATAGAATTGTAGAAGAATTAGAGCAGTTTCAAACACTCATATTTATAAAGCGAATTCCAGGATAAATTTACATACTAAAATCATTTTGCAAACGACACACACAACAGACTATATCCAGCCAGACATTTAATTGCTTAGACGGTAAAGTTGAAAAACAAGAAACCATATTTTCTTAATCTTCATTACTCATTTTAAACATGTTTGGTTTTTAGTATACCAGTGTATTATAAATCAATGCAAGACAAACTATAAGGATGGAGTTTAAGAAATGGTGCATGTTTAGAGCTGCTGAGACAGATCAGGGTTAGGATAATGGAGGAGAGCAGTGGAAAGGAGCATTTTAATGATCAAAGACTTGGCTGGCTTGCCACTTTCCATCTTTTAGATAAAAGAAGAAAGCCAATTAGTAAATGAACTTATATGAAAAATAGTTCCAGAGCAATATTATATGATCATAGGATGATGTAGTTCACGTTCCTTGGTTTACAAATGTATCAATCAGAAAGGAAAAAGGGAATACATTACAAAATTATTAAAAGAAGTGCAGCTGTGTTGCATATATTTTTCTCATATTAAAGCAATCAATCAAAAAGCATGAGCAAGGATTCTTGCTGAAACATTATTGCGTACACTAGGAACATAAGTGTAGGCCAGGGGTATTCAATTGTCGAACCTCCAGCTGTCAGAGACTGCAACTCCCATTATCCCCAACTTGGCAGCTGACAGTTAACTACCCCTGGTGTAAATGTACTACTCTGAATTATGTAACATCACTTTAATCCCTAAGATGTTAAAGACATCTCCAGCAAAAGCATGCTTGCCATTGAAGGGTTAAATATATCTATTTAATCTACTGTTTTCTTTTTCACAAACTAAGTGGTGCAACCTGCTACAAATAGTAGCATTACCATCTATCCCATACATTTACTAGTATGAATTATACATTTAGCACAGAGTTGCTTGGGGAAGGGTTAATGTTAACTAAACTTTATTACTATTTGTTGTAGCTTTTTTAACTGAAAAATATCATGAATACAAATTTTCTTACATCTGATGGTCCATGGAGAGTGTTATTTCAATACTGTCAGAGCTGTAGTTAAGAGTAATTGAATGATAAAGTATCCCCCTCCTGCCCCTTTTCTGATGTAACACTGCACACCTCAGAGCAGCAAGACTGTCCGGATGGATCACAGAGAGGGACAATCTTCAGTGAGCATAAGGAAAACAAGTCAAGGGGGGAAGGGTTTTCCTTATGATCACAGTAAGAAGATTGTCCCTTGCTGTCAGCTGTCTGGTCCCAGGACCAGATTCCACATCTGAATGGAGGTGGCTTACACTAGGTAAAAGTGCCGGAAGGGGATAGTTTATCATTCAATTACTCTTGAACTACAACTCTGACAGTATTGAAATAACACTCTCCATGGCCCAAATACCATGAAGATTAATTGGAGCTGCTGTTTTTGTGAAACATTACTATCCCTTTAATAGTGAGAAGGTAGGTGGCTGGAGGACTCTCAGTCACTGCCGCCACCAGAACACCAGGGTACTCACAATCTTAAGATCTGTTAATAATATAAAGGAAGGTGGTAGGTGGCTGGATGACTCTCACTACCTCCACTCAGTGTGCATACCCACTCAGCTGCTCCCCAAGAACAGAATGTATATCAAGCCAAATTCCTCCAAAAAATAGTAAGTACAAAAAGCAAGAAGTGTCTGATATCTCATTAGCATCTCTATTTGCATTTTGTGTTTTGTGGAAAAAAATGTATACAGTTATATAATTGATGAGGGTAAAAAAAGACATGATTTCATAAAGCTCAACCCTATCCATATCTCATTTGTTAATCCAGAGGAAGGCAAACAAATCTCACTGAATCTGTTTCCAGTTATGGTCTAGATTATATTGCAGTTTATATGTTATCACTGAAGTTCTTGTAGATAAAGTTATCAATTATAATTTAATCCAGGCATATGTTTTTAGTTCCTAAAAGTGTCTTTCCTGACTCCAATAGTCAATTAGATTTTTCCAAATGTGTCAACTAGTGATTATCTACAGACATGTAACGCACCACAACACATTAAACACTTTTTCGTGCATCACTAAGAAATAAAATATATTTTAACTAATTTTATCTGTAGTAGATGATTGTTGTGCATTGCTCTGGGGTTAATGTACTGTACTGTGCAAAAAGTTTTAGGAAGGTGTGAAAAAAATGCTGTAAAGTAAGAATGGTTTCAAAAATAGACATGTTAATAGCTTATTTTTATCAATTAACAAAATGAATAGTGAACAGAAGAAAAATCTAAATCAACTGAATATTTAAGTGTGACATTTGCCTTCAAAACAGCATAAATTCTTCTAAGTACACTTGCACAAAGTCAGGGATTTTGTAAGCATATAGTCAGGTGAATGATTAAACAATTATACCAAACAGGTGCTAATGATCATTAATTTAATCTAAAGGTTGAAACACACTCATTAACTGAAACAGAAACAGCTGTGTGGGAGGAATAAAACTGGGTGAGGAACAGCCAACCTCCGCTAACAAGGTGAGGTTGCTAAAGACAGTTCAAGGTCAAAAAGTCATACACCATGGCTACACTGAGCATAGCATGAAGACACAAGGTAGTTATACTGCATCAGCCAGTTCTCTCCCTGGCAGGAATTTCAAGGCAGACAGATGTGCTGTCCAAGCTCTTTTGAAGAAGCACAAAGAAACAGGCAATGTTGAGGACCATACACACAGTGGTCGGCCAAGGAAACTTAGTGCAGCAGATGAAAGACATATCATGCTTACTTCCCTTCACAATCGGAAGATGTCCATCAGTGCCATCAGTTCAGAATTGGCAGAAAACAGTGGAACCCTGGTACACCCATCTACTGTCTGGAGTAGTCTGGTCAGAAATGGTCTTCATGGAAGGCTTGTGACCAAAAAGCCATACCCCCAAAGTGGAAACAAGGCCAAGTGACTCAACTATGCACAAAAACACTGGGGTTAGGAAAAATGGCAGCAGGTGCTCTGGACTGATGAGTCAAAATCTTGAAGTGATGATAGGGCCCCTCACAGAGCCCTAATCTCAACATCATCAAGTCTGTCTGGGATTACATGAAGAGAGAGAAGCAACTGAGTCTGCCTAAATACACAGAAGAACTGTGATTAGTTCTCTAAGATGTTAGGAACAACCTGCCTACTGAGTTTCTTAAAAAACTGTGTGCAAGTGTACCTAGAACTGATTTGATTTACATTTTTCTTCTTTTCACTCACTATGCAGTTTGTTAATTTGATGAATGTAAACTATTAACATGTCCATTTTACTGCATTTTTTTCACACCTGCCTAAAACATTTGCACATTACTGTACATATATAACATACATGCACGAATGGTTTTATGTGTAAATCGTAAGAGAAATAAGAATATCTGATAGAGTATGCTCTAGTCCTGATTACCAAGATCTCTCTCTCTCTCTCTCTCTCTCTCTCTCTCTCTCTATATATATATATATATATATATATATATATATATATATATATATATAAATAGAGAGAGAGAGAGAGATTTTGGTAATCAGGACTAGAGCATACTCTATCAGATATTCCTATTTCTCTTACGATTTAAGATTTACCATAATCTGCTACACTGGCCCATTGTGGGTTGGCAGATATTTGATCATTTCCAGGGACTAGAACCTGCGACCCTGAGGTTTGAGCAGATTCCCCACATCTGGTGGATTAACGGGTTGAGTTATAGAATGGGTTCGCAAGCAGAATACTTCGTCACTTTCACCATTATTTAACTTCTTTCATTTAATTTATAAAGTTCCAGGTAACATTGTTTCACTTTTAATTCAGTGTAATAATTACAAGCTGACATACATACATCTAATGTGAATTGGGGTGTATGCTCTGATCCATACAAGGACTATGGAATATTTGAATATTTGAGTATAGAATATTTGAAACATAAGTCATAAGTATAATGTGGATATGTGTTAGTAGTAGAAAAAACAGGAAACTGGTAGCATAGAAGTTAGACCTTTATTGGCTAACTGAGTATCTTTTTTTTTTACTGCTAACACTGTTCCACATTGTCTTGAATGCTTGCATTCTAAAGCTATTCAGTTAGCCAATAAAGTGAGTTGTATTGCAGGCCTCATTGTAAACATAGTCTAGTTGAAATCAGGGCTAAACTCAGAAACACTGGAACCCTGGATTCTAGTATAAGTAGGGGGCGTCATGCTTACTATTACTCACTGCTAGTTCCTTGGATTGATTTCCAGGCTTCCATGACTGATAGGACTATGTACTGAAGTAACATTTGTACCTATTAAAGAGACTGTAGTCTGCAACCGTCAGTTTGCGTCAGTGTTCTGAAGGACAATTCTGTTCTTAAAGGGACATTAATGTCCCCAAAAATTATTTATAGTTTTGTAGAGCTGAAACTAATAAACTAAGTGCAACAAACCCTATCTCTCAAACCGCTATGGTTTGAGAGGTATAGCGATTCAAAGTTCCCCCCTCCCTCCCCTTCTCCTGATGTCAGTGTCTAGCTGACAGCAGGAGATCCCGGTCCAGGGACCAGCAGGCAGCTCTACAACAGAGCTGGAATTGTGGTACTTAAAAATAATTTATTCATTGAAAAGGTCTACAAAGTGTGCTTGCAAACCAGGCACACTTTTTAGACCTTTCCAGTGAATGAATTCTTTAGAAATACCGAGATTTCGGCTCTGCTGCAGAGTCTCCTCCAATTGTACGACTCAATTCTCCTGCTGTCAGTTTTACAGCTGACATTAGAAGAGGAGGGAGGGGGAAACTTTGAATCCCTATATCTCTCAAACCATAGCGGTTTCAGAGATGGGGTTTGTTACACTTAGTTTATTAGTTTCAGCTCTACAAAACTATAAATAATTTTTTGGGGACATGACTGTACCTTTAATATTGTGCCAAGAAACTTGTAAACAGTTGTTCCTACTATTTTTTTTTAGAAAATAAGTTTTATTGAAAGATTTTTTAAAAGAAGATAAGAAACAACATTCAATAAATCTGGGCAGAAGACATTAACAGGCAAAACAAAGATGCTAAATCAGCTGTCATACAACTTTAAGTAAATCAAGTTAAATTGAGCATTAAGTCACATTCACACACAGTGATATTAAAGAAACAAAAAGATTAAAAGAATGCCTCCATTAGAGTGATTTCTTTAAACTAATTATAAAGCTGTATGAAGAGGCCAAACAAAGAATAAATTGAGAGGGAAAACAAAGCAAAAAAGGGGAAGAAAAGTTAAAGAAAATTGGAGGTGTTACAATTATCTGTATTATGAGAGTGTTATATATTATTTCTGGGGTGCATGGTATAATAGAAAACCAAAATGTATAAAAGAAAGATATATTCTTTAATGAAAGTCCAAAATCAATGCAACTTCAGGTACTCCAGCCAGGGATTCCAAATAAAGACAAAAGAGTGTTTTGAGTTATTTTTTGTAAAAGTAATTCTCTCTTTTGTCATAGTCCCTTCCCTTCCAAGCAAAAAAAGACAGGGGATTGACGTTTCTCTACAAACAATGTTCAATTTGGCTGCATTGAGATGAATGCATAGAATACTGTTGCCATTACCTCTGTTAAGGTTCTAGTGGCTTAAGTTCAACAAAATTTGCTTGGGTTTTTAAGTATTTTAATGTTAGTTATTTTAAAGATTTATTTCATGATCATGTTCCAAAATTTAGCAATCAAAGGACAGTTCCATTAGATGTGTAACATACTACCCATGCCTTAACTGATTTTGAAAAGATCTGTGCTGCAGAGAACATTCCCCAAAAATGCATGTCTTGCTTAATATGTTTACTCATACTTACACAACAAGAGTTGAAACATATGTTGCTTTATACTTTACATACTTCTAGGAAAATTATAAAGATACATGCCAATTATAAAAGTACTTCTAGATGGTAATTATCCACTCTATAGTTATAGTAACAGTGTTAGTAACATTTGCTGGTATTATCCCAAATATTTAACTACATGAGGAGGTCCACATTTCTGTTATTTAGGTTATAAGTTTAAGCAAAGGACATCTAAGGTAGCATTTTCTGAAATACTACCTGTGCCATGTGCTACATCAGAAAGTCAATGGGAGATTATGGAGTTAAATGCGTGCCTACAGATTGGTATAAGCAGTAGGGGGTTGTGTACCTAGAGCAGTGAGGTGTCTTTTCCCTTGGAGGCAATCTTTATAGTTCAGATGAATTAGACCTTAGAGGAAAGAGGGCACAGTGCTAGAAGTTAGGTTGGTTAGAGAGTTGGAGGGGACTTTAAAATAGGAAAGGAGGGAGGGTATTTTAACACAGGATGGGGAATGCAGTATAAATGAGGAAATGAGATTAGAGAAGGGCTTTGTGGTATAAAGGGAGGATGGGCTAACTCATCTAATAGGGAGGTGCCATTGTTATAGCCTGATAAAAAGCAAATATACATTTAAAAGAATATAATTCTCCAGAATGGTAATAACATAAAATGTTGCATAGATATGCTCACAGTCAGGCTGGGAAGATGATGGAACTGGAACTGATTGTAATGTATGAGCAGTATGCTCTAATTAGTGTGTCGGGAACCTGGTTAGATGATTCAAATAACCTGGCAGTCAATCTAGAGGCTTATTCCCTTTTTAGGAGGCATAGGGTTAATAAAAGGGGAGGGGGTATGCCTATATGCAAAGCATGTCTTAAAACCTAGTATAAGGGAAGATATTGACGAATGGTCCTTTGAGAATGTAGCAGCCCTCAAGGTTTAAATACACACTGGAAACATACATGATAAAAATATTTTAATGGGTATTTGCTACATGTCACCTAATACTGGGGAGTTTTAATAAGCCCAGCTGATACTGCAAATGGAAAAGACTTCTAATTCAGGAAATGTAATCATAATGGGAGATTTCAACTATCCTGAAACTGACTGGAGAAATATGATTTCCTTCACAACAAAGGGAAATCATTTTTTTAAGTATGATTAATGACAATTCCATCTTACAACTAGTGGAGGAGCCAACTAGAAAAGAGGACCTAGTGCTCTCAAGCAATTTTGACATGATAAACTGTATATAGGTAAGGGAAAATTTAGGCAGCAGTGACTACAATATGGTATCCTTTGAAACTTGTTATGAGAAACCCAATAGCAAATGTTTAACCAAAAAAATAAATTTTAAACGGCTAATTTTATAATGCTAAAAGCAGTAAAGGATATTCAGTGAGATGTAATATTTAAAGATACAATTAACAACAAAGTCTCTTCTCCAAGTCCTGTGTTATTCTGTAGAGCCTTTGCAATAAGATATCCAAAGTTGGAGAAATTTTAATGATATCACTGGGGAAGTCATCTCCACTTTAACACACCTTAGTGCATCTTCCCCAAGATGGAGCACACTAGCTCACTGCACCTGCTACTGCTGACAGTAAACCATCTATGCCTCAAGTTGCTCCTCTTGTTACACCTCGGGGGTTATGCACTAAGGTGTAAAATACAGTTCTTATGTTATTATACAAAGCCAATGCACGAAGATATCCAAAGCTGGAGAAATCTTAGTGCATTTGCACTATAGAATAACAAAGGAATTGGAAAAGTGATATCTCTGGAGAAGTTATCTCCACTTTATCACCTCTTCATCATGCCTTGGTTATCTGGGCCCTCATCTAATTGTTTCTGTAGCTTTCGGACTTCTAATACGGAGCCAATTAATCCTGCCCAGATTCTTCACATTACTACCCTGTAAGACTGGGATTCAGTTCATTTAGGGGATTTCTAATTTGTAATAGCTTGCTTTTCACACTACAGCTATTTATGTTAACTAATGAACATTCCTGTGTGGCATATATTACAACCTCGTTATTACTGAGGCCTTGGAAGAACATTTTTTCTGTGGTCTACAATTCTCTTGACTTCATTTAAACTTATCACAAGGTCTTCAGTGCTCCGGGATGTCTGTCTGCTTCTAGTTTCGACTGCTTCAGGATTTGAGTAAAATAAGACATCAGTTCTTGCAGTTCAATATTCCCAAGGCAGAGACAAAGGAGAACAATGAAGGGTTCATTTGTGAGACTCAAACATGAATTAACTGGTAGAGACCCTTTTACTCTTTATCTACATTGAACTAAGAATCCAAGAATGTAAATCTGAGTCTAAAGGGCCACATATATCATCTCAGGAAGGAGAACTCAAAATCTATTCCATTCTCATAATAGTATATTATCCATTTGGGGAGAAGAACAACTTTTCTAAGACTGAAAAACAAAAGGAATGTTAAAATGGGTTGTGTTTATACTGTTGGACCAGTGGCCATTTTCCTCAGTAAGGTGGTGCCAACGAGACTTTCTGTGATTAATCCTTTAAATTCACCATCAATTCTTTTAGAAATACTTCCACTGAGAGCGTGTCCATTTATACAGAAGCCTTTCTAAATGTTGGTGCTGCAGACATTTCTTTCTTAGTTGTTTTTTTTACAACTTAAGGAGAGGTCTGTTTTCTGAAAGCTGATAATGATTTTCCCTTTATTGAAGGAAATATGTATGGTGACTGTAATTCTCAGTCAGTAGATTTCCTTTATTGTAAATTGAATTCTATCTTGCACAGTCTTTTTGTGATACTCCTGGCTCTGCAAATACAACCACTTTATCATCTGGTTGTCTGTGTTTTTTGTCCTGGATGCTTTCTAGTACAGGATAGTGTTTACAAACTAGGGAAGCCATATTGAAATAAAGTCCTTGAAATCTTCTCCCACATCTTAGTTTTATCCAGTTTTTCCACAACCATATTAACATTTCTCTAATGTCTTATACAAGAAGTAGTCAGAGACTTTACCAGAAGATCAGCCTAGCATTTTTTAAGAAAACTGTACTTGAATCTGCAGCCTCATCAGGCAAGGTGATTAATGCAAGACATCTTTAAAAACTAAGGACATGTATTATGATTATAACTGTGCAGTGTTCCACTGTCCTTATCAGTATCTTCAACAATCTTCATAGACACTATATTCTAATCTGACTGGAAGATATAATAGGGATAAAAATAAAGAAAAAGAAATACTGTTGTAAATCTAGAAAAAGTCCCCCAGTAATATTGTGGACCCTCTCCAGATAACAACAGGCAGAGATCAGTTCAGTTCGAAATAATGTCCATATATATTAAATACCGGTTAAAAATCATATACTTTATTATTTAAATATAAAAACTAATCAGTGTATCTCCCTTCACAGTGGAATGCATCAGTAATGGGAACCATTAAAAAATAGTGAACCTAAATGGCCACCATAAATTGGTATAAGTCTCAGGGATGTGGGAAAGAAAAAGGATCAATTTGTCAAAGATCACATATCTGTATTAGCGCTCTACATATGTATATCAATGTAGTGTCTACACCAATAGAGATCTTATGTGTACTCCAGGGAGATGTTGTTTCAGTTCTTTATTATCACAAACATTTGTGGGAACTGTTATGTTATCAGCACCCATTCATCAAGTTTATTCAAATGTAATCACATAATCATGTGCTCTTATAGACGTTTGTGTTGTTACATTATCTCACACACTACAATCCAACGGCTGTATACACTTACAACCTGTAAGGATATGTAGCACGCTAGATCTATGAAGTACACTAATAGATCTGGAGCGTAAATATTAGGTATTACATAAATCTGTAAAAGCTAGGTAATCTTCTCCGGTTCACAATATATACACACGAGTTTTTTCACTCTTCATTGTAGTTAGAGCATGGAAGATATAATAATCTTTTTGCACTTCCTTCACAGAATCTGGAGCATAAGGTGGTACCCTTCTGATTTCAGTAACTCCTGAGCCCTGTTTCATTTTAATGGTTGGGTTTTTATGGAAATCAGCAGACTTACCTGTGAGAGGTAGAAGAAAGTATTTGTAGGATAGCTACTGCATGAAGTTAAATGTACAATATCTGCAAATGGAAAGGGAATTCCAGGAAGGGCCATCCAGGTCTCCAATATCATCATGGATGAGTGACATGCTTCTATAAGCATTTTTATATGAAGCGGATTACTTTGAAAAAGCCCAAATATATTTTGTGAAATATGTGAAATAGGCATATAATTGTTACATTTTGTTTTCTGTAGCACAAATAGTAACCATTTGATGTCTAGGTTTAAAAAAACAAATCAGGATCCTTTACCCACGAACATTAATCACAACAGGTTTCAGTCTGAGTCAATCACCTCAACAAGTCAGTACAACTTCTTCAGTGGGTTACAACTTTATAGACAGGACTGTTTGACATCTCTCCTGTTTCCCATGCTCATTTCTTCCTCTTCCTTTCATCTGCTTTCCTTACTCCTCCCCATTTCCTGACTTTTTCAGGCACTCCTGGCCCTATTCCTTCTCCCACACCTCTTCCCCATCTCACTCCTCCCACGTCTCCTACCCTTTCATTCATTCTATCCCTCTTTCTCTCTGTACCGCTCCAGTACACATATAATTTTCACACACATGTAGCCAGACAACTTTCCATTTTCCATTGGGACGTTTACATTTTTCTCTTATCCTAACATAGTGTCCAATGTCGAATAAAATATCTGTTTTCTTCTTCTTTAGAGGTTTTCCTGCTGGAATATGCTTCATTCAAAAGTTAATACAGCTCTAATGAGAAAAGAATGCTCTTCTTGTTTATTTCCTTTGGAAACCCCAATAATGTAAATATAGAAAAGCCCAGAGCAGAAATGTAATTTCATGTATAACTTTATCATACATTGCACATGACAAACATATAATGCATAACAATACATGAAGGTGATATGTGTGGAAGACTTCAGACACATATGATACAGCTAGAAAAATATAGACAAATATATCAAAGTTATAGAAGACTTTGGGATTCTCTGTACTGAAAAGCTTCATGTTTAACTATCTAGATGCTGGAAACTTCTCTAGCGCCCAATTGGTTAATCTTGGATGGGTTTATCTTAATCTTGGATGCTCCTTAAAATGGCAGGCTGATAAGAGGAACTGGAGCAATTGTATGGAAAACCAGCTGCATCATAGGAAACCTCAAATCCACATTGATTTAAGTGGAACTTTTAATCTCTTGAATGCTATAGAGGTCTTCAGTGCATCTGACAGTAATGTGTTGGAAACCACTCTAGCATTTAAGGGTTGAAGAGTCCCGCTTAACTTGATTGAAATAGTATTTATCATGTGTGGTGCAGTTGGTTTATCTCAGGATTGACCAATTCTTCTTATCACATCCGTCTTTGAAAAGTTTACCTTTTTTTGTAAGTCTGATGTAAGCAGAAAATGTGTAGTGCAGTCAAAGCTTTTCTATCTGGCGCTTTGATAAGCTCTAATAACAGTCATATTTTCATATTGCAGTTCAACATTCAAGTAGCAAGTGATGCTGATGTATTAAACAGAAGTGGAGTCATTCCGGAGCATCAGCATCACTATAGGGAACAAATACAACTTCCCATTGAATGAGTATTTTAACCCCTTGAATTCTAAATAGGTCTCCAACATATTACTTTGTTATGCTGGACCCCTATTACCACACAGTATGCTACAAATGAATCTATTCCACACACGCTGGGGCATTTTGAATAACACAGTGAGAGATAGGTTTAGCCTTAAGCAGAACTAATTATTATTCTGTGCATGGAGTTAGCCTATAGTGCCAGACTGTCCCACCAAAACATAAAGGATATTTTTTGAAAAATGACTTGTCTTATAGAAAAATGCTAGTATAACATACAGGCAGATTTAAAGTGGATATTTCACCTTAATACAAGTTTGCATATTTGAAAACTGCATTAAAATCTGCCTATATGTTATGTTAACCAAAAGTCCATCAAATGTACAGTTAAGCAGATATTCACACTTCTTACCAAATGCTAATATATGGCAATTGCGGCACTGATGTGAGACCAGTAATGTTTCATACGCTAACTAAGCCTTTTCAGTGATGTGTCATATGCTAATGAAGATTTCAATTACATTTCATATGCTAATGAAGCTTTCTGCAGTAACAGGAAATAAAAGTGTGAATATCTCTTAAACTATGCATATGCTGGACGTTTGTTAACATGACACACAGGGTTTTTAATGCAGTTTTCAAATATGCAAACTTGAATTAAGGCGAAAGTTCCACTTTAATTAACTTAAAACAAACTAGACATCATAGGATGACAGGTCTACTTTGACTTTTATTTGTTCCCTGAGGTGCACTTGTTTTGGTATAAAATGACACCACATTCTTAGCCAAATTACAAATTACTCTAATTACAGTTTCTTTTTGATAAAATACACTTACATTTTGCTTTACTGTCCTACATTGTTACATATGCCACATTTAAACTTATTTTTGTTATCCTTAAAGGGACACTAAGGTCCCATAAAAAAGTATTCTGGTTTTATAGAGGTTAAAAAAATAAATTATCTTGCACAAATCCTATGTCTCAAACCTTTATGGTTTGAGAGATATTTGCCTATAAAGTTCCCCCCTCCCTCCCCTTCTCCTGATGTCAGTGCTGTACTGACAGCAGGAGATCCCGGTCCGGGGACCAGCCGACGGCTCTGCAGCAGAGCCGAAATCACGTTATTTAAAAATAATTACTTCATTAGAATGGTCTACAAAGTGTGCCTGGTTTGCAAGCATACTTTGTAGACCATTCCAATGAACTACTTCTTTTTAAATAACGTGATTTCGGCTCTGTTGAAGAGTCTCCTCGAGTCGGCTGACTTGAATCTCTTGCTGTCAGCTGTAAAGGGAAACTTTACAGGTGAATATCTCTCAAACCATAAAGTTTTGAGAGATAGGATTTGTGCCACATAACTTTTTTTTAACCTCTACTAAACAAGAATATTTTTTATGGGACATTATTGTTCCTATAAGTATTTCCTAGGTTGATGGTAGAGTTAGATAACCTGAACATTTAGATAACCAAAATGCCCTAATCTGCATTTGTGATGGATAACAAAGCTTTTACTTTATTAAGTTTAATTAATTATATGAACATAAGTCAGCTTGAACTTTTCCTGAGTTCTGTGTGAAATACTGATGGGCAAGATGCAGGAACAATTGTTCAAATGCCTAATTTATATAATACCTTTATATTTTAATATCTCATAGCAGGTATTGATGAAGTCTGTATATTAATGATAATAATACACATGATGAACTTAAGACTCCTGGGGAAATATTTGCATTGGGAGCGTTGATGGGGCTTTAATTAATTCATAGTTTGTAATTGGTTATAAAGATAGGCAGATGTCTCTTGTGTTAAAGAATAAATTAACTATAGATTATAATAGTCCTTTTGTGTGCCATACACATTATGACTTCCCCATTGCATCTAGCCAGTTAAGGAATACACAGCTTGATTTATTAGATATACAGAATATTTTTTATTCTTATACATGAATAATAAGTGCAGAATCCGAGACAAATATATTATGACATGTTACTGCATAACATGTTTACATTTTATTTGGAAAATGAATATGCTAAATGTACTATTTTTGTAATCTCTCTATAATAATACATGGCTTAAAGTGTAAATATCATGTGACTGTTGCCAGGGCCAGATTTCCTATTAGGCAAATTAGGAAGCTGCTTAGAGCATCACATTTAGAGGAGAGCCTCAGGTGTGCTGGTCACAACTAGATTTTGAATTGTGATTGTGGCCAGTGCTGTCTCAGTGTTTTTGTGTCCCTTTATATATTTTTTACTGCCTATTAACCCCTTGGATGTTAGAGAGGTTTCTGGAATATTATAAAGCAACACTTTGCAGATCTTTCTAGAAACCAAGTGGTTACATTTTTTGTTTTGTAAGTGTGCTTACGTGTTATCTGCTAAGGGTGTTTTTTGTGCCAAGGAACAATGGATGAGACTGTGGGTGGGATCATGTGAGTAATGGGGATGTGGCCATGGATAGAGCTAACAGTGCTTAGGGCATCTTTACTTGGGACATCTGGAATTGAAATCAATCCTGAATGTTGCACTTTCTGCTCATCTGGGAGCTTACCTGTCACAGAAGCTGGTGCAACATGTACAGCAGAGAGAGAGCTAATTGGGTGTCAGAAAAGTTACTTCAGTGCAAGCCTACTACAAAAAATCCAGTAAACCAACAATTAAGATATAGTGATTGTAACATAACATTCAAGGTTACTCACTAATAAGGCTAGCAATTGTAATATTTTATCTGTCAATGGGCAGTCAGTCTAATATTTGACATTTTACTAAACTAGAATAAAACCCAAATCACTTTGTAATCTTATAGGAATATCTGAGTGTCTATAAAAACAAATACTTAACCTTTATTAAACTAGAATAAAAGCAAAATAACTTTATCTCATATATGTATGTCTGAGTGTCTGAGTGTCTTTAATTTGCTAATGTATGTTTGTCAGAAGCTGTCATGTGCAGTACAGATGGCTGCACACGCTGCAGTCATGCACAGTACAGACAGCCCGCGCCGTGGCTGATAACAGAGTGGGGCGCTCCGAATTCAGACCATAGAAGGTGCACAGAGAGGACTACGGTCTGAATTTGGAGTGCCCCGCTCTGTTATCAGCTCCGTTATCAGCCACGGCGCGGGCTGTCTCTACTGCTCATGACTGCACCACAGCTGTTGCTGCCTGGCACTGTAGTCCGTGTACACGGGCTGTTCAACTAGTATTCCTATATGAGATTACAAAGTGATTTGGGTTTTATCATTTATTCTAGTTTAAGTATTAGACTGTCTGTCCATTGACAGATAAGATATTACAATACTGAACTAGCCTTATTAGTGAGTAACTTTGAATGTTACAATCACTATATCTTATTTTTATACTTCTCTCTGGCATCCAAAGGGTTAATTCTTAGTTTATGCAGGATTGTTTATTTTACAGGGGCTGACTGGCCCAGGGAGCAGAGCAAAGACAAAAATAAAGCAAGTAATGTATCCTTGGCTCCCTCCCTAACCTTGACTACCTACACAGTGTTTAGTTTACACTTCAGTTTTGTGGGCACAGGCGCTCAGAGGGTTATCCAGTGATTGGATCACCCATTGAGTGTCTGTGGAAACAAAACTGTAGTTTAACAATTCGAGTGCCTGTGGCAAAAAACTGTAGTGTAAACTAAAACACTGTGTAGGTAGCCAGGGTTAGGGAGGTACGGGGGTTGGGCTCTATTATATGGGGGGTGAAAATTGGTACCTTGCCCAGGACCCCATGGAGTGTTAATCCGGCTCTAGATTATAGCCTGGAAGTCAGTGGCTCATAGCCAGAGTTCACTGTGTTATGTGAAGTCCCATAGACTGTGTCCAGCTTTCCTGACAACTGGGGTCTCTCTAGCAATCAAGGTTTTAAAAGCCTCATTTAAATTAATGGGAGTTTTGGAAAGTTTTACTTGTCCTATATAGTGCTCTTGGTTTACTCCAGAATTACGCCATGGAAGATACACTAAAGTTTGATAAGGGCTCTCTAATATCTACTAACATGCCTTCGCCATCATTTCTCCGTCAATCTACCACCAATCTGCCCTTTTTACCATGAATCACCTATGCCTTTAACGAGTTTAAAATGTTCCCCTTAACAATTATACAAATACCCACTGCAACATTAACCCTCTGAGTGCCTTTTGTAAGGCAATGCATTGGATAAATCTCTGGGACTCCAAGTGTTAAGGTTTTATTTGTAAAAACATCTATATATGTAAAAGAATAAGCCTCATTGCATAATTTATGATACCTCACACACAGAACATAGTTTATGTCTCCTCCGAAAACAAACACACATTGAACAGAATGCCTCATTACTTAATTTATGTCTCATCAGGAGACACAACTCTTATTGGGTGATTCAATGGGCGCATGTTTATCATACAGGGAGTTGGCCCGCCCCCTCCAGCCCACCCACCACTATCCAACTGACAAAAAAAATATAGCTGCCACTCGCTCCTGAAGTAGGGGATATCAATAACTTCTCCCGGTCCACACACACACACACACACACTCTCACTCAGGATCTGTAACGGTTTGTTTGACTCACAGACACAGAGTTAAGATAAAAACACAGTTTTGGAAATCAGTAATACATAAAGAACCCTCACAGGTCCTGTAGTATATAACATATAGTACAGACACACAACAGGTTACTTATGTTAACCTTAGCTAGTAGGGCTACCGATGCTAAAACGGAGGCAACAATAGCAACCGGTTTTGACAAGGAGGAGCGCAACCAATGGTAGATGTACCGGTGCAATAACGGAGACAGCCCTTGCAACCGGGTAAACAGAGTGGAGCAAACCAGTGCACTATACCGGTGCAATCACGGAGGCAACACTTGCAACCGGTTATGGTAGAGTGGAGCGAACCAGTGCACTATACCGGTGCAATCACGGAGGCAACACTTGCAACCGGGTTTGGTAGAGTGGAGCGAACCAGTGCACTATACCGGTGCAATCACGGAGGCAACACAGCAACTGGTTAAATAGGGTGGAGCGAACCAATGCACTATACCGGTGCAATCACGGAGGCAACACTTGCAACCGGGTTTGGTACAGTGGAGCGAACCAGTGCACTATGCCGGTGCAATAACGGAGGCAACACTTGCAACCGGGTAGGTCTGGGACTAGGCCAGAAGCGCTCTGCATAAAGGGAGACAGGCCAGCCTGATATACTGGGATGCCAGCAGAAAGGCAACGGAGTCAGAATGTCGCCGAGGTGACTAGTACACCACTGGCACTGCCAAGTCAGGATCCAGGAGCAGGAACGTCAGCCAGGCCCGGTCAGTACACAGGAGCAGGAACATCAGCCAATCCGGGTCGGTACACAGGAGCAGGAACGTCAGCCAGGCTGGGTCGGTACACAGGAAACAATCACTGGAGAGTAGTCAGGCAGTCCGGGTTGGTACACAGGCGCAGGAACAGGAGAGTAGTCAGGCAAGCCAAGTCGATACATTGGAACCACAGTACAAATGTAGAACTGGCACAGGAACACCACGAAAGGGCAGCCATAAAGTGCAGAAGCCCAGTATATAAAGGCAATATTGGTGGGCTAAACACAGGGCAACCAAAGAGGGCCTCCTACAGGATAACTGACAGGAAAGGAATCACGGGCACCGTTATAGGATCATGACCCCACAAACACACTATTTCACCTCCCACAGATAGTTGTAACCCTCCATACACTCTGTTTCAGTATGAGGGTTTAATGTTTCCATAAAATACAAACTCAGGGATAAACTTAATAGCAATTCTTTTATTTATCTCTTCAGTCAACCTCACTAACTGTCTGTTTTCAACTGTCACTCCTCCTCTTCCTGCTTCCTGATTTCCACCCTTTCTCCTTAAAGGGAGAGAGATGCTTTGCTGTATGTTACAGAGGGCAAGCCTCAAACACCACTTTCTATTTGTTCCCTCAGCATATTGCTATGCTGCCTCAACTGAAGAGCCACCGTGTGTTATATTGCTATGTTACCTCAAGTTAACCCTTTGGGTGCCAGAGGGGTACGCAACGCATTGCAAAGCAATGCGTTGCGTACCTCTCTGGCTCGCAAAGGGTTAAGTAAGGAGGAGTTACTGCTCCCATTGGGTGATTCAATGGGGGAGTGATTTAAATCATGCAGGGAGTTGGCCTGCCCCCACTATCCAGCCCGCCCACCACTATCCAAGTAACTGAAAAAACAAAATGGCTGCCACTCGCTCCTACACCACAGACACAAACACATCATAGAAAAAACATACACACACATACTCATACATACTCAATCATACACACTCACATTCTCACACACACTCTCTCACTCACACTCTCTCATACATACTCTCTCATTCACACTCAATCACACACACTCAATCACACATTCACACTCTCTCACTCACACTCTCACTCTCATACACCCTCTCACTCACACACTCTCAGTGTCACACTCACACTCTCTCACACTCTCACTCAATTACACACACTCACATGCAGTCACTCACATGCAATCACTCACTCTCGCACTCACACACACTCACTCACACCCCGGGAGCCAGCATGATCCACCTTCTACTATAGTCTCACTCACACTCACTCACACCCCCGGGACCCTGCACGATCCACCTTCTACCATAGTATGTGCAATTACCACATGCATTTCAACTACATGAATGAATGCCACTCACTCACACACACTCAGACTCACTCACTCACACCCCAGGAGCCAGCACGATCCACCTTCCACCATAGTATGTGCTATTACCACATGCATTTCAACTATATGAATGAATGCCACAGTGGAGCCATAAGTACAAACACAAACTCATTACAATCCTATAACATAAAGCTGTAGAAAGCATCTCTCACTGTGTGTGTAGCACAAACGCACGTGACTTGCATTTTACAGCTTTATGTATCTGTATCTGACAGGCACCCGCTCGCTCTTGCATGTGAGCTCAGAGGGCTGGAAGCCGGCTGCCTGTCACTTATGTCTGCAGCTTTAAGCCCATGACTCATTCCCCCCTGTGCCCGGCCCCCCCCATGCCCTCTATAGACACGTATCTGACAGGCACCCACTCATACTCGCGGGTGCCTGTCAGTTATGTGCTTCCACATGCATGGTGAGCTCAGAAGGCTGGCATCCGGCTGCAAGACTCACTCCCTCCTGTGACCCTCTCCCCCTGAGCCCTCTAAGGTATGTAAGGACGCGTATCTGAGAATGAGACTGACTCCAGAGACAAGAAACAAGGAGTGGGGCGCTCTGAACGGCCCACCGCCTCCGCTCCTGGCTCCAGGTGAAGGAAAGTTAGAGAGACAAGGAGTCCTCATTACTTCTAGAAATTTGAAAAACACTTAACCCTTTCAGTGGCAGAAGGGTTATTACTTATGTCTGAGATCACCAATTATTGTAGAGGAGGTAAGGCTGAAGGCACTACTGCTGGGGCCTGAACACAGATGGGGAGATGAAGGACTGGACAGATAGGGGCAGTTATGAACATGCATGGATGCCCTCAAAAAGGTTTCCGGGGGGGGAGTCAAAATACACCCCGCGTCAGCCATTACAACATCTATGTTAATATGGCCCTTGAGAGGGGTGGCAAGTGCCCCCACTTGCCCTTCCCTGTAGACACCCATGTAAACGGATCCTTGCAGGTAATGGATAGGCCTAGGGACGCGCGTGAGGAGGAACACAGAACACTCACGGACTCAGACAGCACTAGCACAAACACACAGACTCAGGCAGCACTGGCACAAACACACAGACTCAGACAGCACATTTGACACACTCTCCCCACACCGTGGTTAGACCCCGTCGAATGACGGGCTTTAACCTAGTATTTAAATATTTCAAAACAATCCATTGGATACTTCTCAGGCACTCAAAGGGTTAAATCACTGGCCATTTTTTTTTTTTCCTTCACTGGTTCTCTGTATTGCATTGGTTTGCAGCAGAACCGATCCACTTCATTTTTGTACTCAGGTCCATTAGAAGCACAAAAATCTCAATACATAGGGCAGTTTGTGGAAGATGGAATAGGACTTAATATAATTAGGCTTTGCAATGCATTGTATACCCCTTGGGCACTCAAAGGGTTAATTGTAAGCATAAAATAAATACTGTCCCCTTAATTACCAAAAACATGCAGCTACCACAAGGCAACAACAAATGCCTACTTGTTATATTTTGTGGCTTTTACATTTATTTGTGGAATATTGTTTTAAAAGAAAAAGTCTTATGACAAATATCCAACTAATGCAAACAATATACATAAAAATGGCCATAATCTCTAAAGGTCTCGGCATTTGTCTTATTTTGAAATCATCAAGGCTATGCAAGCACTAATGGAAGATTTACATGGCCAGTACTCAACAGTTATGCATTCATTTCTGACACATGTAAAAAGCTTTTATATATATATTAGACAATTGGGCTTTGCTCTCATTGAACAGTGCAATTATCTCATGTTAATTCTCATTAACAGCTATTGGAAAAATGACATATTAAGGGGAAAACATAATCACATGTTTGCAAGTCTGTTAGCCTTTGAACACAATTATAAATAGAGTAGTACATATTTCTGTTTTATTAGTATCTTGGGTTTAATATCTCTTTCTAGATTTGGTATTTGTTTACAATTTTATCTCCTGATGACTAAATAATAGTCTCTTGGCCTTATCTTATTACATTAAACATTAAAATATCCTTCCTTCTTAAAGGAGCAGTAAACTTTTTTATGAAAAATATATATCGTAGGGTTTTTCCTACTGAGTAAAATAAGGGTACTCCCATTGCAGAGAGATTTATATTTCCAGAGTTATTACAGTTTAAACCAATGTTTTTTTTACATTACTAGTGCCCTCTAGAGGTCAAATTCTAATTAGTTTTTTTATTAGTTTCTAATGGAGAGGAAAGTCAGAGACATACAATTCTCCATAGAATGTGATAGAAACTGCCTGTCACTTCCTGCCAGTTAGAACTATCAGGAAGTAAAATACAGTAATTTCACTTCCTGATTATTTGAACTGCTATAAATTTTGAATAAAAAATCTGACAGCGGTGGGAGTGACCTTGTTTTATTCAGCAGGAAATGCTCTCTCTCTCTCTCTCTCTCTCTCTCTCTCTCTCTCTCTCTCTATATATATATATATATATATATATATATATATATATATATATATTTTTTTTTTTTTTTTTTACGTTTACACTTCTTTAAAACAGAACGTTCATCTTATATGAAGTCACCCTGCAATGTATGTGTATATGTATCTTTATGTATATAGCGCCATACATGTACACAGAGCTTAACAAAAGTTGAAATAATATAATACAAAAATACAGAACAGGGTTAAGAGCATTAAGCTTAAGTGCAATCATTACATTATTCGTGGGGGAAAGTGCAGCAAGGGAATCCTAGACTGGGATAGGGACCCTGCCCCAAAGAGCTTACAATCTAAGCAATGATTAAGCATATATATAATACGTCTATTACCTATTAAAAGTAGCTGAATGTAAAGAAATCCTTACTCTTCAAAGACTGACAGCCAGGTTAGTGCAGTCTGCATGCCTGCATCTCGTCAGTCCCTTCCAGTCACCTTGTGGCACACTGCAATGCTTGTTAGAGGAGACCGGCGCTAACAGCGCAGGTGCGCAGACAAGATGTCTGCACTCATGCCTGGCTTTCGGTCTCCTAAGATTAAGGATTACTTTACAGTCGGCTACTTTTGAGAGGTAATAGACTTATTATAAAGCTAGTCGCCATCTGCTTAATTATTGCAGGGCGACTTTATATAAGATGAAAGTTCTGCTTTAAATAGATAAGATTTCAGGCTCAAAAAACATTTAATTTATAATTTTCTTTAAGATGCAGTGCCTTCTGCTTTAAAAAATATTTTATTAATAAATGCCTAATATGAGACATTATACCCAACACTGCTTCCTAAGAAAATAAAAATTGGTTCTTTTCAAACGTGCAGATAACAAAAACACTTGGTATGTGAACCAAACTGCATTTATCTAAAACTGAACTAACAGTGTAATATCAGCAACTAATAAAACTAAACCCTGCTGTGCCCTCTAATCATACCATATACAACCACCCTAGATACCAGTGTACATTCTTCACACCCGGAACATCCAAATGTCAATGGGAGGTATGTACGGGATGTCTATTTCAACTGCTCGATTAGTTTGTCACCAGAAAAACAATAAAAGATGATGCATAAGAAATGACAGTATTTTCTGTGTTTAAAACTTGGTGTCCTAGTAACTTTTCATTTCCTTATGCAAAGGTAAAAGTGGAATGTTTTTGTGCTACTCCTATATGGCACCCGTGGCTATACACTAATGGTCTTATCCAAAAGAAGAAAACAGGAGCAGTTCTAGAGCAGCCCCACATCCCACAGGGAAGAAATGCAATGTCACAATCAACTGTTGTTTTAATGGAGATCATAACCCCTTGAATGCTAGAGTTATTTCCAGCATGCTGTGAAGCATTCAAGGGTTTAAACTCTACATTTAAACCAATAGGAAGTTTTATTTATCTCCAGATTTGTTCATCTTTTCTTTTGGGGATAAAGCCCTAATACATAGTTTTTTAATGTTTTTTGCTCAGGACACACCAAGTCAACTTTTTAAGCTATCCCTGCTTAATGGAGAAGTAACACTCAATAATAATAACTTCCCATGTCCCTTAATATGGCCAGAAAGTCCTTCGGGCCCTATGCATTTTATATTGTTCCTTGGTTAAAAAAATTATGTCTCAGTCAGTCCTTGATGATAGGACACAAACTCCACCTACTGTACATAACACTTTAATACCACAGAAGAATGCAGCTCATTGCCTTGCAGTACTTCCTTAAAGGGTTAAATAGGCTCATGCTCTCTGACTACTAGCAACTGCTATGTCCATGGACATGACATCCACAACTAATTGATGAGAGGTTAAAAGTCACATTTTTTTCCACTGGAATTTGTGTGTGAAAATTAAAATTTGCTACTTTTTCCAGAAATGTATACAATTTCTACATTTAAGTGGGCCATTTAAGTGGGCATGGACACTCTATGACTCTTGTCACATCCAACTAACTCATTCATCCTCCTCTGTGCAACAGTAGAAGGCATGCGTGTTATTGTTACTGAGGAAAATGTTATCCCACTTACTGAGACAGCTACAATACTACCATTAGGTGTGCTTTGGCACCAAGGACATTTAGGGGTGTTCCATTTATGTCATTCATTGCACCTTTGATGTGCTTTTGGTGTGTCTTCCAATCAGACCTATGGTTGTGCTTCAGGTGGGGTGGTATCTCAGTGATGATATACCTGCTCACATGTTTTTTGACACATATAAAGAAACATGTTTTTGGATATTGGGTGAAGTATCTCTTTATTTGAGATTTCATAGATTGAGGATTTCCTGAGGGACTGCTATTACTGCTGCTACTACTACTACTACTGCTGTACTACTACTACTACTACAGTAGCTAGATTTTGCATTAGCACTAGGAGTAGGTATCAGCGGTGCTGGAATTTGAACAGCAACAGAAATACTCATAGCTGAGGTTATGTATCTTGACCTGTGTTGCTTCTTAGTCAATATTAGTGAGTGTGACTGGATGGAAGTTGAACTTGGAAGTGGTAACAGTCAGGCCCGGACTGGCCATAGGGCCATTACTGCGAACCGCGCGCGGGAGGCACAGATCACTGTTAAGTCCCTGGTGATCTAGCGGCATGCCATGAGGTAGGGGATCAAGGGGCATTATGGAGACGAACGGGCAATGTGGAGATGAAGGGGCTTTATGGGGCATGGGTCAAGGGGCATTGTGGAGACGAACGGGCGATGTGGAGATGAAGGGGCTTTATGGGGCGTGGATCAAGGGGCATTGTGGAGACGAACAGGCAATGTGGAGATGAAGGGGCTTTATGGGGCATTGATGAAGGGGCAATGTGGAGATGAAGGGGAATTGTTGAAGGCGGCATTGTGGAGATGAAGGGGGCATTGTGGACATGAAGGGGGCATTGTGGAAGGGGCATTGTGGACATGAAGGGGGCATTGTGGACATGAAAGGGGCATTGTGGAAGGGGCATTGTGGACATGAAGGGGGCATTGTGGACATGAAAGGGGCGTTGTGGAAGGGGCATTGTGGAGATAAAGGGAGCATTGTGGAAGGGGCATTGTGGACATGAAAGGGGCGTTGTGGAAGGGGCATTGTGGAGATAAAGGGAGCATTGTGGAAGGGGCATTGTGGACATGAAAGGGGCGTTGTGGAAGGGGCATTGTGGAGATAAAGGGAGCATTGTGGAAGGGGCATTGTGGACATGAAGGGAGCATTGTGGAGTGGAAGGGGCATTGTTGAGGGGGCATTGTGGACATGAGGGGGCATTGTGGACATGAAGGGGCATTGTGGAAGAGGGCATTGTGGACATGAAGGGGGCATTGTGGAAGGGGCATTGTGGACATGAAGGTAGCATTGTGGAAGGGGGCATTGTGGACATGAAGGGGGCATTATGGACATAAAGGGGGCATTGTGGAGTGGAAGGGGCATTGTGGACATGAAGGGAGTATTGTGGAAGGGGCATTGTGGACATGAAGGGAGCATTGTGGAGTGGAAGGGGCATTGTTGAGGGGGCATTGTGGACATGAAGGGGCATTGTGGAGATGAAGGGAGCATTGTGGACATAAAGGGGGCATTGTGGAAGGGGCATAGTGGAGATGAAAGGGGCAATGAGGAGATGAAGGGGCAATGTGGAGATGAACAGTGTGGGCAATGTGGAGGTGGGGAGGAGGATGGGGTGGGCAGTGTGGAGCTGGGCGGAGGTGTATACATAAATCCTTGCACCGTTTAAAAAAAATAAATAACGAGCGAACGTGCCCCCCCCCCCCCAATGGGCTGCTCAGAAAATAAAAATGGGCTGCTCCGCTTTAAATGCCCAGGCCTATTTTTTGTCCCAGTCCGGGCCTGGTAACAGTGATAATGATGACTGAGATTATTTGGATGTATGTATGTAATCTCCATCTATTTACTCATTGGCTAGATGGAGAGGTGATATTACATGGATATATGACCCTTTCATCTGGATGATGATTGACTGAGATGTGAGATTGCTCCAAGGCACTTTCTATCCCCCATGTAACCTCATTTCCCAAACAGTGGGAGTGTGGGAAAGGATTTGGATAGCTATTGGCCATAAAAAGCAAATTCCTGCTCAATTTTTCCCACACTGTCTGGCGAAATTAACTAATAAAGACTCTGTATTTTTGTTTGTTTTTATTTTGTTTTTTTGTATTTGACTGCAATTGTGGCAGCTGGTGGATAGCTTGTTTGTTTGTTTGTTTGTTTGTTTGTTTGTTTGTTTATTCTGCAACTGTGTCAGAAGATACAGCAGAAGACTTACACATAAAGTTCTGTTCTGCACATAACATTGAGAGAATAGTTCTGTTTATGCAATAATGCTCTAACCCCTTTGAAGAAATGAGGGGTGTGCAATTAATTTATTTTTAAATGTGCTGCACACTTCTCCAGTAAGTTACCATAAAGAAAATCCTGAGCATACCACTTAGCTGCATACTGCATCTCATTGGTATGCTGCACACATCTGACACTGTACTTTCTGTCACAGACTTAACACCAACCATATCTGATATGCAAACACTCCTCTCTTTCGAGTGAAACAGCAATTGTTGCTCCATAGAGTGCTGACAGTACAAAGCTCAACTTTGTTTTTAATATCCTTGGTCAACTATTGCCCCTGTTTCCAACAAGTATAATGAGAACTAGTTGGTTAAATAAATTATGTTAGTGGGACAATGTGCTTTCTGTTAAGATTTATTTGGATTTGAGCTATAACATTGCCACAATGCAGAATCTTCAGGAACTCATTTCAGGGCTAAATAACACTAGAGCATCATTAGAATTGTCCAGTGCAGAGCTTACACTATGGTCTCACAAGCAGTGTCCTCTGATCCTTTTCTTGCCTTTGTTATATTTGTACTTTTAAATATTTCTTCATGTCTGTTCCCTATTGTACAGCATTGCACAATAAGCTGACTCTATATAAGTAAAGGAAAATAATAATAATAATACACCAAGGACAATATCCAATGTCACTTTGGCTCATAAATGAACAATTTGTGTTTTAGCAACCTGAGGTTGTTAAAGCAACTTTAGTTAACCAGTTGGGAGCCACATCTTAGCCTTAACCAGTTCAGTTGTGTATGATACAAATAAATACACATATATAGAAGTCTCAATTACAATTGTAAGCAAAATTGATGTTTACAACACGGTAATATGGAAAGTAATAACTTTGAAACTCCCCCAGATTGTTAAAAAAAGAAACTAAATAAAAGCAAAATATGCATTAGAGATACTTGCTATGCACATGAATAGGGTATTTAGGTTAGTCACTAATAAGCATTTCCTAGTTAGCTTCATCATCATGTTAACACTTATTTGACTTCCGTGCATATTTAACCCATACTAGCTTGTAAAATGTTAAGCTTCCAAAAAAACAAACAAACACCAGATTTGCAGGTTCTAGCCATTCAGGCATTTGATACAAGGGTTGTTCTGGTGTTTTTGTGTTCCTCGGTGGTTTTATAGATTGTTCAGTGGAATCTTCAGCAGGAGTATTAGGTCAGGAAAGTGCCCTTGTATTCAGGAACCTCTCCAGAACTGACAAATGCTGCATCAAGAGCCAAATTCAGTTCATCTATAACCCAGATCATAAAAAGTGTCATAGGCACAAAAATAAAGTACAGTTCTTCAGCAAACCACCTGCACCTGAGACAAGTCACAAAATGATATGTAGTAAATGGAGCTTTTAACCCTTTGTGCAAGAGGGGTACACAACGCATCACAAAGGGCCAATTCATTGAATATTAGAAATGTATCCACAGCTTTGCAAAGTATTAACCCTTTGAGTGCCAGAGGGGAACGCAACACATTGCTTTGCAATGCATTGCGTACCCCTCTGGCACTCAAAGGGTTAAGCACTCAAGGTGTAAACTCCTCATTTAAATTGATTTTGTATTTGCTCCCTATAGTTTGCCTTGGCATTGTTCCACTGCTTTGTACATATGGGGGGAGATTCACTAAGCGGTGATAAAGAAGTTATAAAGTGGAGAAGACTTCTCTAGTTTATCACTTCTCCAATTCCTATGTTATTCTATGGAGTCAATGCACTAAGATTTCTTCAACTTTGGAGATCATAGTTAATAGGCTCCATAGAATATCAAAGGAACTAGAGAAGTGATATCACTAGCGTTATCTCCACTTGATCACCTCTTTATCGCCGCTTTGTGAATCTCCCCCAGGGCATCTCATTCACAGTGCTAACCTCTCCTGATGTATAAGAAGACATTTAACTAAGTGAGCAATAAAGAGTTTCACCAAAAGAATACATACATCTAATAGTTTATCACCCTTTTGTCAAACCTCTTCTCAAGCTTGTTCTTAGGAATGAGAGGAGATTAGCACTCTAAATAACAATGCCCCATTACAGCTTTATACATCAAGATATGAAGGTGCAATTCTGGAGCAAACTAACTTTACCACTGGGAAAGGGGGGATTAGAATTCACATTTATTTAAATGGAGTTTTTAACCCCTTGAACGCAAGAGAGGTCTCAAATGCATTGCTTTGCAATGCATTGGAGACCTCCCTAGCATACAAGGGGTTAAAAAAAAATTAAATTAATGGGGATTTTCAGTGTTTTAATTTATACCCCTACCTCTTTATCTTGATGTATTATGGCAGTCGTGTGGGGAACAGAGAAAGTAGACTGTGCATATGAATTACTCCACTTTGCTTTTGAACATAAGGTCCTTATTTACACTTACTTAAATTCACCATAAGACATTTTAAAAAGTCAAGAAAATGTTTTATTATACCTCTTCACAAATATTGGTCAATACCTTTTCAGTATAAATCTATAAATTACTACAGAAGTGAAAGAAAACTGCACAGTTTCAGAGGGATGTAATAAAGTAAACCATTATTGGTTTAACTGGTATGTGGGAGAACTGAAATTACAAAAGTCAATAACAGAAAAGTGATTCTCGAGAAATAGATTGCTTATGATTGCCAACAAGTAATTCTACCAAATGTGTGTTTAGCTGCAGCAGCCGCTGACATGGCATATCATCACATTAGACCTCCAATCGGATATTCCATTCCAAAGCCTATATCTTCACTGCTAATGAGAGGATGGAATGCCTGCCCTGAGGTAAGTGTAGTTAAGCATATATATTTAATTGTATTACAACTGAGACACACACATATAAATACTTCAGTGTCGTATGAAATAATGAATTGAATTGAATAATGAAATTCATATCATTTTCTTTTGATTACTTCAGAGAACACTTACTATTTTGAATATATATAGTCCGTCTAAAAAACAAAAAATCAGCCTAAATATGCAAAGAGGTGGAACAAACACACACTGATAAATTAATAAAGCTATTTTATTCTTGGGGATGTAGCGGTCAGTCACATTTTTCACTCCCCTGTGCCCATCACAGAGAAGACATTTCCATGTTCATTCCATTAGTCTGGTGCCATCCACAGATAGTCCAGCACCAAAGTGTCAGGCAAATCTCTGCATGAGAGAAAAAGCATAACCCCAGATGTATGTTTTGGCCTTTACTGGGCCTCATCAGTCAGGTGCACAAGGCAGTGAAAAACATGACTGAGCAACATCCCCAGGAGTAGACTAATAAACTGAAGTCATTCACAGTGTTAGCTTATCACGCCTCTTTTGTTCTATAAACTCTGATAATGTTAATTGCCACAATCAATTTTTGGTCCTCCACTGAGACCTTTATCAGTAATACTGATCTGGGGATAAAGGTGCTTATAAAATAAAAAACATGATAGTAAAGTTCTCATTCTTAGCACCTTCTAGATAAAAGATCAAAACCGGACATCATCACCAAAACTGAAATTGATTATGCCTACAAAGTAAAGGGTGGAGGAATTCAAGGGCAAACCAACAGCACTATAGAAGGTAGTAAACATCCTAGTCAGTGGACATTCATATGTCCCCTATGGCACAGTTGGCTTGCCCCAGAATTGTTCCACATGGTTTCATGCATATAGCCTGTCATAATTAAAACTGCTATGCTTTAAACGTTTTGTGAGGGAAATTAGAAGAAAGGAGATGACAACCAAAAAGTGCTAAAAAAAGATCAAGACTGAAAAGGCCAAAGTAATTAATAAATTAATTTGGTAGTACCTCTAAAATGAACCCTTGTTTCCTCGTGTTCAACAGAGGGACTTTTGAAAACTCTGAAATTATTCAGTCAATAAATATGTCTGTACTCATGAATGTGTTTTCATTAGACTGCATATGCTGAAGGTCATGTCTTATTCATACTTGTAGTCTTAGTCATCAAGTTAAAAAGACCTAAATCTTAAGCAACATAACTGCACCATGGGGGGTGGAGAATTCCTTATCAGAGCAGACCTCCTAATGAATCCTGGCTTCCTTGAGAGCCCCATCAGACCAGTGGTGAAGCAGAATTTGTCCTTTTGACATAAAGGATGCTGCCTTCTGAGTCACTATCCAAACAGGTAGATGTTTATTTAGCCAGATAATATAAGAAAACAATCATTCCTGTAGAAGACGGCTCAGATCAGAAACCCTATGGATAAGAAAGCAGAAAAAGCCTTTCGCAGATGTTATGAATTAGATGTTATGTTATTCAGTCCCAGTGTGGCCACCACTCCTAAGTGATTGTAATTCTCAGATGGAAGAAGATATCATGAGCAAAGACTCCAGAGAAGAGCTAGGCAGTACAGCACCACAACTAGCTCTCACCACTTGAGGTCTATGTGGAGAAAAGAAGTTGGCCAATAATGCTTCTCCACCTGCCCCTACTCCAAAATTATGGGTGTGTTGCTCGAATATAAATATGTCCCTTATAAGCAGGAAGGAACTGTGCCTCTCATCAGCAACTGCAATGTGCACAGTGTGTGTGTGGTAAATAAAGGAAGGACTGGGAAAAATGGACACATCTGCACTCACATCAAACACCTTGATGCTTAGGGTCCCCAGTGTGAACTCATCCCACCAGAAACTAAGTACTGCTGCTGTCACTATGCTCCTTGTCCACTCCCCTCTAAGGATATGTGACAACTTGCATTTTTAGTAGTAATGATGAACACTCCCTGCCACCATCTTAGGATATTCTGAGGGATGGAATCTCCTCAGATTCTGCTTGATGACCTGGTTGAGATTATCCTCTACCACACTGCAAGAACCTCCAACAAAGCTCAAGACTTGCTTCATTAGAGCAATGGATTCCACTGAGCAGATATGTACAACTGCTACTTAACCCTTTAAGAACCGGGCATGCCCGCTCGTAACTGGCACTTAAGGACCACTGAGCTTTTTATTTTTTTGGGGGGTGATCCGATGCAGGTCTCCCCGAATAGCGTGCATCTACTAAATCCATGACAGTCCTGGCACGTCATGGGTACTTATCGTACAATCATGCTTTCAAAAGTCTTTACAAAGTTGACATTCAAGCTTCTGGGGAGGCTGCTTTGACAGAAAAGTACTTCAAGCTGCCATTACTTATCTCCCCATGCTTTAGATGCGTTACCTCTCTTAGGTGTGCTACTTGGTGAAAATAAAGCATTTGTCAATTCCTTTTCCTTCATGGTCTCCATAGGTTTTCTATTAAATTTGACTAATTAAGAATCAGTTGTGTTCTGGTCTGACTTTGTTAAAACACTAGTGGATCGATGGGTGGGAAGTCTTTTTAGAGCTTGTGTTTCCTGTCCTCTCTCAGGTGTGCTATGTATGAAAACAATGGAGAAAAAGGAATTTATAAGTAAGAACATTCTTTCTTTCTCCCCTTTGGTGCAGTTGGTTTATCCCAAGATTTATTCATTTTTCCTCTTGAACATAAGGGCCTAAGAGTGATGAGCTAAACGAGAGCAAACGTATGGTAAAAACACTACACATATGAATGGAGTGACATTGAGTAAATGATACAAGATACTTAACAAACCTATTGTTCCTGGAAAAAGGTTTGAAAATGCTCAAAACACCTTTTTATGAATATCTTTACATTTACACAGTGATTGCTACAGACATTTTGTGGAAATGACAAAGACAATTTTATTCGTTTATAGTGGAGAAGTAAAAAATGACTTGATTTCACCCCTTGAATGCTAAGATATCTCCAGTGCAGTGCTTCTCAATGTACTAAAAAATCCCTAACAATGAATAAGAGAATAATTAAAGAAATATCACAAATGAATATACCTTGAAGTGGCCCCTAACTGTTGTTTATATACAGCTCTCATCATCCTGCAATTTAGTATCAACTGCATGAAAGAAATTATTTTGCTGCATTTTGTATGCTTATACATTTCATATATTAACTTTAGAACAAATCAAAAGTTGTATTCATTTTTAAAGGAGTAGTAACTCTTTATTTTGACTTTACACATTCTGAAAGTACATAATATGTACACTGAAATTGCTTATATTTTTTTCATTATTTTTTCACAGTTTTATGTCTTTGACAATGAGCCACCTGGATCTGCTTTTAAAGAGTTTTCTGTCAGGGAACATGAATGCAGGTCTAGTGATACAATAAAAAAGGCACACAGAGTATTCAATGCTGCAGTGAGAGTGCAACATTCTATTACATACAGCTTTGATGGTCTATCGATCAGAAAACTCTCTGGAAACTGGGATCCAGGTAGCTCACTGTCAGGAGTATAAAACTGTAAAAAAATAAATGAAGCTGAAAAAAATGTACAGGCAATCTGACTGTAGTTATTATGCACTTGCAGGATATGTAAAGTCAAAATAAAGAGTTACTATTTCTGTAACCATATATTATATATTACTGTCTGTATTACATAGTGTGTATATATGTGTGTGTGTGTGTGTGTGTGTGTGTGTGTGTGTGTGTGTGTGTGTGTGTGTGTGTGTGTGTGTGTGTGTGTGTGTGTGTGTGTGTGTGTGTGTGTGTGTGTGTGTGTGTGTGTGTGTGTGTGTGTGTGTGTGTGTGCAGCCATTATCAATCCACTACAAGATGAAGGCCTCAACAAGCTGCCATGATGATCCAGTGCAGGTTGGCAGATATTTGACACTGCCAGAAACCAAAACCTGCGGACCCTGAGGTTTTTGAGCAGATTCCATAACTGGTGCATTAACCAACTGAACTATATCATATATTCATTCAAATTATAGCTATAGCCCTTAGTACAGTATGATAGAGAGACAGATATTTACAGAAAACTATACGGGGAATAAAAAAGTCCCCAAACTTCCAATTGATTCAAATGGGATTTTAACCCCATGAATTCTAGAGAGATTTCTAAAACATCCTTTGCAATGCTTTGGAGACATCCCTGACATTCAAGGGGTTAAAACTCTTGTTTAAATCAGTGAGAATTTGTATGCAACCTGTGGTGCACTTGGTTTGCTCCAGAATACATTATGTTTTTCTTTCCACATATGTATGGGTATCGCATCAAAAGTGTACGACCTTACATTGTGACCTAAGGCAGCTGAAGATGGTACCTCACCTTCCCCAGGGTGGCACTGAGCTGAAACAGATATGTGAAATGGGATATCTTACCTCAGTGACTAACACTCATCTCTAACCATCTCCCACTTTTTCCTTGTTTTGTAATGTATTCAATACTTGTGAAGACTTCTATTGATCTGGTTTGTATTTGAGACAAATTTAGAACAGTATGTCCTAAAGAGGAAGAATTCACATTGATCTTGTAAACAGTAAAACAGAAAATTAAAAAGTACAATTTTTGTCACGCCGTGAGTTACAAAACATAATTAGCCTATTTGCAACACTTGATAACTATGCGTATCCATACAAATAATTGCTTACATTTAAGCTGAAGATAAAGATTGATTTGTTCTGATGGTCTCTGCACATGCAGAGGATTGTTTAAAAATAAATAAATAAGTCAAGCAATATCCAGACTCTTGTTAAATGAGAATAAATATCGCCACCTTGTGGTCATATGCCAACTTTTTTCCCCCCTGCATTGAAGGCTACATTCGGTTTTAGGAAAACTTTCACTATATGGAACACAGTTGAAATAGTTAACCCTGTGGATAGAAGATATGTTTACAGCACATTACTAAGCAATGTTTTGGAAATGTATCCAGAATCCAAGGGGTAATGATCCATCACTGAGGGTGATGTACAAATAACAGTGTATGGTAAGCCAACTGCACTATAGAGGAAAAATTAAAAATGTCATTTATTTAACCCTTTTTGTTCCAAAGGGCTGCCCAATGCATTCCTTCCCAATGCACTGAGCACTGCTCTGGCATCCAAAGTGTTGAATGGGGCTTTTAACCCCTTGATTGCTCTGGAGGCCTCTCTAGTATGCAAGAGGTTAAAAGCCCTATAAACTCAATGAGAATTTTGAGAAGTGCTTGTCCTCATGGTGTAGTTTGTTTGCTATCCAATGGCAGTGGTTCTCAGTAGATCTACCTCACTTATTTGATTGCCAACGTTTTCACAGGTTGATATTTATATTATATTTATAATGTTTCCTATTCCAAAAAAATGTATTCAAGCCCCTATTTTATCTTTTTGTTGGTTCCTTTGAGTGATTTCTTGCTGGACTTCTCAGGGAGAATGAGGCAGATTTTTTTTCTCTGGTTTCCATTACTAGAAAGGCTGTCAGCTTCATTATGTGAAGAATGTGTATTCTGACAGGCCTCATGCTTTGTGGTTCTTTCACTCAGATATTTCTGTATGTTTATTGTTTCATTTCGACTCTCTACCACAATGATAACTTTAGAGTTGTCTGACAAGCTGAGGTGCTTTTTTCTTGTCTCTACAGATGGTATGGAAGAAGTATGATTATTATTTGAATTATATTGTTCTCTGTTTTGTGCCAGTACAGGTGATATATTAGCATCTTTAACAGTCACTGGTATCTGTGGGGACTTTAAAACCATATCTGAAGCATCATTTACCTGTCTTTGAATTGAAATAGCCTCAGGTTCTGTTTTAGATTGAATGTTATTTACCTCATTTGACACACAGGGCAATTTAGCTTCTTTTAATGGCATATTGCTGAGTTGTTGTTGTTGGGTGCTGTTAGTTTCATCAACTTTATTGTCTTGAACTTCCTCAGTTACAGAGACAGTAGTTTTCTGCACATGCTCATTCTGGTCAAGCTGAAGGTCTGTGCTCATACTTTGTGAGATTTTTTTCATTTCAGGAGTGCAACTGCTGTCTTGTGTACTAGAAGTAGTCGTTTTGACATTGTCTGAATCCATGGACGCCGGTTTCCTGGTTACATTATTCTCATTTGTTTCCAGCTTTGTAAATTCTTTTTGACAATCTGCAAGTGCCATAGTCATTTCTGGTAATGAATAAGCATCAGGTGTGCTCTTTAATGATTCTGCACTGTTTTTGTGCATATCTGCAGTTTCACTGTCTAGACTGTTGTTAATAGACTTACCATGACTAAGCATGGGATCCACATCAGTAAGGTCTTCTGTGGCCCTATTACTTGTAAGTGATGAACCATCACTATCTGTTTCACGTGTAATTCTGTCTGCAGAATTGACTGTCGGCACATACTCACTAGGTCTATGCTGAACATCTGATGAGATTTCTTTGTTTACAGGGGAGCTATTGATGTTTTGTGCACTAGAAGAAGTAAACATTGTGTTATGGTTTGAATTCATGGAAGGTGATTTCTCTTTTACATTATTTTCATGTGATTGCAGAGTCATATGCTCTTTTTTGCAGCCTTCAAGACCCATTTTCATATCTGCAAATGACTCAGAGTAAGACTCATCTTTTAACAGTTCTGCACTGTTTTTGTACATATCTGCAGCTTCAATTACTAGAGCATTGTTAATAGAATTTCCAAGACTAAGCACATAGTCCAGATCGGTAATATCCTCTCTGCTTTTACTCCCCAGACATTCTATAACCTTATTACTTGCATGTGATGAACCATCAATATCTATTTCAGAACTAGTTCTATTTTCAGAATAAGATGTTTGACTCTGTGCAGGCTCATTAGGTGTAAGCTGAAGGCCTGTGCTCATAATTGGTGGAATTTCTTTGCTTTCAAGGGAGCTATTAATGTCTTGTGTACTAGAAGAAGTAAGTATTGTGGTATGGTCTGGATCATTTAACTCAAATTTCTCATTTTCATTATTCTCAATTGTTTGTAGAACTGTATTTTCTTTTTTACAACCTGCAAGTCCATTTGTTATATCTGCTAATGAATTGGGGTAAGGAGCATCCTCTAACACTTCCACACTGTTTTTGTGCTTATCTGTTGCTTCACTGACTAGATTTCTGTTAATTGAATTGCTAGAACTAACCAAATTATATGCACCAGTAATGTCCTCTCTGTTTTTTATTCCCAAATCTTCTATGACACTGTTATTTATAACTGAAGAACTTTCAATATCTATTTCACAACTAAATTTATTTTCAATTGAAATAAAGTCTGTTTCTACTGAATCACCAGTGACATTTGACAAAGCTGTGCTGAGCACATTTCCTTGTATGATGTTAGGTTTATCTTTACTTTCACATTGTGAAGGCAGTTTATTGTTAGTTAACTCCTCACACTTACATTTTACTTCAGGATCTTTTTGCACAGCATGATTTTGACTTTGCTCTGTTAATATCTGGCCTTTATCATCAACATCAGATTTCAAAGCCTCTTGTTCACTGAACTTATTTGAACACTGTACTTCATAGCTTTTTGGTGTTGGACTTTCTGGAGTATTTTTTTGTAAAATACTGGTTTGAAAAACAGGCCTGTTATCACATTCTTCTATATGTGGTGTAGTTGTTGTTCTGGGAGATATGATATCTGAGCAGTGAGTAGCCAATGGAATTGCTTTTCTCAGTTTCTTTTTATCTTTTTTTCCAAGTACCATCATATTCGCAGAAGGTGAACAGGTGGCTATCTTGCCTGTGCTGTCAGTATTAATGTTATCATGACTAGCTTTGAAAGTGGTGTGTTGTGTTGGAACACTGGATCTTGTCTGCTTTGTAGCATCTTTTATAGATTTTTCACTGAAAACTTTATTACTTTTTAATTTTTTGGGTGGTAACTGTAGTGACATTTGTTTAGGACTGTGACCTCTCTTTGTGGGCTCAGGGCAATCAGAGGCCTGTTGGTGTGACTGAACTTTCACTTTTCTAAATGGATGTAAATTCACTTTTACCATTAAATTATCCTCATATTTTCTTGTATATTTTGCATTGCCTTCTGTACTGTTTGCATACACATCCTTCAAAGAATCCCATGGTGCTTCTGCCTGCTTTGTTTGCCTTGATTCATTGTCTCTTGTATTTATCCTAAGCAGATACTTGCTCCCCAGGCTCTTTCTAAAGGTTTGATCCTTGTGCAATACAGAAGTAATTAGTGCCTTATTTGGATCATGCTTGACGTTTGGTATATAGAAGCCAACAGTCCTTGGTATAGGCATTCGTTTTTTTCTTGCTGACAACAGCATATTGTCATCATTCAAAAAGCAATTTTCTTCGGTGTCACCAGTTTGCATTTTCTGTTCCTCAGATTTTACATGTTGTGCCTGTTCTTCAGTTATTTGTCGTCCATGGTCCTCTAATTTATCACAGTCCCTGTATTTACAGATAAGGTAGTTGTCTGGCTGTAAAGAAATATTTTTCCTCTCATCCAGAAGAACACTGTTGCCACCCCTTAGTGATTGATGTCTATTCAGTGGCATTTTTGCAGTGTGTATCTTCATTTCCACAGGCATCTTTGTCTCTAAACTACTCACATCATGACTGTTTTGTTTATGAGATCTTATCCTGCTCACTTCTTTTCCTGGAGACAAACTGCAGCTGCAAAAATCTGGATGGCGAACTTTGTCATATTCAGCTTCGGCCATGTAAGACTTGGGGATGGAGGATCTTCTGTCACACGTGTCTCCGATAAACCCTGTACAGTGAGATATTCTGGTTATCTATTGTGCCAATATTTTAAACACTATAGATATCATATAAGTAAACATCTGCCAACCTCCATGGGGCTACGGAACACTAATTGAGCGTAACATATATAAGAAAACTGGAGAAACTCTGGGTCATAGACTGCACCATAGGAGATAAATACAAATTCCTAATATTCCCACTGATTTTATGGGGTCCCCAGTGAGAACATTCTAGTATCCAATTTTAATCAATGTGAATTGGTGCAATTGGTTTGCACTACAGGTGCTCCAGTTTGCTTATATATATATGAAGCCCATTGAAGATGTGTTTGTGAATGAGCAATTACATGTGATTATGAAGAATACAAGACTGTACATCAGCAATAATCAGGGCCTTATGTTTAGCTGCACCATAAGGGGGAAATATACAGTTATCATCAGTTTAAACTGGGCTTTTACCCCTTAAATGCTAGATAAGTCTCCAACACATTGTTTCTCATTCAAGACATTAAAATCCAATTAACTCTTTAAGTGCCAGAGGGGTACTCCATGCATTGCAAAGCAATGCATTCCTTACCCCTCTGGCACTCAAAGGGTTAAAATCAAGAGAAGTTGGGGACTGCTTATTTCTTCCCTATGATGCAGCTGATTTGCTCCATAATTGCTCTACTTGTTCTTTTGTACATGAGAACCTTAGGGCCAAATTCAGTCATCTAAAGTGGTGTCATTCTGGAGCAAACCAAATGTAACATGGGCGCAAATGAAAATTACCTTTGGTTGATCTTGGGCGTTTAACTCCTTTAACGTTAGAACGGTTTCCAATGTTTTTCTTTGCAATGCATTGGGGACCTCTCTAGCATTCAAGCAGTAAAAAATCATATTTAAATCAATTTGAATGTTGCAAAATTTGTTGGTTTGCTCCAGAATTGCAACTCTTCAGGTTTCCACTATGAATCACTGTCTTAACAGTATAGTATTGGGTCATGAATGTGCATTTTCCTCAATTAGTTTAATCCTGGGAGTGCCAGGGGGAGTGAGCCATGCACTTACCCAAAATGCTTTGCACATCAAACTGACTCTCCGCTTATTACTGGATAGTGGCATTGCAAAGGTTAATGTAGTTTGCATAAAGGTTTTACTGTTAGAGAGATCTACTATGCATGTGCTTTTTTCAATTATAAGCATTTCATTGAAAACAAAAAAGTGCAATTGTGGAGCAAACAACTGCATCATAGAGGAAAATTAAAAGTCCTCAAATGCCAAATAATTTAAATGGGAATTTTGACCCCTTAACTGTTTACGTGCCGGGGGTGTGCAATGCATGGCAAAACCAGGCTTTGCACACCCCTCTGCCACTCAAAGGACTTAAATCCTAACATTCCAGGGGTTAAAACCATCTTTGAAAACAATGGTAACTTTGACCCCTCCATGATGCTCTTGGTTTCTCCCAAAATGGTTCCTCTTCAGTTCCCTGAGTACAGCCCACAGAGCAGTCTCCAGCTCCACTGAATTTTTCAACAGGATTTTATAAATGTTTTTGTTTCATTTTGTTTATTGTCCCCTTGAATACTGACATATTCAAATCAAGAAACATTTAACCCTTTGAGTGCCAGAGAGGTATCCAATGCATTGCATTGCAATGCATTGGATACTTCTCTGGCACTCAGTGGGTTAAAACGTGTTTTTGCCAGTTTCTGGTACATCTGCAAGGACAGCTGTAGGCATACAGCCATATACCTTCCTTTAAAATGTGCAATACTTCAGTTGTTTAATTATATATGTTCTATACTTGCAATAGCGATGGCAGAATTAAACAAGTAAGTCTATTTCATGTTCAATTTTAATATTAAATAAAGTTACTTTAATATAGTCCCACCAAATGACAATGCTACTCTCTGTGTATCACTGAGGCTGATGTACTAAGCAAACAGTGCAATTCTGGAGCAAACCAACTGCACCAAAGGGAAGAGATAAACAAATACTCTATATTGGCAATTTATTTAACCCCTTAAGGACCGGGAAAAACTGAAGTGGATTTGACTTAAGGACCGGAGCAATTCTGATCTTTTTGACTATGTCTTTGATTAACAGTGTTTACCCTCTTAGGCTTTTATTCCACCCCCATAAATTATATACTGTTTTTCACGCACAAATAGGGCTTTCCTTTGATTCCCACTTATATGGATAATTCACCATTTACTTTATTAAAATTAAAGAAAAGGGTAAAAAAATGTAAAAAAAAACACCATTTTTGTTTTTTCTCTTGGGATCAATTGGGAGCAAAGGGTTAGATTTTTATGAAGACTGCATGAAAGGTATGATCAGTCAGTCATACCTACAAAATACGCAATTTTAAGTGGGCACTGTACTCCAGAGTGAAAACCCCCATGTCCCTCTTTTCCAACCTATTTTCCCACTTTTTTTATTGAGGAGATTTGGCAGTGTGTATAAATGTATTACATGGGGCCACAACAATCACACTCTCAGAATTTATTTATTAAGGTTAGGCAATTTATTTTATACATAAAATTAATAAATTAAATATATTTTTTTTATTTTATTAAAAAAAAAAAAAAAAGCATGTTGCATCTAGCAGGTCACAAATGGACCTGCTTTCAGCCAGCAGCACTAGCACTGAAGGGGTTAATAACTCCAGCTACTTTATATTTTTTCACCACTAGGTGTCTCCTCTCTGCTACTCTCTCCCTTACTTCAACAGTAAGTGAGACAGAGGCAGAGACCAGTGACAAAGTCAGCATATAAACCATGCTGCCTTTGTCAATCTAAAATCCGGTACATGTGATCGCTGTCATAACGATTGCATGTACTAGCACACAAGGCACTGGCTGAAACAGAGCACTCTGGTACCTGAGAGCTCAGTCTCATCCTCTGCAGAATGATAGCAGCGTGCACGGAGGTGCGCTGCTATAATTTAACCCATCACATGCCAGGACTGTCATGGGTCCTTAAGTGAAGTTTACCTATGATGGTCCTGACACGTCATGGGTAGTTAAGGGGTTTAATGGGGGTTTTAACACCCTGAATACTACAGAACACATTGCAAAGCAATGAGTTGGATGCCTCGTTAGCATTCGAGGGATTAAAAGCCCCATTTAAATCAAATGCAAATTTATGTGTTCCCCAAGGTGATGTGGTTTTACCCCAGAACTGAATTACTTTTCATTAGAATATCAGTCCGACTGTCAACTTAATTAAACATATATCTATCTGTGCTGTCTGTTACATGACACACAGTGGCATGTGTGTTTGTGCATGATTGCATTTTCAGATAAGGCTCTTTGAATTGAGTTTTCGTGTGACAAAAATGGTGTGGTCAGTTAAGGTATGGTTACAATACACGGTACTCAGGTGATCAGAAGCATTAGATACCATTAACTAGACCTCAGTATACTCTAAATGGGAAACAACTTGGGGAATTCTCATTAGAGAAAGTACATTATTGAACTGGAAAAAGTGCAGAGACATGAAACCAAGCTGATAAATATATTGAAGGATATTAATTATCAAGAGAGACTAGCCAAACTGGGTTTGTTTATATTAGAGAAGAGACATCTAAGGGGTGATATGATTACCATTTACAAATATATGCAAGGTCAATACAAAGAACTATCCAATGGATTATTTTTACAAACAGCTGAGCTAAGAATGTAAGGTCATCCATTAAGACTAGAGGGAAGGCACTTTTGACTAAAACAAAGCCAGAGATTTTTTACAGTAAGGGTGGTAAATCTATGGAATTATTTGTCTTGGAATGTTGTGCTTGCAGATACTATAACTGCTTTCAAAAAGCAATGGATACCTATCTAGTACACAACAATATTGAGAATTATGACAGATGGCTTCAATGCAGTTAGGTTGTTGATCCAGGGAACTAACTGATTGCCATTTGGAGTCCAGAAGCAATTTTTTTACCCACTTGGGGCTTAATTGGAAATGGCTTCAGTGTTTTTTTTGGGGGTTTTTTGCCTTCCTCTAGATCAGCAGGGGTGTTTTAGCATGGGCTGGACTTGATGGAAGGATGCCTTTTTTCAGTTCAATTTAAAAGGTTGCATGCATTAACCATGCCACCATGATAAAAATGGTGACTTGAGAATCTCACACTACATGAAAGCTTGAGATTCTCATGTTGCATACTGAAATGTCGCATTCCTTTAACCCATTCATCCCCCTCATTCATGACGCATCCAGAATAATTATAGAGCCAGTAGCTGGGAGAGGATCTTCCATGATTCTCTACACCTCCTCGTCAATTTGCCCTTGTATGTGGTGCCATCATGGGGGCCCAGCCACTCACCGGGTGGCAAGAAGAGGCTGTCCCAGACCATCATTGTATGAGGGAAAAAAAATTATTACTTTAGCTAAAAAGCTGAATGACCAAAATGTTGCACTACAACTCCCATCATCCTTACCCATCTGGTGGCCGCCGAGAAGAAGGAAAGGCTCTTTTTGACGCAATAACCTCATCCCAGTCTTGCTGAGCACTGCCCCTGCTCTCTCTCCCCTTCTCTGCATGCAGAATGACAGGGCAGGGCAGAACATGCAGAGAAGGCAAGAGAGAGAGCCGGGGCAGGGCTCAGCAAGACTGGGATGATTATTGCTTCAAAAAAAGAGCCTTTCCTTCTTCTCAGCAGCCACCAGATGGGGACGGATGAGGGGAGTTTTAGTGCAATACTTAGGTCGTTCAGCTTTTAGCTAAAGTAATGATTTTTTTTTTTCCTTACAATGATGGTCCGGGACAGCCTCTTCTTGCCACCCGGTGAGTGGTTGGGCCCTAATGTGATGCCACATACAAGGGCAAATTGACTAGGAGGTCCAGAGAATCACGGAAGACCTGCTCCCGGCTACCAGCTCTATAATTATTCTGGAGGCGTTATGAAGAAGGGGATGAATGGGTTAAAGGCATGCAACCTTTCAGTACGTGACATGAGAATCTCACGCTTTCATGCAGTGCGAGATTTTCAGGTCGCCATTTTTATCATGGCAACATGGTTAAAGTGCCATGCGGTCGCACGCTCTTTTGCATGCGACTTTTTAAAAGGATGCCCTTTTTTCTGCCTCATCAACTGTTATATGTAGAAGGTACACAATAATAGTAGAAACTATTGAAAACTAAAACATCTGCAGCAAGAGCCACTAATACTTATCAGCTCAAACTCTGCATAATCATGATCCCTACTTTGAGGAGCCACTGGCATCCAAATGCCTAGTAGGGATGTCATCAGCAACCAAGGACCAAGCTATATTACTTAAGTTCTGTCATGGGCCTAGCAGTGAAGGAACAAACTAACAGCAGCACCAGCATTACCTACAATGTGTTAAATCAACAAACTTATTATTTAACCATTTGAGTTCTAGGGGGATGTCCAATGCATTGTATAGCAATGCTTTGAATAGACATATGGCATTGAAAGGGTTAATTCAGGTTTATTCAACTAATGCTTAATTCAACTTATGCATACATTGAACTGATAACTATTAGTAGCTCTTTCTGCAGATGTCTTAGTTTACAATAGCTTCTACTCCAATGTGACCTTATGCTACTGGTACTACTGGGTATCTTCTATTTTTACTGTAGTCTAGTTAATGGTATCTACTGCTTATACTTGACCACAACTATTGCTACTGATTGGTAAATGTCAGGGATAAGCAAAGTGAGGCCTGGTAGCTATTGTTGGGCTACAAGACCCATCAACCTCAATCAGTCATCAGAAAACGATAGGATTTGTTGTTGAGCAGCAGCTAGAGGGACATACGTTGTCCCCCCTGACACCCCCCCATATATTTTTATTACTAACGTAGTACCTTAGTACCTTTTGCAGCCAGTTTTGGTGATTGATCCTACATAGCTGAGCTAAAAATTTATACCAAAGTAAGTTATGTAATTTGATGCACACAGAACCATGCTGATCTTTAACATTATTTTATCTCATACATACTGAATTTCATCTGGATTGCTGTATTTATGAGACACGCATAATTTAACCAAGGATTTAATTCAATTTATAATGAATACAGAGAGAGAGAGAGGGCACTTGTTACTTTTTTTTTGCTTAGACTGTGTTTATTACATTTTAGAATTTGTTTTCAAGTATGCATTATATTTTATATTGAATTTATATTGAATTCTCTAGTACATAGGAGCAAACTAGGGCGCTGAAGCTGTTAGTGTTAAAAAATTATATAGAGTAGTATAGAATCTCTTTTCATGGTAGAAATTAATGGGTTAAAAGTATTTTAATCCCACTTAATTCCACGACTGCTTCGTCTTAAATATGTACACAAATACATACACTTTTGTTCCCCATAAACCTTGATTATTTTGCATTGCAGTGCTTGCATATCTGCAATTCATAGGTGAACATCATGAAATATATAAATAATCTCCCATACAAAGGTTGCTGAGGTTATTCAGCAATTACTCTCTGAACTTTGGCTAATTTCTGTGACTGAAGCTCAATACAAGTAAATATATGAACAATCACAAAATGTAGACATTTCAGTTTGAGATTCAGAAGATAATGAAGTTCTAAATGAGCTGCATTCTTCACTTCAGCCCCAGAAGACACAAGACAGTTTATGTATTCTTGGTTGAGGCTTTTTATTCATTATTTCCAGCAGATTTTTATCAATATTATTTAAAGGGAGGAAGAAAGAAAATAAAAAGGGAGGGTAGGGGGAGGGGAAAGGTAGTCAACTGATATGGTCAGGATATAACAAAATTCATTGTGGGGGGGGGGGCTAGATGTAGATCTTCCATTAAATTATTCTCCTGACTGCTTCCCCTCTGACCATGGTGTAAATTTTCCAGGTTTCTCGGAGAGGCCAGGAACTTGAGGTTACCATTGAGCTTATAGGTCAGACAGTCCATCTCTTATGGAATGGACTGCCTGACCCACAAGTTCAAGTTTTCTATTACATTATAAAGCACAAGGGTCACAGGCTGCTTCCACCTCTTGGCTATACATCCCATGGTGGCCAGACCTGTAATTGACTAGATGAGTAATGTAAATCCCTAAACACATTTCTAGGTTTCAAGTGAGTTCTTTCACTCAGATCACCAATAAGAAACGAGTAAGCCTCTGGAGTATAGGTCTCTACTTATAGCAATACCTAAATGGATAAATGAGTGCAAGGATCTTGGATCATATCAAAAAGAAATACAACATTCCAAAAAAAGGGTCAGAGAAAGGTGGACATGAGGTGAGATTTGATAGCCAACTGATACTATAGTTTTAAAAAGTGGATAATAGCAGAACCATCAGACAGAAGACGTTGCCTGTCTTTCAAGGGAAGCCATACTATTTAAAAAAAGTAGAAGTCATAATAGGAAACTAGATTCTAAGTCCGCCCAATGTTTAGTCATAGACTTAGAATGCCAAGTAATCACTTGACTGAGATATGATACTTGATAATGGAAATCTGAAATTTGAAGGCATATGCAAACTTTGGGCATATAAAGTTGTGATGCCACTCAGTGACTTTTATTTTACCATATGAACCTGTCACTTTTGGATTGAAGCTTTTTGAGATTGCTCATTGGGATGGGAATAGATATGATAGGGTTTGAAACAGATAGAGCAAACATGGTAAATCATTTTTCTTAATGCAACTCAGACACCTCAGCCAGGAGATAGACAGTTTAGTCTATGCTCCCAGATCTCTGATGATAAATGTGAAAATTGGAGGATAATTCAAAATGTATAGTCATTAGGGAACTCTATGAAAGATGATTCACAGGTATTTAAATGTTAAGACATGATTTTCAAGTTTGTAGAGGCTCGAAAACTAGTCTGTGATGGAGAGGGAATGTGAAGACATAGCAGTCCAGATTTGTCAGTATTAATTTACAAGCTTGACAGAGGGCACCCTAAAGGCTATAATATATGACTGCCTCCCATTTTGTCCTCCATTTGTCTAATGTGAAATTGCTGCATGAATTTTGATGCATAAACAGCACAGTGTTAAGGATCATATTCACAAAAAAATTCTGTATATCAAATTTGTGACCAGTTGCATTATCTTCTCTATATCAAGTTAACAGGTAATTTCAGATGAACAACTGAACAAACATTTTTATTCAAGACAATATTCATGACATTTATATTAAGTAGGTATGGTAAAACTTATTGCTGTGTTCCTGCGGGAAATTTCACAAAAACCGCATTGTTATCTGCTTTTTCGTGGGAAAATCCGCTTTAAAACTAGCGCTTAAAATTTTCGCATCTTTCCCCCCTTGGCCAAAAATTTTTGCAATTTTTTTAATGGCTATAAAGTTTCAGCAACCTGTACAAACAACTGCACCACTGTGATGTGTGGATTCAATCATGAGTAAGTGCAGTCTAAGCGCGAAACGCGTTGATTATCATCTTGACACATAATTGCTGTTTACCCACTCTGTAAGTCCTGCTGTGCTTTTTTGAGACATCTATATACGCAGGTATGATTTTATATTTTGAATAAAGGTGAATTGATTTTGAGAAAATTAATGAGTATCCTGCTGACTGAATCCACACATCACAGTGGTGCAGTTGTTTGTACAGGTTGTGGAGAAGACGAAAGGTAAAGGAAAACCTTTTTACATTTGCACACTTTTTTGACGTGTTTTGGATGTTTTTAGATGTTCTCTTACTTTATGATATCGTATATCGTGTATCAGAGATCATTATACGTTGAGGTGAACGGAGCCTCTAAATCAAGGTGTGTTTCGGCATTTGATATAAAGTTTCAGCCCATTGATTTACTTTGTTTTCGTACTTCCGCTCTAAAAAAGTGAAGTTTTCGCTGAAGGCAGACACAATAGAAGCAGCTACAGAGTGGGATAGACGTGCTGTGCTGTTCTGCTGTGATATTTTCCAAAAATTGAGGAAGTGAAGGCTCATAGTGACTGGTATCACTATGTGCAGGGTACACAATAATCAGTGGAGGAGCTGGAAGGACCCTTATGTGTCCACTGAGTCTGAGGAGGAGGAGGAGAAGGAGGAGGAGGAAGTGACTAGCAGTACTGAACCAATGCTGTCCAGTCCCCCTATATCACCCCAAAGGATCTTGGGGAATTTAATGGGAAGGGAGGGAGAAAAGGGAACGGGAAGGAAGGGAGAAAAAGGGAATGGGAAGGGAGGGAGAAAAGGGTAGTACTAATAAGAACAGAACAGGTCAGCTGCCTGTGCCTGCTGCAAGACATGCTGCCCCTGCTGCCAGTGCCACCATTGCTGTACCTGCAACCACTAGTGTTGTACCTGCTGCCAGATGTGCTGCTACTAGTGTTGTACCTGCTGCCAGTGCTGAACCTGCTGCCACCAATACTTTGCCTGCTGCTAGTGTTTCTTGTAGTACTCAGGGGGGAAGGAGAAAATGATGCTAAGTGTGACAGCAAGGGACCCTCTGTCACATTGCTCATCACCTCCTCCAAGCATCAGTGAGATGCCTATAACAGAGCAGAAGCACATAGGGACTAGTGGTGGGGTGATGTTGGAGAAGCTGGGGTGGAAGAGACATTGATGGCTTTTTTATCAGAAACTGAGAAGGAATGGGAGACAGGGATGAGGACGGGCATCACTACCACCACTAGCAATCAGCTTTTGGAATTTGCGGAAATTGCAGCTGCTTTAATTTCTGCTGCTGCTGAGATGCAAGGGAAGCAGGATACTGAGGAGCAGGCTAGTGTGCCACAGATCACTGTGGACACAGTGGGAATGAGGTCAACAAGTGATGCGGGATTAGGACAGGTTACACTTGCCAGTACCAGCAATACTCCTGGTCCTAGTTGCAGTGCTAAATCTGAGGCAGTAACAGCAACATTTTCTGCTGCCACAAAAAGTGAAGGGGAATGTGGAGGAGAAGAAGAAAAAGGCCATTTTTCTCCACCTGTTCCCTATCCCTCCCCCCAGAAGTCATGGGTGTTGGACTATTATTCTCTTCCAGCAGGCACAGTGCAGTCATCATCAACAATAGTACAGTGCAAAATTTGTAATAAAGTTAGTGAGAAGGGGAAAGGAGGGAACACACCTTGGCACAACCTCCCTGATAACACACATGAAACACAGACACCATGACATTTATGTCAAACATGTTAAAGCGAAACACCCATTACAGAAATATAGCACTGCTGTTCCATGACGAGAGAAATAACTAGCTCGCCATCAACATCACCTTCTTCCTCTAGGGTAACATGTACATCTCCTGCCAATCCACCTCGTTCATTGTTACCTCCCCCACCAAATGATAGCTACTTCTTTGATGTTAGAATATGGCAGTCCATCTCTACCCATTGCACACTGTGTGGTGCACTGACCTCACATGCCAGTGTGGTGGAGGAGAATCGATACCAGGTCATCAGATGGCATCTGAGGAGATTCTATCCCGCATAATATGCTAGAATTCTGGCAGGGAGGGTTCATCATTACTATTAAACTGTCAACAAGTTGTCATGTGTCCTTAGCGAGGTCTGGATAAGGGGTACAGTGACAGCAGCAGTACTTGGTTTCGGGTGTCTTGGTGTTTGGATACAGTTGTTCCTCCGGATGTTATTTACCACACACACACTGTGGACATTGCAGTTGCTGATGGAAGCCAAAGTTCCTGTTCTCAAGGGAAAAATATATGTTCTAATAACAACGCACCCATGATTTTGGAGGAGGGGCAGGTGGAGAAGATTTAATGGCCAACTTCTTCTTTTCTCCACATAGACTGGGAGCTACTTATTGTGCTGCTACTGCCTCAGGCACATCACTGGAGCCAGTTGTGGCAAGTGGAGCCTTTATCATCCATCTTCCATGTTACTGCTATTGTTGATCCCATTCCCTTACAGATGCCTAATCATCCTGAAGCTTAAACAACTCAGCAGCAGCAGTACGAACAGCAGTTGCAACTCAGGACTAATGAGGACATTTGACAGTGGCCCCTGGCCAACATGACCTTCTGGCATTAGGCCAGTATGGCATTTTTATTTTTTTCTCAGGGCTTGTGTTTTGAAAAAAAAAAAAAAATAAAAAAAACATAGTCCTACTAAAAAATAAAAATTGGGGGGGGGGGGGTTGTTTCTAACAAGCCTTGGTCCTACAAATCAATGTTTTCTCAGGGCTTGTGCCAAACAAGCTTAAGTCCTAATAATCAATGTTTCCTTAGGACTTGTGGCAAACAAGCTTAAGTCCTAGAAATCAATGTTTCCTTAGGGCTTGTTCCAAACAAGCTTACGTCCTACAAATCAATGTTTCTTCAGGGCTTGGGCCTCTAATTTAAGTCTAAGTCCTACAAAGGCCTCTAACAACCAATCAAACAAATCAACCTCTACAAAATACTCTATCAAGTCAAGTATCAGCCCACTCCAGTGGCAGCTTATGTCAGGGGGTTCCTGTCTCTATCACTTTACATACAAATGTCTTATTTTATGTTATTGATTTATTTTTTTAATTAACTGTCCCCACAATAGCAGTCAAGAAACCACCCAAAACAAATTCCCTGTTTTATTTTATTTAGGATTTTTTTTTAACTGCCCCCCAATCCCAATAAACAACCCCCACAAAAATCATCCCCTGTTCAACTGATTCTTTCCCCACACCCCACCAACACAGACACCCTCATGCCCCTTTTATACTATGCCTTTGGGAAATTAAATAATATTTATTTTATGTTGTATGTAACTTCAAGGTTCCCATTGATTTCAATGGAATGAGTTAGGCGAAAAAAGCAGAAAATCTGCACTTTTCATGGGTCATTTTTCGCCGATTTCAGTTTGAGGTGGAAATTTTCACCCATCCCTAATATTAACTAAAGCAGAGGTGGGCCACCTAATATGCTTCAGTTTTTTGTGGACTACAACTCCCACCATCTTCTACCAGTCAACAGCTGTTGTGGGATGATGGCAATTGTACTCCTTAGGCTGTCCACCCCTGAACTAAAATCATAAAACTGTGAAGTACAGAATAGCCCATTTCTTATTAAAATATGACATTGATTTAATTTGTTCAAATGAATGTGTAGAGAGCTATGAAATAATTATAGGCTGCACTAAAGTTATAGTTTCTTTACTAAATATTAGAAAACACTTTTGTTTATATTCCTACTTTATAACACAATATATTTATGTAGTAATTGAGCCCATGGTTTGCACATGGTAATGAAATACACTCACTGTTCAGTCAAAAGAGTAGGATGGATATAAATGTGGAGTTTGGTTTACAAAGTACAGTTGACAGATAGATGTAGGTATTCAACAGAAAATATGAGCTTAAGAGCTTTTCTATAAGAAATCTTACCTTTGTTAAATTTTGACAATTCTTGAAAAACTGTGGTGTGCACACCTTCCCAGTGTGCAGTAGGTTTAAAGTCTTTTGGATTTGTAACTATCCTCTGCTTGCTGTTTGGAAGGCATTCTACTTCATTAGTTTCAAATATATTTCTCAGGGAAGAAGACAAGCAGGGAGGATGCAAGTGAACCAGCCTACAGTTGAGACAGATAAAGTAACTCTCTTTAATATTCTGTACTTTCTCTTTACTGTTGATTCCAAACGTCATGTCTAAACTGTTCGGTTGGTAGAGTAAATCTTTGTCATGAGAGTATATTGCATTTTCATAGCTTGCAGAATCATTGACTGGAATTGTATGTGTGTCACTTTGATTATTTTTGTTACATTTGGGGTACTGGTTGAATAGGGGATAGTTTGGTCCAGTATCACAGTGGTAATTTTGAAGAATTCCACAGCAGCACTTTCTATGTTCACATGCTTTCTTTGACAGGAATTTAGACATCAGGATGCCTATAATATGGTATGATAACGCTATGGTGCCTGTAAAAAAAATGACATGCACAAATTTATTAGTGAAATCAATGAATCAGTTGATTACTCAACACAATCTATAAACATTTGCTCTTATGTCCTTAAAGGGACAGCAACATCAATAATGAAAAATGCAATGTAGTTGTTTTCTGCTAATGAAAACAAGGATTTTCCCACTGCTGGAAGGTACTTCTTCCAAACCCTGTCAAATGTTATAGAAAGTCACCACTAGGAGGATCTGTTGCTTTTGCTGACCATTAATAGCTTTTAGTTGACAGTAAGTGAGATTTTAGAAATCTTGAGCTGTAAAAATGTTTGAATGAAATATGTCCCATAAATAGGAGTTGCCTTGCTTAACTCAGCAGAAAATTGACTCATACTTTATTTCATGATTAGGATTTCCATTCTATTGACATATTTTTATCTATATTTACTTGGTAATGTTAACCCACAAGACCATGCTGGGCTCAGTTCACTAAAGGTCAGGTGCTTTCCTTTAACAAATGACATTTGATTCCTCATATTTTAAATTACCTTAAATAATGTGTGTACAATTAGGAAGAAGGGCAGCTGTTCTGCCCCAGAAATGTTCTGCTTTTCTTTGAGCATAAGGCTCAAAGGATAGTTGAATACTTTCTATGTTACACAAAGCTGATTTACTAAGAAGAACTTGAGCAAGGAACTGAATAACAATAGAACATTGGGGCAGCAGGTATCTCCCTCTAGTTTTCAATGAAACAATGTGCCAAAAAATCTGAGAATTAGAATGTAATGGCAAGCAGCAGAACTGCACCTGGAGCTAAAGTCTAGGGAAAGACTTCTGCAGAATGGGAGCAAAGTGTACAGGGAGGGGAAGCATGTCATGGGGAGGGTTGATCCAGTTGGATATGGTGTGTGCTAGGGGAGGAGTAAGGGGTCTTAGCAGGAAGAGGACTGCCATTCAGTGAGAAGGGAACAAGAAGAAGCATCCCTCCCTCCCTATTAAGGTGTGCTTGTTTTGTGACAGCAGGGTGGGCAGTCCTTGCCTGGTTTCCAGAGATTGATAACTTATGTGGTAAAGTTATGTGGCTTTATCCTCGGGCTGAAGCCCTTTGGAAGTTTTGCCCAGCAGTTGCGGATGATAATGTTAGCCATTGAAGCTAAGGTATATGGCCAGTGGGGTAATTCCTGTGGAGTCATTGATAAGTGCTGAAGAATGGTGGGATTCAAGCATGAGCCTGGGGAATTTGACCATGCTTGGTTCAAGGAATTTGGATTGGTAAGGACTGTCCATTAATTATTAAATAATTATTATGGTTAAATAATAATGTGAATGGAAGAATTTAAACAAAGCTGTGGCCTTCTTTCCCCAAATATGTGTTTGTTTTTATTTGGGGATCATACCTTTTCCTTATGACATGAGTTCTAGGAAGGAGATTCTAAATTCTAGGTCAGGCTGAGCACAGAGACATTCTTGAGCTGAGGCAAAGTGGTGGACCAAGGTAAGGAAACAACTTAGATGCCCATCTAATCTGGAAGTGTAAGAGAGAAATTAAAATTGTGCTGAAGTCAGAGTAAGCCTAGACCTAGGGATTTAGGAATAGAGGGGAAGTACAGAGTAACTTGTCAAGGTCAAGGTAGCCAGAAATCAATTCTTAGAAACCTTTGCCAAGGTCAAGAACTAAAGGATGATAGGTTAACAAAGCTGAGGTTATTACTGTATTTCAAGGTATATGTCTCTTTGTTCTTCTGTATTTCTTTGTTAATCAACCCAATAAAGACTGAATATATAAAAAAGCTGAGGTTATTGGAAGAGGAGCTGTGGATTTGATTTGCCCTGGAGAAAAATGATCCAAGGCATATTGATTAATCCTTGGAGTGTGTGACATCTAAATAGGCAACTGCAACAATGCACAAAGATATAGAGGGAGATAGATTACTAACTTCTACTTAGGTATACCTTCTTATAGGAATAGGTTCCCTTTAAATATCAAATTAATTTCTCTTACGCCCAATGTGGAACACATAAACTATGAAGGGAAAAGTACTTTCCAGCCAGGAGAGCAGGGCACTTTTCTAAAAGAGCTCCCTGGAGGTGAACAATCCCTCCCTACTCCCCTTTACCCTCACCAGCCATGCTTAGTTTAAAAAAATACCTCAAAGGAAGTGCATCAAGGGAAATATTATCTTAGCTAGCCTTTTTGTTTTCTTATCTTACATGGAGCTGTTCAACCCCCCATTGAGAGTGCTCCTTATTTTGGCTTCCTTGACGAATATGGAGCAAGGTGCAGACCTTTAAGGAACCTGGGTATGCAAAAGGATGTCTTTCTCGCTTAGCCTTTTTTTTTCCCTCTCTCTCTCTTGCTTATTATGCACAGGGGCCTGATTCTGGTTTCAGAGGTCTGTGATAAAATTGCTAGTTCTGGGTTTTTTTGGGGGGCCTCAGGGAAGAGGAAAGAGAGGTAGAATACACAAGGCTGGACTCTCTCTCTCCTTGTATGCTACCTTTAACCCTTTCAGGCAGATAAGTGTTTTCTATTTCTGACCTGTATTCCTTATTTAGCGGTCTCCTGGCTATGTCTTAACACAAGGGAGACAAGGGCAATTCAGTAACCACCAAGGCATCGCCCCTTATGTCAAACTAGCTTCTGAGGGACTGTACTGTCCCTCTTACTCTGTGGCTTGGCCCCTCTTCTCCTGAACAGGGTTAAATCCCTTCTAATGTGTATGAATAATATTCTTTCTTCTTTTCAGGGCATCCTGAAATCCTGGATCCAAGACCTTCCCTTCCTTCCTAAAAGATCACCTAGTCATTTTGTGGTGGTGGTGGGGGAGCTTTCCTCCGGAATGAAAATTCTCTTTTGTGAAGGGAGGATGAGGTTCCTTTACCCCTTGAGATTAATTTGAGGAAGACTTGAGGGTTTTCAGGGTCTTGACAGGGCAGTTTTGGAGACTTTAAAGGCTTATGAGGCTTCTGGCTCTGGTTACTTATACTTAGATACGTTTAAAAGTGCAAAAGGAGGTTGCAATTTCCCTCCCCATACTCCCCATAGTCCTGGTCCTAAAGGAATGTAAATTTCCTGATAAGAAACATTTTATTCTAATACAAATGTATCTCATATATCCCTTCTCTCCTGATACTCTATTGTAGTAGGCTACCCCCCCTCCAGCAGAAGACCCTCTGATTTATTGCCTTTCTATGCTTACATCATTGCCACTTATGGATGCAGTGATGATTAAGGATCAGGTAGATATGAGCCTAGGTTCTCTCCTTCAGGAAAATGTTGCAGTTTCTGGTGCTGCTTTACATCCCACATTTGAAGTTTCTTGGGTGACAAGGGTCATTACTGTTTGGATGGAATAACTCTTAGAGGGTCTCCATGTGGACATGCTTAAAGAGGATATTGTTCTAGTTGTTTCTAAGAACTTTAAGGCTAATGTGTGGCTTTTGATTCTGATTGACTTACTGGTCCTTACTCTGTTGCTGTGCATCATACCCTTTAGCTAAAAATATGGTTGTCAGAACAGTCTTCTAAGAAGTCCTTTGTTTCTCTCCCATTGGTGGGAAAGCAGTTATTTGACCCAGAATTGGAAGTTTATGTTAGCTATGCTATTGGGTGCAAGACTGCACTATTACTCAGGTTACCTCCAAGAGTTCTTTTTTTCTATGTTTTTTCTTACCCCTTCTAGAAGTGACCTTCCGCTAAACCCAAACAGGCAGAAAAGAAACCTACCCAGAAGCCCCCAGCTGACAAGAGTACATTTGCATAACTGACAGGCTCTGGTCCACCCCAAGGGTTCAAACTAGAGGTCATTTGTATTTCTTTCACAACACAGGGACTCTACTGCTAACCAATCTGTATTACAGGTGATCTTGGAGGGATACTGCATAGATTTCAGATCCCTTCCTCCTCGCAATCTTTTCATAGTTCACATAGTTGCTGTTTTCAGATTCTAGACTTGAAGTATCTCGACCATTTTGTTCATACTCTACAGCTCATGATGGAGTCTTTTGTTCTGTCCTCACCACTATGTGTTTAGGGGAGTTTTTGACTTTTCTAGACATAAATGATGCTTATCTACAGTTTCCAATCAATGCAGATAATAGGCTTCTATGTTTTTTGCTTTTCAAGACCATTATTTTCAGTTTTCTGCTCTTCCTTTTGGGCTGGCATCTGCTCTGCTATTTTTTTATAAAAGGTCATGGCAACCTTCCCTGCCCACATTCATTATTTAGGGATTTTTCTCTAGGGATGATGTTTTGTTAAAGGCTCCTTCAGAGGGAGAGGGGCTTAATAACTTCAGTTTTTGGTCTGGGCCATGTTCCTTTCATCCAGTTGTTTTGGTCTTTCTTCATGATGGTCTACAGAAAGGGATTTATCTTGGTTCTATTAATGTCAAAATTTTGTCATCATGCCTACCCAGGCTTTCAGGATGCAACTCCTCTATGGGACTTGAACTTGGTCCTGGGAGTCCTTCAGATGCCCATTTTGATCCTCTGGCTTTTGTTTCCCATTGATTATTGACTCTTAAGACATATTTCCTGCATGTGATTGTGTCTGTTTGGTCTGTGGTGCAGAACTATAGGTATTGTCATGTAAACCCCCCCCCTTTTCTGTTTTTTCATTCTGATGGGGCAGTTTTGCAAATCCTTGTAGGGTTTCTCTCTAAAATTGTCTCTGAATTTCCCATTAATCATGAATTTTTCTTCATTCTTTGTCTTGCTCTAACAGACAGACACAGATGTATGTATGTATTTAGGGACTTGAAGTACTAAATGGGCTAATCTGCATCTGAGATAACCGTGGCTTCCTAGATAAAAGTGACTATTTCCCAGGCCTATGTCCTTAGGAAAAAAGATTGTGCCCTTTAGGGTCATTACTTATTCCACCATAGTAGTGGGTGAATCAGGCACCTGTTAAATAGTTATGCAAGACAGTGACGAGCCATCCATTCAACACTTTTGCTAAACATAATCAGTCATACTTCTGGCCATGGCAAAAGCCAGATTTGGATGGAAGGTATTGTAGGCTGTTGTGCCTGTCTAGGTACCTTCTTGTCTTTTATTCCTGTAATCTTTTGTGTTGTTGATTTGCATGGTGTGAAGTGTCCGTTGACACCTGAGGTTCACATTTCTTCCAGTTCATGTCTGTTGGAACTGATTTCTGTTTATGGTGAGGTTTTCTCTCCCTCCCTAGAATGTTTATGGATAGTTTTAGTATATTTCCATGGTTCCTGTGTTCTACATTGGAACACAGAAAAAGAGGTACATGACACTATTTAATTTTTCCTCCTGTGTTATTACTTGTTATAGGCACATCAATAATATAACGATATTGAGAGGCATTGTATTGGCTATCTGATTCATATGAAATTATATGAAATGGGTAAACCTTGGTGATCTCCATTGCTGCGCGATGCACAGCAGACTATAGATGAATGCCTAATATTAACGGCTCCTTTGAGTCCCATGGAAGATCTAGCTCCTCTAAGCGAGATTTATTACTCTATATGTCATCAGGTGTATCGAGATTCAAAAATAGCTGGCTAGAGAACACTGGTTATTCAGTCGAGTTACTGGTTAAGACATGAGAACATCTGACTGCTATTTGGGGAAAGATCCTATTTTTATCCAAAGAGCAGAGGACTATTTTTGCTACTAAAGTTGCCTTTATGGGGAATATGAGTATCTAGATATGGAATAGAGACTTATTTACCGTATATAGAACTTTGGGATCAATACTATTTAAGATAATCCCAATTTATTATCCTTATCCTGACCACTTTAAAATATTAGGAAATTGAATAAAGATTAGTATTGATTTTTTAGCTTCATCATATTTTGTGATATCTACATTAGAGTGCACCTGTATCAACATTTTCCTTTTCTTTCCTTTGTTTTCACTTCTGTTTTCGATCTTGGCTGTTTGTTAACACTGAGCATTTCTGATGGAGGTAAAGTGGAGTAGGGAGGAAATGTCCCCTACCAGTTTCCTGCCCTCTTGGCCTGAGACTACTTTACCCCCATGTATCCTGTGTTCCACATTGACTAAGAAAAATTAATTTATTAAGATTTCTTAATCTAAAACAGAGTTTCTCAACTACACTACTCAAGTACCACTATCTGTAAAGATTTTACAGATTTTCCTTTCTAATCACAGATGTGTTATTAGTGGATCTTTAAATCTGTATAGATCACCTGGCAGGGAAATCCAAAAAAACCTGCCCTGCTAGGGATACTTCAGGGCCAGGGCCAAGAAACTCTGATCCAGGTGTTATTGTAATGTGACGTCTATTCCAAATCTGACTTTGTTTCACTAAATGTATTATTTATATTTCCATGTGGTGCTCTGCTGAGATTTGAAATCTAGCTTACTATTTAATACATTATGCCAGTTGTTCTCAGAAACTACTGTTGGACTTTCCAGTGAATTAATTAGAATGACTGAGCCTCTGATTAAGTCACCTTTCTGATAAAGGACATTATGGAAATAGAGAGAGTGCAGAGGAGGGCTACAAAACTAGTAAGGGGAATGGAAAGTTTTAGTTATGAAGAAAGGCTAGAAAAGTTAAACTTGTATACACTAGAGAAATTGTGTCTTAGAGGGGATATGATAACACTATATAAATATGTTCAGGGCCCATATGAAGGGCTCTCCAAAGACCTGTTCATTAACAGAACAGTACAAAGGACAAGGGGCCACCCGCTTAGACTTGAGGAAAGGAGATTTAATCTACAACAGCGGAAGGGTTTCTTTACAGTATTTAATTGTCCAGGAGAGATAAATTATTTCTTGGAGAGCATATGCAATCGAAGTATAGAGATGGAGCTTAAAGGGATAGTAATACTTAAAATGTAAAAAAAAATATGTTGTAGGGTTTATCCCCCTGAGTAAAACAAGAGTACTCCCACTGCTGAGAGGTGTTTCATTCAAAAGTTATTAATTTTCAAAGTTGAATTTTTTAGGTGCAATATCACAGTGGCCTGAAATTGTACAGTGGCGCTGTTGCTACACGATCCTATGGACAGCTCTGGTCAATTGACCATAAATCTCCATAGGATGGTGTAGCAACAGCGCCACTGTACAATTTCAGGCCACTGTGATATTGCACCTAAAAAATTCAACTTTGAAAATTAATAACTTTTGAATGAAACACCTTTCAGCAGTGGGAGTACTCTTGTTTTACTAATGGGGATAAACCCTACAACATATTTTTTTTTAAATTTTAAGTATTACTATCCCTTTAAGGGGAAGCTATCATGTTTTACTGTGCCTGCTCCTTTGGGCATTTTAGATGTCAGAAAATGTACTTATATGGCTACCAGGAGGGCTGCACATAATTCAGATATCTATCAGGCAACAGTGGTTGTTTCTGCAGCCCTATTAACTCCTGGGATTGTGGTGGAAAACTTATCTTTTATCAGTCTGTGCAAGCTGCAGCCATGGTCCCATGTAACCTGAACTGTACAGGATTCACCTACCTTGCTGATATGGCAAGGTCCACAGAGTAGCCTGAATTCCTCAACAGTTCTGCTTCCACAGAAGTAGAGCTGCCAAGAGGGATGTCTGTACATGGTTTTAGAATTTTATATATATATATATAGCAGATTAATGCCCTGGTGCACTATCCCTAAAGGTAGAAGTACGAACTTACATGAAAATGGGGCGGCACCTGTGGGTTAATAGGTAACTAATCATATCATTTGTGTGCAAACATTTTTGTGCAATTGAATTTGTAATATATGTGTATTTGGACACCACAGCAGATGTTAAATTATTGTTCTATCGCTATGCGAAAGAGACCATAGAGCAGAAATTAATTTTGACATTCATTTTTCAAATTAGTGCAGAAGACCTGTCCAAATAGGTCTAGAATGACTCACAGATGGACAACATGATAAAGAGAAAGGGTAGGGTGGAAATGATATAGGGAGTGGGTGAGCTTGGAAGAATGATAGAGGCAGGATCCAAGGAGAGGGAGGGAAATTAATATAAAAACGAAAAAAAATTGAACTATATAAACAAATAAATTAAGCAGATCCCATCATGCTGATATATTTTTTCCAGTACTGAAAATGTATTGCTACGATAAGGACAAAATGCAACATAATTACACATAAACCATATTACCTGTAAGGCATAAGAGAGCTATTAAAATAACATAAGTTTGGGAAAGTGTTTTGCTTTTGTCCTTCAAAATAATTGTTATACTGTGTGAAGTAGCCAAGGAGTTCTTCTCTGACAGTTAAAGCACAGTATGAACAGCTGGGTTGCTCAAATACCTGCAGTGAAGAATATTTCAATTTATCAAGAATCGTGTTACAGAAGATGTATAGTTCTGTACAAAGTTGGATAGATCTTGAAGTTCACAAGTGCAGTTCCATTGATTATGATCATGGTTTAGCAGTATAAGCTGGGTGAAGACAGAAAATATGTCTGAGATTGTTGTTAATCTGTTCTTATAAAGATCCAGATCTGTCAGCTCATGTAAACTTTGGAATGTGTCTCTGTCAATAAAGCTAATAAAATTGCTTGATAAATCCAATTGCTTAAGGTGGCCCAGTGATTTGCTTCTAAAACTATGATATGTCAAGTTTGCAACGTAATTCCCATTTAGATCAAGCCAGGCAAGCGTCTGTGCTTTTAAAACTGCTCCTATATACATTGCTGAAAAAATGTTGTCTAACAGTACAAATTCTAGATTTTAAAGTGGAACCAGAGTTTTATCATATATTGTGGCAGCTGATATTTGGTTGTGATCCAACATTAAATCCTTTAGTTTATATAGATTAATAAAATCAAACAGATTTGAAAAGTTATTGAAACTGATGGATGAAATATTTACTTATGTAATAATGAACCGTATGAGTGGCAGAGGGGTACACAGAAAAGGAATGCGTTGTGTAGCACTATTCCACTCAAAGGGCTAAAGAAGACTTGGTATTTGTGGGAGTCTCTGCAAAAAGTTCATGAAAATGAATAAAAATATGATGAAAAATCTATGGGGCACACACACTCATACAAAAGATATTGTAGCAAATGTGTTTTTGTTTTTATGGGTTCAGTGTTTTACATAGCCTTTCCATCTATGTGGTATTATTGTTTTCTATAGAGAGCTTTGGTTAGTGTGAGTGTCCCTGTTTTGCTGAGCAACAATGAGATAAAGTATATTTTTATTTTGTTGAAAATGGTGCCAGTAGTGTTTTGTGCCCCCACATAGAAAAGTCCTGAATGTATAAACACATTTCTGTATAGTATGTGAACCCACCATACCATATAGTGATCTTTAAGACAACAGAGCTTATCAAATTCAGGCCTCAACGGTAACCAACAGGCAAGGTTTTCAATGATACTGTGGTGAACAAATAATTACCATTTAACCTCGCTGAAGTTAGGTTTTGGTTAAGTTTGTGTTAAATTGAAAAACGCTCCCACTGGCTGCACTTAGGGACTGAACATGGGAAGTCCTACTATATAACAACAGTAATTACCATTTACACCTTACATCCAGTGAAGTAAGTAAGCTATAATGTTTTGTCTGTGTGGCCATAAGGAGTTTATGGATTAAAAAAATATGTGCAATTATTGATTATTATCTGTTTCAATAAAACATTAAGTGATTTAAACTCTTAGACACTTGAAAGGTTTCTAGCACATTGTGAGGCATATAATGCACATATATATATATATATATATATATATATATATATATATATATATATATATATATATATATCAAGTCAGTTGATATTTTTACCCATCTGGATTAAACAAATTTTGTTTACAATAACGTCCGGTTAGTCAGAATTTCAGTGAATAATATTTTGTTGCCAGACTAAATTTTTTACTGCTGTTCTTAGCATCATACAAATAAGCCCCACAGTCATACAAATCCCCCCTAGTCCGAACATTAACTATGCCCCATGCCCCCTCCCCAAATGTTTAACAAGTATCACAACTGCCTTGATAGCAGAGGTCCATCGGTGACACACTGGTCCTCCAGCATCTTCAGTACAACAAAAAGCAGAAATGTAAAAAGAAGAACAAATACCCCACTGCCTTCGTTGTCACTGTCACTTCTGATAAATAAAATGAAACACCCCCCTTAGTCCTGCCTGGGCAGTTGCATGAGCCAGTATGAGCTAAAAGGGAACAAGGATTGGCTTTTATATGACCAAACCCTGTTCAAATGAGTTCCACACTCGCATAAGCATCTAGATGGAGGGGTCATGAACATACCTGGGAACTCTCCGGATTTGCCCCGGAGACTCCGGTTCTGACAGTATTTTACCGGGTCTCCGGGGCAGAGGCTGATTCCTCCGGATGTGGCAGAGTTTCTATTGAAAGTCTGCCACATCCGCTTTTTCTCCCGCTGATCCTCAGTCCCCAGCCTTCTGTGTGACACCTTTAACCCTCTGAGTGCCAGAGTGGTAAGGAATGCATTGCTTTGCAATGCATTCCGTACCACTCTGGCACTCAAAGGGTTAATACCCCCCTCACTCGCGGCAAGCCCCGCCCCCTTTTTGACGCGATTAGTGTCATTTTTGTCACCCCCCTGGTGAACAGAGGACTACCCTCCGGGTAGCCCTCAACTGGAAGTTCCCAGGTATGGTCATGAATGAGTGAAACATCATCTCTCCAACTAGCCAATCACTGGCTAGTTGGAGGAGTGACATTACAGGCATGCATGGCCTCTCCAGCTAGATGCTGATTGACTGGGATGTGAGGATACCTAGATAAAATCTTCAGGCATGACTTCAGCAATATTATATAGCCCTTGTACACTGTATTAAGATGCAACAAGTCTATTAGTGTGCATTTCCTATTCTTTGCTGCTTTGCTTGTTAGTTACAAAAAGTTAGAGAAATAAATGGATTCCTGCAAATGTTTGAAGTTTACCAGTACAAATCTAAACAATATATGCCTGTCCGGGGTCACATTGTGGTGAATCCAAATTATGCTACTTTTTTCAAGTAGGGGCATGGTTTAGGCAGAAGTTAGTGATAATGAGCAGGGCGTAATGGGGACTGGCCAGGGTTGTATGGGAGATATGTGGGATACAGTGGACAGTATAAAGTATGGAATAAAACAAACAGGAAGAGTCACAACTCTCGCTAAACCCAGAGAGGGAGTCTTAGTCCCCAGAGACACAATACTTTACAATAATAACTAGAGTCTCCTGAGCAAATGTAAAACATGTCCAGGTGTGAGTATATATGTACATGTATACATGCACTTTATGAATGTATCAATATACATATACTGTAATTCTCTATGTTTACAACCATTAGGTAGCTCTGGAAATACAGGGGGTAATTCTAAAAAAAAAAAAAAGTGAGCAATACACATAACTTTAGTTCAATGGAATGGGAGATTCATCCAAAATGGATGCTTTAGTATCAGACCTTTCTCGATTATGCCAATCAAAGTCATTAATCTGGACATCTAGATCTAAGGACCAAAATCCTGAAGATGCTTACCCCTGAATTACATATAATCACATGAAACCGATGCAGTATGTGAATCAGATTCCCCATCCTCAAGGACAAAGCATTTACTACTGGAAAATAACATTATATTTTTAGCATTTAAGTTGGACAAATGAAAACAGACAGCTAATGTTCTCTGTCTCATCCACAAGCGAAATGACTTGTAATAGGATAGTAATCACATCCTCTTAGCATTTTCATTTACAGAGCTTTAAAAAATAGACTAACATTAAACTACAGCTCTGATTGTAATGCACTTACGCACCAATCTTAAATGGTATTATCTTAACAATGCTAATTATGTTACATATTGTTTTTTAAAGACAGAAACATAAGTCATTAGGGGCCCTGTGTTAAAAAGAGAACTGGAGTAACTCGGGGGAAACAAATACAAATTACCAACACTCAAATTGATTTAGATGGGGTGTTTAACCCTTTCAGTGCTTTGCAATGCATTGCATACTGCTCTGGCACTGAAGAGTTGAATTCTACAAAGGTCTCCAACGCATTGTGAAGCAATGCATTTAAAGGGATAGTAATACTTAAAATGTAAAAAAAAAATATGTTGTCGGGGTTATCCCCCTGAGTAAAACAAAAATATGCCTACTGCTGAAAGGTGTTTCATTCAAAAGTTATTAATTTTCAAAGTTGAATTTTTTAGGTGCAATATCACAGTGGCCTGAAATTGTAGAGTGGCGCTGTTGCTACACCATCCTATGGAGATTTATGGTCCTGGGACCAGTGCTATCCATAGGATCGTGTAGCAACAGCGCCGTTGTACAATTTCAGGCCACTGTGATATTGCACCTAAAAAATTCAGCTTTGAAAATTAATAACTTTTGAATAAAACATCTTTCAGCAGTGGGAGTGCTCTTGTTTTACTCAGGGGGATAAACCCTACAGCATATTTTTTTTACATTTTAAGTATTACTATCCCTTTAAGATGTTTCTACAACTCAAGGGGTTAAAAAACTATTTAAAACCATGAACAATTGTATCTGTTCCATATACTGCAGTTGGTTCCCCTCTGGAATGACTCTATTTTCTTTGGAACACAGAGGGGGAAATTGCTAAGCACTGATAAAGAGGTGAAAAATTGGCGATAACTTCTCCAGTTTATCACTTTAGGGGCACGATTCTATAACCAGCGCTCAAAAAAAAAAAACAGGCGCTATGTTTTTTTAAGTCAGTTTTTGCTACCCTATTACCCGACTTGTGAAAACAAAATCAGCGGTAATAATTACACATACCGCCAGTCAAAAAAAAAGCCCATAGGAAACAATTAAAAACAACATGCAAGTAGTATCCTATTACCCACGCTCAGTATTAGCGCCTGTTTTATTTATACAAGTTAAGTTGAAAATTCTGCTCCTCAGAGGTTGAGGCGTAGAAGCCATAACAACAGGTCTAAAACCATCGTTGTTCGAATAAAACCAGTGTAGAATACAGTTTACAGCATAGAAATCCAACACAGAGTGCCCCCCTTCGACATATTGATCCCCCCCTTTTAAAAGTCGACTTCAGTGATTTTCTTTCACCATATTAATTTGACAGATATTGTACTCGACACTTTAACCCCCCTCCCGGCTTTAAAATTCGACTTACAATGCTCCCATGACTTTCTTTCACCATTTATATGCAATTTTTTTTTACGACATGCCCTCATAATATAAAGGGAAGGAAGAAAGAACATCAGGAAACCATCAAGCAGATTGGTGCTAAGAGGACACATAGCATCAGGGCTGAGAGTGTGATGTGTAAGTGCAACTTTGCTTCAGTTATTTTTTTTTAATAAATAATACTTTTAGATGGGTTTGTTTTGTGTTTTTTATAGTCTGCTTTCTGTCAGGGTTCCAAGGTCCCTAAGTAGAAGCTATCTATAAAGTGACTGTTACACTTTTGGATCCCCCACTGTTTATCATCATATCATCTCCATCTTCATATTCAGCATGTACATCTTTTATGACTCTCCGGGTAACATCAAGGATGGTGATTGGGGAAATCTCTTGTGACAATTGTCAGTTACTCTCCTGATCATCCAGTCTGCTATGGATACAGATTGGGGAATAACTACCAATATATGCTAGTTGATCATTTTTATTGATACCCCACTATATTATACTGTTGGTGACTGTTGCTAGGTATTATCTCTGTTCATTGAACTGAAACCAGATTAATTGTAATTGAAAACGCATAGATTGTTATTGGCATTGACTGATATAGTAGAATTGTGAAGATCCATACGTATATACTTACCTCCTTCAGTACCTAGTATTATCATATCTACAGGTAATTCATATATATTTATTATTGTTTATGTTGAACTAATTCATATATATTTATTATTGTTTATGTTGAAGAAATCAATGGTTTATTGGTTATAGGATCTATGATTACATCTATTAGAGCATCTATGGTGACATTCTATTCTATAACCGATAGTGAGCAAGAGAATAATATATTTTAGCTGAGATTGTTTTTTGTTTAGCTTTTGATTTTTCAGTAACAGTTATTGAAGGCTGAAGATGACGACATGAGGTTAGCAACAGATCATCAGTAGAAAATTGCTTCACAGATTAATGAACTTAAATTAAAATGCTCCCTCCCGCCACAAAGGCTAGGGGTGTTGTTCAAAAATGTTAACCCTCCCACCACGAAAGAGGGACTTGACAGAAGTCTTCAAGGTTACCGCATCAACATTTCATCCATAATTTTGGTTCATGTCAATATTTTCAGTCTTGACAAAGCCTAAAATTGTGGTTGAAACACTGCTATAATAAAGTGTACCTTAAAGACTTCTATCAAGTCCCTGTGAGTGTGGTCATCTCTTAGCTTACTTGTATTATGATTTTATTTGCCCGGGTGTTATTAAAATATTAAAATAGAAAAAACAATATTGTACTCAAATAGATTCATCAAAAGTGAAATATTACTGAAAAATTAAAGTTGTTAGGCAAACTTTTCACTCCCTCTCAGAGACCTTTATCAAAATATTCCCTCCAGTTTGATGTTCATGATTCTGCTGAGTTAAGAGTCAGGCCCAGATAATGTAAAAGTGTGTATGTGTGGGGTGTATGCATGCACTTGCTTGGGCCTGTGGCGGCAGAAAGCCTAAATACAGCAGTGTAAGCAGGCTGTTCTATCCTCATCACACAAAGCTAAATGGTGGGGACCAAGGGACAAGTGACATCTGAATAGTAGATGGACTCCTTCCCAGCTTCCCACTGGGCAGTGTCCAGATGGTCAACGATCTCAGCTAATGTTTGAACCTTTACACGTATCAAACTCCTGTTTTGGGGGAAGAATAAGTAGTGATCCCAAATAGCTGCAGTGTTTTCAACTTTATTTTACATGACTAATTATGGAAAGGGGCATAGACCCTTGTATATGTTGCAGGACTTTTCCTATTGAGTATATTACCACTCAAACTTGTTTATGATTGTTTGAGTTAAACATCTTTGGAGTCCGATTTCTAATTGGTACTCTTTCAATTGCTGCCTGTGGTTTTGGTCACAGACCTGCTCTTGTTAAGTATTCTACAACAGAGAGAATACTTTGCATGGTTGACTATTCCAAAGGCACTCACTGTGGTCACTACAAGTTACATTTGTGGGTCACTATGCTGAACCCCCAGATGCCTCCATAAATCTCTTATAAATATATGGAAAAAATTATTACAAATCTTATTGTTTTATGTGGGCACACGCAATTACAAGTACTACCAGATCAGCAGAATTTCTGGTGCACACAACTGAAGACAATCAATGGGACCAGCCTTTTTTTTTTGATCCCAAAAACTTTTTTAGTATTGACCCAGGGACAGCCAAGGTGTGTGTGCTTATTACTAGGCTAATTTATTTTTCTTTTTAAACAATTTTTGATAAATTGATCAACGGTTATAGATTTCTGTACAGTACTGTATTATGTAAAGTATGGTAGCACAGATCAAGCTTCCCATGATAAAGGGATAGTAATACTTAAAATGTAAAAAAAAAAAATATGTTGTAGGGTTTATCCCCCTGAGTAAAACAAGGGTACTCCCACTGCTGAAAGGTGTTTTATTCAAATGTTATTACAGCTCAAAGTTGATTTTTTTAGGTGCAATATCACAGTGGCCTGAAATTGTACAGTGGCGCTGTTGCTACACAATCCTATGGACAGCTCTGGTCCTGGGACTGTGATATTGCACCTAAAATTTTCAACTTTGAGCTGTAATAACTTTTGAATAAAACACCTTTCAGCAGTGAGAGTGAGACCTATTTTGAGCACTTAATGCAGTGTTAGACTCACTGTGCTTATTTCTCTCACCTTAACCCACAGCACCTGTACAGAGGTTACCAGAAGTAATGTCACATACCTGTTAATAAAATTGCACCTTGGACTTCTGCATAATGATAAATGGGAGCAATTCTAGGTTAAACTAGCTGCACCGTGGGGGACAAGTAAAAAGTCTCAAAAAGTTGAACTTTTAACCCCCCCCCCGAATGCTAATGAGGACTCCAACACATTGCAAAGCAATGCAATTCAGACGTATGTAGCATTCAAGTAGTTGGCTGTGTAGCAGGAAAGAAGATATACAGTCCATCAACTGATGAAACTATGGTTGCCATGGAAACCCTACTTGGCTCTCAGATGGAGGGACAAATTTCTATCTACTTAAGCCTTTCAGCTAATCTTGAACACCGACACTTGTGTAGTTAGTGCTCAGAATGCAGCCAAAAATCCCATATAAAGAGATTTAGCTCTTACTGAATGAGTGTCATTTAGGGATACTTTGCTAAGTACATCTGACATCAGGAGAAGGGGAGGGAGTGGGGAACTTTGAACCCCCATATCTCTCAAACCATAGCAGTTTGAGAGATAGGGTTTGGAGTGATTTGATTAATATTTTAAACTCTACATTACTGTAGAAAAAATTTTGGGACATTACTGTCCCTTTAATAAAAACATAAATCAGTAACATAAAATAAGACATTTGTATGTAAAGTGATAGAGACAGGAACCCCCTGACATAAGCTGCCACTGGGGTGGACTGATACTTGACTTGATAGAGTATTTTGTAGAGGATGATTTGTTTGATTTGTTGTTAGAGGCCATTGTTGGACTTAGACTTATTAGAGGCCCAAACCCTGAAGAAACATTGATTTGTAGGACTTAAGCTTGTTTGGCACAAGCCCTAAGGAAACATTAATTTGTAGAACTTAGTCTTGTTAGAAAAAACACCCATAAATTGTTTATTTTTTTGTAGGACTAGTTTTTTTTAATTTATTTATTTATTTATTTATTTTCAAACACAAGCCCTGAGAAAAAAATAAAAATGCCCTACTGGCCTAATACCAGCAGGTCATGTTGACCAGGGACCACTGTCAAATGTCCTCCTTAGTCCTGAGTTGCAACTGCTGTTTGTACTGCCACTGCTGAGTTGTTTAAGCAGCAGGATGATTAGGCAGCTGAAAGGTAATGGGATCAACAATAGCAGTAACATGGAAGATGGATGATAACGTTTCCACTTGCCACGACTGGCTCCAGTGATGTTCCTGAGGCAGTAGCAGCACAATAATTAGCCATTAAATCTTCTCCACCTGCCCCTCCTCCAAATTACGGGTGCATTGTTATTAGAATATATATTTTTCCCTTGAGAACAGGAACCATGGCTTCCATCAGCAACTGCAATGTGCAAGGTGTGTGTGTGTGTGTGGTAAATAACATCTGGGGGCACAACTGTATCCAAACACCATGACACCCAAAACCAAGTACTGCCGCTGTCACTGTACCCCTTGTCCAGACCCCTCTAAGGACACGTGACAACTTGCTGACAGTTTAATCGTAATGATGAACCCTCTCTGCCAGAGTCCTAGCATATTCTGCGGGATGGAATCTCCTCAGATGCCATCTGATGACCTGGTATTGATTCTCCTCCACCACACTGGAATGTGTGGTCAGTGCACCACACAGTGTGCAATGGATAGAGATGAACTGCCATATCCTAACATTAACAGAGTGGCTATCATTTGGCGGGGAAGGTAACGATGAATGAGGTGGATTGGCAGGAGATGTACTTGTTACCCTAGAGGAAGAAGGTGATGTTGATGGTGAGCTAGTAGTTTTACTTGTCAGGGAACTTCCAGTGTATGTCTGGGTTTCTTTATTCTTCCTCCTCTTTGATCTCCACCTTTCTGGAGAGTCAGGGGTACAGTAACAGCAGTTCTAGATTTCTGTAATGGGTGTTTGGCTTTAACATGTTTGACATCAATGTTATGGTGTCTGTGTTTCATGTGTGATATCAGGGAGGTTGTGCCAAGGTGTGTTCCCTCCATTCCCCTTCTCACAAATTTTGCACTGTACCATTGTTGATGATGACTGCACTGAGCCTGCTAGAAGAGAAAAATAGTCCCACACCCATGACTTCTGGGGAGGGGATAGGGAACAGGTGGAGAAGAATGACATCTTTCTTCTTGTCCTCCACATTCCCCTTCACTTTCTGTGGCAGCGGATAATGTTGCTGCTGTTGCTGCTACTGCCTCAGATTTAGCACTGCAACTAGGATCAAGAGTATTGCTACTGCTGGCAAGTGGAACCTGTCCTATTTACGCATTATTTGTTGACCCCATTCCCACTGTGTCCACTGTGGTCTGCGGCACACTAGCCTGCTCCTCAGCACCCTGCTGCCCTTTCATCTCAGCAGCAGCAGAAATTAGAGCAGTTGTAATTTCCGCAAACTCCAAAAGCTGATTGCTAGTGTTGGTGGTGATGCCCATCCTCATCCCTGTCTCCCATTCCTTCTCAGTTTCTGATAAAAAAGCCATCAATGTCTCTTCCACCCCAGCTTCTCTAATACCACCACCACCACCAGTCACTATATGATGCTACTCTATTCCAGACATCTGACTGCTGCTTGGAGGAGGTGATGAGCAATGTGACAGAGGGTCTCCTGCTGTCACACTTGGCATCATTTTCTCCTCCCCCCCCCGAGTACTACAAGAAACACTAGCAGCAGACAAAGTATTGATGAAAAGGGGTTTTTTTTTGCTACTGGCGCCTCAGGAATCACTATGTCTATCACTAAGATGTGTACTAGTGTGTTATAGAGAATGTATTTGGTATCTCTTTAGATGTTAGTATTCAACATAATACATAATCATAGTATTAGCATATAAATAAATAAACTGTACATTTTAAATAAATGCAATCATAGTTATTTGGAACAAATCTGTCCTTATATGTGTCTTTCAGGGATATTTTCTTATCTTAGTCTGTTCCTTGTTGCTGACAATTAAAGTCCATTTTTGCAATAGATTGGATGAATAGAATAAGGGATGGTCTCAGCCTCGGTCAGTACTGATGTTTTCTGAGGTGATTTTCATTCCTCGTTTTCACATAAAAATAAGGAATGATTTTATATCAATATAAAATATAGATACTGGGAAAATAAAATAATATCCACTCACATATAGGCAAGCAGGGTTCGGTTCTCCTTGTTCTCTTCCACTGTATCTCCTTGTCTGTTTTCCTCAGTCTGATCACCTTTGTCGTGTGTCTGCTCGCTCTGGTCTCTCAGTTGCTCCGTTTGTAGTTCAAGCGCTTCTTAGCGGTTGTAGTAAATGATGGAAAAGTATTGGTGGCAGCAGGTTCAGCACTGGCAGCAGGTTCAGCACTAACAGCAGGTTCAGCACTGGCAGCAGATACAACACTAGTGGCAGCACATCTGGCAACAGGTACAGCAATGGTGGCACCAGCAGCAGGGGCAGCACGTCTTGCAGCAGGCACAGGCAGCTGACCTGTCCTGCTCTCACTAGTATTATCCTTTTCTCCCTCCCTTCCCATTCCCTTTTCTCCTTCCCTTCCCATTAAATACCCCAAGATCCCTTGGGGTGATTTAGGGGTACTGGACAGCATTGGTTCAGTACTGCTAGTTACTTCCTTCTCCTCCTCAGACTCATTGAACACATAAGGGTCCTTCCAGCTCCTCCACTGATTATTTTTCACCCTGCTCATAGTGATAGCAGTCACTATGAGCCTCTCCTGCCACAATTTTTGAAAATATCACAGCAGAAAAGCACAGCATGTCTATATCACGCTCTGTAGCTGCTTCTATTGTGTCTGCCTTCAGCGAAAACATCACTTTTTATAGCGAAAGTGCAAAAACAATGTAAATCAATGGGCAGAAACTAGCCATTGAAAAATGGTGAAAGATTTTGGCCAATGGCCGAAAGATGCGAAAATTTTAACCACTAGTTTTAAAGCGGATTTTCCAGTGAAAACGTGGATAACAATGTGGTTTTCGCGAAATTTCCCACAGGAACACGGAGACAACTTTCGCCCATCCCTAGTCTTCTAGTGTTAAAAAGCCTTTATCATTAAGAGTTTAAGGAGTTTGATGAACATCAGTCAAACTTTTAGATTGCAAAATAGACATAAATAATGTTTATAAAAACATTACTTTGTCTTTACCACTCGGACTTTAGAGACCACCACACGTATTGTACATTGTATACATCTCTAGTATTCAAGTAACACTGGACAAGGAAACAAGGCCGAGGTGACAGAGAGGGCATGTTTTTCTTTGGACATGTAGAAGACTGTAATATTTTGAACAATACAGTTTTGTTTTCATTACATTTTTCTTGAGATATGCTAAGCAACATACATAACTTAGCCACTTCTTTGATAAAATATCAGATAAAGCTACCTGTCAACAGATATATTTTAACCTAATAATTTAGGACTATATGTACAAAAAAGAGAGCAGTTCTGGGGCAAACCAAATGTGTTCTAGGGGACACATTACCATTGATTTAAATGGAGGATGTTAATGCATTGGAAACCTTACAAACTCAATAGTGTAAAAGCCACACTTAAATTAGTGATAGTTTGAGATGTTTATTCCCCCTATGAGACAGTTAGTTTGTTCCAGAATTGTGTCACATAACATAATAGTATATGTGGCCTTTAGTCTTGTTACCAGTAGCAATCGGAATTAAAAGTGAAATTTGCTATCCCTACTATATTAATCCCTTGCATGACAGAGAAGTCTAGAGAGGTATTATGGACCTCTCTTGCATCTAAGGCATCAAACTTATCTCCAAAAGAGTTCTGCAACAATTATAATTATTATCATTAGACACATTCAAAACATAAAATATGTGAAAATAAATGTTATATGAACCACTTATAATTTTATTTGAGCCTTTGTCAGATGGGGACCTATATAGTCAACCTAATCTTTGTTTTACAAAATGTATTTGCTAATATTTTCATAGAATGGTGTGTGCTACCTGCATATAAAATATTAACCCTTTGAGTGCCCGAGGGGTACGCAACGCATTGCAAAGCAATGTGTTGCATACCTCTCTGGCACTCAAAGGGTTAACTAAATACTAATTAGTACTCAATATCCCCTTCTGTTTAATGAGAAGTTGGGTTGTGTGATCAGTATATATATATATATATATATATACAAGCACACTTTACTAATATGAATAGGAACAAGGATGAGGAGGAACAAAGAGGAAGTCAGCTATATTATACCAAGCATATGAGGGAAATATATATAATACTGATACTCAGTTATCTACATCCCTCTTCCTCTTACGTAGAGGGTCCTTAAAGTTCTCCATGCTGATCTCATATTCTCCCTTATAAGCAGACCTGTACAGGTATTGTACTACGCTCACAAACCCATTTTTACTAGTGCGGGAAAATGTTGCACTTCCATATTACTAGAGAACATATTACAGGCAACTACCCCAATATCCCACCATCCAATATAAAAGACAAAGAAGCATTTTAAGGGCCAGAGGAGTACTGCACATTGTGAAGCAGTGCAATACACACTCCTCTGGCCCTTAAAGAGTTAAACATCTAATCAAAACATTTTCAGGCACAATATAACCAGGACTTGGATGCAATATGACAGATTAATTTACATTTCCCCAAATCCACAAAATTGGAAATCCAATCACCCCTTCATAACAGGTATGAACAAAATTACAGATCAGATATCAAGTTGTGTAGAGATTATACCCTTCCTATAGTCAAAAGCATCACCAGTTTCATATATCCCAACATACTGCACATCATCAAACAACTGCCCCCAACATACTGCTGCTTACCATGGATATCAAATCACGGTATATGACTATTCCTCACAAGACAGGTACAAATTCATGACACCCTCCACAAATAAGACATACAGCACTGAAGTAGTGACTAATCTGATCTAATTCATTCTTGCACATCACTAATACACCTTAAACAAAATAGATTTAACTTCAATTATTGGGAAATACTATGGAGATTAGAATGATACCCCATTATGCCAATCTATGGCAAACCTTGGAGAGAGATTCTTAGCCATACTTCAAAAAAGCCTACTGTACGATAAATTCATCAACATCATAGGATAGAAGGAGAAAGCACCCTGAAAATAATTACACAGCTGATTTAATTAATTCCACCCATCCATCAAACTCAGGACTGGTTAATCTACAGACTCTGACCTTCTGGGTATTGCAGTATTAGTGATGAATGGGAAACTTCCCACATCAACACAAATAACCTACAGATGAATGTTGCTGCTTCAACAAGGACAGGAATAATACCTTAAACCCAGGCTGAATAATTCAAAGTAAAATGTTACAAACAAGAAAACCATACATTTAGCACTTGAAGCACCAAGGGCTCTATGTTCAAAAGACAAGTGGAGGAGTTCTGGGGCAAACCATTCACACTATAGGGGAGAACGAAAAATAAAAAAAAGAGTGGAACTGTCACCTCTTACAGACTTGCTCCCATTTAAATCAGAATGCAAGAAGCTGTATGTGTGTTGCTTTTGAAATAGCCTTTAACCCCTTAACGACCCTTGACGGTCATGGACGTCATGGGTAAAAAGTGCCTGAACGATCCATGACATACTATGACTGTCATGGATTTCAGGGCTCCCCGCATGGCTGCATGCCGTTCAGGGAGCCCTGAGTCCGATCGTAAAAAAAAAAAAAATGCTCCGTGGTCCTTTAGTGACTGCCGCGTGCCTGTGCAGCCGGTCGTTAAGGGGTTCAAAAGTTTACCTTCTGATGTAGATCTTGTCAGTGCCTGTGGTACTGCAGGCATATCTTTGCAAGGCTGGCCATTCCCTGTAAAGTGGAATCCCTGACTAGGGGTGGGCGAAAAGTGAGAACAATGTTCCACATTACTTTTCGCGAAAAACACACGATTTTTCTCTTTTTCTCCAATGCAAAATTTTCCTCCTTTTCACCAATTCCAGCAAATTTTTTGCCTGTTCTAACACATTTTTCTCCTATTCCAACACATTTTTCTCCTATGTTTCCTATGGTGCAACATTTCCCAGCACAATATTACTTATTCTGAGGGCTGCAGTGGAGAAATAAGAAATAAATAGCTGGAAGCAACATATACAGCAACATATACCTTGAAAAATGTGTTAGCATGCAGAGTGCCTATGTCCTTTGTCACAATGCTTACTTCCTCCTTAAGTAACACTGACACATATTCCTGATGATGTCAAGTGATTAAAAAAATAAAATAAAGTACAACCTACAATGTAGCAAATGTGTATGGTAGTGGTGGGGGGGGACTGGTATGGTATGATTGGTGGGACCTTGACAAAGTGCATCCACCCCTGGAGGAGAGGAATCATCATCATTTATTGCACATTCTGCAGTAACCAATGTCACAGTCATTTTTTGATCTACCAGTTTACTTCCATGTCCCTGCATGGAATGCCTGTCCCTGAGAAAAGGGGCAGGCTTATATGGCAAAATGTAAAGTGATTAGGAGGGCGAGCGCTGACATTCTTTTACTACGTCAGCAAGATGGCCGTGCTCTCCCTCCTGGATGCTCTGTAAACTGGAGGTAAATTTAAAACATAAAAAAAGTTTTTATTTAATAGCATAGGTTTTTATTTGTACTAGCAAACATATTTAAAACTATTGGGGGGTGATATAGGGTAGGTGACAATTCTAATTTAAAATCCCTATATAAATCAATGAAACTTTCTATTTCTCCCCATAGTGCAAATAGTTTGCCCCAAAAATCCTCCACTTATCTCTTGACCACACGGCACCAAGAGTACACCTGCTACAATACAAGGAGATCAAAGCAAACATACATATCACTAGTAGTCACATACAGCCTGTACTAGAAGCACTGTTGGAAATAATTCTAATTTCACAAGGATAGAACATTAAACTTTTTAAGTGCTAGGGGGTAACCAACTCTTTGAAAAACAATGGGCTGGATACACCCATACACACAAATGGTTAAAAAAGTATTTCCCAAGCCTCCGGTCATTGCAATCTGACAATGAATAAAGCTGAGACAGAAATGAATAAGCAGGATTCTGCCTATGGCTAATAGGTTCTAATTATACCCATGTATGTGGAGCAGTTCCTGGGGCAAGCCAAATGCAGGCTTTTAAGCACTTGAATGCCAATGCACTGCAAAGAGGCTAACACCACACATTAGTCAATGGGTATTTTTATGTTTTCCCTTTGGTATAGCTGGTTTGTCCTAGAATTCTGCAGCAAACTAACTGTGCCATAGGTAATGAATAAAAATCTAAATATTCCCATTGATTGAAACTGGGCTTTTAACCCTGTGAATGCTAGAAATGTGTCCAAAGCATCGCTTTGCACTTTTCTTTATTACAGTGGTTTGTAATCATTTATTGATGAAGGCACCCCTAACAAGCTGTCTGGCACTTTTGTGGCACAACTAACATCTTATCAGACATTTGTCAAGCACGTACTCAAGGGTAGAAATATATAAATATATAATTACTAGTGTAATATATAAGGCCAGAAGGCGCAGAAGACACTGGCCGAATGCAGCACTACACCTCCCAGCAGTGTGTGCATTCGGGCAGTCTCTACTGCCCATGACCACATCGGACAAACATACACGTGGCCATTTATATATAGGATTTTCAAGGCTAACAATCAGTATACAAAAAAACAAGTAATTTCCATAACTATACATATTAAAAGCAACATTCGCATTTTGGTCAAAGTCATTATAGAAAAGAAGGTGCATCCTAATTGAGTGATTATGGCACACAAGAAAGCTGCAGCACCCTGGCTGAAAACACTGCTTTATTACAGCATTCATATGCAGGCACCTACAACAGTCCCCCTGTTAATGAGCGGCTCCAGGCAGCCTCTTCTGCCTAAGGGGAATCTTTCCCTGGTTGCTATCTTAACCCTTTGAGTGTCAGAGAGCATGTTCTCACTCATAATAAATCAGAATTAAGCTGATCAATATTATTCTTTATCCACAGGGAAGGCCAGAGTTCTCTGAAGTTGTGTCAAAGCTAGAAGAGTGTCTCTGCAATATTGAGGTAATAGTTTGTTTTACTTTTCCTCATTTATCATATAGCTTATGTGAGTTTTAACATTTTAGATCATAGAGATTCTCCAGTGCATTGTGAAGGTTTCTAGGATCTAAAAGGTTAAAGTCTATGTAGCCATGTCATTATGCAAATGCCTTAATTGATATGTATACAGTTTGATGCTTAGGGTGCCAGAAAGAGAAAATTAGTTTTTAGCTGGTAACATAGTAATATAGTAAATTAGGTTGAAAAAAACACAAGTCCGTCAAGTTCAACCTTTGCCAATTAATCCAGAAAAATTAGAATTATATCAGCCTTCCTGCCACCAAAATGAGTATTAGTCTATTTACCAGAACTTCCTGTTCTACCTAATAATACACAGAATAATCCTGTATGTTTCCTCTTGAAAGAAATGCATATAATGTTCTCTTAAATGTATCCACTGTATCTGCCATTACCACATGATGCATTTTCAGTGAAATATATCATCACACAGTTGATCTGAATGTGGCATACCAAGTTCTAATTACCCATAATACTTCCTACGTACCACCTACCACAGGAAAAGGTGGTTGTGAAACACTGAGGCTGGAAATGCACCATAGGGAACAAATGAACATGCCCATTGACTAAAACTGGATATTTACCTCCTTCGTCGAGATGCACTAAGGGGCAAAGATATGTCAATCTGTGTCTGGCAATGTGTGGCAAACACATTGCCTTGGCAATGGAGACACACCTCTCCATATGCACTGAGCATTATATATTCATTGGGAGGTGGGGGCGAATATCCCCATTAGCATGCAAGGTTATGAAGCTGCTGACAATGTCTAAAAGACACCCTCCCTTAAACATCGCCAGCAGTCCAATAGCCCTGAAGTCTCAGAGCATACTCTTTGCTTCCCTACTTGCTCAGTGCGGGAGAGGAATTGATCCACTACAACTTCAGCAAAACAAACAGCATTGCTAGATGTATGTATGTTCAAAGACACAAATATGAAAATAAAATCAAAAATAGAGATTAAGCTCTATTTTTGATTGTGTTTTCATTTTTGTGTTTTGGATTTGATTTATGTGTTTGTTCTTTTCTGTATTCAATCATATATACATACTAGTTGAACAGCCCATTACACAGGCCACAGTGCCACTGCCACCCGGTCGCGGAGCAGTCACGTGCAGCAGTGACTGCCCTTCGGAGCGCCCAGCTCTGTATCAGCTGCTGCGTGGGCAGTCTCTACTACGCATGACTGCAGCACATGCAGCAGTGTGTACTGCGCATGTCGCGGCGTTACACACGATTTAGCGAATTATTATATAGGATTAATTCTAACAGAGGAGTGCTCTCCTCTTTTGTTGTTTAATATATGTCTAGTACTTTTCTCAGATCCCAACATCGACAACATCAGGCTGACAATGTAGGAACTGTGAACTCGAATAGAAAAGGCTTCTGTCGGAGCTTCATGCATGTGGCAAACAGACACATTAAAATATAAACACAACCACATGCATTTGACAATGGCTCATTAAAGGGATATTAATTTTTTTAAATAAATGCAGCTCCAATTATTCTTTACAGTTTTGGGGCCATGTAGCATGGTATTATCATTCTCTACAATGTATAATTCCAGAGTAATGTATATAAAGCGTTCCCCTCCTGTCCCTTTTACTTATTGTAAGCCACCTCCCCTCAGACAGGAAATCTGGTTGCTTGACCGGACAGCTTGCAGCAAGGGACAATCTTCTGGCTGTGAGTATAAGGAAAACCCTGCCCCCACTTGAAGGAAGAGGGCAGGTTTTTCCTTATGCTAAAAGAAGATTGTCCCTTGCTGCAACCCATCCAGACGGTCTTGCTGTGCAGCTTTACAATAGGTAAAAGGGACGGGAGGGGGACACTTTATGATTTAATTACTCTGGAACTACACATCGTAGAGAATGACAATAACTCTCTACATGGCCCAAAAACTATAAAGACTAATTGAAGCTTAATATTGAAACATTTATTTTGCATTTATTTTGAAACATTAGTATGCATTTAACCTGCATTTCCATATGGAAATGAGCCATTGTCGATGTGTTAGGTGAAAAATCATCAACCTGTTGAAGGCATGGTGGATTCATGGCAATGACGAGATTGGTGGTGGACTGATGGGTATATGATGGTGAACACGTGCATATTTGTTTTGCGCCTTCGAAACAGATCTGATACAACATTGCTATCCTGAGCCCTTATCCACCTTTAGTTCCTTTTGGCCCTTGAATGCTAGAAAGGTTTCCTTAATATTCCTTTGCAATCCATTTTCCTTTCCTAGCATTCAAGGAATTAAAATTCCCATTAAAATGAATGGGTATTTGGAGAATTTGTATAGGTTAAGGGTAGTACTGTGTTAGCCTTGAATAAAGCAGAAGACTAGCAGAGTAAAACTGAACCCTTTATTGGCTAACTGAATAGTTTCAGAGTTCAAGCTTTCTATACCCTTAAGTCTCTGTTAGGAATGCTAAATCGTCTTGAAAGCTTGCACTCTAAAACTATTCAGTTAGCCAATTAATTTTTACTCCACTAGATGTGTTATTGCTTCACTATGTTGCAGTTGGTTTACCCAGAAACTGTCCTCATTTCTTTTGTGTTTAAGGCTCCATCAGGCTTAGATCACTAATGCCAGTGTGTCTTCATTGGCATATTCACATATACTCCCCACTGTGTATAGCCATGCATGATTGGCTATGCCTACTTTGGGGTTACCATGTTTGGATATGGCAGTGTGCATTACAACAATCCACCCACACTGTGAATGTTCGTAGGGTGGCTCCATATACCTCTGTGCAGATCTACTTTATATCTACTTTCCTTCAATTATTGCTGATCATGGGAAAGTTACATATTTCAGCGTGTGTGGCTTCCATAGATGAAACTATGTAAAATTAGGGCAAACAGTGGTGCAATTTGATCTCTATGCTAAAGTCTCCAGTGTGAACAAAGCCAGACTAAATAGGGTATTAATTCCTTAGCAAAATAATTGCTTTATATTATTCAAAGTAAATATTTCTATTAAAAACAATGACATTTTTTTTCTGTGATAAATATATAACAGTTGTTTTATTTAAGAACTGCACTAAGCCCCCAGCTGTTGAGGGCTACAATTCTCATCATCCCCATCCAGACACTGACTGACTGGGGTTGATGGGCATTGTAGTCCTCAACAGCTGGAAAGCCTCAGCTTGCCTTCTTGCCTACCCCTGCACTATGCTTTGTCCCAGAATCGATCTATTTCATCTTTGCATATTTGGCCCTAAGTATAGCGGTAATAACCTTACTTGCACTCTGTTTTAGAATATTGCAGTAGCTAGCACAGTGTGAGTACAGATAAATAATTTCATGTGTTTGTTTGCTGCCTACAACAAAACTGATTTCCTGCAACGTTGATGGTTGATGATAAATGTAGTCAGGACACTTATTACAACTTTGTATTCACTCTTTTCCAAAGGGTTAACGAGATCTTAATTTGTGTTTTACTGTAAAACTTCCATTGTTGTAAACAGTGCCCTGATTCTCTTTATGATGATGCTGTGGGCCATGGGAGAGTACACGCATGTCCCTTTTAAATTAAACACATGGATGACAAAGATGTCACAACCCGTTGATAAACAATGAGGCAGAGATGTCTGTATCATCCAAGGGATGAAGACAACTGTACCTCAGTACTTCAAAGAGATATCTGCCTTATTTATACGATAAGCTAAATCATTGGATTCTAAAGTCTGTAATCTCAAAGGTTAAACTATAAATCAACCTACACAACAAGAAAGAGTAATGCTTCATATGGACAAAAGCATTAAAGCTCAAGTCTCATCATATTGTGGATCAACCAGTGTAACATCCTGTTTCTCTGCCCGCGGGAGGTGTTTTGGCAGATCTAAATAACAGCTTAGCCAACAAGAGCCAGATAAGTACAGACGAGACAGAGACACTACATATATTTGTATAATCACTCAGTATTGATTTCAACATTAGTCCACCCTGATATACATCTTTTCAACAGATTGGAACTCTAGACTGCTGCTATATTGACACTGCGATACAGAATATCTATATATACCACCTATTATCCCATCATAATATCTATGACACTGGGGCATTATAGTATATTGTATATTTTTATAATCTCATGTGATGATCTTGCATTGCTCTTATTTTGACTTACTTATTTTGTATTTTTTATATTTATAGATATATGATATTTATATATATATATATGTATATATATATATATATATATATATATATATATATATATATATATATATGTATATATATATATATATATAATATATATTTATTTATCTTTAGGCCTGATTTCTCTGTGTCAGAATAAAGTATACTCATATATATTTTTATTATACTGACTGGCTTGCGTTTTTCTCTTTCTTTGTCCACTAATAATCTTTTTTGTCTATCCTGTTCACTGACAGGATTAGAGGGGAGCAGCAGATAGCCACTGTCAGTAGCTTAGAGGGACCTCTGATATACAGTGGCACCATATATCCCAATATTGTTTGTGTTTATATATATATATATAGAGAGAGAGAGAGAGAGAGAGAAAGAGAGAGAGTTAAGATTGTAGCCGTATTAGTCCAGTGATTTAGATGTAAAATAACTTTCCCATACTCTTATACATACATACATATATGTATGTGTTTATGTATGTATACGTATATGTATATATACTAGTAAATATATATAGGTACTTGTGTATAGCTAAATGTTTTAGTATGCATTCCTACATATTGTGTGTACGTATTTAGGTATATGCATTTATGTATATGTATGTGTCCATATGTATGTGTTTATATGTATATGTGTATATGCTATATACATGTATATTTGTGTGTGTGTGTGTGTGTGTGTGTGTGTGTATAGATATATTGAATGGGTATGTGTGTGTATATGCATGTATATGTGTGTGTGTCTATATATATGTGTGTATATGTATATTTGTATGTATGTGTGTGCATGTACACATGTGCGTATATGTGTATATGCATCTATGTGTATGTGTGTATGTATACGTATGTATGCGTGTGTATATATATGTGTGTTTATGTATCTGGGTGTATGTATGTATGTGTATGTGCATGTATGTGCATATGTGTATATATATATATATATATATATATATATATATATATATATATATATATATACAAATATATATATATATATATATATATGTATGTATATATCTACCTATATGGGCACAAGTTGTATACAGGCCTGCATGCTCATACTGGATTGTTGGCATTATAGCATTCTTAATATGCGCAATCTTTTTTTAACTCTCTCCCCTCCCATACCATCTCCTGTATTTTTCTTCTCTTTCTCTCCCCCTCCCCACACTCTGCCTTGCACAGGGTATTTACGACCCTCTGCAAGAAGAGTTTGGATTTTCTCTTGGTCCCTGTCTTATCAGCAGTCCCGCTGTGTTAACCCCAGCTAACAACACAGCTTTGAATTCAATGTATTAACTGTATTAACTGTGAATTCTGTGTCCTTGTGCTCAGAAATGCTTTAGACTTCAGAAAGTGAGTTTATCCCGAAAGCTTGGCAATCCATAATTCTGTTAGTCCAATAAAAAAGGTATTACAAGATATTAATTTTGTTTGTTATTCTATATATATATATATATATATATATATATATATATATATATACACATACATACTAGTGTAAAAGCCTGTGTACACGGGCCAGCATTCTGTGCGTTCAGGCAGTCTCTACTGCGCATGACTGCATCGGACAAACATACATCTGACCTTTTATATTATAGGATTTGCTCTAGCAACATGTGTTGTATGGGCTTGGCCCATGTGTACATGCATGGTCAGACCCATAATCCACATGTGGCTGGAGTCTCCCTCCTGACCTTTTTTTTTTTTTTTTTTTCTATTAGGCTGCAGATGCCTCTCCCTCCAGCTATCATACTGGGAGATCATTGCTGGTAATGCAGCGACCTGCTCTACTGCCTCACTCCTACCGAAACTTCCGGATAGGAGTAGGCAGGATCTGGGAAAGCCTCCCCATGTCATCGCTGACATGATCACCAATGACTGGAAAATGCTTTTCCTGATCCCACCCACTCTGAAGCAGGGGAGCATGCTGCTCCTCTACATCACCTGCATTGATCTTCCAGTGCTCTCTGATGGGAGATCAGTAGCGGGGAGGGGGGGGCATCAAGAAGGGTCCTGTTTCCCTCAAAGATATTTGAAAAATATAAATAAAAAATAATTATCTCTGTGTGTGCCACAGAGGAGTCCAACACATTGCAATGTGTTGAACATCCCTGCACTGGACACACCTATGACACATTTAGACCTTGTTGGGAGGAGGAGACCACGAGAAAGGGTCCTGATGCTCCCCAAAGAGGTCTGAATACAAAATAATGGAAAAATAAAATTACCCTGTGTGTGCCACAGAGGGGTCCATTGAGTTGCTTTGCAATGCGTTGGGCCACCATGTATTATGCACAGTAACTGCCTATAACCCCCCATCCTGTTCCACAGACCACTGGTAGCCACATTCTCCCAGCCTGGTTCCCCCTATCCACTGGTAGACACAGACTATCAGTGAGCACTGGAATTAGGCTTGGAATCAGTCTGATTCCAGTGTACATTGGTAGTCACAGACCTCTCATATGCACAATGTGACACCCAGCCTTATTCTGCAGCCACTTTTAGTCAGACACTGTCTGCACCCACCCTGATTAGTTCCACTGGTCATCACAGGTCCGCACATATACTGGCTGACCCCCTAGCCAGGAACTAAATACAGTAGGGTTTTCAAAGATTTTAGTATCTTTGAAGTGGTAGAAATGTAAAAAAACATGATTTGGTCCTATAACGGCACTATATGGAAATATTTGCACATTCCAGCCTAGAGGTAGAAAGACAGGTGACCCCTAATTTGATGTGGGAGAATGTCAAGTTTTCAAAATGGTTTATCTTGCATACCTTTCCTTTGTATCTTTAATGGTTATGACCATAATTTTATTACAGGCCGTCATTAAAAAAAACAAAAACAGGGAGGTAAAAAAAAACAAAAATAGGTAGGTATAGTGTTGTGCTTTTGGCACTCCTACAGTATTTCAATGCATACCAATGGGGTGCCATTTTTCTAGTGGTAACTGTTGAATACAGTTGGAAATGACATAGCTTTCTAAGCTTACAGTACATTTGAAGGGGTGGAAATGTTAAAATAATATAGAAAGCAGTGAGTTTTCTTCTTTCCAAAATGGTATTCTTTGTTCACCCTTTCTACAGTTCTTACAACCATTTTAGTACAGGTGAGTCATGTGGAAAAAATTGTAAGACCATTGAGAGATTGTAATTGGTGTGGTTTTATGCTTCTGGCACACATACAGTAAGTCAGCTCATATCAGTGGGGTGCCATTTTTCTTGTAAGGGCAGTAGCTAATGAATACAGTTGGAAATCCCATAGTTTTCACAGATTTCAGTACATTTGAAAGAGTGCATGAAGACAACTGTACCTCAGTGCTTCAAAGAGTTATCTGCCTTATTTCTGCAACAAGATAAATCATTGGATTTATCATAGCATGTCTCGTCATAGCTATTTAATGTAAGAGGAAGTTTTATATTTAGATTTTACTGTCCAATCAAAATATTATAGTCTTTTTTAAAATAATCAATATTTAACCCTTTTGTCTGCTACACATATCCCTTTGATTTGCATTAGAGACATCTCATACTGCAGAAAGTATTTTCAGTCGTGGGCTACATGACCAGAAATTCCCTCGTGAGGATTGCATTAATATTTGTGTATTGATAACAATGGTTAATTATAGCCTGTTTGCTATTCAAAACTATGGATTTTTTACTTAGCAGTAATACAAATCAATACAGAAAAGGCTAATCTACGCTATGAATACTAAAGTGCACAGTTATAGGCCCAGTGCTAGTCAATGATCAAGTTGATGAAAATATTGGTATTTAACAGATTAGACTGTTCTCAAGAACTGTAGGGTGTTAATTGCATAGTAGTAGCAGTGGATATATGGTTATACACTACTGGCTTATTAGTTCGTGTGTGTGCTAGTTAATTAGATAAATCCAAAGAAAGCCACAGCCTGGGATCAGGCTTTCTCCATTTGGTTCACAGGCCACATGTTGAACTCCCAGGTCTTACAGCCAATGGATTAACCCTTTAAGGACCAGATGGATGTTTATTGCATTGTGTTGAAATGTGTTTCACATACCTCTGGTCTCCAAATGGTAAAAAAAAACAAATTATAAAGGAGTAAGTCTAAGTATGTGGTTTAGTTAGAATGGGGAAGTAAAGAATTTGCTGGCAGGAAATGCTTTGTATAGTTTAAACTGCACATTTAAGAGGGATATATCTAAATGTTACATGAAATGCATAATTTATAAAAGCAGTCACTACTACAGCATTGTATGCACAGGGAGCTAAAGGCAAAAAAAGAAAAAAATGACTGCCAGAAAAATTCTAGTGATAGACAGATACATCAAGATGAATTACTGCAGGAAGGTATAATTTATAACACTCATGGCACAATGTCCCTGAGTTAGAACAGGAGACTGATGCTTGGCTATAAAAATGAATAGCCCTTTCTATCATGAATTTTGGCAACAATGAAGCAAATGATGTTAAATTAAGGAGCACTGTACTGGCTCCCAGTCAAATTAGGTGAGCAGAGAAATATATGTAATTATTCTGATTTTCTAACTTTCAGTTTTTTAGCTCTCTTTGTCTGGGGAGGGTAACAGGTAACATTCCAGACATTGTCATCCTGAAAAGGATTGTAGTCCAACAACAGCTGCCCAATGATCCTAGAATTGTGAACTAAATAAACACATTCCTGGTGGGAGTTTAGTCTGATAATTGCTAGAGAGCCATAAATTGCCTTCTGATTCTGGTGAACCTCTCTAATATTAGTAACGAGTTACTGGTAAAAGGATATTTGATTGTCTGGGATTAAAAAAATAATTTTGGATTGTTATTTGGTTGATCTAATGAACAAGACAAACTGGGATGCTAATAAAAATATTAAGCAAATGTTTAGAAAATGAGAATCTAAACAATTGCACATTATAGGTCATACACACCACAGAAAAAGGGAGAAAGTGTTGGAAAACCCATCTACACCAAAGAGAAGAAATACAAAATTAAATGGTGCATTTAACCCCTTAAAGTAGAAGTAACTCTGCCTAATAATAACCCCTACTTACCTTTCTATGGCCAGAAAATTCTGATGGTACCCATTGATTTTGCCTTTGTACCTTTGCTCAAGAGATAATGAAGGAGATGCACAAAATTGTGATAAAGCAGTGATAAAGTGGAAATAACATCTCCAGTGATATCACATTTCCAGTTTTTATGTTTTTCTATGGAGCCAATGCACTAAGATCCCTAAATCTTAATGCATTGGCACCATAGAATAACATAGGAACTAGAGAAGTGATATCACTGCGGGAGTCATCTCCAGTTTATCACCTTTTTGTGCATCTCTCTCATTTATCACAACTTTGTGCATAACCCCCGACATCTTCAAGGGGTGAACATAACAGTTACTGCATATGCCTATGCATATGCCTACTTCACCCTTTAAGGACCAGAAGGGCAGTGGTATAACTATGCAAAAATGTTTTAGGCCCCCTAACACAAAAATGTTATTCTATGGGTGTAACTAGTTGCACTGTGGAACTGTTGGAACCCTGGGATGACTGTACTTTCTGTAGCTGAACTCCTGAATACGGATGAAGAAGCAGTTATGGAGGAAGGAAGCAGAGGAAGAGAGAGAGAAAGAAGAGAAAGGGAAGAAGGTGGGGAAAGAAATTTAGAGAGATGTTGGAGTGAGGGAGGAAGCCGGGGGGAGAGAGGTGAAAGAAAGGAGAAAGAAAATGGAGAGAAGAAGGGAGAAAGACAGAGGGGTGAAGGCAGGTGGAAGAGAAAGGAAGGAAATGATGCAGGAAAAAGGGAAACTGGAGGACGAAAGAAGTTCGGGAAAGAATGAAAGAAGATGGAGGGAATCAGGAACTGGTGGGATGGGCAGAAGCAATGTTTGTCAAATATATAATTGCACTTGCTGTTAGTAAAGCTGAGCTGTCCTAATCTCCTGCTGCAGATTCGCTACTATTTTATGCCCTTGTAGGTGATGATCCATCCAACTTTCATAGTTCCTGGCGACAGCTGTTGCAAGTGCCCTCTTAGTTAGGGATCCAAGGGCTTGTTCTTCAAATGCTCCATAGCCCTGGGCCCTTTCCACTTTATAGAGACATTGGGAAGATCTGTATTTTTTATTTGTTGCCATCTGCTTCTACTTGTGGAGATGAGTGACACAATAATTTGATTACAAACACATCATTCAGCAGTTAATTCCGGGGAGCTTAAATGGAAATACTGGACTGAATACCCTCATCCCTGGATTAAGTGGCAGCACCCCAGGGAGGAAGAATGTTTTGCAGTGATTTGGGTGTCCTTTGAGCATTGCAGAGCCACACATGCCATTTCCCCCATCAACATGAAGGCTGTAAGCCATCTATTGGAAAGTCATAACATGATATTTTTTTAACTGTTTTCTTACTTGGAGTTCAGCTGTCTTTAAAACACAATACAACACATATTCTAATATTGTTGACTGCTATGGCTAATCCAACTATTGAATTTTCTTTGTAGCTTATGTCTCCAGCATCAAGCAACAGCAGTGGTTCCCTTTCTCCATCTGCCTCTTCAGACTGCCTGGTAGGCCGTGGTGGACCTGGTCGGAGTCATGTTGCAGCACTTCGAACACGATTTGAGCTGGAGTATGCTTTAAATTCAAGAGCTTACTCTGTCTGGTCACAGAGGTGAGTGACTTTTAAGCCAACACTAGCAATTAAATATGAAATGGGGTTTTATAGATAGATAGATAGATAGATAGATAGATAGATAGAGAGATAGATATGAAGAGATGATGGGCACTCCAAAACTCCAGTTTTAAGTCTTGGTGCTCTTTCTCATAATGTAGGCACACAAAGTTGTTGTATCATCAGAAAATTACATCAGTCAACGTTTCGACCCCAACGCGAGCCTTTCTCAAGACAGTATAATTACAGTGAAGGAACCTTGACCTTTAAACATCCAGGGAAACACGTGGGCACTGAATACGCTAGCTGTGCTGGCTAGTGTAAATGACGTCACAAACATTTACATATACAGTGCATATATAAACATAGTGTGCTCACAAATATTTCTGTATAATATTTAAGTTGATTTTAGTTCATGCAGTTCAACAGTGGCTATAGTATGGCTAAGCCTTTCTATAACTATGCAAGAAGGAATAGAAAGCAGACAATACCAACAAGTCTAAAAATGTGGATATACTGCAATGGAGCCTATTTCAGTTCATGTTTTAAACATTAGGAGCTCGATACTATTACCTGTGGAAAAACCAGCTTTAGAGTGAAAACAAGCAACATGTATTTTGCAAACGTAGTTTACCAGTTTTCTATTGCAGAACCACAGTAAAATAAAACTGTCATAGACAGCACATTTTAATGCACTAACTACGCCTTAAACTACCACCTAAAAAATGCACTATATGTCAAAGTCCAAGGAAACAGGCGTACGTTTGACAACAGAAAGATCAAGTTAAGCATTAGATCTGTTCCCCACATTATAGAAATCCGACATAGAGTGCCCCCCCATTCAATACAAGTAGGGTACACTAATAAAATTATCTTAAATGCGTCCTCCATATGGGAAAGTAGAACAGTAGTTTTTATTTCTGTGTACTCTGTCTCCTATATGGGATGGTTTCCACTTGTCCCCCTGATATAATGTATCCCTCCTGGAGGAGAGAGGATGGGGCACCAACATCCAAGAGGAGGACAGGTTGTGGGGTTGTGAAGATGAGACACCAAATTGATTGGGCATTGAGGTGTTTGTCTCAGCAGAGCGGACAGAGAGTTCAGTGACCTGAGAGCTACAGCAGGAGGCAAATCTCTGCTATGCTTGTGTTTGAGAATTAGACTGCCTAGAGACCTGGAAATAGATAGGTCTGTAATATCCATGACACCTTATCCCACCATGTCAGAGATCAGGGATAATAGGCAGAAGGGAAGTGAGAGACACAGGTCACATGTGACAGAAAGAAGTTCCAGTCACTGCTGGCAACTTATTACAAATGGGAGCATGATGTATAAAGTGGTCTGGGTTTTACATTGTAACCTAATAATTTTGTTTTTCTGTGCTACCCGTCTGGTCGTACGTCCAGAATTCAGACTCAAGAGGTAAAGCTGTGACAATGTGAAAAGGAACAGTGAGGGGAAGTTTTACTGTAAAGTTTACCACTAACCAGACTGTTTCAGAGCATTTAAAAGGTAACACTGTACATAACTTTTTAAGACAAGCTTAAAGGGCATTAGTAAAATCAAAGTATTACTATCCATTTAAGTATGTGAGGAATAGACAGGAAGCAGGTTCTCAAAGAAGCTGAAGAATAGATGAAATGTGTACTATGGCACTCAGTCTGGGGCTCAACTGCTTATAGAGATCAAGAAATTGAAACAGTCACAAAAAGCTATTTTAGAGGAAACAGTTGAAAGAAACTTGTTAATTTAATCCTTTTGAGGATACAGTCTCAAGATAAGTAATCCATTTTACTTACTTCTGTAAAAGTCTCTCTGCTCTGTTCCCTCCTTTTGGAAGAGATGATATCCAATCGATAACCATATGTTTTAGATTTTTAATATTTGTTGTGCATTTCCTCCCTGGGTTACGGGATGCCTCCAAGGCCGCTTTAATTGCTGTTCTGTGATTACCCATTCTTTCTGTAAAGGTGGTCACACTCTTTCCCACATAAACAAGTCCACATGGGCATAAAATAATGTATACTGCATATTGTGAGTTGCAGCCAAGGTTATAGCATATGGGTATCCTGAACCTTTATGGGGGTGATGAAAAGTTCCACTAATCATGTAGTTACAAGTAATACATGTTGCACATTTAAAACAGACTTTTCAGCTTTTGTCAGCTTTTAAGTCCATTTGGACATAATAATACTGTTGATAGAGGAAGTTGGCAAAGAACTTACTGAGATAAGAAAGGATATTACGAACATTGACACTAAATACCTTGAAACGGTGAAAGCTGACAAAAGTACCGAGTGGCTGAGTAAATTAAAAATCCAAATAGAGACTTATCAAGCTAGACTGGCCCAACATAAAAGAGACAAATTTAATAAAGTGACTACAAGGAACACAAAGTATATAAGTGGCTTTTAGGAGGGACACCCACTTAAAGACGTTTTAACAAGAGATATAATCCCAATAAACCCAGACTTCATGAACATACAGATAAAGATTTTGCTTTTTCGTCTTCTGAGACCAATTCAGATGCTGTGCAGTCCTCAACTTCCGCTAATTTTTTTTAGGGGTAACTACAAGAGCACAGGGATCTAGAGGAGGAGGCAAAGGTCAAACATGACACAGTAGCAAACAAACCACTATTACCAAAAACCGAGTTTATAACTTATCATATATTCTTACAGCACACAAAACAAGTCTGTTACAGAAAGGACTATTGTTTGTCGTTTTTCCAGTACTTTTGACTGGAGGGTTGACTTCTTTAAGTTTAACAGAATGTTAAGATTAAAGGAACATTTTAAAAACTCTGATAGTACATCAGACACCACACCATTCAGAACCCCTCATCTTTTGACCCACAGTATTTCAACTCCTCTTTGAAAACATTCTCTAGGATGGTCAAATCACAAATACTGAGGGATAACAGAAAACCTCAGAATTAATTTAGTAGTACCAAGGAAGAAAGTAAAGCTATTAAAACTCTACAAGGTGATAACAGTATTGTGATTTGACCATCAGACAAGGGGGAGAGCCATAGTGGTTCTTAACTACATTGACTATCAAACAGAGATATTAACTATCTGACACCAACACGTATAAAAAATTATCTCTTGACCCAACCATCAAGGAGCAAAATTACTGAGTTTGGTTATACATCTGGATGGTTGGATGACCAAAAAAATAATTTTCTATTACAGGAACATCCGATACGCCCAATTCTATATACCCTCCTAAAGATCCACAAAAGCCTCACCCACCCCCCAGGGAGACCCATTATACCGGCCATAGGCTCTCTTCTGCACCCTATTGGTAAATACATAGATTGGTACCTGCAACCTTGCATACCAAGTAATACCATACTTCCTGAAAGATAATACAGCCTTTTTACACTTATTGAAAGACATTGATGCCATAGGAGAAGGGATCCTGGCAACTATGGATATTAAGTCCCTTTATACTGTGATTTCCCATTCAGCAGGTATGGCTGCAGTACATAGATTGCTGGTATCAAACCCTTTGTACAAAGGTCCCCCTATTGAGTATTTCCTGACTCTATTGGCAATGTGCCTCATTAGGAATTATTTTAAGTTTGAGAATGATTTCTATCTCCAATGCACTGGCACAGCTATGGGGGGATGCATGGCCACCTCCTATGCCAATGCAGTCATGTCTTTCTTTGAGTAGGAGGTGCTGATGCAACACCCGTCCTTTAGGAAACATGTCACATTTTACACTAGATACATAGATGATATGTTCCTACTGTGGCTTGGTAGTGAGGAATTGCTTGTCGGCATGATGGATGACCTTAACCATGGTGACACACTACTATCTCTTACACTGGACAGCTTTTTGTGACTGTTTCAATTTCTTGATCTCAATACGAAGTGGAGCCCCAGACTGAGTACCACAGTATACATTTCATCTATTCCTCAGCTTGTTTGACAACCTGATTCCTGTCTATTCCTCACATACTTAAAGGATAACGGAAGGTAAGGATCTCCCTACATGTGCCACCTTTAAAAATTCTACAGAGCATTGACCCTATGGAACAGGAGTGTGACTTGGTCCCTGTAATAGGGCTCCCGGACTCTGCTACATAGCAGGCTCAGTAGAGCCCAGGGGACTACCTACCATATAAGTATGTACTGGATTATCTCCATGTTTCCACGGAAGTGATATATTCTGAGGATCCCAAGTGCCCAATCAGAGGATTCCCCAGCCCTACAGGAGTGTAGGCTGTGGTAGAATCCAGGGGTTATAGGAGGACACAGGTTGCTACCTTGCAATGTAACCTCAAATTGTGGATTCCTACTCATCGCCACTAGGAGCAGATACAATGCATGATCAAAGGAAGAACTTAATTGCTGCAGCACATGGAGGCACTCCAACTGCTTCCACATTTCAAGTAAGATGCAATTTTAGGTTTGCAGACTTTTTGTGTATATCTATGGTGATTAGCACAGGTCTCATGGAGTTGTATATGGCTGCACATGTTATCCTAAACTGCTATTACCAGCATGGAATGGCAGCGCACCATTTCAACTACCGCTGCCCATTAAAGGGTTAGTAATAGCTTAAAATAATAAGTATAAGGAATATAGTAGGATAAGGAAAATAGAAATCCATCAGTGCAAGTCCTATCTCTCAAACCTTTATGGGTTGAGAGACAGAACGTTTTAAAGTTCTCCTCTCCCTCCTCTTTCCCTGACGTCAGCATCTAGCTGACAGCAGGAGATCCTGGTCTGGTGACCGTCAGGCGTCTCTTCAGCAGAGCCGAGATACCGAAATCTAAAAAAAAACAACTTCATTGGAACGGTCTACAAAGTGTGCTTGCATACCAGGCACACTTTGTAGACCGTTCTGATGAGGTAGTTCTTTTTAGATTTCGGTATCACGGCTCTGCTGAAAAGTTTCCTCATGTCAGCCGACTCGATTCCCAACATTTACAGCTGATAGCAGGAAGAGGGGAACTTTAAAACATTCTATCTCTCACACCATAAAGGTTTGAGAGAAAAGACTTGCACCGATGGATTTCTTTTTTCCTTAGCTACAATACTACTTATTATTTTAAGGCATTACTATCCCTTTAAAGAACATAGACTTTGAATTGAACCTAATTGAGATTTCTTTACATGTTATCTCACACATATCGATTTTTAAAACATGAACTGAAATAGGCTCCACTGCAGTATATCCACATTTGCAGACTTGTTGGTATTGTCTGCTTTTTATTGTTTCTTGCATAGTTATTGAACGACTTAGCCATACTATAGCCGCTGTTGAACTGTATGAACTAAGATCAACTTAAATATTATACAGTAGTATTTGTGAGCACATTATGTTTGTATATGCACTATATATGTAAATGGTGACATCATTTACACTAGCAAGCTTAGCTAGCGTTTTCAGTGCCCACGTGTTTCCCTGGATGTTTAAAGGTACAGTTCCTTCACTGTAATTATACTCTTAAGAATGGCCCGTGTTGGGGTTGAAACTTTGACACTTAATATAATGTATTTTATTATATTCAAGTCCTTTGAATGCCTACGACTGATATAATTTTCTGATGATACAACGACTTTGTGTTGTATCATCACTTCAGTCTTAAGAATGGCCCGTGTTGGGGTTGAAACGTCGACACTTAATAAAATGTATTTTATTATATTCAAGTCCTTTGAATGCCTATGACTGATATCATTTTCTGATGATACAACTTTGTGTTGCATCATCACTTCAGTTATATTGTCTTAAGAAAGGCCCGTGTTGGGGTCGAAACGTCGACACTTAATAAAATGTATTTTATTATATTCAAGTCCTTTGAAGGCCTATGACTGATATCATTCTCTGATGACACAACTTTGTGTGTGTGTGTATATATATATATATATATATATATATATATATATATATTTAGAATATTTAAAAATAAATGAAAGATAAACATAATTTTTGTCTATTTGTACATCTCGTGCAGGTCATTGAAATCTGTCACAGTACAAATCATATAGGGGGTCTATTAGTAATGGAATACATGAGTAAACACATGGAAATATGCATGCATTTTGATTTGTTAGCAATGGTTTTGTTGTACTTACCTATTTATTGATAATTGAGTTTAATAACATTCTATGAAATCAAGCATATTTTCTTACTACAGATTCAGGCTGGCACATCTGTGAAAATCAGTGACATTTTTGCATGTATGAAAGCCTCATTTTCTATGAATATAATCCTGTTTTTGAATGTTTTCCTGTTATTTCCTTAGCAAGTGTGTGTGCTAACCAGGCAAACATATATTCTCAAAACTATGTGCAAAAGTTCACGGCAATATATATATTACAGGTATGAAGCAGAGTATGGAATACCATTTGTGCCACCACTGACAGGCAGAGGCCTTTATGGTGGCACACTGTCAGGGCTGCTGCCACTCTGGATAAGCCATCATCTCATTCTTTACTGCAGGGCTTAAAATGTGAAGTCCTTTGCTACTAGCCAGACCTGAAAAGTTACTCGCCACTGCAAGCCAAAACATACCCACCAGGGCTGAATTTCTACTCGCTAGGACTGAATTTTCACTCGCCATTGGCTAGTGGCGAGTGGAAATTTTGCTTTACTGTATCCAGGTCCAGCATTCAAAGAACAGGCCAGAAGCATAAAAAAGGCCAGAAACATTAAAAAAAAAAAAAAAAAAATCAGCAATGCATCTGGCCAGAAAACATCACATGCTTAACCCCTTGAATACAAAGAAATGTGTAGACTTTTATAGCACCCAAGAGATATTGTTCACTTTGGTTGGCTCCTTCTCTCTGAGACTAAGTTACTTGGTGGTGTGCAGGACCAGCTTGCCTGCTCCTCAGTCAGTCCTAAGCCTCATCCTCTGACCCTCTAGAAGGCTAGTAATTGTGTGTGTGTATACACTAATTCCTGATTTATTATTTATTTTTTACCTTTTATATTTACCTTTTTCTGCCTCCCACTGTGCCCTTACCATCCATGTTAAAAAATGAGCAGAAAGTGCAAAAGAAGCAAAAAAGTATAGCTTGCTTAATAATAATAAAAAAATAGTATTTAACTTCCACGTGCCCCTCTGTACACTTTACTTGGCCTCACTGTGCCATTGCCCTATAGCCCAATGTTGCCCCTCTGGACTAGTACCCTCTGCTACCCTGTTTTCTCCCTATGCTCTTTTCTGGTACTGATCCCCCCCCCCCACACACACACACAGACACACACACATCGACACGTAACTCTCTGATCTGATGCTGCCCTCTCTGCCCTTGTTTCTCCCCAGCCTATATCCAGGCCATCTCACATTTGTAGAAGTGAACTCACTCACCTTGTTGTTTGGCAGTGATAGTCATAGACCAAGATAGGGCCATATGTATACTCCTGCCAGAGGAGTATGGAATGCATTGCAAATACTCATAGGGTTAACAATCTATACTGAGTGGGACAAAATGATATTTCTAAATGATATCCTTTATATGGTCCTTCAAGTGCCAGCTTTAATATGGTGCCTAGATTTTTGATTTGAATATATAATTTTTTAAGCATTTGAATACTAGAGGGATCTTTAACCCTTTGAGCGTCAGATGGGTATGCAAGGCATTGCTTTGAAATGCGTTGCGTACCCCTCTGGCACTCAAAGGGTCAAAACACTGTGAAACAATGCAATGGACAACTTAGCAAATAAGTGGTTAGTGGGAATTTGGTGAATTTCTATTTATACTTACCGTGCAGTTGGTTTGCCCCAGAAACACTCCACATTGCTTTTATAAATGGGGCCATACAGTGCCATGGCTTTTAGTCATCCACGAACCAGAAGGTAAAACTTTTATTTCAAAACCAATGCATTTCACTTTTCACAGGAGTTGCTGCCAGGGTGGTTATAGAGTTGACACAAAACAGACCTTATTTTTATAAATATCCTTTGAATCAGTTTGAATTTAGGGAATTTGTTTTGTCCCCTTTGGTCTAGTTGGTATGCTCCTGAATTACTGATATATATATTTATTTATTTATTTATTTTTCATAAACCCCTTACAAGAAAAAATACGATTGAGCAGCAAGTTTATAGCTTACCTAAAATTACTGTTTTTTATTTAGGCAATGGAATGTAATAGTAGTTTAACAGATTATGCAGATGGATTGATATCTGAATGGTGCAGAATATTGAAGAAACATTCAGCACTATACTTTTAACAGCATTGTTATTTGATGTATACTCTTCATAATACTTTAACCAGACTTATAAGAAGTCAGGGAACAGATATTTGCATAGTAATAACAGTCAAGAAGAGACTTTTAAAAGCCTTCGGGAATTTTAGAGTGCCTTTCATCAGCGCTTTTAGAACATTTGATGTTATAAATACCATCCTGAATTTACAGAAACACTTGCTTTTTTTGAGTGAAGGAAAATATTTAATACACAGAGATCTGGAGCACAGCTTTCTTCATTGTGAAATAATCCTCCTGCTTTACAGTGAAAATATTTCTTGCAGCATGGCTGATATTAGAATTAATGCTGACTGAGGCTCAGAGAAAGAAACTACAATGTGGTTAGTGGTAAGAGCATGAATGGCTTACACTGTTCAATAGGGCTGTGATGTTAATAATGTCAACACTGTGCTACCCCAGATGATCTGTATGTAATTAAAAAAAGAAGGAATATAGGATTAAAGAGGGAATATTTTCCTTTTAAAATATCTATGAATCTAAAGAATTAGTCCTTCAAGTGTCAAAGGGGTGTCCATCGCATTGTTCTTGTAGGTGATCAAAAAAGCAGTCATTCATTTTGTAAGTTTAAAAATCTACATATAAACTGAAGCACATGCTCTCTTGGGAGAAGGATCTAGGTCTGGGGTGGGCAATTCCCATCATCCCCCACCAGCTGTTGGCTGGCAGCGTATGATTATGGTTGTAGTCTGGTAGCAGCTGGAGGGCCTCATGTTGTCCACCCCAATATAGGCACTTTCCTTTCAGTTGAGGATTGTTTTTTTTATATCCTCCCAGAATATCCTGATATTTAAAACTAATTTTAAAGCGGAACTATCATCCACATTATATTGAGCCCCAAATACTACTAATAATAACGATATGCATCTACGTTCTTGTAATTTCAATAATAATTGTGGCATTAGTGAAAAATAGACCTTTACAGGCAGACAGCCATCGGCAGACAGCGCAGACATCTTACAGAGATGGCATCTCTGGGTCTACTCTGTCCGTCCCCTTCTCCTCCACGATTGGAGAGTTCACTGCCTGGTTACCTTAAGTCAACTGAAGGGACTGACGGCGCAGAGAGCACCAATATCCCTGCCAATGCCTGTCTGCCTATAAAGGTCTATTTTTCACTAATGCCGCAATTATTATTGAAATTACAAGAACGTAGATGCATATCGCTATTATTAGTAATATTTGGGGCCCAATATAATGTGGATGATTGTTCTGCTTTAAAATCTGCCTCCATTGGTTCAGGTGACCAGATATTCTTGCAAATAATTTCCCAGCAGCCTCTCTACAATGTTGTAGGTGCAGGAAAGATAAAGATACCATATGTCATAAATGGTGGTCCTTTCCAGTAATCACAGTTGCCTAAGATGTCTAAAAATAATCATAACATTGATATATCAAGAATTAATCAGGGATCTATGAATCCTTCTCCTGCATAGTAGCATGGAAGGATCCCCAGTTTTTAAATATCCCACTTACTATACCTCTTAAATGCAATTGGGGAAGAATCCCAAAATTTGGAAGTCAACAGAAACGCTAACTCTTATCATGGGGAACCAAAGGGTTATTAACTCTTTTCGATGGGAATACTTTCTCATGTACATGGTAACAAAGATATGCATTTTGATCTAAAGATGGCTACTTTGGATAGAATATATACAAAAGCAGGATAGTGTAGAACTTTTTTATAGATGTACACTAATCTCCCTCCTTGTCCCTACCCTTTCCCTTTTTCTTTTGTTGTAACTCCTATTATTATTATATTTCTTTGTAATACTTCTTTGAAAATGAATAAAGAAGATTTCTAAAAAACTATTTTTGAAAAGGAGATTACTATCAGAATACAAATATTTGTCCACAATCTACATACCATAGCACTGATTCCCACTGATTTCTCAGGATATGACAACACAATGTAGATTTTCACATTCACTTCATTAGATAACAGGTGGATAAATCAGTGAGTGAGTCGTGTCAAATCCACCAGTGTTAATGATGTTTAGGGATATGTAAAAGATTTATTTTCCTCTTGGGAGAATACACAGAAAAGGGTTATAATTCTCCCTGGAAAAGAAAGTAGCAAACACCTGCAAAACTTACCACTAGCAGGTGTTCCTGTACTGAATTCCATTTTTCTGTGTTGAATCCCACCAAAAAAAATATGTTTCTACCTGTTTTGCTTTTGTCATTGCATTGAAACTGATAATAAATTGTGTGTATATCCCCTACACACACATTGCATATCCCCCATGTATTCTCACCATAGTAGCTATAAAAGGATTGTAAGTTCACTACATGTTGTTAGTCTGTGCATGGGATAGCAAACTAAAGCAGCTGAACTTTTTATGCTAGGTGCTAGTGTAGGCAGATAAACAAGGAGAAGGAGCTGGAGTTGCTTGATTTGAGTATTGTGGTAGACAGTTGTTCTCTGGGTGTGGGTGTTGGTGTAAAGGAAGAATTACAACAAATAAATAAAATAAACAAATAAAGAAATAGCCTGAGACTCTACTGAGACTGAGAGCTAGATTTAAAGGCAGATGTTGGTAAAAAAAAAAATCTAATGGGTGCGTTAACGTGTTGTAAGCCATTTAAAGGTCCGTCTTAAGAAAAGCTAACGGCAGTTCACAAATCCTAATGACCGATAGACTGACATTCATTGAAATGTATGGAACAAGATTCCCCAGAGCCATTTAAAGGCTTGTGGTACTGTTAATGGCTGAAAAAAAGATACACTTAACGGACAAAAGTTAAGGCCCACTTTCTTAGCCGTTTGACACATAACGGTGAAAACAAAACACTTGTTACATAGGAAAGCACACAAAATGCATACCGCACAAGCATGTAAATGGAAAAATTAACCTGTGCAATGCCAAAAGAACACAAAAATATGAACAGACACCACAAATCACTCTCACACACAACAACAAGCAACACCACAGGGACAAGGACCTCCCCAAAAACACCAACATAACATGGCACAGAACAATGTGGATTATCACACAACATGGACACCAGCCAATACAAAACAAGCTCACCTGTGCAACATCCCCACACGATCCAGACACAACCTGCACCCTATAACTTCACACCTGCAACTGACAGAAACACAGCAATCAGAACACACCACATTTTAAAACACAGACACACCTGCAAACACTTACCTGGACAACAAACACCTTACCTTTGGTCAGAACACACCTCATCACCACACCTACACAACGCCCTACCAGGTACTTAAAGGGACTGCTCACCACACTCACTTGTGGCTTGTTTTCTGCTCAGGGAGAGAAGTAGAGAGAGTTAGAGAGAGAACAATAAGTATGTTGGGATACTTATTGATGAGAAGACTGCGGAGAAGGCGTGCAAGGACGAGAGCTAGGGAACCCCAGGCACACCTGATCAACAGCCTTCACCTGTTGCAAGTAAGGAGGCTCCGGCTCAGCAGCCACACAGGATCCCATCCCCACCTGGAGGACAGCACCTGCCTAAAGATGCACAGCTGCAGCAACAGGAAGCTCCAGAGCAACAGGATGCTCCCCAGATGCCACAGGGACCCCTGCAGCAGCGGAGGATGGATAGACGACCACCAAGGCCCAGAGTATACCGCCCAAGGGTCACCATCTTTGGAATCACCGATGATGAGGTGATTGAATGCTACACGTTAAGCCCACACAGCATCATTGCCTTGTATGAGGTCATCAAGGATCAGGTGGATCCCATCTACATCCACAACCATGCCCTATCTGGCCTGCAAAAACTCTTGTGTGCCATACACTTCATGGCAAGTGGCACCTTCCAGTCCACTGAGGGTTACGCATCTGGCATCTCACAGGCCACATTCTCCACAGTGCTGGCCCAGATCTTGCCAGCCCTCAAAAGCAAGGCCAGTACCTACATACATTTCCCCAACACCAACATGGACTGGATACATCTCAAGCAGGGCTTTAATGCAACAGGAGGCATGCCCAGGATCATGGGTGCTATAGATTGCACCCATGTCCGTATCAAAGCCCCAGCACGTGATGCATAGCTATTCATCAACAGGAAGAACTTCCACTCCATGAACGTGCATAGATATCCATAATTTATGGCCTGTTGTTGACCAAACTACAATGGTTCATATTTGGTTCACATATGTATCCTGCAAATAGTGTCTAGTGTACCATCCATCCATGGCATCAGCACTCCTGAGGATCCATGTGTGAATCAAATGTGAGATATATAATTTCAAGTTATAGTAAATGATTGCATGCACAACACCAAGGCCTTTTTTTTCACCTTTAATGCTGTGGAGTTGTTTTAGGCCTGTATGCTGCACATTTAACCAGTTATTCTCAGTGGCACTGTGATTTGTGACTTGCTCCATCCTTGTTGTGATTCAGTAAGCGGTGAAGTAGACCTGGTGAACTGAACATGATGCTGACTTCTCCAGTGATCTCATTTCCCCATTTGCAATGTTTTCTATGGTGTCTATACAATGGGACCAATGCAATTATTGAATATTCTCCATAGACTAACATTGGGATTGGTGAAGTGAGGGGATGTAAGTGTAAATTTCTCTCCATCATCTCTTTTTCACCACTAAGTGAATGTCCCCAGTGTGGCATGTAATCGTTAGCCTATCGACTTGTGTTTGATGTCTGGCTAACCCTTTGAGTACCGGAGGGGTTGCCAAAGCATTGTTGAGCGATGCATTGATGATCCCTATAGCCCTCAAGGGGTTATGTGCTGACTTCCCTCTGGCTACATGGGTGACATTGTCTATGAAATGTAATGATGTTTAACATACAACACATTGTAGAGCATGGTTTGTGTGTATTGTGTGTGATCAGCACAGCAACATGAGGGTTGAACTGGGACATGGACAGGTTTGGGCCTGGTTGAACCTTGCCATTTGCCCTTGTATTGTGTCCTGTTTTTAACCCTCAGGGTGCTGTGTTGGTGCAGTTTTGTGGATGAATGATGGGCATGTGTTGAGGTGTAACTGTGTGATGGTTGTGTTGGTTGATGTGGTTATATGATGATGCACTTACCGGTAGTGTGAAGGCTTCTCTCATCCCCAGTGTCCGATCCTCAAGGGATCCCCTCGATCAGTGTATGGGATATATTCTGCTGCACCATCTCCTCCCATCCACAGAAGGTGATCGGGACAGGTGGGCCACCTCTGGTGCCACGGGCGTGCTTGGCGATTTCAGAGAGTTTGTTCTTGACCACCCTCTGGCAGTCGCCCCATCGTTTCTTGATGGACTCCACGTCCCGTTTGCATGGAGCCACCGTGTTCACCCCGCTGCAGATCTAGTTCCAGGCTGCCTTCCTCCTCACTGACAGGTCAGGGACCTTTTCTCTCGGTTGGAAGACTCTCTCTCTCTCTCCAGGACAGTCTCCACGAGAGCCGTGTTCGCCTCTTTGGTATATTGGGGATCCCTGATCCTGTCCCCTTCATCCCCGGCCTGCGAGGATTCGGAACCAGAGTGTGACTGACTGTGTAGGGTACACTTCGACAGGTACCCCTCGTCCCACTGACATAGCTGACCCTCTCCTTTGTGTGCCTGCTCTTGTCTGGGTCACCCTCCGCCCTGCGGATCTCCCTCTCCCACCCCTGCTCTGCTCAGGGATGCCCTCCTGACCTTCCTCCTCCTCCACTAGTCTCCCCATCCCTCTCTCCTGTCCTCCTCTCCTCACCATCACTCACCCACTCACACCCAGGCACTTCCACAGGCCCTCACAGACACACTTGATCCACTCACTCTGTCACACTCTTTCACTCACAGATTCACACTGTCAAAAAAAGTTTAAAAATGTGTAAAGTGTTACTAAAAAATAAGACTATGTGTTTTTATGTGTATGTGTTTGTGTTTGTATGGGTGTATGTAATATGTGGAAAAGTGTGATATGTGTTGAATTAGTGCACCTCTCTCCAAACTCCAAAAAACTCCTTCTACCTCCAATATCAGCTCCTCTCTCCCTTGCTATAATCGCTATTCTCTGCTCCTGGGTCCTGTGGTCTAGCTCGCCAAAACTCAAAACACAGGGTGTGAGGGTAATTTTTGGGTATATATAGGTGTATTTGAACATTTTTGCTACTTTGGGACCTTGGGATTGGCTGTAGGTTTGAATTTTTTTTGGCGCATCTATCAGGGTTGCTAGCCAACGGCTGCCGTAATGTTACATTTTGACTTAAGATGTGGTTTAACGGGTGTTTTGGACACACGGTGATGCGAAAACAGTTGCAACGCAGGTTTTTGTGTTACGTGTTTTTGTTGTGCCTAATCTCATTAGCTATTTTTGCACACTTACTTTTAAATCTGCCGTAAATCATGTTATTTGCGGCCAATGTACCTTTTTTACTTAGAGGCTAGGTGCACGTGAACGTTTAGATCTAGCCCTGAGTGTGTTAGTTAACGACAGACACTTGGTAGACATAAATAAATACATTCAATACAAACTGACTGGTGCAACTTGAAATACTGTGTGTGCTCACGCACTCACTCCTCTATCCACCAAGACAGACAAGCATATACTGAGGTGGTTCTACATGCCTGCTGCAGCCACTGTGTGACACACTTTATCTTTTATTGCAAGCTGATGATTCTGAAGCTAACAGGCCTATCCTAACCATGTACTGTGCTGTAAAATGTAACACTGCAATCAAGGTGGGAGAGAAAAAATAATCTGTTGCTGTCATATTGACTCTAGTTACATGTTGGTTACTTCCTACCTGCAGGATAGCTATGTTCTATGCAGAAATGATGACCAACTGGAATACTTGCAACTAAAACAATCAGTGTGGCCAGCACTGACGTAGAACACAGTAGAAACAGATGCCCAGCAGCAAGAGTACAGTCAGAAATGGTTTTTAATGCTGCTTATTATATTGTTATGATCATAGAACATGGCTATCCTGCAGCAGTGTGGGTAGACTAACTTTCTTAATAATGAATCAATATCTAATACCATTAAATTATTATGTAGTAAATCATTAAGTGTAGAGTAAGTCAGTCATCCACCCACTATCAGGTGATTGGCTTATGTATGTTGTGAAATGGCCAAGGGCCTCAGTCAGTGACTTATTTATTGGGGACATTTGATGTTGGTAATTTGGACATAGTTCATGCTGATGTGTGAGTTGTGTGAGCCAAGTCCTTATCCCTCTTCACAATGTTTGTTTTCACACAGTGTGCACATTGCAATTATTGACTGCACAGTCCCTTCCTGCCGCCAAGGGAACATATTCCAACACCTTTTTTTTAAGGGATTGGGAGAAGGAGTATATTGACTGTGGCTGAAGTGGCTTGTTGTGCTGCTGCTGTTATCACTGCCACTGCTGTCTCCTCAGCTCAATGCTAGTACTAGCAAGAATCAGCAAAAGCAGAATAGTCTACCACTCTCTATTTGAATAAAACTTGGCTTTTATTAAAAAGCCTACAAACAAATATGGTCAAGTCCAACATTTCAGTCTTCACAAAAATCATCAGAGACTAAGGTTTACAGACTCCATATTCCCCTCTATTTAAATAGTATATCTGTTTATATGTGACGCCAAGTTATCCTGTAGTAACCTGTAGAGTTCTCCAGGATTCCCAGCTCCAAACTCCATATTACTATACCCAAACACATGAGTGTAGACAATCAAATCAACTCAAACGTATACATTAATAAAATAATGCATTTGTAAAAAAAACATGTGATGTATTCACACCTACTGCAACATTAAGCACTAAATGTAGCTAATCAAACTAAATTGTTCATTAAGGCCACATGGAGCTTAAGTCCCTAATTTGTATATCCAATCTATTTCCTTTCTTGTCTAGTACTAGCAAAATGACCACCACACCACCTGTCCTATGTCACCATTGCTGAATATGAGTCATACCCCAACCATCCCCAGTACTACCATTCATCACAGAAAAAGATGGATACATAAGCCACTGTGACATATGATACTCAGACAATTCAGCAGCAGGAACTACATTTGCAGCAAACACCATAATGTCACATATGTATGGCAAATGTTACTGACTGGCACCAATGGCATACTACTGGTTTGACACAGCTTGTATTTCACCAAATATTATAATGACTTGACTTTCCACGCAAGCTTGCTTATATTTTATTTCAAGGTCTGCATAGCTATACAAGCCTGCTCATAATGTTTCTATATCTCTTTATCTCTCTTTATATTTGCCTATATTGCTCTATGGAACGCTGACCACTGTTCAGCAAGGTGGAACGTTCACATTTTTTTCTACGCTGGTGGAAAATCCCTCCCCATAGAGAAACATAGGTGGAAAACATCAATCTTTGTGTATGAAAATTTCAAGCATTTCGAACATAAAAAAAAAAATTCTATGGGCGGAATTTCCCAAGGAGAAAGCGAAAAAAATAAAATTTGTTATATATATATATATATATATATATATATATATATATATATATATATATATGGGATTATATGAAGAGAGAGAAGCAACTGAGGCTGCCTAAATCCACAGAAAAACTGTGGTTAGTTTCCCCAGATGTTTGGAACAACCTTTCACCCATTAAAAATCTGCTTTTATGTGTACTCAGCATAACAGACGAGGTAACATGGTGGTCTTACACAGACTGCAAGCAGACGGCTGTTTCATGTCCTCTCGGCACTTTGTCAAGGCTATATACAGAAAGATCGTTCATACACATTCCCCACTATTTAAAAGCTATGAGGCCACTCCTTCCCTACCTTTCCATGTAAATTTAAAGGGAAAGTCAATTGCATATACAAGTGCTGAACACAACATGAAAAATACATGTGGCATTTAGCAGAAGTATACCCAGGGACCTGCACAGAACATTTTAAACATATTCATCACCTGCACTGGTCACTGGGACACACAACAATGCCTGCAAATATATATCAGTAATGCACAGTAGATTCATAAAATATACAAGCAAAAGATAAAAATACAAAAGGGGACACATGGATAAAAACAAAATCACAATCTACAGCAAAAAAATGAGACATCTCTTTCTTATTATTGAGACCAGCAAGGATGTTGCTTGTAGTCTCATGACAACACGTTGCCTCCCTTTTAAGATGATTCATTTGTCTATCGCACCCACGAGGGTTAGAGATAACTTTCTCAATTCCTGCAAAAGTTAACATTTTACCATCACAACTGTTAAATATTCTAAAACGTGAAACCAACCTTGAATTTAAGGAGCCTTTCATAATTGTTCTAAGTTGCTCTTATAGCCTCACTTTTAATGGGTGTTTGGTCCTATATCAAATCTACCACAAGGGCTGAACAGGACATAATCAACATAAGTCTTTTGACAAGTAACTATATAGAGACTACCTATTAAAGGCAGAGATCATCCAATGACCATGTGCCCACAGTCCAAACAACCCTCTAATGAAAACTGCCCAGGAGACCATCCTGGTCCAATCAGGTAACCTTGTCCTGATTAGATTTATACTCACTCCTAACAATCTCATCATGAAGGTTCCTTGTCCTGCGGAAACTAACCAAGGGACGATCTCCACAAAAGTCACTCAACAATGGGTCCATCTTCAGAATACACCAACTATCCCATATAACTAAAGGAAAAGAATAATATAGAGGAATATCTGGCACCACTAACTAGTTCTGACTGAAAGGCTCTGTAATACAAGAACACAAAGAACTGTTGCTACAATACCTGAATTATCTAATAGTGGACAGATAGAAAAAAACAACAAGAAAAAAATACAATTCAGGGAGAGCGCCAGGTAAATGAAAAATACATGTAGCATTTAGCAGAAGTGTACCCAGGGTCAGGTATTTCTCTTTCTATCTGTGTTTAAAACAACCTAACTGTCGAGTTCCTTAAAAAACTGTGTCCAAGTGTACTTAGACAAACTGATGCTGTTTTGAAGGCAAAGGGTAGTCACACTAAATATTCATTTGATTTAGATTTTCCTTCTGTGCACATATGTATATATCAATATAAACATTTTTTTTTAAACTTACGGTGGAACCATAATTTTACTTTTAATTTTACTTTTAAACAGTGGCTCTGCCAATGCAGCTAGTATTGTCAATGGCAACCCTACCAACTTAATAGATCTAGATGATAAGATCTCCACTATCAATTTACTGAGTCCTGAACACAGTCAAGATACAGTAAAATGACTCATAGAGAAGGAAATAAAATTTTTTCTGTTCTTTGTCAGATGTGAACCTTACCATTTCCTTCACTACTATAGGACTGATGTCTGGGTTATTGTTACAGTTTTACAAAGGCGGCATCAGTCATACTCTTAAATATTGAACAACAGATTTATGGAATTACTAATGCCTTTAAGTCCTCATTAAAGTTAACCTGTCAATAAAATAAAATTAGAAGAATAATAATAAATCCCTCTTACCTTCTAGCCACTTTGCTGATAAGCCTTTTCACTCCTCATTGCTAAACATGTTGTCATTTTGCAGTTTATGATGCTCTTTTGTAAACAACCCACACATAACATGCACTATTGACCCTGAACTTGGAAGATACCATTGATTTGTGAATATTCCCTAATATGTCCAAACAATTTTAGCCAGAATGTAAAAAGTGTATTTTTTATTTATTGAAATTCCAATAAAGTATTGACAGACAACTGTCCACTGGCAAATTCTTACAATTCTAAGTTTAGTATCACCTCAACTTTATAAAACACCAAACACCACATCTATGTTTTCTTTGCTTAGGTCTTCCTACAAAAATTAGCAATTGGAAAAAAAAAAATACAATTTTATTTTTAACCCCTAGAGTGCCAGCTACTTACGGCATACGAGTGGACACAGCTGTACCTGCTGTGCCACGCTCGTAGGCTGTAAGAGTGAAATGTGGTCACTGCATAAGCCAGTATAACCGGCATGCAGTGGCCGCATTTAAAAAAAAAAAAAATTGCCTGGCATCCTTGGGGAGGCATGAGGATCACTCCTCATGCCTCCCCAGTTATTGATCTCCCAGCCGATCATGCTGGGAGATCAATAAGTACAAAGGAGAAACGGAGTTTCTCCTTTCCCCTCTCTCCTACCCGAACTTCCGGGTAGGAGTGGGCGGGACCGGGGGAAACTTCCCTAACATCATCGGTGACCATGACATGGTCACCGATGATGTTAGGGAAGTTTCCCCGGTCCCGTTCACTCCTATCGGTGGTAGGATTGAAGGGCAGGGCTGGGATTGGCTGGCAGATCAATAACTGGGGGGACACCAGGAGGGGTCTTGATGTCCTCCAGGAGGTCTGAATTGATAATAAATAAATAAATAAATAAATGGCTAAGTAACCCTGTGAGTGCCGCAGGGGTCCCCAGCACATTGCTGCTTCTTTTGGGGGGATTTATTTTTTTTGGAAAGACCTCATTGGGGGATCAGGGGGGTCCTGATGCCCCTGAATGAGGTCTATAATTAAAAAAAAAAAATGTAACCCTGTGTGTGCCATGGGGAGGGTCCAATGCACTCCCCTCCTGTGGCACACACAGGGCTTTTATCTTTACTTTGTTATCAGAGATTGTTGGGGGGCCATCAGGATTAGTCCTGATGGCCCCCCAATAAGCTCTGATTACAAAGTAATGATAAAAAAAAAATTAACCCTCTGAGTGCCACAAGGGTCCAATGCATTGCTTTGCAATGCTCTGGAGACCCCTGTGACACTCACAGGGACACTTATTTTGGTAACTTTTTTTTTTTGTAAGACATCATTGGGGGGATCAGGGGGGTCCTGATACCCCTCAATGAGGTCTATAATAAAAAAAGTAAATAAAACAAAATTAACCCTGTGTGTGCCACGAGGGGCAATGCAGCCCCCCTTTTGCGGCACACACAGGGCTTTTATCAATACTTTGTTATCAGAGATTGTTGGGGGGCCAAGTAATGATAGAAAAAAATTAACCCTCTGAGTGCCACAAGGATCCAATGCATTGCTTTGCAATGCGCTGGAGACCCCTGTGGCACTCACAAGGTCACTTCTTTTGTGGACATATATATATATTTTTTACTAAGACCTCATTGGGGGGGATCAGGGGGGTCCTGATGCCCCTCAATGAGGTATATAATAAAAAAAAAAAATAAAAAAAAAATGTAACCCTGTATGTGCCACTGGGAGGGATCAATGCAAATCCCCTTCCTGTGGCACACACAGGACTTTTTATCATTAGTTTGTGATCAGAGCTTGTTTGGTGGCCATCTGAATACAAACTAACAATTAAAAAAAATTAACCCTTTGTATGCTTTGCAATCCACTAGACACCCCTGTGGCACACAAAGGATTTTTTTTCCCTTTTATTTTTTATTTAGACCTCATTGTATGGGTTCTGATGCCCCCAAAGAGGTCTACACAAAAATATTGGGGGAAAAGCCCCAAAAAATGCACGTGTCACAGGGGGGTCCAACGCAGTGCTTTGCAATGCGTTGGACCCCCTGTGACACACACACACTTTTTTTTTCATTATTCTGTTTTTAGACCTTGAAGGGGGACACCAGGAATGTTCCTGATACTGCCTCCCCAATGAGGTATGAATACAAAATAATAATTTAAAAAAAGCCTCTTTGTGTGCAACAGGGGGTCCAACGCGTTGCTTTGCAGTGCATTGGGCACCCCTGTGGCATGCACAAAAAATGCCTCCAATCCCCCCCCCACGTACCGTATCCCCCTGCCTGGTTCAACAGCCAACTGTCAGTCCCATTCCCCAGCCTGGCCCCCAGCATGTTTCCACTGCCTACTGGTAGACTCAAAGTACCAGTATGCACTAGATTCAGGCTGGGAATCAAACTTTGTATGAGGGGGACATGCAGTGCACACTGGTAGTCACAGATCCCCCATACACACTATCAGACACTGCCCCACCATCACCACCATCCTTGCTCCTCTGCTCATACCCACACACACTGCCTAATCCCTCATCCTCCCACACTGTTACACTGGTAGTCACAGGTCCGCACGTACACCGGCTGACGCCCTAGCTTCTTTCATCTGTTAGCCATAAAATCACACATACACTGTTTGCTTTCCCATTCCTGTTTCACTGGTAGCTACGCTCCTGTCACCCAAATTGGTATGTCAACCCACAGCAGTTGAGTACCATTTTTCTTAGGCTGGCAAGAAGTCCTAGGAAATCCCACACCATTGAACCATTTTAGTATTTTTGAAGTGACTGATGTATAAAAAAAGTTTTTTTTTTTCCTGTAGCACCATATTCTGGAAATAGTTGTGCCAAATCACTTAGGGGTAAAAAGGCAAGTGACCCCTCATTAGATGCGGCAGGTTGTCGTCTTTCCAAAATGGTATGGTTTATCTACCTTTACTTCACTTCTCAAGGTGTTATAGCCATTTTTGTACAGGCAAGTCACATTTGAGAAAATGTTAGAAACATCAGAGGTTGTAGTAGGTGTAGTTTTCTACTTTTAGCACCCCCCCTAAGGTAGGTCAACCCATACCAATGGGGTGTTGTTTGACTCCTAAGAGCACTAGCTATCGAATGCAGTTGAAAATTCCACGGTTTTCACAGAGCTCCATACATTTGAAGGGGCAAAAATACAAGAAAATGCCTTTTTTTTCAGTACCGCCACCTCCTGGAAGCATTTGTGCATACCAGCCTTTGGGTATGAAAGCAAGTGACCCCTCATTAGATGCGGCAGGTTGTTTTCTTTCCAAAATGGCATTGTTTTCTACCTTTACTGCATATCTATTATGGTTATAACCATTTTAGTGCAAGCAGATAATTTAAAAACAAAAGTGTCAGGTTTACGTACGTGTTCCTAGCACCCACATATTTTAGGTTAACCCACACAAATGGGCTACCATTTTTCTCATATTGGTAGCAGGTACTGAATACAGCAGGAATGTTATGGTTTTCAAAGATTTTAGTATCTTTGAAGTGGTGGAAATGTAAAAAAACATGTATTTATTTCCATAGCGACACCTTTTGGATATATTTGTGCACTTCAACCCAGGGGGCAGAAAGGCAAGTGACCCCTCACTTGATGCAGGAGAATGTCTACTTTAGAAAATGGTATACCTTTTATACCTTTCCATGACTCTAACAGTTATGAACATTTTAGTACAAGCAGACATTTTCGAAGAAGCAAACAGGTAGGTGTAGTTATGTGCTTCTGGCACCCCTAAGGTAGGTCGATTCATTCCAATAGGGTGTCATTTTTCTCCTAAGAGTACTAGCTAATGAATACAGTTGGACATTCCATGGTTTTCACAGATTTCCATACAGATGAAGGGGCAGAAATGTAAGAAAATGCCTTTTTTTTCCTATAGTGCCAGCTTCTGGAAACATTTGGGCACAACAGGCTTGGGGTAAGAAGGCAATTCACCCCTCATTTGATGCGGCAGGTTGTCTTCTTTCCAAAATGGTATGGTTTGTGTAGCCTTTCTTCACTTCTTTAGTTGTTATAACCATTTTTGTACAGACAAGTAATGTTGGAGAAAATGTTACAAAAATTAGAGGTTGCAATAGGTGTAGTTTGGTACTTGTAGCGCCCCCTAAGGTAGGTGAACTCATATCAATGAGGTATCATTTTTCTCCTAAGAGCACTAGCTAATGAATACAGTTGGAAATTCCATGGTTTTCACAGATTTACCTATAGATGAAGGGGCAGAAATGTAAGAAAATTCAATTTTTTTCCTATAGTGTCACCTTCTGGAAGCATTTGGGCACAACAGGCTTGGGGTAAGAAGGCAATTCACCCCTTATTAGATGCGGCAGGTTGTCTTCTTTCCAAAATGGTATGGTTTGTGTAGCCTTTCCTCATTTCTCTAGTTGTTATAACCACTTTTGAATAGACAAGTAATGTTTGAGAAAATGTTAGAAAATTTAGAGGTTGTAGTAGGTGTCTTTTTGCACTTCTAGCATCCCCTGAGGTAGGTCAACCCATACCAATGGGGTGTCATTTTTCTCCCAAGAGCACTAGCTAATGAATATAGTTGGAAATTCCATGGTTTTCACAGATTTCAGTACAGTTGAAGGGGCAGAAATGTAAGAAAATGCCATTTTTTTCCTATAGTGCCACCTTCTGGAAGCATTTGGGCACAACAGGCTTGGGGCAAGAAGACAAGTTACCCCTCATTAGATGTGGCAGGTTGTCTACTTTTCAGAAATATTGAGTTTTATATAGTTATTCCACTGTTTTAGGGTAGTTTTACCACAAAAACCCTAGAATGCGCATTTTAGTTTATAAAGTTGAAAATGTAATTTTGCGTTGCTGGTGATTAGGGCTCTATGCTAGGCATGGACATAGGTAAAACTATACAAATTTGGTATTTTTTTGCTTGAGGGACTTGGGGCTTTTACAAATAATTGAAACTTTTTCAATCAAGGTAAATGTTTTTGATACATAGTATGTGATTTTAGCAAAATGAGTACATTTTCACTTTTTTTGTCATTATGACATCATAGCTTTTTGCACGATGTAAAATTCTCTTCATGTAAGGTACAACAAGAAAGCTCAATTCGTTCTGAAAAAAACTGTATATAGTTTTCCATATGTAACTAAAAATCACCAGAGTAAATGAAGCCTAAACGGAAGGATAGCAAAAATGCTGAGAAAGTGTCTGGCTGCACGTTACAGGAAATGGCCCAAGCCTCTGGCACTGAAGGGGTTAAAATTTTCACTATTTTACATTTCAAGCACAAAATAGCAAGAAATAAATCATGTAATCCTACATAGTATATATCTATTGAAAGTACACAATTTGAATTTCAGAGACTTTATTTAAATAGAACCAACATATTCAACAATGCTGTACAACAGAGAATTGACATACAAAGACATTAAATGGTACATATGGAACATAGGGAATGAAAGGATCAGAGGGTCCTGCATGTGAGAGCTTATAGTCTAATATTAAAATAGGTAACTAGAGCCTGTCTGAGTAAAATGGTTCTACGATAGTAGGAGTTTACATACCATATTGAGTGCCAGGATCACAAAGCTGAAGAGACCACAATCTTGTTTTTTTTTCTAGAATATACCTGCATCTAAATGTTTATAACAACCTCAGACAAGAAGAAAAGGTACACAAGGCATACCATTTTGAAAAGAAGATGATCCACTGCATTAAATTTGGGTTCACTTTCCTTTCTACCCCTAGTGTTGTGTGCACAAATGTTTCTCGAATGTGGCGCTCAGACTGAAAACTATGCAATTTGATAGTGAATTTAATCATTAGCAAATCATCTCTTGAGAGAAATGACACCTAATGCTATGAGATGACATACCATAGAGGGTTCCAGAAGAAAAAACAACCCTTACTGAAATCTGTCTTTTTTTCTTACAGTCTTCAAATATTACCTGCCTGTACTAAAGAGGCTGTAACAACTACAGATATCAAAAAAGATGGAAAGAAGACAACCTACTGTATCAAATGAAGGGCCTCTTTCCTTTCTACCCTTATCTTATTGGGATGAGTGAAAAGTACCATTTTTTTCATGGAAAAAGCACAATTTACCCCTTTTTCAAATGAAATTTCTGCACATAGGGAAACAGATAAAATGTCCACATTTTCGCTATCACAAATGACATTTCTGCTAGAACTTTACTAGCTTCTGCCAATGTTTTCTACAGTAATGAGAATTCACACTGTAATACTACTGCTAATGAGTACTGAACTAGAGAAATCTATATCTGAAAGAAAGTCATGAGCTGACCGAGTAGTCATGTGTCAATATAAGTCTAGAAAAACATTTTGATAGGCTGGTAGACACCTCCATTTTAATTTAGAGAAGGTGATGGGGTAGGTGATTGCATGGAAACTAATGTATATTTAACTGACTGAATACTATGATGACATAAGCCTTGAAAATATTGTTAGTAGGCTGAGGATGGGGACAAAGAAGGAACACGGCAACAGCACTTGATTTCTATCTTTGGTGACAATTTCGCATTGTCAACATACCTTGCCAAATGATGTTCCAGCTCTTTGACACTTGTTTGTATAACTCTGACACAGCCATCTTTGAAAAATAACCTCAAAATATGCCAGTGGGGTGCAACACATGAGATCAGTTCTTTTAAACTTCTGTTTTCAACAAAGAAGAGGGCAGCATGTCAGCTGCCAACATATGCAATTACATAGTTCATTCCAATTAACAAAAATAATGCCTGTTGGCAGTGACACTCTCTCTGACACATCAATAACATTATTACTTCTCTTATCTGCACCAGAGCCCTGGGAACTTTTTGGAGTGATTCCTGCTGTTAGTTGTGACACCTCTGACCTGCTGGTAGTTTGTCTCCAAGTCAGACCTGTGGTTGTTGTTCAGGTGGGATATCATAGAAGAGGTGCCTAGGTATGAGCCTGCTTTCCTCCTGCTCATGCGCTTGTTGCACAGACAACAGATATCAATATGCTTAGCGTTTTTGCAATTCTACTGCTACTACTAGGTGTCAAAGGTGCAGCACATCCAGGAGCAGCAGAGGCACTCATCATAGTTAATGTTAGTAGGGTGTGTGGCTAAGTTGGGCTTGAACTTGAAAGCAGTGACAATGCTGATGATGACTGACAGTATGCCTGTCTATTTTTAGGCATCATTGCTTGTAAAGGGTCAAAGATTCCAATTGTTTTCTCAAACAGCTTATAAACAGACACGGTGCTCCTCTTCAGTGGTGGAAGAGATAATAACAGCAAGATCAGCACGGAACTTGAACCACAGCTGCCTGTATTTTTCAAATCAAATCGGGCAGACAGAATGTTGGGGTATTTGGGGTCAACCTCCTTTTCTCCATTCTCACTCACACCCCCACACCTCCAACACAGAGAAAATAATAGCAAGATCAGCAAGGAACTTGGACCACAGCTGCCTGTGCTTTCAAATCGAATCAGTCAAACAGAATGTTTGGATATTTTAAGTCAACCTCTTTTCTCCCTTCCTGTCTGCTAGACTCCCCTAATAAAGAGAACAAATGTCCCGCCTACAAGACCCCCTAAACTAAGCTTCAATTCCACTGACTTATCTACTCAAAAATGAGCTGCTCTCGTTTCCTCTCACAGACACAGAATGGCATGATGGGAAATGTGCACCCTTTTTATCGTAAGCCTGCAATGAGTTTGGCGAAAAAAGAGGAAAAACTGCACTTTTTGCTGGAAATTGCCTGCTAGGCGGCAACATTTTTCACCTCCCCTAGTGGCCAACACAGTTGAGTTGCCCTCCATGATTAATCTCACCAAGGCACCTGATTTATCATCATTAATGGAAAGTCTGATACTGAATTCAATGCGAAAATAGTAGTCTTCCCCTTTAATGAGAACAATGAACTGCAAAAGATTCTATATGCTACGGTATATAGGATCTGATCATGAATACAAAGCATTGACTGTAGCAAATATTTATTTATTGTGGTATTAATTAACCCCTTGAGAAACATAGAAGTCATAAATGTATTCCAACAAAATGGGTTGAGGACCACTGTGTCACGGTAAGAGTTAACCATGCATACAGTATTCTAATCAAGCATTTAATAACATGTTCTTGCACAACCTGTTGTAAATAGTCAGTTGAGCATGACGTTGGTTGTATGCTTTTTTATAACAACAAACAATTTCCCGACTGGCAGATGTGAGAGCTCTGATTCTGGCAATGTTGTACTCAGAGCCAGATTGTAGCCCAGTTTACAGCAATGATTCCTTTTGACAAAGCATGCTGCTTTTGCCCAGAAGTACAATGTAGTTACTAGGGAGCAGGGACTCCTATAAATCAACTTTTATGAGCTGATCAATTATAATTAATGTTTGTTTATTGTAATAGTTTGCATGGATGTTATATTTTTTTATTTACAGGTTAATTTCTAACCTTTACCGCTTTTGTAAGTATTCAATTACACTAGCAGCCATACACATCATTGACATTTTTCTACTTAAAGGGGAACTATACCCTTAGAAATAACTATCATTTAATGTGTTTAGCAGGGCATACTGAGTTTGGTATCTTAAGCATTCAAGTGACAAATCTGCTCTCCCTCTGTATGTGTACTCTGGATCATTGGAACCTAGAGACTCATTTCTAAGACTGGTTTGATATTCTGCACCTTATTGTTTTACACTTTTTGCACAAGTGCAATTCTTGCTTTTGCCATTTTATGCATTGAGGGTGTATATGGATCCAGATCTTCCCCAGTAGGTGGCCTGTTTTAGACCACCACTGGGATTATGAGTCATTTACTATTTGGGGTTAGGGTGCACAATGTAACCTCAATGTATTTATGTTATTTTTTAAAATGTCTTTTATTCCTTGATATGCTAAAATGGTAATAAACTATGTTTTCAATGAACATTGGTGTGTGATTCAATTTGGGGTTCCCCTCCCCACAAGCTTTGGTTTGTATGTTCAAATATTACCACCTGAATCACCCACCACCTTCCCCCCGTAGATAATAATACTATTAAAATGTACTAAGTAGAGGTTGTTTTATACACAGGGTTGAGATATCCAGAATTTATATTTGTGTGTATATGAAGTATACAACAGAATTGATTGTGTGCGATGCCTTTCCATTTATATATTACTCTATCTCTTCTAGTATCTGTCTGCCTTAATCACAGATCATGTCATGGTCCTTGTCTCTGTCACCTATCAGTCAAGCTATTTTTTTTTTTTACTTTTAATTTTAGTTTTCTTTTATAAACTCTCACTATCACCATCGTCAAAAATGAAAAAACACACGCTTCCTGTGCAGACTCCTCTAACACAGACAGAACAGTCATCTGGAAGGAACATGCATCATACAAGATTTTTGGATTCTTGGGGAAATCTACTTTGCTCCCTTCTCACATGCCCAGACTCCTCTAACACAATGAACAGCCATTTGGGAGGACCTTGAATACCAGCTGCCTATGTCTTCTCAGACATACAATATTTTGGGGTAAATCTCCTTTTCTCCCTTCACACACCCCAAGACTCCCCTGTCCCATTCAACCAGGATGTTGACATATTTTTATGTATATTTCTTGTATCTCTTCACACTCCCCTCCCATTAGAATGCCCCCAGACTCCCCTAACACAGAGAAAAAATGTCCTGCCTACAAGACTCCTTAAACTACACTCCAACTTTGCTTATTTGCCTATCCTAACTAGGTCAAAAATATGGTTCTTTCTCTCTCTCACCAACACAGAATAAAAAGCTGCAGGTCCCTGGCACTCCTTTTATATTATCCATGTGGGCAAATAATGGAAACTTACCATGTTGGGGGTCTTACCACTGATTTCAATGCAATGGGCTTGGTGGGAAAAAAAAGCTGAAAATAAGAACTTTTTGCAAAAAAAAATATATATATATCCTCACTTTTTTGCCTGTTTTGCTTCTGACACAAAAAAATGTCACCCATCCCTAAACTTTAAAGGGATAGTAATGTTTCATAATAAAAACAGCTCTATTTAATCATCATAGTATTTGGACTTTGGAGAGTGTTATTTCAGTTCTGTCAGAGTTATAGTTCAGGAGTAATTCAATGACAAAGTATCCCCCTCCAGCCCCTTTTACTGATGTCGCACAGCAGAAGGGAGGTGCCCAGGTAGACTGCACAGAGGGACAATCTTCAATTAAGATAAGGGAAAATCCTGCAAAGCTTGTCAAGGGGGACAGGGCTTTCATTGTTTTCATATAAAGAAGATTGTCCCCTGCTGTTATCTGTCTGGTCTTACAACCTGATCCACATCTGAGAGGAGATGGCTTACACTAGGAAAAAGGGGCGGGGAGGGGAAACTTTGCTTGTGAATATCTCTTAAACCATAAAGGTTTGAGAGATAAGACTTATATCGTTCTTCATGTTTTTTTAATGCCTACAAAATAAAATAAAGTTAAAATGAAGTATTTATATCCCTTTAAAGCATTGAAAAGCAATGTGTTGGAGACTTCTCTAGTATTCAAGGGGTAAATACCCAGTTTAGATAATTTTTTTATTCCTTAACAGAGCTTGGTTTGCAGAAGAACTGCACCACTTTTCCTTAGAACACAAAATGTGACTAGATGCTACTTTGGGTCATCAATGTTTTCTTACTTTGCATGCGGCTCACCAAAGTTTTTTTTGTTTTGTTTTGTTTATGGCTCAGAGACAACAAAAGGATGATGACATTCAACAATGTACTTTCTAATAACTACTTTCACTCCTCTTATGGACATTTCAAAACCCCTTGGATGCTAGAGAGTTCTCCAACACATTGCAAAGCAACTGATGAGTTAAATACCATATCAGCCTTCTTTGCTGTGTGTAGATGTAGACAAAGGTGACTTTGACAGTAGACCATTCATCTCTGAGTCCATTCATATAAGCAACAGATAATGTTACATATGTAGGAGTCAGTTACAGTCTTGATGTCCTAATTCTGCTTTATGTGTAAGTTATGTTAGAAGAGGAAGAAGTAACTTTTGGAAATAGACCACAAATCCCATAATCCCTAGCCAACAAATGTCTAGTTTGTTCATGATGAGAATTATATTTGCCAAAAGCTGGAGATTAAATGTTTGTCAACCCCTGTATTAACCCTTTATGTACCAGAGGAATGTATCCCATCTTAGAGGGTTTCTAATGATCCAGTAGAGCATATGCATGAAAGAAAAGGCAGAGCAAAGAAAAATTCCCATTGATTTAAATGGGGCTTTTAACTCACTGAATGCTACCAAGGTATATAATGCCTTGTTTCACAATGTGTCGGATAGCTCTCTAGCATTAAAAGGGTTAAAAAATATGACATCAATGGGTATTTGATTTGTACTTGGGTATTTGGATTGCCCTAAAACTGTTCCATTCTGACTTTATGTACGTGCTCCAATGTTTGTAATAAAAGGTGAAGTCAGTTTGTGCACGGGAATAATTAATATATTAAAGGTGGAGAAGCGCTGTATCTTTTCTTCTGTATTTCAGTCCAGTGTAGATGTACACATTGTTCATGTCTTTTTACACGGACCTTACTGTTCCCTTCTTGCTACTGTCTGTTCCATTTGAGTACCCTCTCTCTCATCCTGCTGTCAGAAGAGTACTTATGCTATGGAGTGGAAAAGATACATTGTATCAGGACTCCCTGGCTGCAGACTGATAGTGACATTCTGTATATAATATTAACTGTTTGCATTTGCAAAAGCAAAACAATGCTTGTTATCAGGACTGCTTCCATAGAATTAGGTGGCTAATACGTATCAATGAAAAGGGGAGAAACAATGCATTGGTCACCTCTTTGGTACTCAGAAGGTTAAAGCTTATACTATAGCTCTGCCTTATCAGGACCTGAAGGTGCTGGCAGGGAACACAGACATCTTCCAGTGGGGAGAGGATCTCACATGGGAGAGCAGCAGTGGTGGAAGCAGGCAGCAAAGGCAAGCATGCCCCTCACTGTACTGAACCCCCGGATGCCTAGTCAGGGGCTTCAGGTCATGGAGGTGCATTGAGAGGGTAAGTGGGGGCTCCAGATACTGTAACTTAATTGAGGTGGAGTGAGGGATCGAGGGGATACCAGCATTTTTAGTTTTTTTTTTTAAATTAATTTTTTAACTTCTGTATAATATGCTGCCCCCAACTCAAATAAGGTGAAATGGGGTAAAACTTTGCTTATTATACACGAAATGGTCTCTGTCCTTCATACATGCAAGGGAAGTGGTTTGTGTTACTTACATGTTTTAACCCTTTGACTGCTATAAGTGTCTCCAACAAATTGCAAAGCAATGCACTGGAGACATCTACTATCCAAATGGTTACATTTGATATTCCATGTTTAGAATAAAGTTATGTGTGCACTATATATATATATATATATATATATATATATATATATATATATACACAGGGGTGTGCAATGTATATCCCCATGACACACAAAGGGTTAAGGGAGTGATGATGTTTGTGGCGCTGAAGCCGCTGAAGCTCCACTTCCCCATTGAGCAAGTGGGGAAGATGAGAGAATGCACTCAGACTTCAGGATTGTCTACTACTGGCAGTCTGTAAGGGAGAGCATACCTTCCACAACGCCAGCAGTTCGACAAACCTGTATGCTAATGGAGAGCTTCTCTGCCCCTTCCCCTTGCATACTTAAAGGGATAGTAATACTTGAAAATAAGTTTATTTTATATTGTAGCCCTTTAAAAAACATGAAAAATGATATAAGTCTTATCTCCCAAACCTTTATGGTTTGGAAGATATTCAGAAGTAAAGTTTTCCCTGGAGTGATGTCATTGCTCCACCCTTCAGATCTGGGATCCGGTCGCTTGACCAGCAGTGCCTCTACTGAAGTGCTGAGATCACCAACTTTAAAAAGAATTTCTTAATTGGAATGGTCTACAATGTGTGCTTTCAAGCCAGGCACACTTTGTAGATAGTTCCAATTAAGTAGTTCTTTTCAAAAGATCGTGATCTCGGCACTGCTAAAGAGCTGCCGGTTGCTCTGTGGACCGAATTCCAAATATGTCCACTAGATGGCAGACTTCAGCCAAGAAAACAGCATTTTACTATATTTTACATGTGAATATCTTCCAAACCATAAAGGTTTGGGAGATAAGACTTATATCATTTTTCATGTTTTTTAAAGGGCTACAATATAAAATAAACTTATTTTCAAGTATTACTATCCCTTTAATTCTTAGTGCATATGATCACATCGCCTTGGTGATGGAGACACACATCACCAGAAAACATAGCCACAGCATTGAAACTTAGTGCATCTCCCCCAGGAGATGAAAGCTCTGTGTAAAACTATGGTAATTTTCATGTATCCTTTATGATGCAATTGGTTTGTTTTCTGATAAGGACCTTTGGACCATATTCAGGAATCTAAAGAGCAGCATTTCTAGAACAAACCAGCTGTACCTTATGGGGACAAATAAAGATTCCAAAAATCCCCACTGATTTAAGTATAACGTAAATATAACTTAATCCTTTGAATGACAGAAGTCACCAACTAATCACCAAGCAATGCTTTGGAGACCTTTCTAGTACTCACATATCTAACATTAACATTGAAATCTCTGGGAAATGTATTTCCCCATATCATGCAATTGGTTTATGCCAGAATTGCTCCTCTTTATCTTCTTTATGTGGCCCCTTGTGAGTAATATGTGGTGATATTGCAGTCAAAAGCAGTCTGTGTTATTGTGTATGTGAATCAAAAGATGAGTAATTATGGAGCAAACCAACAACACTGGTTGGGGGATTTCCATTTATTTGAATGGGGCATTCAAAGGGTTAAAAGCCTAATTTAAAACTAAACCTGTTTGTACCCTATAATACGACTGGTATGCTCCAGAACTGCTCAAATTTTGCTTTCTGCATAAGGCCCTTTGTGTGTAATATTCTGTGATATTGCCTGTGCCATTTGCTGCAATGCAGTCTGTGGTATTGTGGCTGTGAAACTGTTCCTTCTACAGCTGCTTACATTTGGAAAAGTTATGTTTATTATGCCAGCTTTTTATTAAAATTGGAAATGAGTATTAGGACAGTAAAACCATGACTAATGATATTTTATTCCAAAGCTTCACAAGGTTAATGTAAGCATTATCGGGAAAGACAGACACGAAAAGGAGCTTCATAAGCACAATAGTCACATCAGGTTTATGGAGCATTTAAAGTCAATAGCCCTTGGTATCTATCCTAACAAAAAGCACGGTATATGGTCTGATGAATGTGTCCTAAAAATATATTTCTTATGCCACTGAGTATTTTTTTTAACAAAATCAACTTTCATATGTATTGTAGTTTTTCTAACACTTTTGACATTGAAGAAACATTCAGTTGTAGAAAGTAACCATAGCTTTAAAGGATCCTTCTTCATTGTCAAGTTCTTTAACCATTCAATTGAATTTTTTTGTAGCAAACAGATATATTCTATCATCTATTAAACCACACCAGTGCCTAAATACTAAAGCAACAAAGACCAAATCTTAGGTTTGTTATTAAATGTACTTATCTGCATGGTATTTATCATTGATGAATAGGGATGACCTAAATATAAGCAATTTATTTTGCAGATTGAAGAGAGACAATGGGAAGGAAGGACAAGGTGCAGAATGGACACTACAAGGGAGGAAGATAAAAGAGAGGGAGTGAAGAGAAAGGGCCAGAGCATGAGACAGCCAGAGAGAGAGAAAGAGAAGGAGCATGGTACAGAGATTGAGGGCTGTTGCACTTGTCATAGGGTGACCACACGTCCCGGAATGTCCGGGACTGTCCCTTATTGGGGGTCTGTGTCCCCCATCCCGGGTCATGCCCCACCGGGACAACAAAGTCCTGGAATTGAGCAACACGCGCCAGTCCAACCAGCCAATGAAATGTATTTTCTATATGGTCCTCACTGGCTGGCTGAGCCAGCCAATGAAGACCATATAGCAAATAAATTTAATTGGCTGGCTGCTGGCTGGACTGGTACATGCAAGACAGCTGGGATGGAGAAGGTATGCTGTTGTTGCAAGTGAGACCCGCGGCTGAGGCTCCCGCCAGCGCTGACCATCTTTCTGAGGCTGACACAGAGTAAGAGTTCCCACTGGGAACTCTTAATATGTCAGCCTCAGAAAGATGGTCAGCGCCAGCGGGAGCCTCAGCCATGGGACTAGGGTGACCCGGAATGGCAGAATTGAAATGTGGTCACCCCTAACTGGTCAGAGAGAAGAAGCTGAAGGGCCTGAGTGGAGGTAGTAACTAAGAATAGGCCTAGGAGAACAACAGAGAGAATGAGGGAGAAGAATTGGGAGAGAGTATAGAAAGTGAAAAGCACAAATATGGGAAAAGAGAAGGAAGGGGAGAGAGTAGGAGAGACATCATCAATGCCCAAAGAAGTTCTTCTACCTAATTCAAATAAAGTGACCACGACAGAAATGTGCTGTGATTAACATCTCAAAGTAAATAGGCCTGCTTTTTTATCATTACATGATTGCTTTTCTATCTGATTGGTCAAAAAAGCAAATGAAAAGGACAATCACAAGATGTGATTCTGGTCTAGATTTTGTATGAAACATACACCTTGCTAAGTTGCGAGACACAAAATATGTCTTGTGAAATGTGTTTTGTTTCTTTCAATTCTAGCTTTAACCCTTTGAGTGCCAGAGAGGTATGCAACGCATTGCTATTGCAATGCGTTGCATACCCCTCTGGCACATAAAGGGTCAAACCATTAAACTGCAGGAAAAGCAATATGGGATGTCCTGAAAAAATTGCAGGTTTGTTTACCTTCAAAAAGTAATCAAATACATTCAAAATGTTGCAATATTATGTATTATTCCAAATTGTGTCAACAATAGTCTGGAAAAAGGTCAAGCTGTTGATAAAAACCATTTACAAATACATAAAATGGCTTCCCTTTGATCAAGACCTGTGAGCAGATTTGGATCCTCTGTCTGCTCTTATTCTTATACATGTCTATTTATAGGTGACAGCAATGTGACAGATGCTCATATATGCTTTTGCATGCCTTCCCAAGCATGAGATCAAACAACCTGTCACACAGAAACATCTTCACACGTATAATGTATTCATACTAAAGCTGGATATATTTCACATTTGCCTGTCATAACCATTTTCCGTATTGCTGAAATTAAAGTGGATCTATCACATATAGAGCAGTAGTGCTCATTAGTTAGAGCATTTAGTGAAAAAGTTATCTGCGCAAAAATGAATGTTTAAAAAGTGCCCGGCAGCCTACTTCTGCTTGCCGCAGATTGCTGCATAAAAGCTGCTCCTGTCCCACTTCCCAGCATCCTCCGATGATGGAGGCTGTCTGCTCTAAGCTGGAGCTATCTTATTGGCTAGATATCGATCTCTGACAATGAGATCGCTGCAGCTTAGAGAAAGAAAGCCTCCGTCATGCTGGATAGTGGGACAGGAGCAGAGGCAGTGCTGCGAGCCAGAAGTTGAAGGCACAGTACAAGAGCGCTCAACGGGAACGCCCGAGCATCAGAAACCCAGTCAATGTTAAAAAATTGGAATTTTATTTCTCATTTAAAAACATTGGTACACTGGAGGACAAAAAAGAAACATACATGCTGCGCCTGACTCATGTCGTGAAACAAAGTATCATAGGCTTAAATCAAATTCACAAAAAAATCCATTTTAAGTAGGGAACAGTACCAGAATCTGACCAATCAGGATGGACTTCCCAAAGTCAAATCTGAATAACCAATGATTAATTGAGAAACACCCCTTAATCACACCATGACCCATTAGTCAGATTCCTAATTAATAAACACCTAATCTTAACCTGTTCCCACAGCTCAAACTGACACACATCTACATAAAGGCATTTCAAATATAAGAATCAAAATAATAAATACAATAAAATACAGATGTATACATTGACATATATTAACAAAGCATATAGCCACTATCGTCTGATGAAAAGTCGTGCTCCGAATTTAGACAGCGCAGGTGTGAAGACGTCACTCTGGCAAGATGTCTGCGTGCTCTACTGCCCGTCAGCCCTGGCGCAGGGTCTCATTCTATTCAACAAGGTAATTATTCTGGCAACTAGCACTACTGAGCAGCTAGTCGCCAGATGGGGAATTAGATGACATAAACTTAAACAGATGGTAGTTCCGCTTTGAAAAAGTTTCAAGTCTAAAGCATACTGGTAATAAATCACCTAACAGAAGAATGGGGGGGTATTTGAGAGATAGAACCATAGTACATAGATATAAATAGAAAAACAGAAATAGAAAATGGAAATATAATATGAGAGAGATCGGTAAATATGTGCCAGAACAAAATAAATGGAATATTATGTAAAATGTTGGTAATGTGCAAGGAATCCCAAGTCATTATTTAGGCCAGTGTGTTTGGTGTTGAAAAAACTGCTCATCTTAATTTCAAGTATCTTTCTGTCCTGGGTATTTTGAAGTTCCCTCTTAATATTTTGATTTTAAGGTTATGGATGGAGTGAATACCTTCAGTAAGATGATACTGGGGTATAGTTCTTTGTTTAATGGTATTTATCAATAGATTATTTGTGTGTATTCTTCCTTAGGTTTAGTGGTAGTCCTGTTTCATCAATGTAACATCCAGATTCACATTCAGTGCATTGAAACAAATATACACTTACTGATGTACATGAATATAATCCTATATTGTTGTATATCTTGTTGTGTTGTGCAGTATTATTTTGACAAATGTGTTGACATGATTTGCAGAGCGATTTGTTCCAAGCTTTGTTCCCATCATCAGTTTTTTGTCCATTCATTGGTCAGTTTCCAACTGGTCAATTTCTGTTTCAGGTTTGGTGGTTGTCTGAATCCCAGAATAGATGGTTGGGGGGATATGTCTTTTAACACCACATCGTTTGTTAGCAAAGGCTGTAGTGCTTTGATGATGTTACATATTTCTTCTACTGCAGGGTTGTATGTAGTCACTAGTGGTATACGTGTGTATTGTATTGTATTGTAACAGATGTTCACATGATATAATGTTCTCAGTACAAATGTTATTTTCTTTGTGATTGTCCTTGTTCTGTTTGAATGTTTCAGACAATATTTTTAGATGATTGTTGCTGTCGTTGGTGTCAGAGCATGTGTGGAGGTATCTGATAGCTTGGTTATGAATGATGCCTTGTTTAGTCCGAGCTGGGTGAAAGCTGGAGTTGTGAAGATAACTGAACCTGTCTGTGGGGTTTCTGTATACAGATGAATGTAGTTTGCCATTGGTTAAAGTTATGGTTGTGTCCAGGAAATGCATGCTTTCTGTAGAGAAATCCATTTTAAATTTAATGGATGAAATGAGTTGAAGGATTTTGAAAATCTTTGAGTACGTCTTCACCTTCTGTAAATATTATGAATATATGCAGAAAAGAAAGGTCAGAGATGCTCAACTAGGGTCATGAGCTTGCAAATACATGCAAAAAGCTCACTATGACTGTGTCCTGCTCCCATGGTACAATCTCTTTTAGCTCACCAGTGCCATACACAGAGAGGAAATCTTCTGAAGCATATCATGCTGGTCCTGCCAAATTACAGTCCAGCCACGAAATGGCAGGCAATTTCTCTCTGAAGAAGAGAAACACCCAACCTCAGACGTACTTTTTGGCTTTTTGGGCCTCTTCGGTGAGGTGCAGCTGATCCCTCTAGGCACTTTGAGCAAGGGGTCCACGTCTGGATTCCACCCCCCCTTCCCATATTGTGTATATATTATTGATATAGCAGAAATATTTGTAATGTTTGTAGCGGTATGTATAAAAAAATGTCTGTTCCAGGTCTTGCATAGTGTATATCCATGTGGGTATCCATGATGAAGGTTACCTAAAGATAACCGAAATGTTGATCTGCACAATAAATCCTATTTTTCACAGTTTATGAAGTCCTAAGAGTGCTTTTTTTTGATTGGAACACATTCTATACTTGTGGCTGAATACATAGCACCTAGGCAGTTGTCTCTTTAAGCGTGAGTGCCTCTCTCTGTCTTGTGTGTATATATATATATATATATATATATATATATATATATATATTATATAAAAGAAGACTTGTGTCTGGCAAAATACACCCAGGGGTGGCAGTAAGCAGGTGTTATTGCTCCCATTGGGTGATTCAATGGGGATGTGATTTTCACTGCAGGGAGTTGGCCAGCCCCAACTATCCAAGTCTGAAAAAAAATGGCTGCCACTCGCTCCTACACCACAGACACACACACCACAAATCCCAGCATGTGCAGTGTCCACCACCAATCACTGTGGAAGGGAAGTGGACAACCACAGCACCAAGGGAACAGTTGGAAGTGTGTGAGAATCATCATGAAGTGGGGTTCACTTTTGAAACCTCACAAACAAAATATCAAGCTGCTACAAGCTGCATTAACCATGTCGCAGTCATGTCGCTATTTACTGAGCACAACTCCCATCATCCTTACCTTGCCCGGCTCTGTTGTTTTATGCTGTCTTACACTGTTGCCCTGCATTGCTTAGCGAGTCCCCTTGTGGTAATTGCTGGCTTGGGCTGCCTGGATCCTGGCCTGTTTTACTCCTAGGCAGACATGCACGGGATGCAGCGGCTTATGCCTCAATCTGCCAGGGCGGTGCTACAACCAAGTAAACTCCTGACATAGTCTGCATTACGTGCAGCACTGCCAATCTGAATAGCGTATTCATATTGTACTCCAACAGCTTGGTAGCTATATGCAAAGCAATGTTTTGTAGAGATATCTAACATGCAAGGGTTAAACAATGTACAAACGTGTGGCTATGGGATCCATCACAAACTGCCCACGTGTGATTTGCATGCGACTGCTTGGAAGTCAGCATGGCTGCAACAGAGGAGAAGAAAGTGCAGGGTTAACTGCCTGTGGTGAGAGAAGAAGGCCAGACTATGTATAGTCCTTTCAACGCATTGGTATTGCTTTACATGGGATATGAAACCTATTCAATGGCAGAGAGCTCTTCAATGCAAACAATACCTATCATTCAAGGGGTTAAAAGGGCTGTTTCAATATCACAACTTTTATCTCTTCCTCCGTAGCTCACACTCTGTTCCCCACACACCATTAATCTCCTCTCACATACCATTACTTCCCCCCAGGCCTCCTGCAATCATGTCTCTTATGTCGGTAAACGTATTCACCTACCGCTTTTACCTCCTCCTTTTAAATCCATTGAACTCCGCATTTCTATAATTTAATGCACTTATTTTGCCCTCAAACGTGTGCAACTCCAGTGCACACTCTCCTCCCTCCCTCTACACTGTGTGCCTCTCTCCCATGCATTGTAGTAACCCTTTCACTAACAAAGTGAGCAACACATTGTAAATTAATGCTTTCTCATACCTCTGCCACTTCAAGAGTAAAAAAACACAAACAACTCACCGATGGAGCACACCCTCTCCATTTGAACTGTTTATACTGCATCAAAGCCATGCTCATATTATTTCCTCATGCACAGTTGGGTTACATTTACACTCTGTATTCCTTGGGAACACATATGATGAACTCTATATATTGTACTTTCTATTGTGCAACCGTCTGCCTGCTTAGGAAGACTATTGCTCTTACTTTTGCTTTATTGAAGCTCCGCCCCAATTGTGATTAAGCCCTGCCCCTTTTTAAACATGAATGGTGTCATTCATCTCCCCCCAGTGCCACCACAGGACTCCCCTCTGAGGAATGAACAAGAAAAAGTTCCTAAGTATGTATTGGTGATGTGTGCATGTATGTGTTGGGACCTAGGCATATATACAAAATTGCATTTAACAATTTACTGCCACTGTGGCATGGCTCTTTTTAACCAATGCTTAATCCTTCGACTGGCAGAGTTGTATACAATGCATTGCATACCCACCTGGCACTCAAATGGTTAATGTGAACCTCAGTGAGAAAGGACATTAATATATAGACTCCTATGTCTACAATAATATACATTAAATATGCACTCCTTTCTCACGCAGGCTCAAATTAACCCTCTGAGTGCCAAAGGGGTATGCAGTGCATTGGAGTGCGCTGCTTACCCCTCTCACACTCAGAGGGTTAAGCATTGATTAAAAAATGAACCAAAGAGATGGGCAATGCCGTCCCACCATGCTAGTATATATATATATATAGATAGATAGATAGATAGATAGATAGATAGATAGATAGATCAGAGTATATGTATTGTAGGCCTTGATATGTATTGTAGGGCTTGAGTTCCAGACGGGTATGCATTGCATACCCCTGTGGCTCTCAAAGGGTTTGTATATGAACAGTGGTATTTTTTGAGTCCTTAATTAAGAATGAAGGGTAATTTCAACCTTCCCAAACTCCAGGTAGACACACACAATGGCAATAAATAAAGAGGGGACATAGAATGATTAACAGGACGGTATTCCTTAGTTAAGCATGTAAGAACCCATGGAAAGGTCTTTCCTAGTATGAAAGTGCAGAGATTAAACAAAGGGCAGATGTCCAAACTGACCTTTGTCATGAAAACAGAGTTCTGGTTTTACACAGAGGTCTCATAATTAATCTTCCTTTACCTTACCCCCAGTACATATACAGCTACTCTTAGTACCGCCAAGTAATTGCAAGTGGATGTGGGGAAAAGAAGGCAATTGGGATGCATTTTGTTATAACAGCTGACCGGTTTTCACCAGATTTGTTTGAAAGAATAGTATAAAGAGAAGTATATTGGGGGACTGAGTGCAGTACAACAAAGAAGGTAAAGACTGCAACATGTGATAGAACATTACAGAATGTGAGGGCAGAGTACATCATGGGAGATGGACAGTCCTGAGTGAAGCACAGCATTCAGAGTGAAGACCTGTCCATGAGAGTCCTAATGTGAGCCCAGCAGACAGAAACTACCTAAGATCCGTGCTGGAGATTATCATCATCATAATATTTGCAGACATAGCATATAATTTTTCCATTTATCCACTATATCTTTAACTCATCATGGGCTGGATTCTATTACAGGTGCTACTTTTATCACTGCTTTTATCTCCAGGTTTCCCCATAGACTTCAAAAGGAAAATGTCTGATAAAACAGGTGATAACATTTAGCACCTGCAATAGAATCCAGCCCCATATTGTTTAATTCATGCACACACCACATAGATTGTAACAGTATTTTGATTTTTTGCACATTATATAATCATTTTATTATTAGTATAATTATACTTTTTTAAGAGACTGGCACATTAGAGACATTCCTTCAGTTATTGAATTATGCAGAGGTGGTGGCCAACATTCCAGCTTCCACAACAGTAAAGTTCTGCACATTGGAACAGGAAGCCAATCAAGTGTCATTGTTTTTTATAATTTGTGTGGTGTGTGTTATATGTGTATATGTGTGGTGTGTTATATGTGTATATATCAGGGCTTAAAATATGAAGTCCTTAGGTACTAGCCAGACCTGAAAAGTTACTCGCCACTGCAAGCCATAACATACCCACCAGGGATGAATTTCTACTCGCCAGGGCTAAATTTTCACTCACCATTGGCTAGTGGTGAGTGGAAATTTTGAGCCCTGTATATTATATAGATATATAGATATATAGATATATAATGTATGTGTGTTCACTGAACATAATGTCCAAGCTTACCTATTTAATTTAGATATTCGTACCTGCCATGTGCTAAAACACGTTCAAACTTTTTCTAAAAACTGCAGCTTTTCTGGATTCCAAGTAAAAGCCTTAACTTAATATGCAATGTGCTGCTTCTACCTGAAAATGTCCACCTCTACCTGATAACATAATGTGCAGTCTTTGCCTGATACTATGCAGTGCAATATTCTGTGTAGAGTGCAATATAATGTACAATGGTAGTGTGCAGCCCCCCTCCTTTGCAGTGTGCAAATTAAGCTGGCAATGTATTGTGCAGCTTCTCCTGTCAATGTAGCATGAAGCCAGGCACTATCAATATAATTTACAGCTTCCCCTGACAATACAGTGTGCAGTTCACTATATAATTGCAGTGTTCAGCTCCCTCTGTCATTGTACTATGCATTATCTCATATCAATGCAGTGTACATCTTCACCTATCAATGTAGTTTGCAACACCCTCTCACAATGAAGTGTACAGCATTGCCTGACATCTGGTAAGATATTTCTTAAATTGTTCAACATTTCAGCTACACCTTGAATCCATAATGCTAAATGCAGACATTACATGCCATGGAGACTTAAGGCTTTGAGGTTTTCTTACCTGGAAACGTATGGTAAACATACTAGCAGAGAGGAAAAGCAGCATCAACAGGCAGGCTGCAAATGTTAACTGTGAAAGAAACTGTTTCTCAGGAACATGATAGCACACACACTGCTGAAATATTCATGTATGAGGGACAGTGGATAGGAGTGCAGATCTTCTCTTACAATTTTAATCAGGTGCTTCATGACAATCCCTAAATAAAATCAATACTGGGGCTGATGTGCTAAGACACCAGTGCATTTCTGTAGGAAATCAGCAATACCATAGGGAACAAATATAGATTTCAAAAATGTACATTGATTTAATTGGTACTTTTTTACCAGTTGAACCCTAGAGAGGTTTCCAATGCATTGCAAAGCAATACTTTGGATATCTCTGTAGCATTTAAGGGGTTAAAATTGGAATTTATTTGTACCCTGTGGTGCAGTCGGTTTGCCCCAGAACAGTGCCAGTTTTCTTTATCTCTGCAATACCTTTCTTTTCAGTCTACGTCATTGGAAGTCTCAGTGTGTTAGAGCTTTCATCTGCTTGTATATAAAGGTTTACCTGAGTGAAAGGCAGCTTGATGGCTGTATTAAGTGGCTCAGTACTGAGATGCTATCATCAAAATGTTCCATTTCCATTGTACTTCTTCAGATGTGTTTACATTTCAATGATATAATGTGATACTTTGTAGAGGATACAATGGCTTTACATGAATATTGTCTGCAGATGTCACACCACTTTTTTCTGGGATCTCAAATATAATACAAATTTGATGCTGTTCTTTAACCCCTTCAGGATCAGAGGAGAGAAAAATGCATTGTTTTGTTTAGTATCAAATGATTTAATAATAAAACAGCTATAAGAAGCATTTTAATATGATGATAAATAAAAATTCACCCAATTCCCAATGATTGGAATGTAACCCCTTGAATATTAGAGAGATATTCAACACATTGTGAAGCAACAAGATGGGAGACCTCTAGCATTCTTCAAGAAGTTAAAAACACCATTTATATCAATGGGCATTTTCATTTGTCCTCCATGGTGCAGTTGGTTTGCTCCAAAATTACAACTCTTTAGCTTGCTGAATTGCACCTATAGATGTATGTGCTCTTGTTATTAAAATGTTCTTACAATGACCCCTCTCCAATTTACATTGATAGCACTGACCCAAACCCAGCACGTGGCTTGTCCTTAGAAGAAATGAGAAAGAGCTTCCAGTATCCACCGATAGACAAAAATGGTAAGTAAAGATGTTCCAAGACCAAATATCTATATTAATTTAAAGAAAAAAGGTTTATTTTCCTCTGTGTCCAATCCAAGGCATAGACTGGGGTATTAGCTCCGCCTCCCAGCTGGTAGGACCAATCAAAATTTATAAATGTGTACTTCACCTCCCCACTTGCAGTTATTTTGGGCCTACCAAGCTGGAAGGATGGAGGCAGGAGCCTCTCTCTCCCAACATGTTTTTTTTTATTTTCTCTTTCTATGCAGCCTGCCTAAACCACGGATAGCATCCCCACTCTGTACCAGGACCTCATACCTCTTTCCCTTCACAAGGTCGCATGGGTCCTTGTTCCTTGGGATACCTGTTCATGTCCAGCACTTGTTCCTGCCAGGTTCAGACTCTCCTTGCGGCCATCAAGATGTTTCAGCAGGTGCCAAACAGATGCAACGTGTGGGACAGCAGATACCGGCCTCAAACCAGAAGTGCAGCTGTATGCGTTCCAGTGGTGGAATGCATGCACGAGGAAACAGCATTTATTGAGTTCCACTACATGGGAATGCCAGAAAGGTAGCCATGGGCCTTGTGAGTGGAAAAAGCCGGTGCCATCTCGCCGGTAAGCGGTGCGTTTCAACGTGGAACGCACCGTCTGTTTCTACAATCAAGCAAGGCTGGACCAGCCTGAAGGAATTGCTGCCCATTTGCTTACCTCTCCTGTAATCAGTTGGGATGTAAGCTGCATTGAATAGCCTCTGCAGTACTGGCACATCGATCTCTCCTGTCTCTTACTTCGCTCAAGCAGGGGTGGACCTCTGATAGGCCTTCGTTTCTGATACAGGCCGGAAGTACCTATACATTCCCCAGATGGAACGCACGCTGACTCAGAGGAGACTGCAGGTCTCAACATCAATGAGCAGGGTAAGGAGCTTTTATGCCTTTAAGTTCATCATATTAAAAATATTTGTGTATATTGCTTTACAATGTTTAATTTAATGAGGCAAGCCTCAGCCTCAGGATGCCCTTCTGCTAAGATATGAGTGGTCCTAAGTTTAGACCATGCTGCATATGTATATGAATAATTGTTGCTGACCCAACAAGCTTTGTCAGGTGTGCTTTTAAGGAAGCGGCTACTAAAGATATTCCATCCAAGCTAAGGAGTTTCTGGGATGATGAGTTATCCATGCAAGGCTCTTTCCATGCTATGTATAAGTCAGCTAGAAAAGATCCCTACACTTGCTGACCTGGGAGAAGGAACTTCTTCCATGCATTATCGGAAGGAAGATGAAGAGTATGTAATTGCATTTAGATTATCTGCCTCTTCTCTTTGGAAGATTCAAATCAGCAGTGCATTAAGAGGAGGATAATAGAGCTGGTTAGATGACTGTTGGTCAATGCACCAGCTGCAGAATTGATACAGACTGAGGAAACAAAGGTTCTGGTTCCAGCAAGGTCAACTCAGTTTTTCATCCTCCTGACGCATAAGGCGGATCATTCATAATATCTCTTTACCCAGGACATGCTTGAAATTGAGAGAGAATATCAATATAATCTTCCTGTTAGGATACCTTTAGATTATAATAGCATGCTTTCTATAACCACTTATGTTCTCCTTTGGAAGTAATGTATTTTCTTTTAAAAGTATCCATTCTACCTGACATAATTGACTTCTTGGGCTAGGATTTTCAGGATCTTTCTGTTTAGGAACACCTTTTCCTCTGCTAGAGTCAGAACCTCCCCCTTCTTCCTCTTATCTCAAGAGGTGTCCCCTGGTTCTTCATCAGGCCTTGGGATAAATAGCTTCCAGAGAGATATTTGTATTGATCTTTTTGTATATATTTGTTCATTGTGCTAAGATATACTTTTAGTAGTCTGTCTCTAGCGTAAATACCAGTTTGTCTACTTGTTTCTCATAGTGAAGTTCCCCTTTCCCATAATTACATTTGTCGCTTCTCTGTAATTTATCCAGCTCTAGAATATCCTTTTCAGTATGGTCCCCATAAACGGAACTGTAACTGGTTTAGGATAACATTGCTTTCATCCTGCATATATTAGATAATCCAGTTAGATATTTATAGACCTTAGGTCTCACACAATCACAAGAGCTGGTAATTATGGATGTCATTTTTCCAGGCACAAATGAGCGTTCGGTGTTTAGAAATCTTATGTATACGTTTTCAGGAAAAAGTTACTTCCTTCAGTTATCCGCTTATGGTGAATAGAGCTATAGCCCAGACAGCCAGGAATCAATGATTCTCCTGTCATGACTTATTGGCCATTTTAACATTGTCAGCCATTCCTCAGTGTTACCTGTTCTTATCTGGAAGAACTTTATGGATCTAGGCCTGTGAGGCTGCTGGCTTTCAAAGAACCATTTGGTATCTTACCTTCCTGGGTAAATTCTTGTTTGAACAATTGGCAGAGCTTCAGGAGGAAAAAGCTTTTCTTTTTCCTACCTCAAGATTGAAGGAACAAGCATTATCAGCTCCATAGTTAGGTTTTTTCAGGACTTGGAGGCAGTCCTTTAGGGATGGTAGTGATATCATCCAGGTAGGCGATTTTATCACAACATAAGGTACGCAACACATAATGCTGGAGAAGAGGATAATTTGTTTCAGTGACTTTCCACTGAGGTTCTGTGGGAGTTATGAGTGTGTGTGTGTGTATATATATATATATATATATATATATATATATATATATATATATATGGATCCAGTAGTGGGCAGTCTTATCAGACCACCAGTCATTGTGTATTATGTAGGAAGTGTATGCACTGCAGTTTTTCACGGGTAGTCTTCATGCTCAAAGAATTTAGAGCTGGAGATTCAGGGTTTAATCCTTCTATCGTGAAGTCCTGGAACTTCATCTCTTCAGATTCTTCTCAGTATCTTCCCTGTTAAAGTGCTCAGGGGTACCAGTTTGGTTTTCAGACTAACTGCCTGGACTACCCCAAGCACCTTCTTGACCACTATAGAGTTTATGGACTTGTACCATTACATTCTTGTATCTGCTAGACACAGTGCTCTAGGGTTCCATTTAAATATAATGCTTCTATCAATTCAGGTTTTCTTTGATCTGATCCCTGTATCAAGGTTTAAAGCCTGGCTCCCTGTCTGTGGATCCTGAGACAATAAAGAATCCGTATAATTACTTACTTGGATGACATCCTCATCACAGTCAAGGGAAATCCTCAAGAAAACTAGCACTATTCACACACACCTATCTAGGAGGGGACAGATTCTTGAGCCCAACCTGACACCTCTCACAAACAATTGTTGTATTTGGGGAGTCAGTTTATTTCGATCTATGGGTAACATAATTTTATCCCTTTCCTCCCCTAACCCAGAAGAACATTGAGGTGATAGTTATTCCAGAGGAACCTCAAACAGAGAAGGCTCTTTAGTATCCTGTTTCAGAGATCAGAAGGATGGTTGCTGGGTTGTTTGCAGCAGTTCATGGGATATGGTTCTCTCAGGTGAAAATGTTCACTTTTACAGATTGGACTTAAGACACTAGGCAATCCTTCAAGCACTTCAAGAATATCTCAGTAGAAAAAGTAGTGCTGATCCAATCCAACAACATCACTGTAACCATGTTTATGTTCCTAGTGTGGCGGAACTAGGTGCATACATTAAATTTGGAAGTCTATAAGATTCTTCTCTGGACAGAGAATCATCTCTTCAGTTTTTTATTTTTGCCTTTCATAGTTGACAAACAACACATTTTTATTCCTTAACCAGGACAACTTGGTATCTGGGAACAGGGTACCTCAAGGCAAAAGTTTTGTTACTCCAGCATCTTACAGATTTGGGTGGGTCCACACACAGACCTAAGAGCAACATCAGATCAAGCTAAAAGCATAAAATCCTAGCAGGCTGACAGCCTTCCTTCTCCAGATCTACTTCAGCTTCGGTGTCTATCCCAGAATATGGATAGGTCCTTTGTTATTACAGACATAATTTGGTATTCCTTCTTGATGGATTCTGGAAGGGTTTCAAGTCTGATTTGCTTAAGGTTCAACTAACTGTACTTTCTGCAGTTTGGGAGAACCTCTTTTGCTGGCAATTGCCTCATTACGAAATACACTTCAGCAACTACACCTTCCATCCGGAGGCTTATCCCACTTTGGGATCCTAATTTGGGCTTACAATATTAATCCTCCCATCCATATTTGAATCATTGGGGGACATATCCTTTTAGGCATCTCACACTCACGACTTTTTTCTTTACAGCTGTGACTCCTGCTACAGGGGTAAAGTGAATTACATCCATTATTATGTGTCCCTCCATATGATATCCCATCATGACTAAGCCCATTATGTCCAAAAGCTACATTTCTTTAAGGTGGTGACCCAATTCCATCTTAGTCAGGGAATTGTTCTTCCATCATTGTTTAGATTCCAGCCATTATACAGAAATAAGTTATATATCCGACACTTGGTCTATTGCAAAATTACGTGAGAGTAGAACTGCTCCTTCATAAGACTGAGCTCTTCCTTTCTTTGGAAAATTGTAGGCTCAGCGGCCTCCAAATCATCCATTCCGAGATGGACTCGAGACTGGAGTAAACTAGCATACATCAGCAATTATGGATCCTCCTACTATCATTAAAGCACATTCTACTGGGGCTGTTTACACTTCAGGGACACGAAGGGCAGTCGCTACCACAAAAAGAGATATGCAAGCTGCCACCTGGTCCTCAATCTCTATGTTGTCAAACACTATGGACTGGACCTTCAAGCATCCAAAGCGGTGTAATTTGACAGGAGAATGCTGTAAGCTGCCATTACTGTGTTAAGGGTGCTGTTCCCTCCCTAATGGCTAGGGTACTGCTCTGGTAAGTCCCACAGTCTATGCCATGGATTGGACACAGAGGAAAAGGTGAAATTTACTCACTGATATTTTGTTTTCCTCTGTGTCCTTCCACAGCAACCCTCCCTACTCCTTGGTTGGTTATGTATCGTTCCTAGTTCTTTGTGCTAGGCCTGTGTTATTGCTTCTTGCATTTTCCTATGATATCTAACCTGTTGCCTCTCTTCAGCTTGGACAATAGTGGGGAGGTGAAGTACACATTTATAATTTTTGATTGGTCCTACCAGCTGGGAGGCGGAGCTAATACCCACAGTCTATGGCATGGAAGGACACAGAGGAAAACAAAATATCGGTGAATAAATTTCACCTTTTTGTCTGATTTCACACTGTGATTAGAACCTGTATTACAACTAAATAAAGAGGGCAGATGTCCATGGCAAACTGTCATCAGAAGCTTTTCTGAAGAAATATATAGTATATACTTTTGCATTATTATTAACTAGTGTAAAAGCCCGTGTACATGGGCCAAGGTCCGGGTAATGTTAACCATTTGCGTGACAGAGGGGTACGCAACGCATTGCTTTGCAATGCATTGTGTACCCCTCTGGCACTCAAAGGGTTAAGAGGCCGCTACCTCACTGCTCCATGAGATGCAATCTTGTGTCGCCTTAGTCACACGATGCAATCATGTGCAGTAGAGACTGCCTGAATGCTGGCAGTCTCTACTGCACATGACTGCATCGTGACAAACATCCTAGCGAATTATTATATAGGAGATATTAGTATTATTATTTATAACATACCAACATATTAAACATTTTGTACAATAGGGTGTCAAGACATAAGAACACTTTGTAGTTCGTGGCATTTAACACAAGGGTGTTTATAAACAAGTTTAAAGCACACTGAGACAGTGGAATAAGGGATATTTTGTATGACTCTATTGCTACATGGTTTGAAAACAGGTGTCTATGTGTTGGTTGTGTTTAAAAGTTGGGCTCACAAGCTTATTTTTGCAGGGTCCATGCTTTAACTCATGGCATACTAAAGTCTATAGAAAGGGTTATTTCTAAGTTCAAAAACAATCTGGCACTTGAACCCAATCAAAATATCATAAGAGTGCTGCACAGCTTAGTTGTACCTTTAGCATCACCAAGCTCAGCTGAATATTACACTGTAACATGACCCAGCCTGGCAACAGGATTGACAGCCTTAAACGTGAGACCTAGGTCTTAAGCCTCTCCACATAGAAGCTATCCCCTGTTTCTAATATATTATGATGAAATGCATGGAAACATCTTCAGCAGGGCTTAAAACTTGAAGGCCTTTGCTACTAGCCAGACCTGAAAAGTTACTCGCCACTGCAAGACATAACATACCCACCAGGGCTGAATTTCTACTTGCCAGGGCAAAATTTTCACTCGCCATTGGCTAGTGGTGAGTGGAAATTTTGTGCCCTGATCTTCAGCATACAAGTGGTCTAGGTAGCTCTGATTTTGAAGCTTACGACAAGACTCCCTGCTCTTTTGTCCTCATATGCCATAGGTATACGATGCACTAACCAAATAGTACAGATTTCAATATTCACAGAGGATCTGTGTAGGCAGGACAAAGTAAACAAACACAAGAGTCACTGCATTTTATTTAGCAGAATCAGTATATGAGAAGTAGTTCAGGTTGCTCAATGCTTTCTTTTTTAAAAATAGAATATCCATAAAGACCAGTATCCCCCACACCAATTTCCTCATAGAAGTAGCTGTTTCTGTATCAGTCAGCAACATCATATTAGAAAATATTCATATTTAGTTAATACCCAAAGCAATAATACAATCGTAATATCATGTATCCTCTGTATTGACTTTTATTCACTTTGGGGTAGCAGAGTCATGGGGTACCTGCATTCTCCTGTTACTATTTGCCCTTTATCACATCTTGCCAGGACTAAGACCTACCCTTTAATTGCAGCTATGCAGGAGCTGTGGTTCGGTATGTTTGATAGTATTACCCTTGTCTTAGCACAGGTGGTGCTAGAAGTAGTGGAATTCTCCCCATGGGTGAAGGGAACAATACTGGATTTTACCCTTGCCTGTACAATCAATCACCCTGTCAAACAGCAAACAACTGGAGGCCAGGGATTTATTTTGAAATATGTTGGTTGAAAGGTACCTAGTGGACCATGCCCATAGCAGAAGAGGTTCAAGAGGCTCAAAAAATGAATAAACACATTTTTTCAAGGTCCTACAATAGATTAGTATATAAAGGTTTAATTCAATTAAACACATACATCTTCAAGATTTATATATAGCTAGCAATAGTGACACAGAGTTGCCCATGCATTTTAACCCATTGTGTGGCAGAGGGTTATCGAATGCATAGTTGACAATGCTTTGGGTACTTGTGTGGCACTGAAAGGATTTAACCCTTTGGGAGCCAAAGATGTATGTATGCATTGCAATGTGATGGATACATCTCTGACAATGAAAGAATTAAAAAGGAAAAAAAAATATCCCTAATGCCCTGGGTTCCTTGGGTATTCCTGTATCACTGCAAAGGTTAAACCAGTGATTGGCAAATAGGTATCCAATGCATTGTAATGTGTTGTCTTGTTGTCATTTAGAGTTGAGTGTGTGGAAGCCCTTGCACTGCTTATGGGAATACTGGGGTTTAAGAGAACCTAGAGTGTGAAGCACAGTTCTCATGCAGGGGCTTTAAGCGATTAAGTATGGTCTCAGCACACACACAGCAGCTGAGTACACATTCTCCAGTGCAGTCATTGCGACCTGTAAGAATCCAGTAAACTTCCTGCACATTTACTATACTTGTGCCCAACACACCCCATGGAACTAAAAGGGTTAATACACTTTCCCCCTCCCCATTATGAGTTCCCCATGTAGCTGCACTGATCTAAATAGTAAGACCAGAGTTAACAGAGGTGCAGTGAGAGCTTTATAGTGTTAAAAGTAGGTGGGTGGGTGGGAAGTAAGAAGGGCAGCTAGATTAAAGGGAAGGCTCCAGGGAGTAATCATGGAGAGGTAGAATGAGTGGTAGGAGGGAGGTTAGATGGAGGGTTGTGCTGAGTCGTACCAGACTACATTTCCCAGGAGGTAGCATGGTCCATAGCAGCTCCATGTGATTGGTCGAAGGGTAGGTGCCTTTTGTGCTGCTTTTCCATTCTTATTAGATAGACAGAACAGATAGAGAGGTTAACAGGAAGTGAGTAAAGGAGTTTATAGACTCACTCCATGTTTTAGTCCTGGGCAAACACACTATACGTGGTACGTAGGCATTGATATAGTGAGCTCATGAAAATGGGTCTGTGGGCTGGTTGGTACATAAATGACAGATTTTTGAGTGGTAAAAGGGTGTGCAGAGCATTGTGGAGCAATGCGTTGGACACTCTTGCAACACTCAGATGGTTAATATGTTTGGTTTCCATACTGATTGGTGAGGCTGTGGGTAAACTGCCAGGGTGAAGGGGAGGGAGGGTATGTGTTGCATGTTCATGAGACTGGTACATTTATTCAGTGGCCATTCATCATGTGATGGTAGGGATTGGGACAGGCAATGGCAAAGCATAGGTGGTGATGGTGTAGGATAGGGTGCTAAGGTAGGGAGTGTCACAGGGTTTTGTGGCTGTCATTTCTGAGGTTAGTGGACACAGAGGTAGTTTGTAAGGCACTGTGGTGGTGAAAGGGGTGAGAGTATGTGGCTTAAACTAGTATAATAATGGAGGAGACAGATGAAAGTGAGGAAGTGTGTAGCCATGTTGACAGTACAGTGGAGACAAGGGGAGCAGATAAGAGAAGTATGTTTTTTTTTAAATAGCTGGATTCTTCTGAGACAATGTCTGGGGTGGTGGAACAGCCTTTGTCGGACATGTTTTTTTTTTTTTTCTGTTTTTTGGTTTAGGGGGGGCCAATTCCTTGAAGAGATCTTGACTCCCTATATCTTCCAGAGAGGCAGTATCGAGGAGATTAGAATATCTCATCCTTACTGCCGCCCCAGGGTGCAGATGGCACAGATGTAAAGTTTTGGTCAAGTGCCAGTCTTCTTCTTTTATTAATATAGATGAGTACAGTTTTGTATAGATTTAATGGACCAAAAAGTCCAATTTTAAAAAACAATGTTTTAATTGTAAGCTATACTGCAGCTGGTTTGCTCCATAATTGCCCCAGATTATTTAATGCATCAGCCCCACTGTATATATTTTTATATACTTTATATAAACTTCCATTGATGCATAAGCATATAAAAATTGATTTTGAAAAGTTATGTATATGAGTACCCCTTAAAGGTGATACCAAATGTGAATATACTCCCTTGTGTCCTTATATTTACTACAGTATTTATGGCTACAGAATCTCCATTTTCACTAATTCATGTAACCTCCACCAGCCCCATACCGAGAAAACAGCAAACAGTTTTACATTGATGGCACTGATATACTAGAACAGATGTTTCTATGAGAGAGTGGGCTTAAGAGGAGGCAATAGATTATATATAATCTATGTGGGATGATATCTTGTACAGTAATGTTTTTGGCAGCGAAATATCCTAACATATTACATTTGAGTGTGTTTAAATTCAGATTTTCACACAGATGGAAACATTAAATTAAACCTTTGGATTTTAGAGAGATCTACAATGCATTGCTTAGCAATTTGTTGATGACCTGTCTGCATTGAAGGGGTTGTCATATATTGGTCAAGAAGGCAGGCATGACCTCTCCGGAAACTAATATTGCAGTGTATTTTCACTATAATGAGAGAAATATCTCAAGTTATTGTGTTATTCTACTGAGCTTTTTAGCTTGAAGAGACTGTTCAATCTACTGAATAGATCCCACAGAACATGCTACATATAAAGGCTAAACTGAGAAATTATATACCATTGGCATGCGGTTACATGTCTAGTATGAAATCAATAGTAGGAATGGGCGAAAATTTTCGCCTCAATCTAAAATATCGGAGAATTATGGCACTTCCCACTTGACAAATAATTTCCCACGAAAAGTGCAACTTTTCTGCTTTTTTTTCCTAGCTTATTGCATTGAAATTGATGAGAACATTGAATTTACACAAAATACGTAGAAAGTGTTATTTTATTTCCCAAAGGCATATTATAAAAGGGGTCTGAGGATGCCTGTATTGGTGGAATGTGGTGAAAGAATCAGTTGACCAGGGATTTTATTTTGGGGGATTTGTTGACTGAGATTGGAGGGACAGTAAATAAAAAAATAACAAATAAATTAAATAAAAAAAATAAATAAGTAAGATGGTATAAAATGGGTCAGAGGAGGGTGGCTGTGTTGGTGGATTCTAGGGAAAGAATCAGATGAACAGGGGACTTTTTCTGGAGTTGTTGACTGGTATTGGGGGAACAGTTAAAAAATAAATGATTAAAATAAAAAATTGGTATGAAAAGCGATAGAGACAGGGACCCCCTTACATAAGCTGTGACTGGGGCAGACTGATGCGTGAAGTGAGTATTATGTAGAAGATGATTTGTGCACTTAGACTTGTTTTTAGAGGCTCAAACCCCAAGGAAACATTCATTTGGAGGACTTAGACTTATTAGAGGCACAAGCCCTGAGGAAAAATTGATTTGTTGTAGAATTTAGACTTGTGTTAGGCCCAAGCCCTGAGGAAAAATCAATTTTTAGGACTTTGGCTTGTTAACATCACAAGCCCTGGGAAATCACAGATAATGCTTTTCAATTCAGCTTCTAACATCACCAGCCCATAGGAATCACAGATAACTTTTATCGATTCAGCTTGTTAGCATCACAAGGTTTGAGTAATCACAGATATTTTTTATCAATTTGGCTTGTTAGCATGACAAGCCCTGAGGAACCACAGATAATTTTTATCAATTTGACTTATTAGCATCGCAAGCCCTGAGGAATCAGTGTTTTGAATGACTTAGGCTTCTTAGAAACAAGCCCCCCAATTTTATTTTTATAGGCCTCTGGTTGTCTTTGAAAGAAGAAGCCCTGAGAGAAAAAAAATGCCCCACTGGCCTAGTGCCAGCAGGTCATGTTATGGTGGCCAGTGGCAAATGCTCCAGTATCATTGCTGCATTTGCAACTGCTGTTCTTGTTGCTGCTGAGTTGCTTAAGCAGCAGGATAATTAGGTTGCTATAAGGCAATGGGATCAACAATAACAGTCATATGGGTGATGGATGATTGTGGTTCCAGTTGCCACTTCTAGCTCCAGTGGTGCACCTGAGACAGTAGCAGCACCACAACTAGCCCCCACCACTTCAAGTACAGTATATGAGGAGAAAAGAAGTTGGCCAATAATGCTTCTCAACCTGCCCATCCTCTAAAATTATGGTTTTGTGGTTGGCATATACATCTTTACCTTGAAGGAAGGAACTGTGACTATCATCAGCAACTGGAATGTGCACAGTGTGTGTGATAAGTAAAGGAAGTCCTTGGCACATCTGCACTCACACCAAACACTATGACAATTAGGGTCCCCAAGTACTGCTGCTGTCGCTATGGCCCTTGTATACTCCCCGCTAAGGACATGTGACAACTTACAGACAGTTTAATAATAATAATAATGATGATGAATCCTCCCTGTCACCAGCTTAGCATTTTCTATAGGATGGAATCTCCTCAGATACAGTTTGATGCCCTGTTTGTGATTATCCTCCACCACACTGCCATGTGTGTGGACATCACACCACACAGTGTGCAATGGGTGGACACAAACTGCCACATCCTGACATCTACACAATGGCTATCGGCTGTGGGGGGGTAAAGATGAATAGATGGTGGATTGCCAGAAGATATAGTTACATCTTCCCAAGTCCAAACACTGGAGCAAGAAAGTGATGGCAAGCCAAATGTTTTGCTCACGATTGAACTTTCAGGTTCTTTCTGGGTTTCTCTATTCTTCCTCCTCTTTGATTTATACCTCACCTCTTGTTGCCTTTGCAGAGAGTCAGGGGGAGAGTCAGGGTGCTCAATTTCTTTGGTGGGGGTTTGGATTTAACATGTTTCATATAAATGTCATAGTACCTGTGTTTCATGTGTTATTAGGGCAGTTATTAGTGATGAGCGAGCACCGCAATGCTCGGGTGTTCGGGTGCTCTGACCGAGCACCCCCTGAGGCTCGAGTGCTCGGCCGAGCACCCGAGCCCCATTGAAGTCAATGGGAGGACTCGAGCATTACACCAGGCACCCCCTGCTCTGATGAGGGGAGGGTGCCTGGTCCATAGGAAAATGGCAGAAAAGGATGGAAACACCACAGAAATGGTTCAGGGACAGCATAGGGAGGATGTCTGGATGCATCTTGGACTCCAACATCGCTGCTGGGAACGATCTTTCGCCCGTAGTACGCCATTTTTACAGACTGACCATAAAACACACAAAAAGGAAAATAAAAACGACTTTAGGCGAAAAATTGTTACCAAACAATATTTGCTGTATATTTACTTGTATATCATCTGCAAATTCTCCCAAAAATTTCCTTGATTTTCTGAAGTGAGGCCATGATTAAGAGGGAAACGTGCGCAGAGGCAAATTCTCCCAAAAATTTCCTTGATTTTCAGAACTGAGGCCATGAATAAGAGGGAAACGTGCGCAGAGGCAAATTCTCCCAAAAATTTCCTTGATTTTCAGAACTGAGGCCATGATTAAGAGGGAAACGTGCGCAGAGGCAAATTCTCCCAAAAATTTCCTTGATTTTCAGAACTGGGGCCATGATTAAGAGGGAAACGTGCGCAGAGGCAAATTCTCCCAAAAATTTCCTTGATTTTCAGAACTGAGGCCATGATTAAGAGGGAAACGTGCGCTGAGCTGACCATCTAAAACATTATGGGTGAGGGTCTGCTGCAGAGCTGACCATCCTAAACATTATATGCGAAGGCCCGCTAGTGAGCTGACGCTATAAAACATTATATGAGAGGGCCCGCTAGAGAGCTGACCCAATAAAACATTATATGAGAAGGCCCGCTGGTGAGCTGACCTATACAAAAATTGTCAAACAGGGCCCGCTGGTGAGCTGGCCCTATATAAAAATTATATCACAGGGCCCGCTGGTGAGCTGGCCCTATACAAAAATTATATCACAGGGCCCGCTGGTGAGCTGGCCCTATATAAAAATTATAGCACAGGGCATATGGAAGAGGAGGAGGAGGATGAGAAGATTAAGAGTCAACCATATACCTGTTTTTTGGGTGGAAGGGGTGAATGGGAATACAGAGTATTCCCATCATTGTAAATAACATATATAAAGTGAGTTTATGTTCCCCCGGGGCTTTCCTCCAGTGGAGTGGAGAAGTCAGGGGAAATCCAGGCCTTGTTCATTTTTATAAGTGTCAACCTATCAGCATTGTCGGTGGAAAGGCGGATACGCTTATCTGTTATGATGCCACCAGCAGCACTAAATACCCGCTCAGACAGAACGCTGGCGGCAGGGCAGGCCAGCACCTCCAAGGCGTAGAGTGCCAGTTCATACCACGTGTCCAGCTTGGACACCCAGTAGTTGTAAGGCACAGAGGGATCATTGAGGACGCTGACACGGTCTGCTACGTACTCCTTCACCATCTTCCAAAACTTTTCCCTCCTTGTGACACTAGGCTGCGCATCAGGGTGAGGGTGCTGGCGGGGTGTCATGAAGGTGTCCCACGCCTTGGAGAGTGTTGCCCTGCCTTTCTCGGAACTGCTGTGTGCTCCCCTTTTCTCCCCTTCTCTGTTGGCCAAGGTAGCACGTACTCTGCCGCCAGCGTTGTCAGATGGAAAATTTTGGAGCAATTTTTCAACAAGAACATTCTGGTATTGCACCATTTTGCTTGTCCTCTCCACCGGAGGAATGAGAGATGAGAAATTCTCTTTGTAGCGGGGGTCCAGAAGGGTGAACACCCAGTAATCCGTGTTGTTTAAAATGCGTATAACGCGTGGGTCACGGGAAAGGCAGCCTAACATAAAGTCAGCCATGTGTGCCAGAGTTCCAACAGTCAAGATTTCGCTGTCCTCACCAGGAGGATGACTCTCAATATCCTCATCCTCTTCCTCCTCTTCTGCCCACCCACGCTGAAGAGATGGAACTAAAGTTCCATGGCTACCCTCTGTAGCGGAGGCAACCGTGTCTTCCTCCTCCTCCTCCTCCTCCTCCGCCTCCTCCAATTGTCGCTGAGAAGACGAAGTGAGGGTGCTCTGGCTATCACCTTGTGTAAGCTCTTCCTCCCCCATTTCCACCTCTTCCACATGCAAAGCGTCGGTTTTAATTGTGAGCAGCGAGCGTTTCAGTAGACACAGAAGTGGGATGGTTACACTGATAATAGCGTTATCGCCGCTCACCATCTGTGTCGATTCCTCAAAATTGCGTAAAACCTCGCAGAGGTCTGACATCCATTCCCACTCCTCACTTCTGATTACAGGAAGTTGAACGGAGAGGCGACGACTGTGTAACAGCTGGTACTCCACTACTGCCCTCTGCTGCTCACAAAGCCGGGCCAACATGTGGAAGGTGGAGTTCCAGCGCGTGCTCACGTCACACAGCAGCCGGTGAGCTGGCAATTGTAAGCGCTGCTGCAGCTTCAACAGGCCGGCCGAAGCTGTAGATGACTTACGGAAATGTGCACACACGCGGCGCACCTTGGTCAAGAGATCATGCACATTGGGGTAGGTTTTTAGAAATCGCTGCACCACTAAATTAAATACATGCGCTAGGCATGGTACGTGTGTGAGCTTGCCGAGCTCCAAAGCCGCCACCAAGTTACGCCCATTATCACACACAACCATGCCTGGTTGCAGGTTGAGTGGCGAGAGCCACTGCTCGGTCTGGTGACTAATCCCCTGCAACAGCTCTGAGGCCGTGTGCTGTTTGTCCCCAAGGCAGATCAGCTTCAGCACGGCCTGTTGACGCTTCCCCACTGCAGTGCTACACTGCTTCCAGCTACTGGCTGATGGGGGAGTGGCGCTGCGTGTAGAGAATTCGGAGGTGGAAACGGAGGAGGAGGAGCCAATAACGTAGGTGCTGGCGGAAACCCTGATGGAGGTAGGGCCCGCAATCCTCGGCGTGGGTAGCACCCGTGCCATCCCAGGGTCCGAGTCGCTCCCAGCCTCCACGACATTCACCCAGTGTGCCGTCAGGGAAATGTAGCGTCCCTGGCCACAAGCACTTGTCCATGTGTCAGTCGTTAAGTGGACCTTCCCAGTAACTGCGTTGGTCAGGGCACGGGTGATGTTACGGGACACATGGTGGTGTAATGCGGGGATGGCACACCGGGAAAAGTAGTGGCGGCTGGGGACCGCGTACCGAGGGACAGCTGCTGCCATCAGGCTGCGGAAGGACTCAGTGTCCACAAGCCTAAATGGCAGCATTTCGATGGCCAGTAATTTGGAAAGGTGTGAGGTTAGTGCTATGGCCTGTGGGTGGGTGGCTGGGTACTTTCTCTTGCGCTCAAATGCCTGGGGTAACGACATTTGGACGCTGCGCTGGGACAGGGAAGTGGATGTGGTCGCTGATGGTGCTTCAGATGGTACAGGTGCAGGGCGGGAGGTATGCGGGCCTGCGCCTTCGACAGGCGATTGGCCGGCAACGAAAACAGGGGAAGAGGAGGCAGTGGTGTGGCCTGCAGACACAGATGGGCGATCCAGGCGTTCCTCCCACTTACTACGGTGCTTGGATGCCATGTGTCGGATCATGCTGGTGGTGGTGAGGTTTCTAGTGTTCATGCCTCGGCTCATTCTGGTGTGGCACAGGTTGCAAACTACAATTCTTTTGTCGTCCGCACTTTCCTTAAAAAAACGCCATACCGCGGAACACCTACCCTTTGGCAAGGTAGATTTACGCAAGGGGGTGCTCCGTGGAACATTTGCGGGCCGGTTTGGTGCGGTCCGCCTTCTTTCTGTAGCCACACCACTGCCTCTTCCAGCCTGTTGCGGTGCTGCAGATGGCTCACCCTCAGGACTGCTGTCATCGCTCGGCTCTACACCTTCCCAGGTGGGGTCAGTCACCTCATCGTCCACCAAGTCCTCCTCCACTTCCTCACTCTGATCATCCTCCTCAAGTCTTGATCCCACCACATACTCAGTCATTGAAAACTGTATAACATTCTCCTCAACAAGGTCTTGAGACGGAAATAGTGGTTGATTTAATGGTAACTGTGTCTCATCATCATCATCATCATCCACTACTTCCTTTGACCTTAAATGCCGTTCACATCTGTCATCTTCTTGTGATTGGGTAGCCTCTAGAGGTTGTGAATCAGGGCACAAGATGTCATGTTCCTCTGCAAGCGTGCTTGGAGAGAGGGTCAAATGAAGGATTGGTGATGAGACGAGCTCCTCACTATATCCCAGTGTGGGATCACTTCTTTGACCAGACCGTGTATGGTGGGAGGAAGGATGATCAGAGTGAGGATTATGTTGACCAGACTCTTGGCTACTGAGAGTGGACTTGGTGGAAGACAGGGTGGTGCTTAACCGACTGGAAGCAGTATCAGCTGTCATCCAACCGACCACCTGTTCGCAGTGGTCGGACCTCGAGAGTGATGTCCTGCGACGCCCTGTAAAATTACACATGAAGCTAGGTATGGTGGATGTCTTTCTTTCTTGTGCTCTGGCACCAGGCACAGTTTCTCCGCGTCCTGACCCGCGCCCTGAACTATCAGGATCACGTCCACTTCCCCGTCCCTTTTTACCCGCCTTCTTCATCTTACACGGAATATGTGTAATATTTGAGTTTGAAAACTTAACAGTATTTCTTACTATTCTGCAACTGTGCAGAGTACACAGAATAGGCTGCTAAACTGCGGTGACACACACTGAATGGAAAATGTGACTTTAATATTTGAGTTTGAAAACTTAACAGTATTTCTTCCTATTCTGCAACTGTGCAGAGTACACAGAATAGGCTGCTAAACGGCGGTGACACACACTGAATGGAATATGTGACTTTAATATTTGAGTTTGAAAACTTAACAGTATTTCTTCCTAGTCTGCAACGGTGCAGAGTACACAGAATAGGCTGCTAAACGGCGGTGACACACACTGAATGGAATATGTGACTTTAATATTTGAGTTTGAAAACTTAACAGTATTTCTTCCTATTCTGCAACTGTGCAGAGTACACAGAATAGGCTGCTAAACGGCGGTGACACACACTGAATGGAATATGTGACTTTAATATTTGAGTTTGAAAACTTAACAGTATTTCTTCCTAGTCTGCAACGGTGCAGAGTACACAGAATAGGCTGCTAAACGGCGGTGACACACACTGAATGGAATATGTGACTTTAATATTTGAGTTTGAAAACTTAACAGTATTTCTTCCTAGTCTGCAACTGTGCAGAGTACACAGAATAGGCTGCTAAACGGCGGTGACACACACTGAATGGAATATGTGACTTTAATATTTGAGTTTGAAAACTTAACAGTATTTCTTCCTAGTCTGCAACGGTGCAGAGTACACAGAATAGGCTGCTAAACGGCGGTGACACACACTGGATGGAATATGTGACTTTAATATTTGAGTTTGAAAACTTAACAGTATTTCTTCCTAGTCTGCAACTGTGCAGAGTACACAGAATAGGCTGCTAAACGGCGGTGACACACACTGAATGGAATATGTGACTTTAATATTTGAGTTTGAAAACTTAACAGTATTTCTTCCTAGTCTGCAACTGTGCAGAGTACACAGAATAGGCTGCTAAACGGCGGTGACACACACTGAATGGAATATGTGACTTTAATATTTGAGTTTGAAAACTTAACAGTATTTCTTCCTATTCTGCAACGGTGCAGAGTACACAGAATAGGCTGCTAAACGGCGGTGACACACACTGAATGGAATATGTGACTTTAATATTTGAGTTTGAAAACTTAACAGTATTTCTTCCTAGTCTGCAACTGTGCAGAGTACACAGAATAGGCTGCTAAACGGCGGTGACACACACTGAATGGAATATGTGACTTTAATATTTGAGTTTGAAAACTTAACAGTATTTCTTCCTAGTCTGCAACTGTGCAGAGTACACAGAATAGGCTGCTAAACGGCGGTGACACACACTGAATGGAATATGTGACTTTAATATTTGAGTTTGAAGACTTAACAGTATTTCTTCCTATTCTGCAACTCTGCACAGTACACAGAATGTGCTGCTACACTGCGGCGAAGCACACTGAATGGAATATGTGACTTTGATATTTTAGTTTGAAGACTTAACAGTATTTCTTCCTATTCTGCAACTCTGCACAGTACACAGAATGTGCTGCTAAACTGCGGCGAAGCACACTGAATGGAATATGTGACTTTGATATTTTAGTTTGAAGACTTAACAGTATTTCTTCCTATTCTGCAACTCTGCACAGTACACAGAATGTGCTGCTAAACTGCGGCGAAGCACACTGAATGGAATATGTGACTTTGATATTTTAGTTTGAAGACTTAACAGAATGTGCTCTAATCTGCAACTTTGCACACTAAACAGAATGTGCTCTAATCTGCAACTTTGCACACTAAACAGAATGTGCTCTAATCTGCAACTTTGCACACTAAACAGAATGTGCTCTAATCTGCAACTGTGCACACTAAACAGAATGTGCTCTAATCTGCAACTTTGCACACTAAACAGAATATATTTTTTTTTTTTTTTTTTTTTTCCCCCACACAAAATAACCTGCTGCCCCCACACACAGTAGTCCTAAAAAGGACTTTTGGTTCTTTTTTTTCACAATTTTGCTTGTTTTCCTCCCTACACTGCCTTTCCCTTCCTATCCTCAGCTCTCCCTGGCTAAGACTGAGCCGAACTCGATGGTCAGGTGCTATACAGCACCCGACCACGGGTTCTGGCCAGCCAATCAGTGTAATGCCAGCAGCCAACATGGCTGCTGGCATTACACCGATGTCAGAGCCTCCCTGCACGTTTATTGGCTGCGCAGCAGCCGCAAAACGTGCGGGGAGGAGACCCGAACATGGCGGGCGAGCACATACGGTACTCGTACGAGTACCGCCATGTGCCGAGCAGAGCGATGCTCGAGCCGATCCGAGCATCGGCCGAGCATGCTCGCTCAACACTAGCAGTTATACCAATGTGTGTTCCCTCGTTTCTCCTTTTCACATATGTTTCACAAATTGTGCACAGTGCCTTCGCTGATGAGCGCACTGTGCCTGCTCCAGGAGAAAAATAGTCCCACACCCAGGGCTTCAGGGGGAAGGGGAAATGTGGAGAAGAATGGCCTCTTTCTTCTTCTCCTCTATATTACCATTCACTGGCTGGGGTAGAGGATGATGTTGCTGCTACTGCCTCACATTCAGCACTGCAACTATGTGCAGGGTATTTCTGCTGGCAAGTGGAACCTATCCTACTCCAGCATCATAGACCCCATTCTCACTGTGTCCAAGGTGGTCTGTAGTACATTAGTCTTCTCCTCATCATCCTGCTGCCCCTGAAACTTCGCAGCATCAGGAACTACAGCAGCAAATTTGCAAATCTCACTGCTGGTGCTGGTGGTGGTGATGTTCCTCCCCATCCCCATATCTGTCCAACATTCCTTCTTGCTTTGGGCTAAAAAGACCATTAATGTCTCTTCCACTCCAGCTTCTCCACCATCATCACCACCACCAGTCTCTCCTTGCTGCTGCTGCTGCTGCTGCTGCTCTATTACTGACATCGCACCAGTTGGAGGAGATGATGAGAAATCTGACAGAGGGTCCCCTACTGTCACACTTGCCATCTGTTGTTGATCTGAAGAGGGCAGACAGGAAGCACTAGTAGAAGGCACAGGCAGCTGATCTGTGCTCATGGTGGTGGTATTATTGTTGCTAGCCACAATAATTCCCAGGGTCATGGGAATGTTGTGAGCTTCCTTGAATGCTAGTCTGGCTACTCCACATTACTTCCTCTACCACTTCAACATCAGCAGAAGGATCTACTGCGGTCACTCTAGTCCCAGAAGATGATTCACCATCACGATTACTAACACCAACCACATCAATTTCAGTCTCTGAGTCTTCCCCACTACTAATACCCTCTCTCACTCCTAGCACTCTGAGTCTGTAGCTGTTGTATCTTACTAGTAGTAGTAGTGGCAGAACTGCTGTGGATGGCAAGTGTCCCCTGTAGTCAAACTTGGCATCATATCCAACCACCCTCCTGAGAATTACAAGACACCCTGGCAGACGCAGCACTGGCAGCAGGCACAGGTAGCTGACCTGTCCTGCTCTCACTACTACCCTCTTCTTCCTCTGCCCATGACATAAATTTCCCCAAGATCCCTAGGGATGATATAGGGGGACTGCCCATCATTGGGTATGTGAAATCAGGGCATCCAGGCCCTTTAATGTTGGTATTGGTCACTTCCTCCTACTCAAACTCGCTGGACACATAACAATCCTTCCAGCTCCTCCTTTTATTCATAATCCAGGTGCTAATAATGATAGCACACTACGACCCTCTGCTACCTCAATTGTTCATAATTTTGCAGAGAGCAACATCTTCACTTCCTGGAAATGTCATGTTTTTATAGCAAAAATATGAAAAACATTTAAGTAGAGGGGCAAAAATGTGAAAAAATAGCAAAATATTTTTGGCAGTTGGCAAAAATGGCAAAGATTTTAATTGCTTTATTTAAATCGGATTTTCAAGTGAAAAAGTAGACAACCACGTGGTTTTCTCTAATTTTTTTGTGGGAACACAATGGGACCTTTCTCCCACTCCTAGTCAATAGCATTTCATACCACAAAATGCTTCTCAAAGTCTTAAATAATGAAATACACACATACCATAAAGAGGTATTCAGACAGAACCATAAAGAGGTATTCGGACAGGTTGCTTCAAAAAGTCTCTTCATGAAAGAAGACCAAAAAGAAAAACTCATAAATGAGGCACTCAAGCCAAGATCATATATTAAGAAATCCAAATAACTTTATTCAGAAAGAAGAAATATATAACCCAAAATATTAATAACTAGTTGAACAGCCCGTTACACGGGCCACAGTGCCTCTGGCAGCCGGTCGCGGGGCAGTCACGCGCAGCAGAGACTAGCCGCGCCACTGCTGATACAGAGCTGGACGCTCCTTCGGAGCGCCCAGCTCTGTATCAGCCGCGGCACGGGCAGTCTGTACTGCGCATGACTGCTGCACGCGCAGCAGTGTCTACTGTGCATGTCGGGCGTTACTAAGGATATTTAATATTTAGGATTTAATATTTACGATGACTAAATATTAAAAACAATAAAAACAACACACTGAAAGACAGTTCATGCCCAATTGTACTAAACAGAAACCAGTAAAAATAATATAAAAGTAAACCCAACCAATATGGAAAATAGAAACTGGTACATAGTGAGGGGTAAGTAAGTGAATAGAATGTACAAAATGAATATTGTATGTGGGAATAGCCGATATGGGGGGGGGGTGCAAAGGATTGGCTGGGGTCCAAGACATGGTATCCTTTGAAAGTGTTTAAGTCTGACAGGTTAGATGCATCTTCTAAAAAATATAAAGATTGTATTAAAATCTGCAAACAAGCAATTAGGATAGCTAAACTTGACAGAAGTATTGCAAAACAGAGCAAGAAAAAACTCAATACAAAACAAAGAGATTAAGGTTGATATTGGACTGCTTAAGGCCAAGATAGGTGAATTGATTAGTGAGTATAAGGCTATTTCTGACACCCTAAATACATTATTTGCTTCCGTACATACAAAGGAAGCAACAATGACAGGCTATGGGCAAATGGACAGAAACACAGAATTTCCTCCATCGTGGATATGGCTTACTGAAGACAAAGTCCAAAAGAGACTGGAAAATGGTATGGTGAATAAAGCACCTGTACCTGATAGTATACACCCAAGGGTACTTAAGGAACTTAGTTCAGTAATAGCAAGGCCATTATATTTAATATTTATTGATTCACTTTCATCAAGCATAGTAGAAGGGTTACTAACTGACAGTATTCAGAACTATGTGAAGACAAATAATATTATTAGTAGGAGTCAGCATGGTTTTATGAAGAATAGATAATGTCAGACTAATTTACTTGCATTTTATGAAAGGGTAAGTAGTAATTTGGGCAAGGAAATTGCTGTTGATGTAGTACACTTGGATTTTGTGAAAGCCTTTGATACAGTGCCTCACAAAAGGTTACTGCATAAATTAAAAGGCTTCGGTTTGGGAGGTGATATTTGTACATGGATTGAGAACTGGTTAAATGATAAATGGCAGAGAGTTGCTGTAAACTGAACCTTTTCAACTTGATCTAATGTTGTAAGTGGGATGCCACAGTTTTTAATCCTGGGCCCAATGCTTTTTAAATTGTTTATTAATTTTCTAGAACTGGGAAAGTAGCTTCTCAATCTTTGCTGATGACACTAAGCTGTGTAAGGCATTACATACAGGGATGGATGTTCTCTGCAGAAGAATTTAGATAAACTGAATGAATGGGCAGAAAAGTGGCAGATTAAATTTAAGGTAGATAAATGTAAGGTTATGCATTTGGGCTATAGAAACAAACATGCAACATATACACTAAATGGGAAACAACTTGGGGAATCATCATTAGAGAAATATATAGGAGTATTGGTAGACTATAAACTTCACAGCAGTGTGCAGTCGCTCAGCTGCTGCAAGAGCAAATAGGGTATTATCCTGCATAAAAAGAGATATAGATGCACTGGATGCTAATATAATTCTACCTCTATATAAATCATTGGTAAGGCTTCATCTAGAATACGGAGTACAGTTTTGGGGACCAGTTCTTAAAAATACATTATAGAACTGGAAAAGTGCTGAGATGCGCAACAAAATTGATAAAGGGATTGGAGGATCTGAGATATAATGAGAGACTAGCTATCACGGTACCTGTGATCTATCTCCAGTGGCATTACCTGCCTTATCCCCTCATGTGGTTTGGCAGCAGCATGTCTGGTCGCTACCTGTCTGATGGCCTTTCTGTTTGCATTCGAGAGTCACTACAGCTCGCTCGCTATTTTGTACCCGTGGCCTAATTGGCCGATTGATGTCCTGCCTCTCCAGTAGGTCTTATATGCTGCTTTCAGACCTAGCCTCAGTGCCCTTTTGTGGTGTATCTGAGCATCATTGCTTGTATTCTGCTTACTGTTGTGACCCGTGCTTGGCTGCTGATTCTGATTCGTGTATGACCCTTGGCTAGTCTGACTACCCGATTTGTATCTGAACCTCTGGCCTTGCCTGACTGCCCGATCTGTGCTCGATCCTTGGCTCTGATTGACTACCCGATCTGTGTATGACTGCTGGCCTGGCTGACTACCCACTACCTTGGGCCTGGCTACGCTCTGTGTGCAGGTACCTGGGCCTGGTCTCTGCCTACCATGCTGTTCCGGGATTGTCTCCTATCTATAGGCCTTGTAGCGCTCTGGTCTTACTGAAGGTACTTGTTAAGGACCCTAGCATTCTAGGGCATTTATGTCAGACTGCTTAGGACCCTAGCATTCTAGGGTATCGTGTCTCTGGAGACCCTAGTGTTCTAAGGTAGAAATCTGCCTCTAAGCTACCCTATCTCCATCTCGGGTGGCTCTGAGAACCATAGGCTAGGTTCACTTCCTTGCTGCTGCTCCTGGTTCCAGTATTTCAGGCTAGGTTGAGTGTCCGCTCCTGAGTAGTGGACTGTAGCACTGTCCCCATGCCTGACCCCGGGAAGGGTTGGGGAAGTGCTTATTTGCTATATATATATATGTATATATATATGTATATATATATATTTATTATATTTTAATAAAGTGGTGTTGATATTAACTGTACCTGTCAGAGTCTTTATTTGTCTGAGTCACCATGACACTAGCCAAACTGGGTTTGTTTAGATTAGAGAAGAAACGTCTAAGGGGTGATATGATTATCATTTACAAATATATTCAAGGTCAATACAATTAACTATCCAATTAATTATTTACGCAAAGAGTTGAGCTAAGAACAAGAGGTCATCCATTAAGACCAGAGGAAAGGTGCATTTGGTGCATTTTTTTTAAGTAAGGTCAGTAAAGCTATAGAATTCTTTGCCTTGGGATGTTATGCTTGCAGATACTGTAACTGCTTTCATAAAAGCAATAGATACCTATATAACAGAGGACAATATTGAGAATGATGACAAATGGCTTCAATGCAGATAGGTAGTTGATCCAGTAGTTGATCTGATTACCTTTTTGAAGTCAGGAAAGAATTTTGATTACCCACTTGGTGCTTAATTGCAAATGACTTCAATTTTTTTGCCTTCCTTTCGGTCAACAGGGATGATTTGGCATGGGGTGGACTTGATGGACGCATGTCTTTTTTTCAGCCTCATCAACTATGTTACTATGATACTATGATACTATGACTTACAATTTATTAGAATGTACAGACTACCCTTAAAGTCTGTGTGTCGTGCTGGTATCTATAATGTAGGGATACATTTGGTAGGGGCTCAGTCCTTTTACCACCCCTGGGCTAAAGTGCCAAATTTTGAGGTGCAACATAGGTTTACTAGCCCTGTACACCTTAAACAGATGCTTAAATTTCCAGAGGATTCCTCCTTCTAATTTATGGTGACCAGTTTATTTACCAGTTTACATACTGTACCTCATTTCTGGACAAATATTAGAAGCTCCAGCTCAATATATTGAAAAAACATGGGTGTGGAGAATGAAATGTAACTGAGTTGATATTCAAAGATTGAATTTATTTGTGTGATAAAATGTATAGTCTATCATACAATAATTATGACTATATAAAAACATGAAACCTACCATGGCCACAGAACTGCTGATTATAGATGCATCATGGATGACAATATAATGGACACTATTTAGCTTGGGAAGAGAACCACTACCACATCTTCCCCATATTACAGGTGAGACTCGTAGGGAGGTGCAACCATGAAAATGTCCCTAAGCTGTAGAGACAGACAAAAATCCCAAACGCCTAAACAAAAATTGTGATGGACATAAATGTGACTTAAAGAGATAGTAATGGTACAATAAAAAGTCATATCTGATTAATCATTATACTTTTTTATAATGCTATGTACCTTTGTAATTGTCCATATCAATGCAGTTGTCTTGTATTTATATTTTAAAGTTTCCACCTCCTACCCCTTTTCACTGCATCGTGCAGACTCCCCTCAGATCTGAAATTCGGTTGCCTGATGGGACAGATCGCAACAAGGGACAATATTGTTCTAACATAAGGAAATCCCTGTTCCCCTGTGTCAAGACGAGGCTGGGTTTTCCTTATACTGACAGACACAATATTGTGGTATTTTAGATACTTTACTCATTCTCTTTTGAACTTCTTGAACTATATATTCTATTATAATTATCTCTTCAGAGTCTATATGACATCAGTTATATCTAGGATATGGTTTTTCTCTAACGGCACCTAGAATTTTGCCTTGGGGCTCCTTAGCTGTAAATATGAGCCAGCCCTAAAGTAGCTGTCTATACTGAAGAAAGAAAATACAGAAGATATACTTAACCACTCAAATGCTAGAGGCATCTCTAGCACATAAGCGTTTAAAGAAGATATGTAGTCTTTCAGCCAGTTTACAGACACAGACTAAATATAATTATTACCACCCCAACACACGTTATCATTACTTTCTCCAATACATTGTATGTCCCACTCTGGTTATGTAGCTGTACGAGTATATAGTTTCATCAGAACCTTGCAAAGTTTTACTGTCCTGCAGTGAGATGCACATATTACACCACACCAATGTGGCTAATCCTATTACTTTGAAGACTCCTGCCTTATGTTATCTTTCTCTGCCAGAAAACAAACTTATTTTAAGTAGATCTGTCTCAAAGCAGTTGAATGTATTTGTATTTATTTTGTTTTTTTTTATTCTACTTTCTACAGGTTATGTGTCTGATCCCATGAGCACAATGCGGTTTCATTCCTGCTGTCAGAATAACAGCTTTGAAGATAGTAACTGACAGATGGAGTATCATTGGCAGCAATGATATCACCGTGCAAGGGCCCATCAATATTCACCTGAGATCCCAGAGTGATGTGTCTACTTTTACAGCTGTCTCATGTTTGTATTTTTCCTCATAATACTGTCTTGGATTTTTTTTTTACATTTATTTATTTTCTTTTTTTTTGTTGTTGCAAGATATTGCTGCATTGTTTTATCAATGGAGACTTTCTACACCTGAGATTATTACAATACAATGGCAATATGCTTGGTAGCCAGTGGGTTAAAAGAACTGTAAATCCTATTGCTAAACCAGCTGAAAAAATGAACAAGTGTGCCTGATTACTGCCGTTCTAGTCAAGTAGGAATTAAAGGTAGACTTCACTAGACCCTGCAGGAATCTGGTGCAAGACTCTGATAGTATTAACCCTCAGTTACCAGACTATGATAAAAAAAGTTCTTGAAAATGATTAACTAAATAGAACATTGCTATGGATGATATTTAGCCAATGTGGGCCTAGAATTATCCAACAGCATGAAAACAATGAAGTTTTAAAACTATTTTATACTATCCTGTAGAATATAGTTATCAAGTGGGGTGTTTTAACCCTTTGAGTGCCAGAGGGGTATCCATACATTGCTTCACAATGTATTGGATACTTCTATGGCACTCAGTGGGTTAAAACTTACTGATAAATGTTGTAGGAATAAAGACTTTTCTAAGTAAAGAGCTTTGTTATTTTATAAAATACCAGTAAATTCAGGATCAGTGTACTTCACACAAAGCAGAATGTACAATGAGGAGACAATGCATTCAAGGTTCTTAACAACTGAAAGATAAAAACACTGAAATAGGTGGAGATGGGGCCTGATCACTGGCTCTTTAGTCTGCAGCCTTTGTAGAAAAACATGGGTATTAGTTTTTATTTAGACAGTTTTCATATCACATTAATAAACCTAAGCCTACAGTCTTCAGTTTTTGTATTATTTCAGAAACAATGTCATTCCACATTTACTGAGCTGATCAACATTAACTAAAATCATTAGGTTACACATAGTCAGATCAACACTGCTTGATAATCACTTGATCTATGAATATAATGCATATTACCTTTATTCATATGGTTGCAAAGATCCCTAACATTCATAAAGAAATTTTACTCAAGGCGTAAAAAAATAAGGCCTGATTAAAGAAATATTGCCGCTCGCATAACATTAATGAATTCTACAGACTGAAAGAGCATTACTTATATTGGTGGCACTCTAGATCTGAGCAGTTTAACCCTTTGAGTGCCAGAGGTGTACAGAATACATTGCTTTGCAACGTGTTCCCTACCCCTCTGACACTCAAAGGGTTAAAAGATATTACTATTTTAATGTCCCCCTCCCACTCTTTCAATGACATCAGCCACTCTGAGCACATGTTTGTGGGCACTCTGCAAGCTGCCATGGTAAAACAAGGCTGATTTCTCTGACTAGTCTTACTGAATATTTTTAGGCATCCCTGGTTTAGCGAGTCAACCCCTTCTCTGTAGTAAAGGCTAGCCCTATTGAAATGGATGACAGAGGGGGTATTAAAATGCTTATATCTTTTAAACTACTCAGAATTTAAAAGAATGTGTCTGACATCAGTCATTCTTTATTTATGTGGAATCCAATAATAAAACATGTTATATAAGCTTTATTATCTTGTTAGGTAGTTTTTTTTTCCATACAGCTGTTATTTTAAAATACAAAAAAGTTATAAAATGGGGTTTTACAGAAATGTACTTGAAACTCTTCACTGCACCTTTAAACAAATCTCTATTTAATCACATAGCCGCTAGAGTTGTGTCTATTGTACTTCTGCACAATGCTTTGGTGACATCTCTGTTATCCAAGGAGTTTAGTCTCTCCTTATTTAACACTTTAATTGTCAAAATTGTTAAATAAAATAATTTGTTTGATGGATTAATCCATGTTTGAAATTGTGTTATTCCCCACCAATGTAACTTTATTCAGTTGAAATCAAGATTTTCATTGAATTCTTGACTAAAGAGAGGGGGGTATTGTTGCTTTCCTATTTTTAAGAAGTTAAATAGGTTTTTAATCCTTTGACCACTAGAGAGGTACATTGGGCACTTCTCTGGCACTCAGAGAGTTAAAGGGACAATAAGCAGTTACGATACATATGCTGTGGCTCTTTATTGTCCTTTAAACAGACATTATAATATGTTAATATGTTTTGCTATTTGCTAACAACTAATCTGTTATTAAGAGATGCTTAGTACCTCTTTTTTGTCTTCAGCAGTTCTTTCTTTCTTGTTTTCAAATGTGCCATTTCCTCTACAGTTGGCACCATGCTTCCCAGACAGAGTACAGAAGAGAAAGACAGCAGCACACCCAAGAGATCTAAGTGTAGTATGTTCAATGTTTTCACCACAGAAAAATACAATACATTTGTTCCTTCGTAGAAAAAATGTTTTATTAGAAGGTAATAAAAATTAGAGCAGAATGTTGGAAAAGGAAAATCACATATAATATGTGTAATAAGTATCACATGTATATAAAAACCAAGACAAAAGCCAGATAAAGATGAAAAAATGTAAATATTATATAGATCAAATACTGCTCAGAGTATATAATAAATGAATTCTGATAGCAGCCAAATGGGATTATAGTACTAAAGGAAGGGACTTGGCAGTGTTAGCTGACACAAAACTGCACAACCTGTGACTGCTGGTATCACAGATATAACACTCCAGTATATCAATAGGAAAAACAAAGACAATGTATGTTGCACTATGAGAATTCAAAAATGTATGTCTCATCGGAGACCCTCCACATAAACACTGCTTAAATGACTGATAGAGCTTAACTAAGGACATATAAGCTTATGTCTGTTGCAGTCACCAGATAGCAGTCTTGAATGTAGGCTCTTAAAAAGCATGAATCTTGTGGTCCCATTCTGTAGGTATCCTATATCCCTGTAGGTCTCTTGAAGGTCCCTTTTTATCCTCCTTTGTTCTCTTGTTACTGATGTGCTTGCTTGATCATTAGTCCAATATCATCCAGAATTGTGAAATCAACATGTTTTGGAGCTGTATTGCACACCTTCATCGGGATCCAAATAATAGATGATCAAAAATGGAGGGCTGTCTTTTTAAACTCTAACTGGCCAATCAGATAATTACTGTCGCCACATCAATATGATCCATGTTACTGGTGTATCTGTATTACAGAACACAACTTATTCATAAAGGGTTAAAAATACATACAACACACATTGACACGTGTGAGATGCCATATTCTAAGAAAGTTTTTGTATTATTCTTTTAAATTGCATGTAAAACTGTGAGAGCACTAGATGGAAAAGTTTAAATAAGGTGAATGATGGTCTGAGTGTGCTATTTCTTGTCTATAAAAGACCAAAAAAGTTTCTGGCCAGCTGGCCAGTAATTTTTATCAATGAACAAGAGGCCTCTCATGTCACTGATAAAAATCTGTGTGAAAAAATGGTGGTATATTGGTCCTCTTGAGGACATGTAACATTAATGAGGCAATCACCGCAATGGTTACTGTTTACAAAGTGTTGCTTGGGGACTCCATTGCCACTTAGGGAGATTAGAAACTAATACAACCATAGAAAACGTTGAGTTGCAACAAAAAGTACAATAAACAGATTCAATTTAATACACTTGGTAACCCCTTATGAATAAGTTGTGTTCTGTAATACTTATACACTAAATAACTTGGATCATAATGATGCAGCCACAGTAATTATCCGATTAGCCAATCTGGGCTTAAAAAGATAGCCATCCATTTTTGGCATTCTATGATCATCTATTATCTTGATCCTGACTAAGTAGCACAATACAGCTCTGAAATGCTCTCACAAATGATCTCACAATATTGGATAATATTGGACTAGTGCTCAAACAAGCACCTGGGCAACAAGACAACAAAAGAGGAGAAAAGGGACCTTCAATGGGACCACGAGATTCCTTTTGAAGTGACTGCACTCAGGACTGCTATCTGTTGACTACAACAGACATAAGCTGATGTATCCCTTGTTAAGCTTTATCTGTCATTTAAGCAGTTTTCATGTGGAGGGTCTCTGATTTGTTTTTACTACTAATATATTGGCGTGTTCCTTCTGTGATACTGGCTTTCACATATAGTGTGGTTTTGTATCAGCTAACACTGCTAATGTCCCTGACTATGGTACAATAATTCCATTTTGGTGCTATCAGTAATTTTTATACACTCTGAGCAGTATTTGATCTATATAATATTTAATTGTTTTATCTTTAGCTGGCTTTTGTCTTGGTTTTTATATACCATGTGATTTTTATTACATATATATAATTTTCACTTTCCAACATTATGCACACATTTTTATTACCATTTAATAAAACAATTTTTTTAAGAAGGAACAAATGTATTGAATTTTCTGTGGTGAAAACATTGACAATACTGCACTTAGATGTCTTGAGTGCACTGTTGTTAATCACTTGTAAATAGCTGCACAGAGATCTTAGAGGGATTGTGTCCTACATCTGTGATCCATTAACCATCATCGTCGGATATAATTTTTATGCAAGTCACTACCCTTGGGGGCCTTCATAAAAAACTGACTGCAGCAATGGTTGCTGCAGCATGTGCAATAGATGATGATGATCCCTGTCCACCCAGGGTGGATGCAGTTTGTCAAGGTCCCACTAATCACACCACGCCAGTCCCCTACCACCACTACCATACACATCTGCTACATTGTAGGTTGTACTTTATTTTTTTAATCACTAAACATCATCATGATTAGGTGCCAGTGTCACGTAAGCAGGAAATAAGTGTTGTGAGCAAAGGACAAATGCACTCTGCATGCTAACACCTTTATCAAGGTAGATGTTGCTGTAGGACTTATACCTTTGATTTCCAGCTACTTATTTCTCCACTACAGCCCTTAGAAGAAGTAATATTGTGCTGGGAAATGTTGCACCATATTAAACATAGGAGAAAAATGTGTAGAATAGGAGCATAATGTGTTGGAATAGGTGAAAATGTATTAGAATAGGAGAGGAATATGTTGGAATAGGCGAAAAATTTGCTGGAATAGGCGAAAAGGAGGAACATTTTGGTCTGGAGAAAAGGAGAAAACTTTAGCGAAGAAAAAATCATTCGATTTTCATGAAAACTCATGCAGGAATTTTTTCTCACTTTTCACCCACCCCTAGTTCCCAGTCCTTCACTTATTTACTACACACACTCTTTGAACATTTAAGCTGCTGATGAGAGGCACAGTTCCTCTTCTCAAGGGAAAAATTTATATTCCAACACATGCATGATTTTGGGGGAGGGGCAGGAGGAGAAGCATTATTAGCCAACTTCTTTCCTCTAGATATACCTGAAGCTGTGGTGGTTAGTTGTGGTGCTGATACTGCTTCAGGTGCATCACTGGAGCTTGTAGTGGAAAGTTAGACCATGATCATCATCACCTATATCAATGCTGTTGTTGATCCCATTCCATTGGGGCTGCCAAATCATTTTGCTGCTTAAACAACTCAGCAGCAGCAGCATAAACAGCAGTTAGTAGACACTATCCACCATAACATGACTTGCTGGCACTAGGCCATTGTTCAATTTCTTTTTCTCAGGACTTCTTCTTTGAACACAAACCAGAAGCCTAAAAAAAACTATTTTTAGGGGGCTTGTTTCTAAAAAGCCTTATTCCTGATGCTAACAAGCCTGAGTGATAAAAATGATCTCTGATGTGATTCCTTAGAGCTTGTGACGCTAACAAGTCTTTGTGATAAATATTATCGCTGATGTAATACCTCAGGGCTTGTGACACTAACAAGCCTGAGTGATAAATCCGATCTCTAATGTGATTCCTCAAGGCTTGTAAAGCTAACAAGTATGAGTGATAAAAAATTTATGTAATGTGACTACACGGGGCTTGTGACGCTAACAAGCCTAAGTGATAAAAATATTCTCTGATATTATTCCTCATGGCTTATGATGCTAACAAGCTTGACTGAAAAAAATTTGCTGAGATTCCTCAGGGCTTGTGAAGCTAACAAGCCTGAGTGCTAAAAATGTTCTCTAATGTGATTCCTCAGTATGAATGGGTGAAAATTTCCTCCTCAAACTGAAACTGGCAAATAATGGCACTTTCCTCTTAGCGAATAATTTCCCACGAAAAGTGCAGATTTTCAGCTTTTTTCACCTAGCTCATTCCATTGAAATCAGTAGGAACATTGAATTTACACACAACACATAGCAAATATTATTTTATTTCCCAAAGGCATAGTATAAAAGTGGCACGAGGGTGCCTGTGTTGGTGGGGTATGAGGAAAGAATCAGTTGAATAGGGGATGATTTTTGGGGGATTGTTTACTGGGATTGGGGGGGCAGTTAATAAAAAATAAATCCTAAATAAAAATTAAAAAAAAAAAACATAAGATATGGTATAAAAGGGGGTCTGAGGTGGGTAACTCTGTTGGTGGGTGGAGTCTGAGTAATGAATCCGTTGAACAGAAGAATTTGTTTTGGGGGGGTTCTTGACTGCTATTGGGGTGAGAGCTAATAAAAAAAAATCAATAAAATAAAATAAGAAATGTGTATGTAAAGTGATAGATACAGGAACCCCCTGATGTAAGCTGCCACTGGGGTAGACTGATACTTGACTTGATAGAGTATTTTGTAGAGGATGATTTGTTAGGTTTGTTATTAGAGGCCCAAGCCCTGGGGAAACATTGATTTGTAGGACTTAGATTTATGAGAGGCCCAAGCCCTGATGAAACATTGATTTGTAGGACTTAGACTTGCTTGGCACAAGCCCAAAGGAAACATTGATTTGTAAAACTTAGGCTTGTTAGAAACAAACACCCAAAAATTGTTTATTTATTTGTAGGACTAGTTTTTTTAATTTTTTTTTTTTTTTGTCAAAGCACAAGCCCTGAGAAAAAAATAAAAATGCCCTACTGGCCTAGCGCCAGCGGGTCGTGTTGGCCATTGGCCACTGGCCATTGTCAAATTTCCTCCTGAGTCCGTAACTGCGGAATTTGTAACTGCTGTTTTCTGCTGCTGCTGAGTTGTTTAAGCAACAGGGTGATTAGGCAGATGAAAGGGAATGGGATCAACAATAGCAGTAACATGGGTGATGGATGATGAAGGTTCCACTTGCCACTACTATCTTCAGTGATGCGCCTGAGGCAGTAGCAGCACAATAAGTAGCCCCAAGTCTATGTAGAGAAAATAAGTAATTGGCCAATAATTCTTCTCTACCTGCCCCTCCTCCAAAATCATGGGTGCGTTGTTATTAGAATAGAAATGTTTCCTTTGAGAGCAGGAACTGTGTCTCTCATAAGCAACTGCAATGTGCACAGTGTGTGTGTGTTAAATAACATCTGGGAGCCATGACACCAGAACCCAAGTACTGCCACTGTCACTATGCCCCTTGTTAAGACCCTGCTAAGGACACATGAAAACTTTCTGACAGTTTAATAGTAATGATGAACCCTCCCTGCCAGCATACTAACATATTCTGCGGGATGGAATCTCCTCAGATGCCACGTAATGACCTGGTATCGATTCCCCTCCACCACATTGCAATGTTTGGTCAGTGCACCACACAGTGTGTAATGAGTAGAGATGAACTGCCACATCCTAACATCAACAGAGTGGCTATCATTTGGCGTGAGAGGTAACGATGAATGAGGTGGACTGGCAGAAGATGTAGTTGTTACCCTAGAGGAAGAAGGTGATGGTGAGTTTGTTGTTTCATAGAACTTCCAGTCTCTGTCTGGGTTTCTCTATTCTTCCTCCTCTTTGATCTCTGGCTCGCCTCTTGTTGGCTTTCTAGAGCGTCAGCGGGTACAGTAACAGTAGTGCTTGATTTCTGTGATGAGTGTTTGTCTCTAACATGTTTGACATAAATGTCATGGTGTCTGTGTTTCATGTGTGATATCAGGGAGGTTGTGCCAAGGTGTGTTCCCTCCTTTCCTCTTCTCACTGACTTTTCACAAATTGTGCATAGTGCTGTTGGTGATGACTGCACTGTGCCTGCCCCAAGAGAAAAATAGTCCCACACCCATGCCTTCAGTGGGGAGGGAACAGATGGAGAAGAATGGCCTTTTTCTTCTTGTCCTCCACATTCCCCTTCACTGTCTGTGCTGGCAGCAGATGATGTTGCTGCTGTTACTGCTACTGCCTCAGAATCAGCACTGCAACTAGGACCAGTAGTATTTCTACAGCTTGATAGTAGAACCTGTCCTAGTCCCGAATCACTTGTTGACCCCATTCCCACTATGTCCACGGTGGTCTGTGGCACACTAGCTTGCTCCTCAGCATCCTTCTGCCCTTGAAACTCAGCAGCAGAAGGAATTATAGCAGTTGCAAATTCCGCAAATTACAAAAGCTCAATGCTGGTGGTGGTGGTGGGGGTGATGCCCATCCTCATCCCTGTCTCCCATTCCTTCTCAGTTTCTACTAAAAAGGCCATCAATGTCTCTTCCACCCCAGCTTCTCTACCATCATCATCACCCCCACTAGTCCCTAGAAGCTGCTGCTGCTCTATTACAGACATCTCCCTGCTGCTTGGAGGAGATGACAAGCAATTTGACAGAGGGTCCCCTAATGTCACACTTGGCATTTCTTTTTGACCTGAAGAAGGCAAACTGGCAGCAATAGCAGCAGGCACATGCAGCTCATCTGTGCTCCTTCTGGTGGTAGTTGTATTAATTCTGTGCCTACTCTCCCCCAGTACCAGTTCTGGCCTCTTCAGGATCAGGTACCACTTGGACACTGTAGTGAAGGGAAGGGGAGGAGGACTCCCAGAGCCAGAGGAATGGTGTGGGCTCCCTTGACTGCGGGACGCTCTCAAATGCTTCCCCTACCACTCCCCTAACACTAGTGCCACCGGCTGCTTCACCATCACTGTTACTACTACTACTAACACCACGCACATCAAGTTCAGCTGCAGAGTCTTCCTCCTCACAGTCACTAGTAATATGAGAATACTAATTACCCCCTTCTTCATTCCTAACACTAACAAGTTGCTGGACCTTCTTAGTAGTAGTAGTACTAGTACTGGCGGGACTGCTTAGGGATGGCAAGTGTGATTTAGGATCCCCTGCTGTCACACTTGGCATCACCTCTCCCCCCCCCCCGAGTATTACAAGACACACTAACAGCTTCAGCACTGGTGGCAGCAACTTCAACACAGGCAGCATGCACAGCACTGGCGACAGGGGCAGCACTTCTGACAGCAGTCACAGTTTTGGTGGAAGCAGGTTCAGCACTGGCAGCAAGCACATCACTGGTTGCAACAGGGGCAGCACATCTGACAGCAGGCACAGTGTTAATGGCAGCAGGTTCAGCACTGGCAGCAGGCACAGCACTGGTTGCAACAGAGGCAGCACGTTTGACAGCAGGCACAGCACTAGTGGCAGCAGGGGCAGCAATAGTGGCAGTAGGGGCAGCACATCTATCAGCAGGCACAGGCAGCTGGCCTGTCCTGCTCTCACTAGCCTTTTCTCCCTCCCTCCCTTCCCATTCTCTTTTCTTCCTTCCTTCCCATTAAATTCCCCAAGATCCCTTGGGGTGATTTAGGGGGACTGGACAGCATTGTTTTAGTAGTGCTCACTTCCTCCTCCTCCTCAGACTCAGTGGACACATATGGGTCCTTCCAGCTCCTCTATTTATTATTTTTAAACCTGCTCATAGTGATATTAGTCACTATGAGCCTCTCCTGCCTCAATTTTGGAAAAAGATCACAGCAGAATAGCACAGCACATCTACCTCTGTAGCTGCTTCTATTGTGTTTGATTTCCACAAATACATCACGTTTTTATAGCGAAAAGGCAAAAACAATGTAAATCAATGGGGGAAACTTTCTAGCCACTGAATAAATGGAAAAAAAAGTTTGGCCAATGGTTGAAAAATGCTAACATTTTAATTGCTAGTTTTAAAGAGGATTTTCCCAAAAAGAGGACAACAACGTGGTTTTCACAGAATTTTTCACGGGAACATGGTGAGAGATTTTGCGCACCCCTATTCCTGAAGGCTTGTAACTCTAATAAGCCAAAGTCCTACAAATCAATTTTTCCTCAGAGCTTGGGCCTAAAAAGTCTGAGTCCTAAAAAGCAATGTTTCCTCAGGACTTGGACCTCTAACAAGTCTAAGTTGTACAAATCAATGTTTCCTCAAGGTTTGGACCAAACACAAGTATGTCCTACAACAAATCAATAATTCCTCAGGGCTTGTGTCACTAATAAGTCTAAGTCCTACAAATCATCCTCTACAAAATACTCTATCATGTCAAGTATCAGTCTGCCCTAGTTACAGTTTACATCAGGGGGTCCCTGTCTCTATCGTGTTACATACCAATTTTTTATTTTCTTTTAGTCATTTTTTTTATTAACTGTCCCTCCAATCCCAGTCAAACCCCCCAAAAAAAATTACCTGTTCAACTGATTCTTTCCCCAGACTCTACAAACAAAGGTACCATCCTCAGATCCCTTTCATACCATCTTTATTTATTTATTCATTTATTTATTTATTTTCCCCCAATACCAGACAACAAACCCCTCCCCCCAAAAAAATTCCCTGTTCAACTTATTCTTTCCCTGTACTCCACCAACACAGGCATCCTCCGACCCCTTTTATATTATGCCTGTGGGAAATAAAATAACATTTGCTATGTGTTGTATATAAATTCAATGTTTCCATTTATTTCACTAAAATGAGATAGGTGAAAAAAAGTGGAAACAAACTGCACTTTTTGTTGGAAATTATTCACCAAGCAGGAAATAACATTATTTGTCAATCTTGATTTGACATGAACATTTTCTCCCATCTCTACAAATGACATTTATTCAACATCATCCAGTATAATTCTCTTATGTAAGTGACATCACATAGATGTTTTTAAAACATTCACAAAGAAATGTGTCAACAGTACATACACAAGCTCATTCCCCTTGTACTACCATCTCTAAATTTAAAATTGATATCAGTCTTCTGATACTATGTTACAAGGAGATAGCTGTATATGAGAATATGGAAATTAATGTCTAATAAATACATTCAAAATCCATTAGTCTTAGCCTCAAACACACGTGGCAAACCTGTATGACATTATTTCAGTGCTTTTAATGTGTGTTGAGCTCTGTTAATTATTTAAAAAAATGGTGAAATGGCAGATACAAAACACAATTTTGGTATTATAGTAAGAAATCAGTTACTTTGTCCCAAGTTTTGAAAACCCTTTCAGTCATTTTTACTTTGTGAATCAAATTATGATATCCATGGAGAAATGGTCCAGTCTAAGCATAATGTAGGTGTCATTTAAAATAATGTTGGACATAAATTGTGCCCCTGCTTCTTATAAAAATCATTAACCTATTTGCAAAGGAAATCTCTGTAAAGAGAATGTATCTCACAGTTCATAACACACATTCAACAACACACAAGGACCATTGTAAGTAAAGTTAAAGTCACCTTGTACATACAAACAATGCAATTCTATAATATAACAATGTATCACACAATGGAAGTTGAGTTGAATACATATATATCTTGTTTCCTCAAGTGCAAGTATTACATTTGGAGGCAATTAACTGGAAAACACCAAATGTTATATTAATTGGTAAAGCAAATATGAGGATGGCTCATCATAAAGAGAACATTTACAGATATGTTTTGCATTGACAGTATTTCAATTACATTTATACACGGAAGCCAATTTGCCCTCTGTTAGTTTGCCCCAGACTTACTCCTGTCACTCAATAACAATAATTACATAGAAACATACATAAATTTCGATGACAGAAAATAACCATCTGTACCATCCAGCCTTTCAATTTCTATCTTATTAACCCCTTCAGTGCCAGAGGCTTGGGCCATTTCCTGTACCCTGCAGGCCAGACACTTTTTCAGCATTTTTGCTATCCTTCTGTTTATGCTTGATTTCCTCTGGGGATTTTTAGTTAAATATGGAAAACTATATATTGTTTTTTTCAGAACAAATTGAGTTTTCTCGTGGTACCTTACATGAAGAGAATTTTACATCGTGCCAAAAGCTATGATGTCATAATGACAAAAAAAGTGAAAATTTACTCATTTTGCTAAAATCACATAATATGTATCAAAAACATTTACCTTGACTGAAAAAGTTTCAATTATTTGAAAAAGCCCAGAGTCCCCCGAGTAAAAAAATACCAAATTTGTATAGTTTTACCTACGTCCATGGCTAGCATAGAGCCCTAATCACCAGCAGCGCAAAATGACATTTTCAACTTTATAAACTAATATGCGCATTCTAGGGTTTTTGTGGTAAAACTACCCTAAAACAGTGGAATAACTATATAACACTATATATTTCTGAAAAGTAGATAACCTGCCGCATCTAATGAGGGGTAACATGCCTTCTTACCCCAAGCCTGGTGTGCACAAATGCCTCCAGACGATGGCGCTAATGAAAAAAAAGGCATTTTCTTACATTTCTGTCCCTTCAAATGTACTAAAATGCTTGAAAACCATGGCATTTCCAACTGTATTCATTAGCTAGTGCTCTTAGGAGAAAAATGACACCCCATTGGTATGAGTTTAACTACCTCAGGGGGAGTTAAAAGTGCAAAACGACACCTACTACAACCTCAAACTTTTCTAACATTTTCTCAAACATTACTTGTCTGTACACAAATGGTTATAACAACTACAGAAGTGAAGAAAGGGTACACAAACCATACCATTTTGAAAAGAAGACACCCTGCCACATCTAATGATGGGTGACTTGCCTTGTTACCCCAAGCCTGGAGTGCACAAATGCCTCCAGAAGACGGCGCTAATGAAAAAAAAAGACATTTTCTTACATTTCTGCCCCTTCAAATGTACTAAAATGCTTGAAAACCATGTCATTTTCAACTGTATTCATTAGCTAGTACTCTGAGGAGAAAAATGACACCCCATTGGTATGAGTTTAACTACCTCAGGGGGCACTAGAAGTGCAAAACGACACCTACTACAACCTCAAATTTTTCTAACATTTTCTCAAACATTACTTGTCTGTACACAAATGGTTATAACAACTACAGAAGTGAAGAAAGGGTACACAAACCATACCATTTTGAAAAGAAGACACCCTGCCACATCTAATGATGGGTGACTTGCCTTGTTACCCCAAGCCTGGAGTGCACAAATGCCTCCAGAAGACGGCGCTAATGAAAAAAAAAGGCATTTTCTTACATTTCTGCCCCTTCAGATGTACTAAAATGCTTGAAAACCATGGCATTTTCAACTGTATTCATTAGCTAGTACTCTGAGGAGAAAAATGACACCCCATTGGTATGAGTTTAACTACCTCAGGGGGCGCTAGAAGTGCAAAACGACACCTACTACAACCTCAAATTTTTCTAACATTTTCTCAAACATTACTTTTCTGTACACAAATGGTTATAACAACTACAGAAGTGAAGAAAGGGTACACAAACCATACTATTTTGAAAAGAAGACACCCTGCCACATCTAATGATGGGTGACTTGCCTTGTTACCCCAAGCCTGGAGTGCACAAATGCCTCCAGAAGACGGCGCTAATGAAAAAAAAAGGCATTTTCTTACATTTCTGCCCCTTCAGATGTACTAAAATGCTTGAAAACCATGGCATTTTCAACTGTATTCATTAGCTAGTACTCTGAGGAGAAAAATGACACCCCATTGGTATGAGTTTAACTACCTCAGGGGGCGCTAGAAGTGCAAAACGACACCTACTACAACCTCAAATTTTTCTAACATTTTCTCAAACATTACTTTTCTGTACACAAATGGTTATAACAACTACAGAAGTGAAGAAAGGGTACACAAACCATACTATTTTGAAAAGAAGACACCCTGCCACATCTAATGATGGGTGACTTGCCTTGTTACCCCAAGCCTGGAGTGCACAAATGCCTCCAGAAGACGGCGCTAATGAAAAAAAAAGGCATTTTCTTACATTTCTGCCCCTTCAAATGTACTAAAATGCTTGAAAACCATGGCATTTCCAACTGTATTCATTAGCTAGTACTCTGAGGAGAAAAATGACACCCCATTGGTATGAGTTTAACTACCTCAGGGGGCGCTAGAAGTGCAAAACGACACCTACTACAACCTCAAATTTTTCTAACATTTTCTCAGACATTACACAAATGGTTATAACAACTACAGAAGTGAAGAAAGGGTACACAAACCATACCATTTTGGAAAGAAGACAACCTGCCGCATCAAATGAGGGGTGAATTGCCTCCTTACCCCAAGCCTGTTGTTCCCAAATGCTTCCAGAAGGTGGCACTATAGGGAAAAAATGGCATTTTCTTACATTTCTGCCCCTTCATCTGTACAGAAATCTGTGAAAACCATGGAATTTCCAACTGTATTCATTAGCTAGTGCTCTTAGGAGAAAAATGATACCTCAATGGTATGAGTTTACCTACCTTAGGGGGCGCTACAAGTACCAAACTACACCTATTGCAACCTCTAATTTTGCTAACATTTTCTCAAACATTACGTGTCTGTACAAAAATGGTTATAACAACTACAGAAGTGAAGAAAGGCTACACAAACCATACCATTTTGGAAAGAAGACAACCTGCCGCATCAAATGAGGGGTGAATTGCCTTCTTACCCCAAGCCTGTTGTGCCCAAATGCTTCCAGAATGTGGCACTATAGAAAAAAAAATGGCATTTTCTTACATTGCTGCCCCTTCATCTGTATGGAAATCTGTGAAAACCATGGGATTTACAACTGTATTCATTAGCTAGTGCTCTTAGGAGAAAAATGATACCCCATTGGAATGAGTCGACCTACCTTAGGGGTGCCAGAAGCACATCACTACACCTACCTGTTTGCTTCTTCGAAAATGGCGGCTTGTACTAAAATGTTCATAACTGTTAGAGACATGAAGGAAAGGTATAAAAGGTATACCATTTTGGAAAGTAGACATTCTCCCGCATCAAGTGAGGGGTCACTTGCCTTTCTATCCCCTGGGCTGAAGTGCACAAATATTTCCAAAAGGTGGCGCTATGGGAATAAATACATGGTTTTTTACATTTCCACCACTTCAAAGATACTAAAATCTTTGAAAACCATAATATTTCCTGCTGTATTCAGTACCTGCTACCAACATGAGAAAAATGGTAGCCCATTTGTGTGGGTTAACATACAATATGTGGGTGCTAGGAACACGTACGTAAACCTGACACATTTGTTTTTGAATTTATCTGCTTGCACTAAAATGGTTATAACCATAATATATATGCAGGAAAAGTAGAGAAACATTGCCATTTTGGAAAGAAAACAACCTGCCGCATCTAATGAGGGGTCACTTGCCTTCTTACCCAAAGGCTGGTGTGCACAAATGCTTCTAGGGGTTGGCGCTAATGAAAAAAAGGCATTTTCTTACATTTCTGCCCCTTCAAATGTATGGAAATCTGTGAAAACCATGGCATTTTCAACTGCATTCGTTAGCTAGTGCTCTTAGGAGTCCAATGACACCCCACTGGTATGAGTTGACCTAACTTAGGGGGTGCTAGAAGTTGAAAACTACACCTACTACAACCTCTGATGTTTCTAACATTTTCTCAACTGTGACTTGCCTGTACAAAAATGGCTATAACACCTTCAGAATTGAAGAAAAGGTAGATAAACTATACCATTTTGGAAAGAAGACAACCTGGCGCATATAAAGAGGGGTCACTTGCCTTCTTACCCCAATACTGGTGTGCATAAATGTTTCCAGAAGGAGGCGATATAGGAAAAAAATTGCATTTTTTTACATTTCTGCCCCTTCAAATGTATGGAGCTCTGTGAAAACCATGGAATTTTCAACTGCATTTGTTTGGTAGTGCTCTTAGGAGTCAAATGACACCCCATTGGTATGAGTTGAACTACCTTAGGGGGTGCTAAAAGTAGAAAACTACACCTACTACAACCTCTGATGTTTCTAACATTTTCTCAAACCTGACTTGCCTGTACGAAAATGGCTATAACTCCTTCAGAATTGAAGAAAAGGTAGATAAACCATACCATTTTGGAAAGAAGACAACCTGCCGCATCTAATGAGGGGTCACTTGCCTTTCTACCCCTAAGTTAGTTGGCACAACTATTTCCAGAATGTGGTGCTACAGGAAAAAAACAAACATTTGTTTTACACATCAGTCACTTCAAAGATACTAAAATGATTCAATGGCGTGGGATTTCCTAGGAGGACTTCTTGCCAGCCTAAGGAAAATAGTACCCCACTGCTGTGGTTTGACATACCAATTTACGCTACATGAGCGTAGCTACCAGTGAAACAGAAATGGGAAAGCAAACAGTGTATGTGTGATTTTATGGCTAACAGATGAAAGAAGCTAGGGCATCAGCCGGTGTACGTGTGGACCTGTGACTACAAGTGTAACAAAGTGTGTGGGAGGGTGAGGGATCAGGCAGTGTGTGTGAGTATGAGCAGAGGAGCAAGGATGGTGGTGATGGTGGGGCAGTGTCTGATAGTGTGTATGGGAGATCTGTGACTACCAGTGTGCAATGTATGTCCCCTCATACAAAGCACTGCGTTGGATCCCCCCCTCCTGTGGCACGTACATTTTTTGGGGCTTTTTCCCCCAATATTTTTGTGTAGACCTCGTTGGGGGCATCACAACCCATACAATGATGTCTAAATAAAAAATAAAGGGGGAAAAATTTGGGCCCCTGTGGCACACAAAGGGTTAAATTTTTTTATCGTTACTTTGTATTCAGATGGCCACCAAACAAGCTCTGATCACAAAGTAATGATAAAAGCCCTGTGTGTGCCACAGAATAGGGGGGGTGCATTGCAAAGCAATGTGCTGGGGACCCCTGCGGCACTCACAGGGTTACTTATGCATTTGTTTTTATTTTTTTTTATTATGTATTTCAGACCTCGTGGGGGACATCAGGACCCCTCCTGGTGTCCCCCGAGTTATTGATCTCCCAGCCGATAGGCTGGGAGATCAACATGGCGACCGCAGGAGATCAAAAGCTCTCCTGCCTTTCGCTCCTACCACCGGTAGGAGTGAATGGGGTAAGGGAAACTTCCCTAACGTCATCGGTGATCATGTCACCGATGATGTTAGGAAGTTTCCCCTGGTCCGGGGGTAGGGGTAGGAGAGCGGAGGAGGGAGAAGCTCTGTTTCTCAGAGCTTCTCCCTTGGCGATATTGATCTCCCAGCGCAATCGGCTGGGAGATCAATACCTGGGAGGACATGCGGAGTAATCCTCATGTCCTCCCAAGAGTGCCAGGCTGCATTTCAGCTGAAATGCGGCCACTGCCAGCCAGTTATAACGGCTTAAGCAGTGACCGCATTTTAGCTGTCAAATGTACAAGCGTGGCACAGCAGGTACAGCTGTGCCCACTCGTACATTGTACCCATCTGGCACTCTAGGGGTTAAACTACATCTCTGAATATACTGAATATGTCTATACCAAGCATTTTTGCATTCCTTTACAGTATTTGTCCCCACTATCTCTGCTGGAGGCTGTGCCATTACTCTATCACCCTTCTTGTAAAGTAGTGCTTACACAAATTATTTCTGAATCTGACACCTTCTAACTTTAGATGATAACCTATTGTTTTAGTATTCCTTTTTTTCTGGAAAAAAATGTTTCCTTCCTGAACTATCCTATATAATAATTCGCTAAGTTGTGTGTAACGCCCGACATGCGCAGTAGACACTGCTGCGCGTGCGGCAGTCATTCGCAGTACAGACTGGCCGCGCCGCGGCTGATACAGAGCTGGGCGCTCCGAAGGAGCGTCCAGCTCTGTATCAGAAGTGGCACGGGCAGTCTCTACTGCGTGTGACTGCCTTGCGACCGGCTGCCAGAGGCACTGTGGCCCGTGTAACGGGCTGTTCAACTAGTATTAAGCATATTAAAATATTTAATGCTTTCTATCATATCACCCCTCACCCTCATTTGTCCCAAGCTGTACATCTTAAGTTCTTTGAGTTTATTCTTGTATCCTGTATCATGAAGACCCTGCTCCAAATAGCTGAGAACTCAGTGGGTAAATGTTTATAATAGACCAGAAAATCTAACGTTTCAGTCCTTCTTTGGGACTTTCATCAGAGATATATATGTTATTTATTTAAAGAGACCATAAAGATGGTCTGTAACAAATCCATCCCTGATGAAAGTCCCAAAGGAGGACTGAAACATTGGATTTTATGATGTTTTAATAAAAGTGAAGTATTATATTAACCAGCTGAGTGCTCAGCTATTTGGAATGGAGTCTTGGTAGAATTTTAGTCTTGAGTTGTTCCAAATTACTTTAGATTTGCCAGTGTACTGCCACTACACAAAAAGGACAGTAGGGACTACTCTGGTAATTATAACCCCTTAAGTCTGTAGTTGGGAAATAAATGGAAATTAAATTACAAGGAAAAACTGTTGCACATCTAAGTCTAATGACAATCAATATCCATGGTATCATATATTTCCAGTGGGAAGATCTTAACAAATAGTCCTGGCTGATTTCTTTCTATTAGTAAAGAGGTGCTAGAGGTACATTATTTTTTAATTAGTAATGACAATCAACACCTCAATTGCAGTGAGATTGCTGTAATCCAGCAACAAAGGGGTTAACCAAGGGTGGAGATCTTAGGGATATAGTTAGGGTGCTGGCTGGGTTCATGGGGGGGATCAGAAAGGGGACCATGGGGGCTAGTTTTCCCACCATTTCCCCTGCTTAAAGCAGACCAAGAAAATGTCTTGCCAAATTGATATATAAAAAGGACATTAACACAATATAAAAAATGGTAAATAAACTGGACACATATGCCTGAAGTGGGTGACTGAATCGAACAGCCACATCTCACAAAAGTGGGTGTGACCAGAAAATCTGTGGCACCCATCACAATTGATGCCCTGTACAGTTGAGCGCTCTACCTAATGAGATACATGTCCCTGAATATTTGGCCCTATCAGCCTACATATACCAGAACACCACAAAGGACAGGTTATACACACACAGGTATCCCTCTAGCAGTAAACAGTATTCCAAGGAAGAAAAACAAGTGATAAATGACTATATATGTCTATACATTGAATTGTATATACTTTAACTGTCCACAGACTCTTGGATAATGAGAAACAGAAACACATGCATGCTGTAGTATAATAGATTGTTGTTTGTTTATTTACAAATGCAAGTCAAAATGTATTGCATTTTCTGAACTTCCAGATTTAACCCCTTAACGACAGGGTGATCAGCGAGGCGCAGTCAGTTAAGGACCATGGAGCACTTTTTTTTTTCAGATTCCTGTTACGGACTCCCCGAATGGCGTACAGCCACAGGGGGAGCCCGGAATTCTATGATGGTCATAGTACGTCATGGGTCGTTAACTCAGATCGACCCGTGATGTACTATGACCATCAAGGGTCGTTAAGGGGTTAAAGCAATGCTAATATTAAAATAAAACCTACTGTTACAGTATTTGAAAGATGTTCTTTCTTAGGACATAAAAATGTATTTTATATTTTGGGTAATATAAAATGAGTATAATTCACATTAAAAATCAATTCTGATTATATATTGGATCTAAGTCTTTGCAAACTTTAGTTCCAGCTTCAGGCAAAGCACAGTCTGTATTCCTCTGTAACATTTTTATCAGCAGTCAAGTGTTATCGAGAGAATATCTGGAGATATCTAAATCGACACGCATGTTTAACCAAACCTGATTGATCAGTATGCTTGACTGCACAATACATGTTATTTCTACACACGTGAAAGTAATTAAGAGGAATAGCAAATACTCAAGAGGATACAGAATTAATGTTTTTTTATGTCTGAAAGAGAATAGACAGCTTTTAAAGGCATTGTGACTTAGATAACATATTACAATACATTAATTGAATTAATCCCTTTACTATTTTAGAATCTGTAAGTATAAAAGAGAAAAAAAGACAATTATTATTCAGGCTTTAAAAAACAGATGTGATTAATTGACATTCACATTGAATGATACAATATGTTCTCCTACGCATCCACCTACACCCTTATGTCAGAATATACTGAGTAAAGGTAATGAATCATGTACCTCTAGACCCGCAGTGTACACAGCACCATGTAATCTGAATATAAAGAATAGTATAATGTACGTCAATACAACCACATAATATTTTATGCATTTTTTTGGCTTTGACGTTTGAGGAAACCAAACCAGTATCTGCAGTATATTGCATTGTGAGATAAAGAAGGAAAAGTTCAGAAAATTATACATTTGATGATTTGGTCATCATGTCACTTGACCAATACTATGAAATATACATAAATCTAATTATCAGTTAAAAAGCACAAGAAGGCATAAGAAAAATAGGTACATGTGTGTTGTATAAAGCCAAAAGTGGAGCATTTCTGGAGCAATTCATAAGGAACCAGTGAAAATTATCATTGATTTACATGGAGCTTTAAAACTCTTGAATGTAAGAGAGGTCTCCAATACATTCGAAAACAATTCTTTGCTGGGTCTTTTAGCATGTGGGGGGTGGGGTTAAATGTTCCTTTTTAACTGATGGGGATTTTATTTGATATCAGACTGCAGTTGGTTTGCACCAGAATTTCTGCTGCTGTATTATAGTGTTCTATATTCATTATTCACACAGTATACACACAATAAAATGAATGGAGACTAAAACATAACAATCAGGGTATGTGACCTTTAGTTAAACCATGTGTAAATGCAGCCAGTACAGTTGATTGTTTTGCAAAGGTGAAATCCATAGGGAAATAAGAAACATGAGTCACATTCCATCTCCTCGTGTTTGTCTGAATCCAGATACCTCCATATTATACACATATTGAAACAAACTACCATAGATCAATATATTATTGATCATAATTCACTCCAACTGTGCCTATCGTTTAGATAAAATAAAACACCTGATTAGCCTTTTTTATTAATTGTATAGCCTCTAAAATGTTTAATAAAAAATAAACATTTTCAACATGATCAGCTGGAATGAAAATAAACTTAATACATATACATTAGGTGTTAGAGAGGTCTATAGCTTTCAGGGGTTAAGGACTGTGCCTACTCAAAACAAAATGTCTTCATAAATATGTCATTGGACATAATAAATGTATCTGTAAAAATGTATCCCTGACATTTTCCAGTAGTCCTACATGTCTTAAAGGGATAGTAATACTTGAAAAAATGTTTGTTTTATATTGTAGCCCTTAAAAAACCATTAAAAATGATATAAGTCTTATCTCCCAAAGCTTTATGGTTTGGGAGATATTCACAAGTAAAATAAAGTAAAGGTCCCTTTTTCTGGCTGTTTCAGCCAAGTCTGCCATCTAGTGGACAGATTTGGAATCCGGTCCACAGATCAACTGGCAGCTCTTTAGCAGTGCCGAGTTCACGATCTTTAAAAAGAACTACTTAATAGGAACTGTATTCCTGGCTTGCAAGCACACTTTGACCATTCCAATGAAGAAGTTCTTTTTAACCCTTTGAGTGCCAGAGGGGTACACAACGCATTGCAAAGCAATGCATTGCGTACCCCTCTGGCACTCAAAGAGTTAAAGATCGTGATCTTGTCACTTCTGGAGAGCCGCGGCCGGTCAAGGGACCGGATTCCAAATCTGAGAGCTAGAACAATGACGTCACTCAGGGGGAAACTTTGCTTGTGAATATCTCCCAAATCATAAAGGTTTGGGAGATAAGACTTATATCATTTGTCATGTTTTTAAGGGCTACAATACAAAATACAATTATTTCCAAGTACTACTATCCCTTTAAATGTGAATATTTAATTTTTCATATTTTCCCCTCCTCTGAATTCCTCCAATTACGAAACATTCAGATGTTCCTTTCCTTCTGCTGCTTTCATTATTTAAGCCTCCCAATCATGACAAAAGCAAGCTTTGAATGAAATCTAATGGAGTACCATAAGCTGGGTCTTATGTATAAAAGCAAGATGTACCAATTCTGGGGCAAACCAACTGCACTACTGGGGGCAAATAAAGATTCCTAAATGCCAGTTGAGATAAAAACCCACATAGGCTGATGTATTAAAAATAATTATCACAGTTCTGGAGCACAACATATGCTCTATAGGGGACAAATAATTATTCCCAAAATTCTCTCTGATCTAAGTGGGAGTTTTGGACCCTTGAATGCTACAGAGGTCTCCAAAACAATACATTCATAGAAAAGTAACAAAAATAAATAAATACATAAAAGGGAACCCTTCACAGACAACACTGTTGATTGCAAATATATTGCGTTACGCTCACTCCAAATGGATGCTCACAAGTCTGAAGCTACCCTGGTGTGAAGTGGTGAGCTGAGCAAGTGAAGAATACTGAAGCCAGTCTCTCATGAACATATTTCAGTCTGGTGAACTTTCTTGGGTGCTGACAGCTGCTACCTCGGGATCCAACTTGCTCCCTCTCACAGGAGGTCATCTCACTCAAAGAGAAGAGCAACAATGTAGGGGCATTCAAATACATAGCATCCAGCTTAAATGTCACATTTGGACATGTCATACTTACAAGCAGATAACATTGATGCCTAATTGGTTCACATGGAAAGCAGGATGACACAGCAATAACAGATGTAAACCAATAGTTCAGTGGGATAAAATAAATCCTTTATTGGAACATAGAGGCAAGATGACACAGACACTGTGCTGTAAGGATCTAAATGATCTTAAACATTTCACACATATTGTGCTTATTAATAAATCTATGAATAAGTATGATATGTGCAAAATGCATAAGATTCTTTAGATTATTACAGCCCGGTGTTTATTTCATCTTGTTCCAATAAAGGATTTATTTTATCCCGCTGAACTATCAGATTACACCTGTTAGTGTAGTCTCATCCTGCTTTTGTATGAATTGTTAACTGGCTGTCCCATTCACCTGCACCAGATGCTTCCTGGAGATAATGGTGAGTGATTATGACTAATTTATATTGAATGTTGTGGGTTATCAATACAGCTGGCTTCATTCTTGCTCAAACTTGGTTCACTTATTCAGCACAGGTGGGAGTGCTGGTGCTAATTCCTTTCTCGGGGGTTACACTGTGAATGACACCAGACTAACTTTTTGTAAAGTCAGAACAAACAATGGATCATATAAGGGATGTAGTTAATCATATGAAAGCCCAATGCATTTCATGGCTACAAGAGCCATTTCAGAATGGATTCCCTCCTTTGGATTTATCCCTCTGAGTACCAGAGAGAGAGAGAGAGATGATCCTCGCACTCTATTTTGTAAGTCAACCCATACTAACAGGGCATCATATTTTGAGGAACTAGGTACTGAATACAGTAGGAAGTTTCAAGGTATTGAAAGCAAGTGACCCCAAAATTGAAGCAGTTGGATTTCTACTTTATGAAATGGAAACTTTGCTTACTTTCATTCTATAGTTGTTACAGCCATTTTAGTATAGTCAAGTCATATTTAAAAAGGTGTAAGATATGACTGACTGTAGTTCTGTGCTTCTGGCAACCAGTATTATATGCCAACCTATGGCAGTGGGGAACCCTTTTTTCAGGGTGGCACGACATACTCTAGGAAATGGTGTTGAAAGATATTAGTGCATTTTAAGTGTAAAATGTTTTCTAGAAAAAAGTTGTGCACACTAACCTAGGGGTAGAAAGACAAGTGACCCTACATTTGATGCAACTGGTTGTCTTTCTAAAATGTCATGATTTGTTTGCTTTGTTATTACCATTTCAGTAGAGGACACATATGAGATAAAGGTGTGATTCTGGCATCCCCTACAGTACGGCAACTGATATTAGTGGGGTGCAGTTTTTTCTAGAAATATAGGAGCTAATGAATACAGTAGGAAATCCCATAGTTTTCAAAGCTATCTGTATCCTTAAAGTGGTAGAAATGTAAAGTCCTTCTATTTTTTCCTATAGCACTCCCTTCTGGAAATATTTGTTCACATGGGATAAAGTCAAGTAACCACTAATTTTGATGTGCATGTTAGTTTGCAAAGTATTATGCTTTGCTTACCTTTTTTCTTACAGTACTGTGCAAAAGTTTTAGGTAGGTGTGAAAAAATGCTGTAAAGTAAGAATTCTTTCAAAAACAGGCATGCTAATAGTTTATTTTAATCAATTAACAAAATGCATACTGATGGAACAGTAGAAAAATCTAAATCAAATTAATATTTAGTGTGACCACCCTTTGCCTTCAAAAGAGCATTAATTCTTCTAGGTACACATGCACAAAGTCAGCGATTTTGTAGGCATATAGGGCTCGATTCTATTACCAGCGCTAAAAACAAAACAGGCTTTTTTTTAAGCAAGTTTTTGCTATGCTATTACCCGACTTGTGAAAACAAAATCAGCTATAATTATACTTACCGCCAGTCTAAAAAAAGCCCATAGGAAACAACTAAAAAACAACGTGCAATTAGTATCCTATTACCCACGCTCAGTATTACCGCCTGTTTTGTGGTTACATTTAAGTCAGAAATTTGGCACCTCAGAGGTTGAGGCATAGAAGCCATAACGACAGTTTCAAAACCATCTTTGTTTGAACAAAAGCAGTGTATAATACAGTATACAGCATAGAAATCGGACATAAAGTGCCCCCCTTCGACATATTAACCCCCCCCTTTTAAAAGTCGACTACAGTGCTTTCTTTCAGCACATTAATCTGACAAATATTGTTCATAGTTGACAATTAACCCTTCCCCTTCCATATCCGACTTACAGTGCTTTCTTTCACCATATTAATTTGACGAAATTGTACATCTTACATTTTACCCCCCCCCCTTGAAAAGTCGACTACAGTGCTCCCATGACTTTCTTTCACCATTTTCATCCAACATTTTTCTTCTTCTATTATATTAGACATGCCCTCATATTTTGTATTGCAAAATTAACCCTATGAGTACCAGAGAGGTATTGTAATGTGTTTGCTACCCCTCTGGTACTCATACGGTTAATAGACAACCTGTATATGTATAAAAAAAGTGTTTGTTTTTATTATATATGTAATTTGTGTGAAAATGCAATTAAATATTTAATTTATGTGTAACGATGATTTTCTTTTTTTAAATTATATATGTAATTTGTATTAAAAAAGTACTTCAGACCTCTCATGACACCCCCCTAGCATGGGGGCAACAATTGCCTCCTTTATTAATTAAAGAACATATAACCTATATGAAACATAGGTTATATGCTCTTTAATTAATAAAGGGGGCAATTGTCGCCCCCATGCACAGAGGTGCTCTGCTATCATTTAACCCATGATGGTCCAGGACCGTCATGGATACTTAAAGGGATAGTGATACTTCGTTTTATCTTTATTTTATTTTGTAGGCATTAAAAAAACATGAAGAACGATTTAAGTCTTATCTCTCAAACCTTTATGGTTTGAGAGATATTCACAAGCAAAGTTTCCCACTCCCGCCCCTTTTACCTAGTGTAAGACATCTCTTCTCAGATGTGGAATGCAGTCCATAGACCAGACAGATAATAGCAAGGAATAATATTCATCCTATGAGAACAATGAAAGCCCTGCCCCCCTTGACAAGCTTTTCAGCTTTTTCCCTTATCTTAATTGAAGATTGTCCCTCTCTGCAGTCTACCTGGGCACCTCCCTTCTGCTCTGGCTGAGCAGTGTTACATCAGTAAAAAGGGTTGGAGGGGGACCCTTTGTCATTGCATTACTCTTGAACTATAACTCTGACAGTATTGAAATAACACTCTCCAAAGTCCAAATACTATGATGATTAATTAGAGCTGCTTTTATTATGAAACATTACTATCCCTTTAAGGCAAAACAACCCATGACGGTCCAGGACCATCACAGGTCATTAAGGGGTTTAAAAAACTGTGTGCAAGTGTACATAGAAAAATTTATGCTGTTTAGAAGAGAAAGGGTGATCAATTATTGATTTGATTTTTATTTTTCTTCTGTTCACTCTAAACTATTAACATGTCTATTTTTGAAAGCATTCTTACCTTACAGCATTTTTTCACACCTGCCTAAGACATGCACTGTACTGTATATTTAATGGTTATTACCATTTTAGCACAGGTTGGTCATTTTTAAAAAGAAAAGTGGTTAGTGCTCATCGGAAATCATACAAATGGGGTGTTATTTTTCTTAGGCATGTAGCAGGTACTGAATACAGTAGAAATTCCAAGGTTTTCAAAGGTTTTACTGGTGGAAATGTATACAAATATATATTTTTCCCTATAGCACCATTGCATTGGAAATATTTGTGCACACCAGACTAGGGGTAGAAAGACAATCAATCTCTCATTTGTTATGGTTGAATGTCTACTTTCCAAAATGGTATGTCTTGTATACATTTCCTTCATATATGCAGTAGTTTTGTTCATTTTATTGCAAGCAGCCAATTTCAAATAATAAAACTGGTAGTTTAGTGCTCCTAGACACAAGTTCATCAATTTCAAACTTTCCACAGTAAATCCCAACCAAAATTGGTGTCTGTAAATTTAACTGGAAGATTATGATAAATGTGCTAAATAATATTATGTCATACCTGTCCACTTCATCCATGGCTTCTTCCATCATCTGCTATGACACTATTTAAGCTGCATTGCCTGAGTGCCTTTTTTGTGACTTTTTCTGCTCAAATGACAGAAAGTTATGTTTTTGTGTTCATGCTCAGTTTTGGCACAAAATATATTTATACCCTGCCAGCTACACTCTATCTTTGCTCATCCAAAGAGGTTATTCCCTGCTCTGAGTGTTCTTCTATTCATATTGCCTTCTGTTTGCTGATGCCATTGCTGCCTGTCGTGAACATTTGCTGCATCCTAGACCAGTGGTTCTCAACCCGTGCCCTCAGTGGCTACTAACAGGCCAGGATTTGAGAATTTCCTTTTAAGAGCACAGGTGAGTTAATCAATATGACTGAGCCTCTGATCAACACACTTGCAGGGAAATCCCTAAGTCCTGGCCTGTTAGTGGCCACTGAGGGCATGGGTTGAGAACCTCTGTCCTAGACTAGAAACCAGAGCTGTCTTTCCTGGCCATTGGTAACATCCTAGACTAAGAACCAGAACCTCCTGTCCTGACCATTGGTCATGTCCTGACCTTGCCTGTGTTTCTTTCCTCTGCATTTTGGGTCCAACTCCTAAACATTTTGATAACCACTGGTATCCATGGACCTGCTACTCTACAATGTTTTGGAGGGGCAATCCAGTTACTGTTCTAGCTCAACCGGTTCTGGTTATCCAACCTTTAACTCCAGTCTGTGACTACAGCAACATCTCACCAACCACTAAACTGCTCCATAGCCACATACTCCAGATGCATCGGGGAGCATTAGGTGTGTGGCCAAGTACAATCCAATATATCCCTTTATGCTAGAAATTTGTATAATTTTCTCTTAAATTATATAATTTAACAGATTTACAGTAAATAATCCCATCTTCTGCTGAAACAGGAAACCTCCATTCCTCGGGGCTTAATTAGGGGTAGTTAAGTAAAGTTCACTTTAGAGATCCTTGTACTGACCTGGCATGTACTTGAACACTGTAACAAGACCCCCTCAAGCATATTTTCCCTATAGTAAATAAACTAAGTTTGGCAAGTTATTCTTTATACTTTAAAGGGATAGTAATATGTAAAATGTAAAACAATATGTTGTTTTATTCCCCTGAGTAAAACAAGGGAACTCCCACTGATGAAAGGTGTTTTATTCAAAAGTTATTACAGCTCAAAGTTGCATTTTTTAGGTGCAATATCACAGTGGCCTGAAATTGTAGAGTGGTGCTGTTGATACACCATCCTATGGAGATTTATTGTCTATGGACCAGAGTTGTCCATAGGATGGTGTAACAACAGCGCCACTGTGCAATATCAGGCCATGGTGATATTGCACCTAAAAAAATCCGCTTTGATCTATAATAACTTTTGAATAAAACACCTTTCAGCAGTGGGAGTTCCCTTGTTTTACTCAGGTGGATAAACCCTACATATTTTTTTTTACATATTAAGTATTACTATCCCTTTAATTCTTCCATTCCCTTAATACACTTAGGTGTATGTTTCTGCTGTCTCTCCAGTTCTAGAATATAATTTTTAAGAACAGGTACCTTTTACTACACTGCATATTCCATGGAAGGTCTTACCAATGACCTCTACAGTGGTAAAATAATTATGTCCATAACTGCATCAACACCCCTTTTTTGCATGCATACCATTCTGAGAGTATTAACATGCATACATTTGTGTCATCTGCTAATTGAACTTTTTTTTCTAAACATATTTCCAGTTCATTTATAAACATGTTAAATGCAGTGGATCAACTGGGTAGTTCCCACTTCTCAGAGGAAAATCCTTGGCCATCCGCTTTATCAAGACTGCTATTGTGGTAAAAACTGACTCCATCACCCTGAGCAAGTGAAGAGGAATGCGTCATACCACTCTTTGGCTGATACGAGTCGGTGGTCCATGCCGGTAGGCTTTGGCCTGTTCCAGCAGAGCTATCCTCTGCCTAAATTATAAATGGCCACTGCGTGGTTCTACGCACTACAGTAATAATCATGCTTGAAAGTCTACATTGTGCTGCAGAGTCTCGCAATGGAAATAGCCTATCCTCTTGTACCTATTTTGAGCTGAATAGACTCCTGCACCCAAGAAGCTCCCTCAGGTACATTTGACTACTGGCCATGGGTTGTCCATGGTGCCACCACCAGAGTAAGTAGCCCTACTCCAGGGACATAAACCAGGAGACCTGCATAGCACAGGCCATCAGAGCTCTCACTTCTCTAGACATAGGCCTCATGTCTTCATATATATGACAGGCTTACCCATAAGACACTGGATGTCTACACAGTTCAGACTGGCACAGATGTAGAATAACCTTCTTAACCGGTGGGCATCCTTAGCCAGTGCCATTTACCATCACCAATGTACCAGGAGATGTTATGCTACCTTTGAACAGACAACTTGGCTAATCTATCTGCTTTATGACCAGAAGCCTATTTAAATATCTACTATATTCTCTGATGGAACGCTACCTTAACAGAATGGAGCAAATGAAAAAAGCAAGACCCCTGTGAGCGTAAAGAAAAGCTGACAAGAGCAGGGACCTAGAGGACTTCTTGAGCCAGAATCTCCTGAAATTACTTGATTTAGTTGACCTGCAAGCTCCTGTATCAATTGAACAAGCCCACAGACTCGGGCCGGGACCACCATCAGAAGGCAAGCACCCAAGACCTGTCATATTTAAACTTTTACATTTCAAGGACAGAGGCTTCTTTCAGCCTACCACAAAGAGTCGCCACACACAGATGAGAGTTCTCAGGGGTTTGCAGAAAATGAAAAGGAGAGATCAAATTCATCTTGGTGTATCCACCACACTTGAAAGTAATGAGCAGTACAACAAAACATTGCTTTGTGGCCCCAGCCATGGCCTAAGACTACTACCATAAGCTTTCTTAGTCCTATGACATTGCTCAAGTGCCTTCAATTGAGGACTACCTTCTTCCTGGCACACAGATTGGGAGCCCATCCTCTTCGCATCTTGACATCTAAAAGATGTAACCTCTAACTTCTTGTGTCCCAGACATGGAACAGATGTGCCCACTGGACTGATCCTACTACCTAGGTGCTGATCCTACTCAGAGGTGACTACTACTGGAGGACAATACTTTCCATGCTGGTTCTTCTACTAGCCGACCTCTTGAGACTGTAGAGATTATTGTAGTGCTGATACCTACATCACTGATCCATTTGGGGAGTCATGCAGGAGTATGGCTGCAAGACCCTGGTGAAACTTCTCCGGGGGGTGTGGTTGAAGAGGTGGGGGAGTTGTGGGCACTCATTTTGCTGTTTGTAAATTTGATTGTATGTCACAGTATACTACTCTGCTTTGCAATTTATATCTATTTGAACCTGTCACAGCTGCTCTCATTCAGGTTTTGTCAGACCCCTCTACCACACTGGTACACAGGATCTACTATTCACACACTTCCACTATAGCCCACACACATACAATACACACAATGAATCAAAGGTCCCATAATCATTCAGATCTTCATGCTCGCATAACGTCATAACAGTGGTACCCCATAGTCTTTTAGCACTTATTTGAGCTAAAGTCGCTGTTCAGGCACCTCGCCCACATGTTCCCACATCATAGACTTGCTTAACCCATGAGTAACACCCTACAGGCGATTCCCCACAACCATGTACTACACATGACTTTGTGAAACGTTGGGGCCATACATAACCCCATCAAACGTAAGCAGATCTTGATATACCTCAAATAATTCCATACTCAAGTCACCCTCCTGAAGTAGACAAGCCTATCAACGGACAAACTCAAAAAATGATGTAGGGAATGAGTTGGGCACTGCATTGGCACCTTCTACACTAGCAATAGATGGGGTCTATAGATGCTATTTCATAAAAATCTCCCATTTACCTTATGAACACAATTAAAGATCTAGAAGGAAGATTTCTGTTTATTCATTGTGAGTTGGATCATTCTCCATTTCTCATATGAAATGTGTATGCTCCTAATGACCCCAACTATGTCTTCTTTTCTCATACCGGATCTCATTCCAACCCCCCCTACTAACATAATCTTGGGGGGGTGACTTTAACACCATGATTAACCAACACTTTGACCACAGCAGAGGGATTTATACTTCACGTCCCACCTGCCTGAACCCCCTACAATGATTCCTACAATTTACTTCTCTGGCGGATGTGGCGTCCCACTGACCGACAATATCATTTTTTCTCACACCTCCACAGTGTATTCACAATGATCAACTACTTGTTCATCTCCCACAAGGCCTTATTATTAGTCACAGGCAGCCAGATTAATGACATTCTCATTTTAGACCATACTTCTGAAGATTTTTGTAACAGTCTCAACAATGCCTGGGAAACCTTCAAGTACACAAACAAACAACATGAGTTAACCCCTACCACTTAATGGCCCAAAGTAGTTTTGACTGGCCTCAGTATTTTGTATGTCTCTAAATTCCACAGAGGCAACACCAAACTAAGTCAACCCCAACAACGCTTAACCAAACACTACACATCAAACATCAAATTGGATACTACACATAATAAATTTAAATATCTTAATGCAAAGAAGGCTTTTGAAGCAGTTCTACACACTCTGGTACAGCTTAGTCTACATAAATGCTTGGCACAGTACTACCAACATGCTAAAATTGCTGGCTCACAATACTAAGCTTCACAGAGGTCCCAATAACATAATCTCCATTAAAACTACATTGACTTCAGCCACACCAAACCTCTTGCCATAAACTCAGCATTAACAAACATTATAAGAAATTATATTTACAAGAGAGGGATGACCCCAATCATAGATGAACATTCCTCACGGATATAAAGCTACCCACTCTTAATAGTGAGCAACAAACTTTATTTAATGCCTCAATCACTACTAATACAAGCAGCACAGACATTAAGTCGTTGCACAAAGAGAAATCCCTTAAAAGAGATACTGTGTGACTCTTCTCTTTATATAACCATATCTTTCAAACCCAACACATGCCCACATTCTTTAACCTAGCATGAATCACTGTGTTGCCCAAGCCAGGGTGAGATCCAAAATTAATTGAAACTTATAGGCCAATCTACTTACTGAATCCAGATAACAAAATATTAACAGAACAAGCTGGGTTTATACCCGGCAGGTACTCACTCAGTAAGATCCACCATAGCAGCAATTATTAAATCTTAAGACTTCCCTCATAACGAAATCTCCTCATTAATCACTGCTCTCCTATTATACAAATATTCCAGGACTTCAAACTAGTAGCAATCTAGTAACATTAACAATTATAAAGCCATGTGGCTTTACCCGCACCAAAAAATACTTCATTTCTATTACTCCACTTTATAAGAGTGTGGGAACCCTTGATTCTAACACTACCTCCCTCTAAGTGGCCACAGTTCTATAGATGCTTTAATTACATTAAATTAAAGGCAGAGAGGACACTGGACAATGATAAACTCTTGGCATTCTGTGAATACACCCCAGGAGCCTAGAACTGACACTGAGCCTCCTCCTCTCTGCCCATCGGTGCCGGGGTTCTACCTATTTCGTGCTAGTAGCAACGATGCTGCACTGTCACGGTTTGTTACGACTCTCAGACACAAAGTTAGGTAAAAACACAAGTTTATTGAAATAATTAAAAAGGTGATCCCTTAGGATTCCAACATGACATACAACATACAATAATAGCGAAATACAGATACAGGCTCTACCGGTCCTGCCAATATACCGGGCAAGACAGCCAATAATCCAATCCAATAGGCTCTACCGGCCTTGCCAATACCGGGTAAGGCAACCCGCAGATGGAGTATGTACCAGGTTCTACCGGCCTTACCAATACCGGGCAAGGCAGCCCTAGGAGTAACAAGCTCTACCGGTCTTGCCAATATACCGGGCAAGACAGCCGTTGATCTAATGCTGTAGGCTCTACTGGCTTTGCCAATACCGGGTAAGGCAACCTGCAGATGGAAGATATACCAGGTTCTACCGGCCTTATCAATACCGGGCAAAGGCAGCCCAAATTAACTCACAAAAGGCTCTACCGGCCTTGCCAATACCGGGTAAGGCAACCTGTAGATGGAGGATGTACCAGGTTCTACCGACCTTACCATTACCGGGCAAGGCAGCCCAAAGGAACTCACTCAGGGACGCTCAACAGTGAGTACAATCAGAATGCTCATGGAGCAAACCAGCGTCCGCACGCTGGGACCAATAATAATGTATTTAACCGCAATGCGTTGGAGCAAACCAGCGACCGCACGCTGGTATCAACAGCAATGTAAATAGCCACTAGGCTTGGAGCAGACCAGCGACCGCACGCTGGTCGCTGGTTGGCTATACAATAAAATGTATAGCCACAAGGCTTAGGAGCTAACCAGTGTCCACACGCTGGGACCAACAGTAATGTGTAGCCACGAGGCTTTGGAGCAAACCAGCGTCCGCACGCTGGGACCAACAGTAATGTGTAGCTGCAAGGCTGAGGAGTAAACCAGCGCCCGCACGCTGGGACCAACAGTAATGTGTAGCCGCAAGGCTTTGGAGCAAACCAGCGTCCGCACACTGGAACCAACAATAACGTGTAGCCACAAGGCTTTGGGAGCAGACCAGCGTCCGTACGCTGGGACCAACAGTAATGTGTAGCCGTAAGGCTTTGGAGCAAACCAGCGTCCGCACGCTGGGACCAACAGTAATGTGTAGCCGCAAGGCTTTGGAGCAAACCAGCGTCCGCACGCTGGGACCAACAGTAATGTGTAGCCGCAAGGCTTTGGAGCAAACCAGCGTCCGCACGCTGGGACCAACAGTAAAGTTTAGCCGGCAGGCTTTGGAGCAAACCAGCATCCGCACGCTGGAACCAACAATAAGGTATAGCCACAAGGCTTTGGAAGCAAACCAGCGTCCGCACGCTGGGACCAGCAGTAATGTGTAGCCGCAAGGCTTTGGAGCAAACCAGCGTCCGCACGCTGGGACCAACAGTAAAGTTTAGCCGCAAGGCTTTGGAGCAAACCAGCGTCCACACGCTGGAACCAACAGTAACGTATAGCCACAAGGCTTTGGAAGCAAACCAGCGTCCGCACGCTGGGACCAGCAGTAATGTGTAGCCGCAAGGCTTTGGTGCAAACCAGCGTCTGCACGCTGGGACCAACAGTAAGAATGTCGCCAAGGCGATCAGATGTCAGGAATACTTCTAGCTGGACAAGAGACGACAGGAACTCGCAGGAAACCAAGCGTACTGGGAAGCTCCGTAGAGGCGATCAGCAAGAAACGTCAACCTCACAGAACTAGGCCGGCATACTCTGGAACGACTCTGCAAACAGGAGATTCAGGAACAAGATGCATACTGGAACTCAGGAACACAGGTACAGGTACTGCTGTATACTGGAACATGTTCAAGGCTAAAGTGGTCAGAGACACCACGGAAGGGCAACCATAGTATGCCCAAACCAGGTTTAAATAGGCAGCCTGAGGAGGGATAAAGGCAGACAACCAATAGGAGCCCCCTAATGGTGACTGACAGGGAATTGCAACAATCACGGGCACCGTGATATGCATCTAATCATATTTAAAGAGATAGTAATGTAACTATATAAAGGCATTTCCAGTTAGTCATTATACATTTTTATAATGCTCCTTCCCATTCTAAGCATCTATATCAGTGTAGTTTGATTGTAATTTTATTGTAAAGTTTCCTCCTACCATCCCTTTTCCCTAAGTCACTCTTCTTCCCTTCAGATCTGAAAGCCGGTCCGGATGGATCACAAGCATTTAGCTTGCTTCACTACAGCATAAGAAAAAACTTTCACCCCTTCATCAAGGGAAGGCAGGGTTTCCTATATACAGACAGAGACAAGATTGTCACTCATTGCGGTGTCTGGTCAAGCGACCAGCTTTCGGATCTGTAGAGAAGAAGAGTGATGTAGGGAAAAGGGACAGGAGTGGGAAAGTTTGCAATGAAATTACAATCAAATTACACCGATACGGATGTTTGGAATGCTACGGAGCATTATAAAAGGTATAATGAATAATTGGATATACCTTTATATCATTACATTACCTTTAAGACGTCCAAGTTGAAGGTGATGGATGTCATATGTTTCTTTCTCTTTTTTTAATTGGTCATGGCACTTCCCAGCCACAAGATATTTTTCACCTTACCCTGCCTCTTTTTGGGCAATTCTCATATCTAGCATTATCTCCTTGATGGTGCTTGTCTTGCGGCTTGCGAAACTGAAATGGGAGCTGAGGTTCATCATCTTTTATGGTGTCTAGGCAACAATTCCAATCACTTGCAAGAATGATGAGTTTGTTAGTAAATGCTATGACCTGCCTAGCCACCTTAAGTGTTTTGTAAGATCATCATGCTGATAAGGGGAATTGCCCAGATAATGTACTGAACTCCTGTATAATCTGTACCTTCCCTTTATAAAATGTAATAAAGTTATATTATAAAAAAACAAGCAGTGGACCAAGTACTGAGCTCTGAGGTACTCCACTCTCAGATTTAACTGTGTTTGAGAATATTCCATTTACAACAACATGCTGTTCTATATCCTTCATTCAAATTTCTGTTCAATTATTTAGCTCAGTAATAAAAAAAATCCATATAACATTTTTCATAGAAAATGTTCTATTCCTTAAAGCCTTTGAGTGCCAGCCTCATAAAATTCACAAGGTTGACAATGTGGGCTGGCACAGCCAACCCTGTGTATTTTATGTCTGTAATTTTGTTATCGATCAGCATTTTTCCTATATTGCCAAATTCTGGAAATATTTGTGCATACTGCCTAGGGGTAGAAAGACAAAGTATCCCACACTTGATGCAGTTGGTTATCTTTTTCCAAAACTGTATGCTTTGACTATCTTGTATTCATTCCTGTGTTTGTTAAAACCAATTTAGTGCAGGTATGTCATATGTCACTTGAAAAAAAAAAGGAAAAAATGCAAATTGTGGTAGCTGAAGTTTTCTGCCACTGGCACTAACTACAATATTTCAATTCATTAGTGACTGTGGCAGTAGATGTTTAGGGATTCTTTTATGTTATTTCTTGTATTTGTCTAGGTCAATGATTTGGTGGTCCAGGGCATTGCAAACACCATTGGACCTCTGACATCAAGGTGAGTATATGTGTTCAAGCACACGGGAGGTGGGGGTGGAAGGGGTTCCAGGGACTCCACACGGATTTGTTTTTCATGTTTTTTTATTTTTTTTTAGTTTGTTTTTAAACTTGGTAGTTAACCCCTCAATTTCAAGAGCATTTAGCTTGCTTCACTACAGCAATGGAGGGGTTAATTGAGGGGGTCAAGTGTGGGATGGAGGGTGCATGGGCAAATGGGGAATAAGGCACTTCAGGGTGGCTATTATCTTCCCAGGTTCCTTTGTCTGATTCAATCCAAGTAAAGAGACCAAAATCTATCCACATTACTTGCCCTCACTGTGGGGTTGTTTTGGAGCATTTTTCATTATTCCACAATTATCATAAATGGTTGTTTTTTGAGACAAAAAATAATTCAGCAACCCAGTTGCAGAACTGACCAGCTGGAAATATTTGCTGGTGCAGTAAAATAGCTGCAACCTTGCAATACAGGGGTTAACCACAGGTGCTAGAGTTGTGTGGAGGGTGCTTGGTCACGTGATCGACCAGGTAGGGGACCTGAGGAACTACTGACCCTCGATTTCAACTTCTTGTTCCAGCTCAAGGGGAGCGGCGACTAGCTTTGAGGTTGTTTTAGAGAGTTTTACAAAGCTACAAAAGGTTTCCAAATGGGCATTTGATGGGGGGGAAAAGCAATATGGATCCAATTAGGACTCTGTCAGAATGTGATAGCAAAACTGAGCAGCTGGAAATATATGCTGGACCTAAAATAGCTATTCAGCTAATTTTTGTGGGTGTAGTAGAATACCAGCCTAAATACCTTCTTCTATCTACCTGTCAAAATAAGGGATCATAACTATAAATGGTTAGTTTGCACAAATTAAGGTAATTTATTGTTGTAGTTAGAATTGGTGTGATTTCATTGAAAGAACATAGACATTTTCACTCACATAGATAGCAGATATAACAGTTCATCAATATAATAAATATGTTGTATAGATCTAACCAGACATACGATCATCTGGGTGATCCTCCTTTTAAGAGTTAGCAATGTTTCAATTTCAGTGAAGTTACAATCCCTCCTTATAGTGTGTACTAATGTTCTGTTAGGTTGCTAATTCTGAAACCGTTATATTTATTAATTGTCCCAGTCCCACCCCTTTACAGTATAGGAAGCCACCTCCCCTCAGATCTGAAGTGCACTAGTGTGAATGAATAGTTCGCAATATAGGACAATCTTCCTTGATGAAGAAGGGCAGTTTTTTCTTATACTAAATGAAAATTGTCCCTCGTGATCTTTCTTCTGTTCCGAGGCAAAGAAGACTGACATTCGTATAAGGAGAAGGAGAGGGACAATTTATGATATGATTTCAGAGGAAATATAGCGATTTCAGCAATAGCAAATTAAAGGAGCATTAGTACACACTATGACTAGGGATCGTAGTTTAATTGGAATTGAAACATTACTAACTCTTTAAACTTTCCCCTGCAATAATTATTTTGAACCAGATTTGACACTGAAAAAAGAAATAAAACAGCTTATTGATGCATTCTTTATTCTTGAAGTTGATAAAGTCAAACTAATGTTTTTTGATAAATACTCTGCTCCCAAAAGATGGATGAGAACATGAAAACATATTCACAGAGTGCAATGGGCCTTCTGTATAAAGATAAAGCAAAGAAATTATGGAGCAAACCAAAATATACCATAGGGAACAAAATAAAATTCCACAATTTCTCACTGATTTATATGAAGCGTTTAACCCTGTGAATGTGTCATGTCTATATGCATTGCAAAGCATTACATTGGAAACCTATCTAGCATTCATTTGGTTAACCATTTAACCCTTTGTATGCCCCTCTAGCATCCAAAGTGCAAATGACCAGAGGGTTGTGCAATTCATTGCCCACCCTTTAAAAGACACCTATAAATGAATGGCAATATTTATTTTCCCTTATAGCGCAGTTAGTACGCCCCACAACTGCTTCATTATACCTTGATACTTATGGCCCAATGTGATCATTTTTCCCAGATCAAGCCATTGTCACTTAACCCCATAGATGCTAGAGAGGTCTCCAATGCATACTTTAGAAACATTTCTAGTATCCTAGGTTAACCCTTTGAGTTCCATAACACCCCTCTGGCACTCAAAGGGTTAAGTTTAATTTATATTTACAATTTTCTTAAATCACAATCACTTTTAATTTATATAGTTCTGTTTTTAATTTGAGATCAGCTGAGGATTGATCTTAGTCATTATTTTTAATTAGCATTAGTGTTATGATAAAAAATTAATTGAGGTGTACAACCCACACGTGTGGTGAGAAAACGCTACTGAAGACTTGGCATGAAAATCTGTTTCCCTTGGATCACAATGCTTTCTACATGTTTTGTTAGCTGTGTAGACACACAGCATATTATTTAACCCATTAAGGACCAGAGGGGTGAGCAACGCATCACAAGGAAATGCGTTGCACAGCCGTCTGGTCCTTAAGGGGTTAACCACTTCGATTTTACTATCCATGCTTCATACTATCCCGCACTTAGGGGTCTATGTTGTGCTGTATGTGTATATATTAAAAAGCAGTAATTGTAGGCAATTAAAGTAGAAGTAGCACCTCTTAATAATAAAAATAATAACCACCTCACAGACTTACCGCAATATGGCCAGAAAATCCTAACAACCCTCTACATTTTTTCCTTGCCTCTTTATTCAAGAGATAAGATCATTAATCAGTCCTGAATGTCATGTCCATGTAGGTGGATATAACATTTGCTACCAGTACTACCAGAAACTAGCCCTGCCCACTGCACATGAGAATATTAGCAATTTAAAGGGGAACATTCACATCAAACTTGTGCCCATTGGCCTTAATAAAACTAGATTAGCATTGGGTTTTTTTTTTTGTTTTTTTTAATCTTACTTACCTAGTACTGAAGATATGCAGAGTTAAAATCTGGCACTTCCGTAATGTGCAGCACACAGTGTGTGCGGCACAACTCCTCAGGACTTCCCATTTCACTCCCAGCTGGCCCAGGGAGAGCGTTTGCACTTCCCTTTGAGGTGGCATTTATGTGGGCTATCATTACAGCAAGCTCCATTTACCATGCTACTGAGCTTGCATCCTCGAAGGGAATCGTGAACGGCAGGGGCAGCTGGGAGGGAGGTGGGAAGTCCTAAGGTGTTGTGCCGCACATACTGTGTGCCGCACATTGCGGAAGTGCCATACTTTAACTCTGTATATCTTCAGTATTAGGTAAGTAGGATTTTAAAAAAATAACGCTAATCTAGTTTTACTAATTAAAGCCAATTGGCACAAGTTTGTCTGATGTGAATGTTCCCCTTTAAGGACCAGAGGGTGTGCAAAACCTTGCTTCAAAATGCATTTACAACCCCTCTGGTCCATGAAGGATTAAGAAGACTCATGTAATCTGCCTGCTTAAGTCTCAAAAAACTGCCAGCAGCTGTCATGTTGGTCTCCATGGACATGAAGTCTAAGACTGATTGAACATGTTATCTCTTGAACAGTGGCACAAGGGCAACATTCAACATCCTAATGGCCCCCTTTACAACCATATTGTTGGTAGGCTTTCAGCAAGAGTGGTGTTTCCTAAGACTGTTACATTAGTACTTTTTAGTAAATTATCAAAGCAATCCTTCAGTGAAAACCCCAAAGATGTATTATGGAATGGAATTTTAAAGAAGTTATCGATGTTACCGAATTTATCCTTTTTGTGACAGAGAAAAGAATGCATTGCTGAAGTAAGAAGATGCTAAATGAATTATTCACTGCAATTCAGGATTACAGGAAAAGTTGGTCGGACTGCATTTGTGCTACATGAGTAATATCTCAAAATGTCAGCTCTTAGTCTCAAGAGCCTGTGACAGGATGGTGGATAATGTATTTTAGTAACAGAGGATTGTATCTTAACATTTACAAACCAAAGTATTTTCCTGGAATACAACTTTGATACATTAAACTCATGCTATCTGAGTGTACATGGGAGGAATGCAATGAACTTTACCTTTATATTTTCTTACGGTGTTCATACCTAAGTGCTCTCCAGATTTCCTTGAGTCACCAGTATTTACGTGTAAGTCCTGGGTTTTCTTGTACTAAGGCCATGTCTCTGGGCACTGGCTTACTTGTCTCTCCACTGAATCCATGCTCCATTCAGCCAGTTATTTCCTGCCCAGTTCACACCCTCTAATATGTAAGCCCAGCCCCTGCATTACGCTAAGTGCATCATTTATCACTACTGTTCACCAACCCAAGAGGAGTTAAGGATTCTGAGAGAAATGGACCACAAGTTTCCTTTGGTATGTGGCTACTATAACAATTACAGCCTATGAGTGCTGCAAGTACATTTGCCAGATATATATTTAAATATTAACATACACATATTTTAAATTTTATTTTCATAGGTTAGACATTTAAGTAAAAGTCTTGTTCAACCCTGAGAAGTAACCATATATATAATAATAATAATATAATCTGAGATCAATGAAAAAAATCTCAGATTTATTGAGTATTGGAATTATGATTAATACGTAAATTCATATACTGAAAATCTTTTTTTTAACTTGGTATTAAATAATTATTAATGAAAAAAAGCAAACAGCCTCTAAGGGAAACGGTTTTAACCTTCTGAGTGCCAGATGACTGTGCAAAGCAATGCGTTGCATGCCCCTCTGGCACTCAAAGGGTTAATCACCTTTCAATTAATAACATACTTCCCAAAATGAGCACTTAATCTTAAAATGTGTTTGTTTGTCTTCCGTTTTATGCATTTGTATTGTAATCATGTTAGTATTCAAACAGGAATCATTGTCTCAAAACATTGATTCATTTATACAACCTGCTCAATATCAGAGGTGGAGATCCACATGATTCTACTGATTAATATTTATAATAGCATTTCAGATTCATAAAGCATTCTTATTAAATTAGGTGACTATTTATTTCTTGATCCTTCCTTTCCAGATACAGGTAGAGAGGGTTTGTTCAAAGTGTAAAAATCTGTTTACATTACATTCATGCCCACTCATTAACTCTCACAAACTATATTAAAGGGGAACTACCACCCCGCAATAACTTAAGCTTGATTGATTGCTCATCTGGCGACTAGCTGCTTAGTAGCGCTAGTCGCCAGAAATATTACCCGGTTCTGCAGATATCGGCGTTTTACCGATGGTGACAGGAGGAGGAAGCACGGACGTCTCTTCACAGTGACGTCCGTGCGCCTGCGCTTTCAGTCCCTTTTGAGCCGACCAGCTCAAAAGGGACTGACAGCGCAGGCGCACGGACATCACTATGAAGAGACGTCCGTGCTTCCTGCTCCTGTCACCATCGGTAAAACGCCGATATCTGCAGAACCGGGTAATATTTCTGGCGACTAGCGCTACTAAGCAGCTAGTCGCCAGATGAGCAATCAATCAAGCTTAAGTTATTGCGGGGTGGTAGTTCCCCTTTAATAACTAGTTGAAGAGCCTGTGTACATGGGCCACAGTGGCAGGCAGTCATGCACAGTAGAGACTGCCCGCACAGAGGAGATATGGAGTGGGGCGCTCCGAATTCAGACTGTAATACTTTCTGCGCTACGGTCAGAATTCGGAGCCCCACTCCGCTATCAGCCGCAGCGTTGGTAGTATGCAGTGTGCATGACTGCAGCGAACGCAGCCGTCTCTACTGTCCATGATGGCTTCTGACAAACACACATTAAGCGAATTATTATATAGGATATGTTGCAGTCTAGCAAAATACAGAATCACATTAATCCTTAAGTATAAACATGAGGAAAGGCACATGCTGGAAAAAGGAATAGTCACAAATGTAAATGTATTTCAAATTCCAGGTTTGTACTTTTTATGGTACATTTTAATTTAATCAGCTTAAAACTTGTAAATGTACAGCAAAAGATAAATCCACTTGAAAGTGCTATACAGAAAGCAGACCTGCTGAGGAACACAGGGCTGCATTATAAGACACTCTATATCAGGATAGCAGAACAGAGGGCTGTAAAGTGACCCCCATGGTTGTCGGCTGTTCATTTGATAGTGTTTAAACCGTGAGATTTGAAGTCTTGCAGTTCAGTCACATAGGATTAGTGTCCGCAGTACCCATAGATTTCAAGGACAGGTTTTCTAACCCAGTCCTAGCAATCTGTTGCTCTGTGAATGCATCCAAAATAGTCTGTGTTATTGAGCCACAATGTCCTTGAGCCAGATGTATTAAGAAGAACTGAGGGGAGATGTATTAAGGTTCCATACTGTGGCAATGTATGTCTGGAGATGTGTGGTGAGCACATTGCCATGACGATGGAGAAACAAATTGAAACATAGAAACACAGAATTTGACGGTAGATAAGAACCATTCGGCCCATCTAGTCTGCCCAATTTCCTACTGTGTTAAAAAAAAAAAAAAAAAACCTCAAACCTTTTTTGGTCCTTGGTCTTTTCTTATGTTAAGGACCGCCTTATGCCTATCCCATGCATGCTTAAATTCTGTCACTGTATTGACATCTACCACTTCTGCTGGTAGGCTATTCCACTTGTCTACTACCCTCTCAGTGAAGTAAAACTTTCTTACATTACATCTAAACCTGTGTCCCTCTAGTTTTAGACTATGGCCTCTTGTCCTAATGTTTTTACTCTTTTGAAATATACTTCCATCCTGTACTTTGTTGAATCCCTTCATGTATTTGAATGTTTCTATATTATCCCCTCTCTCTCTTCTCTCCTCCAAGCTATACATATTCAGATCCTTTAGTCTATCATGATATTTCTTTTCCTGTAGACCAGTCACCATTTTAGTAACCCTTCTCTGAATTTTCTCTAGAGTATCAATATCCTTCTGGAGATGGGGTCTCCAGTACTGTACACAATATTCTAGGTGAGGTCTAACTAGAGATCTGTACAGTGGCATGACTACTTCCCTTTTTCTGCTACTAATGCCCCTAGCTATTTGCCATATGCACTAACAATTAAATATGCACGGGGAAGGTGGAGAAGTTCCCCATTAGAATACAGGGCTGTTGAACTGCTGGCGATGTGTAAAGGTTGTGTACTTCTGGCAGTTTGTAAGGGAAGGGATTCCTTACACATTCCCTGCAGTATGACAACACTACATGCTTATGATTGATTGAGGGCTGTTACTGCATAGGAATCTACAGGGACATCTCAAAATCACCAGCCTCAGGTAGGCAATGCTGGGACTGTGAACTCTGACAGCAGAGGTGGCTATCGGCCCTTAGTGCATGTAGAGAAGTGCCACATTAACATATAAACAGACCCACATGAATATGACAATGGCTCATTAACTTACATTTCATTATGGAAATAAGACATTGTCAATGTGTTCAATCCAAAATCATAAACCTTTCGAAGGCATGGCAGATTGATGACGATATTGATGGATTGGTGGCAGGTTGAAGGGGATATAATAATAATAATAATTAGTATTTATATAGCGCCTTTCTCCTAGTGGGACTCAAAGGGCTTTCAGAGCACGCTCTTGGAATTAACCAAATCGGCAGCTGAAATAATAGATGTTATTATTACCCAATCAATGGTGCTCATTTATCAACCTCGGAAGGATGAAGGACTGAGTTGACCCTGCCAGAATTCAAACCTGCAACCTTGAAGTTTGAACAGGCTCCATAGTCAGGGAATTTACCACTGAGCTATTTCGATATGATGGTAACGAAATAATACTGCATACTGGCAATGCACCTTTGACACAGATCTGACACAACATTAGCAACCTGAGCCCTCATCAAATTTAGCGCATCTTATACCTGGAGCAATTGAGAAGCAAACCAATTGCACGATAGGTGAGAAATAAGTATTCCAAAATTCCCCATGGATTTAAATGGGATGTTTAATATCATGGATGATAGACAAGTCTTCAACAGATTGTAAAAGAATGCACAGGAAACCTCTCTAGTCATTAAATACCGCAATTAATCAATGAGAATTTGAATTTATGCCACATGGTAATGTTGGTTTGTTCCAGAATGATGCCAATTTTCTTAGCAACCCAGCTTCCAGCCGGAAGGTCAGTTTTTATCCCCTCAGTTGGCTGACAGGAACCAGTTTATGACTGTACAGCACAGGCCCAGGCTTTTCACTAGGTCTTCTCCCATAGAAGTAGACTTAGTAACATATGACAGTTTCCCTTCAATTCCTTAACCCTTTGAGTGCTAGAGGGGTACACAACGAATTGCTTTGCAATACAATGCATACCCCTCTGGCACTCAAAGGGTTTATTTTAAACCTCACCAGTCATCTTAAACAACTTGACAGATTTTTTTTTTGACAGAAGATTTTTCAAACCCAGCCATTTTTATATCATATTTAAATATGCATCTTTATTTTTTCCCGTCTACTAATATGAGGCACATAATCTTTGGTTCTATGCAAAAATTACAGCTTTTATAAACTAAAATACCTCCTGTATAACCCATTCATTCCCATCTTCAATAACACAGACCTGAGCTGCATGATCCCAGCAGACCTGGGAAGCCACCCCTCCTTTTGGGATTTATAGCTGAGGCACTTGCTGGGAACTGGGATAGGGTGCTTGGGGAACTCCAACTGCCTCAGGAAGCTTTCATCCAGCCAATATCTGCAATTGGGGAGAGTGCAACTAGATGGGCCAGCTGGCCTCTAACTTCCATTTGAATACAGCATACAGTACATCGTCTCATGTACAAAGACAAAGAAGGACTGGATCAGTTCTGAAACAAACAAACTACACTATAGGGGATATATGTTTCTAATGGGGCAAACTATTCTGCATTATATAGAACAAATAAATATTCCCCTTTAAATATATGGTATTGCTTCACATTGTATTAATAATGAATTATTATGGAAGTTATTTAAGTTTAATTATACTCTCTCCATCCCCTCTTCTAGGAAGGGGTTGATCAGCTGACCATCCACCGAACACAAGGTTGCCATGCCAGAACTGCCTGGTGAGTGCTGTAAATGAGTTCTGAGCACTAGCTGCAATACAGTTGTATACAGCACTCACACAAACAGAGAAGTGTCTCCCTAGTATGATCACTATATAGTGTGTCCATGGCAACCCCAACTCCATTGATCATTGTTCTTTGTAAGCCCCTTCACAGGGGAAGGGGCAAATGTCAGGTAAAGGGAAGTAAGGTTGATAATAAAACTTTACGAACTCCCTACTATAGTGTGACTGACCTCTGTCATAAAATAGAATTAAATGTTGTTAAATCCAAGCATTACCATCTATTTAGATGATGTGTTTAATCCCTTGAGTGCTAGAGAGGTTTGGAATGCATTACTCAACAATTGTTTGGCAACCTCTCTAAAATGTAGGAGATAAAAGTTACATTTAAATCAATTGCAATTTGTGCTCTTTGGAACATTTGAATTTAAATCATTCACTTTACCCTTAATAAATACGACCAGCTATGTTAAAGTTGCAATGATTGGATTTATAATATAGATTTTGTCCTTCAGTTGTCTGGTCAGTAAATGGCTAACCATCTTGCTGTTTGTTATATTGCCTCTTCGTTATATATGCTTAGTTCTTCTGTGAGTGGTATATCATTTTATCCACTGATTTCAGATGACTCTTCCTCAACTACTGAACTATTCATGATATCTCTGGCCTCTACTTCAGTTGTAATTTCAGTGACAGGGGTAACCTTGGCTACTTCTTCTATATTTACTTCAGGCTCTGTATCAGCTTTCTCACAGTCTGCTAAGTCATCTTGTAAAATAGTAGTATCTACATTGTCACTGATCTCTTCCACCTCCACTTTTCCATCAGTATGTTGCATTTCTTCAGTGGAAAAAGTAACAACTAAATTACCCTCTTTGGTATTTATATAATCATGTTCTTCTGTGCCAGCATCACAAACGTCCCTACTTTCCAATATTTCTGCTTTTTCAGTGTCATCATCATTCAGATCAGTAGATGACTTTTCAAGATTTACCATACCAGATGTATCTTCTATTTCTTCCACTCCAGCAGCAATTTCATTAGAAGTCTGTTGTTCCTCAGAACACATTTTACTACTGAAATCACCAGATTCAACTGCTCCCTCATTAACTGTATCACAATTGACATTTTCCAGCTCATTGACTGCATTTCCAGATTCACTTTCCTCCTCAGTACTTAAATCACAAGATTCAACTGCTTCCTCACTAGCTTTATCAACATGTGTATCATCCATCTCATTGCCTGGTTCTTGGGATCCACCTTCATCCTCAGTACTTAAATTACCAGCCTCAACTTTTTCCTCATTGACTGTATCACTAGGTACAGCTTCTATCTCATTAGCTGCTTCACCGGATGCACCTTCATTCTCAGTACTTAAATCAGCAAATGTAACTTCCTCCTTATTGACTGAAATATTAGTGATAGCTTCTACATCATTGCCTTCTTCAATAAATGCATCTTTACTCTCAGTAATTAAGTTATCAGTCTCAGCTTCCTCCTCATTTACTGTATCACAAGGTATAGCTTCTACCTCATTGCCTGCTTCAGCAGATGCATCTTCCTTTTCGGTACTTATATCATTAGACTCAAGTTTCTCTTCATTAATTGTATTACTAGATAAATCTTCTATTTCATTGTGTGTGTCATCAAATGCACATCCATTCTCAGTAATTATGTTACCAGATTCAACTGCTTCCTCATTGACTGTATCATCAGGTGAATCTCCTATCTCAATTCCTGTTTCATCAGATGCCCCAGAATTCTCAGTACTTAAATCACCATAGTTGGCTTCCCTCTCGTTGTCTTCATCACAAGGTGCATCTTCCATCTCAGTTCCTGCTTCATCAGACACACCTTCCTTCTCACTACTTAAATCACCAGATTCTGCTTCCTCCTCTTTGACTATATCACAAGGAGCATCTTCCATGTCATTGCATGCTTCACCAGAATCACCTTCCTTCTCAGTACTTAAATCATTAGATTCAGCTTCCCCCTTGCTAACTTGGTCGCCAGGAACAGATTCAGTCTCTTTTCCTGCTTCATCAGATGTACCTTCCTTCTCAGTTCTTAAATCACCAGGTTCTGGTTCCCCCTCTTTGACTACATCACCAGATGTATCTAGCATCTTATTGTCTGCTTCATCAGATGCATCTTCCTTCTCAGTATTTATATCAACAGATTCTGCCACACCCTCATTGACTACATCATCAGGTGCATCTTGTATCTTGTTTTCTACTTCATCAGATTCACCTTCCTTCTCAGTTCTTAAATCACCAGATTCTGATCCCCCATCATTGTCTACATCACCAGGTGTATCTTGCATCTCATTGTCTGCTTCAACAGATGCACCTTTCTTTTCAGTATTTATATCATCAAATTCTGCTTCCCCCTCATTGACTACATCACCAGATACATCTTGTATCTTGATTTCTACTTCATCAGATTCACATTCCTTCTCAGTTCTTAAATCACCAGATTCTGATCCACCATCTTTGTCTACATCACCAGGTGTATCTTTCATCTCATTGTCTGCTTCATCAGATGCACCTTCCTTCTCAATATTTATATCAACAGATTCTGCTCCCCCCTCAATGACTACATTATCAGGTGCATCTTGTATCTTGCTTTCTACTTCATCAGATGCAACTTCCTTCTCAGGACTTAAACCATCAGAATCTGCTTCCCACTCATTGACTATCTCATCAGGAACAGCCTCTATCTCATTTCCAGTGACATCAGATGGACTTTCGTTCTCAGTACTTAAATCACCAGTTACTTCTTCCCCCTCAGTGACTATTTCACCAGGTGCAACTTCCACCTCATTGCAGGCTTCATCTGATGTAGCTTCCTTCTTCGTATTTAAATCAACTGATTCAGCATCCCCCTCACTGATTGTATCATGAGGTGCAACTTCTATCTCATTTCCTGCTACACCAAATGCACCCTCTGAAGGCTCATCATTTTCTACATGCACCTCTTTGGTAACATCTATCAGATCATTCCTTATATCACTAGATGTAAAGCCTTCTTTCTGTGCAAGAGAGCTAGATACATATTCCCTCTCTGAATCAACACCAACATCTGATTCATTGACCATATCATCTACTTCATCCTCCACTCCCCTAGTATCTGCTGACTCTTCCTTCTCTTTACTAACTATCTCATCAGTGTCTTCCAATACGTTGCCAGAAAATACTGCTTCCTTATCATTAATCGCCTCATCTTCCTTTCCCTCATTCTGAAAAGTGTCTTCTTTTTCCTCTTTTTCATTATCAGATGGACTCTTACCATCCTCCTCTACTTCTGTAGCTATTTCTTCTACATTTATATTCACATCTGTGTCAAGCCTCTCAGAGGCAACATTAACTGTTTCTTCTTCAACATTGTTCTCAGTTGGATCCCCTGTTACTTTTTCTTTATTGTCTATATTTTCTTCTAAATTTTGTTTCAATGTATTCTCATCTACAGCATTTTGATACTCAGAATCTGTTTCTGTAATTTCTTGTTCTACATTATTTTCTGTCTCATTTGACTGATCACTTAAATCTGTTGCTGATGCAATGTTTACATCATATTTCATCATACCAGATGTTTCATCTTCCTCAGTATTTTCATTACCATGTATTACTTCTTCTGCCTCAGAATCCTTATTACTAGCAAGTAGTTCTTGAAGATCATTCATAATACCAGTTTCATTACTTGCAATATCTGCTTCGCATACATCACTTGATTCAACTATTATTTCTTCTTCTATAGTTTGGTCTTTAGACTCAACATCAGATATTTTATCTTTAAGAATTGAGTTATTTTCCTCCTCCATGTTTGCCTCGTTGACTTCATTAACTGTCCCTTCAGTTGATATTATAGACTGTTCTGAGCCATCTATGGTACATACTTCTGAACGTACCTCTGTTGTTTCCTTCGTCAAGGCTTGTTCCTTCTCCAACTCATCATACACAGTCTCAGTATATGAAATCATTGGTTCTGTCTCAGATGAGCCTTCTTCTAAAATATCACTGTCCATGTTGTGTTCTGTTATACCTATACCCTCATTTTGTCTCAGTTCGTGTTCTATTTTGTCTTCTCCCCGTGGCTCCTGTTCACTCTTTATTTCATTGTCTGTCATTGCTTCAGCTTCCTGCACTTGATCATGCACATTCTCCATTTCAGCCTTTAAATCATTTATTATAACAGACATGTGTGGTACCTGAGGCTCTTCTTCATTTATTGGTCTCTCTAACACATCCTGTGATTTTGGTGTAGATCCCAAATCTTGCCCTTCTTTAGCATTATCATCATTCTCCTCTGCTTCTTTTAGTGATGTCTGTCCCACAGTTATTGTATCTGTGTCTTCAGCCAACACTGAGAAATTCAAATAAAACATTGCAGTTACTATTTAGTCACATGACTGATAATTACAATACATGTCCTCCTTTGAATACAAAACAGATGTTGATATTAACTGGTTGGATGCTGGTAACAAATTCATGTTTTGAAGATGTCTTTAGCATCCAATGAGTTATGGATGCCATTCTGCTCAATTTACATTAGAGATGTACAGTGTTTCACAAAAAACTGGAAACATACATAGCATCCAATTGATTAACTGGATATTAAAACTTAATATTTAAGAAATATATATTCTAGGGTTTATTGTCTTGAGTTAAACAAGAGAACTCCCAGTACTGAGTGGTGTTTTATTCAAAAGTTATTGCAGCTCAAACTTGAACTTTTTAAGTTCGATATCTTAATGGCCTAAAATTGTACAGAGGCGCTGTTGCTACATCATCTGCTCAACTAAACTCCATAGCACTACTGTAAAATGTCAAGCCAATGAAATATTGCACCTCAAGTTTGAGCTGGAATAACTTGAATAAAACACCTCTCAGCACTGGGAGTACCCTTGTTTTACTTAGGAGGATAAACAATAGAACATATAATTTTTGCATATTAAGTGTTATCTCTTTAACCCCTTAACGACCCTTGACGGTCATAGTACATCAAGGGTCGATTTGACTTAACGACCGATGATGTACTATGACTGTCATCGAGTTCCGGGCTCCCCCCGCGGCTGCACGCCGTTCGGGGATCCGGAACGCAACAGAGCAATAAAAAAAATTGCTCCGTGGTCGTTAACTCACTTCCGCTTCCGGATTCCCCTGTCGTTAAGGGGTTAAACTTTAGTTGGAATTTTTGCATGCAAAGCTAAATTATAATGCAAGTTCTTTTAACAGCTATCAAAACAAACTAAAGTCATTATCTAGATTTTATAAATGCATTGCACACCCCTCTGGTCCTTCAGAGGTTAAATTTCCTGTATGTTCAGAAGACAAGTGGAGGAATTCTGGGGCACACCAACGGTATTATAAGGAAGAAATACACATTTGCTTTAACTAGCTGAACCGTAGGGGGCAAATACAAATTCTCATTTATTTAAATTGATTCATTTAGCCTTGAACGCTGGAGTGTCATTTGATACTTTGCTCTGCAATGCACTAGAGACTTCCCTAGAATTCAAAGGTCTACATTTCCCAGTTAAATTGACTTTTATTTTTCTGCTATATTGCAAATTGGTTTGCCCCAGAATCTGTCCACTATCACCCCTATACAAGTCTGGAAGTAAGTCACAGTATCGTTTTTAAACCTTTAATTTTAGCAATGCCACGAACATTAGAAAAAAATAAAGTTTTCAAGCTAATCGCAATATTTAGTTTATTATTAGCCAAACTTGTACAGGGGTGATAATTCCTCTTTAAAGGGATAGTAATGGTTCAAAACAAAAGCAGCTCCAATTAATCTTCATAGTATTTGGGACATGGAGAGTGTTGTTTCAATGCTGTCAGAGTTGTAGTTCAAGAGTAATTGAATGATAAAGTATCCCCCTCCCGACCCTTTTTCCTAATGTAAGCCACCCCCCCTCAGATGTGGAATCAGGTCTTAAGACCAGACAGCTCACAGCAAGGAACAATCTTCTTGCTGTGAGAACAATGAAATTCCTGCCCCCCTTGACAGGTTTTTCCCTTATGCTAATTGAAGTTTGTCCCTCTCTGCAATCCACCTGGACACCACCTTTCTGCTCTGAGGTGAGCAGTGTTACATCAGTAAAAGGGGCGGGAGGGGGATACTTTATCATTCAATTAGCCTTGAACTACAACTCTTACAGTATTGAAATAACACTGTCCATGGCCCAAATACTATGAAGATCAGTTGGAGCTGCTTTTATTTTGAAACATTACTATCACTTTAAACACATTGCCCATATGTTAGCATTTACTACAGGGTTAAGAAAAAGTAAACAGTTATCTTACATTTACTTCTACTGAAGACATTCTTAAGGTTATCCTCCTCGTCTGTACTGGAATCACTGGGCTCAGGTTCTGAATTCAGATGCTGACTATTATGAATTGCCTCCGCTATTTTTTCTTGAACTGTTTTGCCATCTGTATAAATACCAGTATATTATAACATAGAAGGCAAATAAATAGTTTTGAAGGCAAATCCAGCTTGTTTATATTGATGCATTACACACAAACCACACAGTTAGTACAAGGTATCTGTACACTGTTGAATTGCCTTTAATTGATAGTGATATCAAGAATTAAATGATCTACAATACAAATCCATGCAGAAAGCACAAGCCAGAACATGCACAAGCCATGCACAATGAATTGTCCTTCATATAAATGGATTGCTCACATCAATATGCATGTACAGTTTATTCCTGATGTCTATACCCACTGATATTTGCCATACTTTAAAATATGTATTAATGCTTTTAGTAATAAATGTTAATTATGACATTCTGAAAGTTATGTTTTTAACAAAACATACAATGGCTTACATTTCTCAGTCAATTAACATACAAGAAATGATTCAAACTTGGTTCTTTCAGTCAGCGTCATTATTCTCTGCAATGTGGAACTTACCTATAAATCCGCAATGTCCTTTTAATATTACTGAATGCATTTGTGTTTAATTAAAATAATCATACATCTCTCACAGTTATATAGACAAAAATGTGTAATTCAAAATTGATTTATGAATTCTATTCATTTACAAATATTAACAATTGTGATTTTTAAAGAATTCGACATTTAAAACATGGAGTAGATTATGAGAAATGTTTATTAAATGGAAACCAATAATTCACTTAAATCACTGAAGTGAGTGTGTACATAGTCTTGCTTTGTTGTCTATAAATTAAACATTAGTTTCCTAATGGTATGACCTGATCAAAATATAGAACCACTTGTATTTTATTTTTATTGTAGAGAAATGATACATTAACACTACATATCTGTATACAGGCAGTATATAGAGAAAACACTGAGCAGGAGCCACCATACTGATCCACTTATTGACTTATTGTCTCTATACCCTCTTTTTTTTAAAGACTCTGGAGATGTGGACATCACTAATGCAGACATCTTTCCTCATATTTGCCAATGAATATTCAGCACTTAACATCATATTCTAGCCCAGAGGTAGGCAATCTTTGGTTTTCTAGCTATTAGAGACTACAAATTCCATGATCCCCCACCAATCAATGGGATTTGTAGTCTCCAACAGCTGGAGAGCCTAATGTTATCTATCCCTGTTCTAGTCTTTCTTGTCACTATAAACTTTATCTAGTCAGAATCATTCCTCCCAAACTTTCTGTACATAGGGGTGACATCTCTATCATCAAAGGGCTGCAAATTAACAAAACATAACTCCCAAGAAATAACTCAGTCATCCTACCGTCTTCTCTTTCATCTACACATCTCAGATTCTTCTCATTTTCCTTGTATCTGAAGGCCCCACGGACCAAGTGCCTTTAAAAGCATACTTCACAGGTAAATGTTTAGTGGAATTAATCCTTATGCAACCACAGTCTCACTTGATTATTACTTTAGTAAGTATTTTTCTGTTGTGCATTTAACCTCTTCCCATCTGTTTCATATGCACAAAACATGTGGAGACATTTTTGAGCAAACAGCTCCACCGCAAGGGACAAATAGATTTACCACAAACTCTCATTGATTTAAATGGGCTTTTAAACCTTTCAATTTGATCCTCCATTCATGATAATAAAGTCAACATGGGTTTGTATTTGTCCCTTATGGTGCAGCTAGTTTGCACCAGAATTGCTTAACTTTTCCATGCTGTCTGTGCGTAAGGGCCCCATGTGAATAGTTCTGAGGAAAGTCAGCTGTATTGCAGGGGTAGGGTTGCCACCTTTTCTTCAAAAAAATACCGGCAATGGCATTCCCTCTATAGACTTAACATTGGACAGAAGCCAATTTTTTACCGCCCTGCCGGTAAAATACCGGCTGGGTGGCAACCCTATGTAGGGGGAAAATACAAATCGCTATTAATTTAAATGGTCATATTACACCTTCACTGTATTGCTTCACAATAAGTTGGAGACTTTTCTAGCATTCAAGATTTATAAGCCTTATTTAAATCAATAGGAATTAAAATGTGTCCCCATAATGGAGCTGATTTGCCCTCAAATGACCCCACCTTTCTTTTGTACACCTCACCCAAAGGTTGGGATGTTCAGACTGTTGTGATAACTGAAATTGTCAGTAATACGTGAAAAAAAAGGACTTACACCATGATTCGTCAGTTCTTAGATGTCTTACAAATGGGCGTGGTTTAATATACTGTCATAATGTAAAGTATTCTTCTATCTGTAAATGTCTTTTTTTGGTCATTCTTTCTGACAACGTAAAAATGGTTTAAACCTGGAGAACAGTTTAAAGCAATATTAGATAGTAGATAGAAATTTTAAATAGTAATAGTTTGTTAACTGGTTAAAAAATATGTATAAAATTTGTTGTTTTAAAGATAAACAAAAGATGTAAAAAATCTGAGGTTAGAAAGGTGGAGAGTCACTAAGGAGTGATAAAGGGGAGATGACTTCTCCAGTGATATCACTTCTTCAGTTCCTATGTTATTTTATGGAGCCAATGCACTAAGATCAGTCCAACCTGAGAAGTCTTGGTGCATAGCCTCCATAGAATAGCTTAGGAATTGGTGAAGTGATATTACTGGAGAAGTCATCTCCACTTTATCACTTCTTTATCACGCCTTATTGAATAACCCCCAAAGTATTAAAATACCATCATCCTTTTACCACCAATCCTCAATCTGTTTTTTTATTACGGTGTTTTTTTGTTGTTGGTTTTTTTTTTTAACATTGCGCCTTAAAATTGTAAACTATTGGTAGTAGGAACTGTACTCCCAATACCTGTACATGTACTGCACTTTTTGCACTTCCCTATAGAAATATAAGCAGCATACATACATACATACATACACCCCCACACACTTAAACACATCAGAAGCCAGACAGGGCCCCATGCATTGTGCTGCATGCATACTGGCTTTCTGAAGTAAGCACAGGGCTAATAGTAACACTCCAATCGTAGTTCAGTTCATCAGCTAGAGGGTTATTGAAGACCAAGTAAAGAATAATGATTTAGCAGCTGAGATGAGAAATGTTATTAATGTGGAATTAATTCAGAGCTTGCACTACATTTAACACTGAAAATTCCCTATGAATAAAAACACATTAAACGGGAAATGCAATTTGTAGTTTGATTAAGTTCTTTCAGTTTTAATCAAAAACGTTCCTGCAGCATTGTTAAGCCACAGATAAAATTGTCATTTTACCAAATCTATTCATTTGCTTGTGATGTCGTTTGCATTAAAGAAAATAAATATGGCCTTATGCTTGTCACCAGATCAGGAGGAGACTATTCAGTGTAAGTGACAAAGCTAATGTATAAAGTAATAAACCTTGCAGTGTTCATAAAATAATACGGAAATGCACATATGAAAAGGAATGGTAGTTTTTCTACAAATAAGAAGGCTTTTTTAACTCTTTGAACAACAGAAGGCTGTGCAGTGCATTGTGAATCTTTGCTTTCATTAAGCTTCTTATCCCCATGGGTTAATCATAAGTTATTTTTTTTAATAGAAAAAGAAGCATTTTGTAGCAAGCCTTCCTTGAAGAATGCAAAGGTAAACTTCACCTAGTGAACAAATTATATGAATTATATATATATCAGAAGAAAGTTAACTCAAAGAGAATTTGACTTTGAAAAGTTAACTCCAAGTGTATTTGATTTAGCCTGTTTACAGTGCATTGTTGGACAGAAGAATAGAATGGGCCAAAATGTTTGCCTCAAGATTGAAATATGCAAAAAAATTACACTTTTCACCTTCTTTGGGAATTCCTGAGAAAAGTGTAGCTTTTCCAGCACACATACTGACATCCCAGCCTTTTCCCACTGCACTGTCCACATATACACTGTCCCCAGCCTTGCCCCATGGTAGCCATAGAATTAGACATACTGTCCCCCTTCCCATTCACAACACTGTTTCACTGCACTGGTAACCACAGAGATGAGCAATGTGAGGTGCTCCAGATTCTGGCAGACTACAACTTTCTTCATTCATTAGGAAGCAAATGGAGGGCCTCACAGTGCCCACCACTGCATAGAACCACAAAAATTTACCCCTCATCCTAGTCTTGTCCCACAGTATCCATAGAACCACACCTACTGCCCCCCTTCACCATACATGTCCCACTGCACTAGTAGGCATAGAACCACATATGCTGACTGCCTCCAGCCATGTTTAACTCACTTATATAAATGGGACTACACACACTGAGTCATACCTCCCAAGTGTCTCTCTTTAGGAGGGACAGTCCCTCTCTGAGACCCAAATCCCCCTGTCCCTCTTTTCTATCCTGGTGTCCCTCTTTTTAGGACATCAGCATGAGTGTTGTGTATATTAATCTATCACATTGCTCCACAGCAATGAAACTCATGTAAATGTTTAGTTAATCTTCAGTATATGTGTTTGTAAATGAATCTGTGTAAATCAAATACTTTGGTCTTGCTCTAAATCCTTTATTCAGTTTCAAAAAGAGGTGTCAATAGGTCACACAGTAACCTAAAAATTCTCAATAATACCCCGTGCATAAACCACGCCCCCAGAAACCCCACTTAAAACACAAGTGTCCCTCTTTGGCCATTTGAAATGTTGGGAGGCATTCTGAGTCTGCTCCCTTAAAAGATGTCTTAGGCTTAGACAGAAAATTGGAAAAGTTCTCTCTGAAGGTTTTTGGGATTCATGAAAAGGCAGACATTTTATGAGGTTTCTATGCACTGAAAAACTGAGGTTGTCTGCAAAAGTTCCCACAACAAAAGAAAATGACTATTTTTCCTATACCTATAGAAAAATATATTTGCCACTAAGGGAAGAAGATCATATCTGGCACAAAGTAGATTTAAAACCCATTTACATGAATAGGAAATTTGGAAATTTGTATTTGTCCCTTATGGTGCAGTTGGTTTGCTCCAGATACGCCAGCGGAGAGATGCATTAAGGTGTTATAAATAGGGATGGGTGAAAGTTGTCTTCGTGTCCCCGTGAGAAATGTATCGAAAACCACATTGTTATCTGTTTTTTTCGTGGGAAAATCCTCTTTAAAACTAGCGCTTAAAGTTTTCACATCATTCGCCCACTGGCCAAAATCTTTCACCATTTTTTCAATGGCTAGAAAGTTTCTGCCTATTGATTTACTTTGTTTTTGCACTTCTGCTATAAAAACGTGACATTTTCGCTGAAGGCAGACATAATAGAAGCAGCTAAAGAGCGAGATAGATGTGCTGTGCTGTTCTGCTGTGATATTTTGCAAAAATTGAGGCAGGAAAGGTTCATAGTGACTGCTATCACTATGAGCAGGGTAAAAAATAATCAGCTGAGGAGCTGGAAGGGCCCTTATGTGTCCACTGAGTCTGAGGAGGAAGGGACCACTACTGAACCAATGCTGTCCAGTCCCCCTAAATCACCCGAAGGGATCTTGGGGAATTTAATGTGAAGGGAGGGAGAAAAGGGAATGGGAAGGAAGGGAGAAAAGGGAATGGGAAGGGAGGGACAAAAGGGTAGTACTAGTGACAGCAGGACAGGTCAGCTGCCTGTGCCTGCTGCAAGACGTGCTGCCCCTGCTGCCAGTGCCACCATTGCTGTGCCTGCAGCCACTAGTGTTGTACCTGCTGCCAGACATGCTGCCCCTGCTGCCAGTGCCACCATTGCTGTACATGCAGCCACTAGTGTTGTACCTGCTGCCAGACGTGCTGACCATGCTGCCCCCTGCGCTGTACCTGCTGCTAGATCTGAACCTGCTGCCAGTGCTGAACCTGCTGCTAGTGCTGAACTTGCTGCCACCAATACTTTGCCTGCTGCTATTGTTTCTTGTAGTAGTCAGGGGGAAGGAGAAAATTATGCCAAGTGTGACAGCAAGCTTCCCTAAATCACACGTGCCATTCCCAAGCAGTCCTGCCAGTGCTAATACTACTGCTACTAAGGTCCAGCAGCTTGTTAGCGTTAGGAGTGAAGAAGGGGGTAATCAATAATATCCTCATATTACTAGTGGCTGTGAGACTGAGAAAGAAGACTCTGTGGCTGAGCTTGATGTGGTTGGTGTTAGTAGTAGTAGCAGTAATGGTGAATCAGCCAGAATGGTAGGGGAAACATTTGAGAGCGTCCAGGCTAGTGGTCAAGGGAGCCCACACCATTCCTCTGGCTCTTGGAGTCCCCTTCCCTTCACTATAGTGTCCAAGTCGAACATGATCCTTATGAGGTAAGAACTGCTGTTGTGGGAGAGTAGGCTCAGAATTAATACCATCACCACCAGCAGGGGCACAGATCATCTGCCTGTTCCTGCTGCTAATGCTTCTAGTGGTAGTCTGCCTTCTTCTTCAGGTTAAAAGGAAATGGCAAGTGTGACATTAGGGGATCCTCTGTCACACTGATCGTCACCTCCTCCAAGCAGCAGTGAGATGTCAGGAATAGAGCAGCAGCAACAACAGCATGTAGGGACTAGTGGTGGTGGTGATGATGATGCTGGAGAAGTTGGGGTGGAAGAGACATTGATGGCCTTTTTAGCAGAAACTGAGAAGGAATGGGAAGCATGGATGAGGATGGGCATCACCACCACCACTAGCAGGGAGATTTTGGAATTAGAGGAATTTGCAACTGCTCTAATTCATTCTGATGCTGAATTGCAAGGGCAGCAGGAGCAAGATAGTGTGCCACAGACCACCGTGGACATAGTGGGAATGGGGTCAACAAGTGATGCAGGACTTGGACAGGTTCCACTTGCCAGCAGTAGCAATACTCATAATCCTAGTTGTAGTGCTGAATCTGAGGCAATAGCAGCAACATTATCAGCTGCCACAGACAATGAAGGGGAATGTGGAAGACAAAAAGAAAGAGGCCATTCTTCTCCATCTGTCCCCTTCCCTGTGAGGTCATCATGGGGTTGGGACTATTTTTATGTTGCGGCAAGCACAGTGCAGTCATCAGCAACAGCACTGTGCAAAATTTGTGACAAGTCAGTGAAAAGACGAAAGGAGGGAACACACCTTGGCACAAGTGCCCTGTTATCACACATGAAATACAGACACCATGACATTTACGTCAAACATGTTAAAGACAAACACCCACCACAGAAATCAAGCATCACTTTTGCTGTCCCTGACTCTCCAGCAAGGCAACAAGAGGCAAGGTGGAGATCAAAGAGGAGGAGGAATAGAACAACCCAGGCAGAGACTGGAAGTTCCATGACGAGAGAAACCACTAGCTCGCCATCACCTTCTAGGGTAACTACATCTTCTACCAATCCACCTCGTTCATTACCTCCCCCGCCAAATGATAGCCACTCTGTTGATGTTAGGATGTGGCAGTTCATCTCTACCCTTTGCACACTGTGTGGTGCACTGACCACATATGCCAGTGTGGTGGAGGAGAATTGCAATCAGTGCATCAATCGGCATCTGAGAAGATTCCATCCTGCAGAATATGCTAAGATGGCGGCAGGGAGGGTTCATTATTAATATTAAACTGTCAGAAAGTTGTCATATGTCCTTAGCGGGTCTGGAAAAGTGACAGTGGCAGTACTTGGTTTCGGGTGTCATGGTGTTTGGATACAGTTGTGCCCCCAGGTGTTATTTACCAAACATACACTGTGCACATTGCTGTTGCTGATGAGACCCACTGTTCCTGCTCTCAAGGGAAAAATTATATTCTAATAATAACACAACCATGATGATTTTGGAGGAAGGGCAGGTGGAGAAGATTTAATGGCCAACTTCTTTTCTCCAAATATACTGGGAGCTACTAATTCTGTTGCTACTGCCTCAAGTGCATCACTGGAGCCAGTCATGGCAAGTGGAACCTTCATCATCCATCTTCCATGTTACTGCTGTTGTTGATCCCATTCCCTTTCAGCTGCCTAATCATCCTGCTGCTTAAACAATTCAGCAGGAGCAGTACGAACAGCAGTTGCAACTCAGGACATTTGACAGTGGCCACTGGCCAACATGACCTGCTGGCATTAGGCCAGTAGGGCATTTTTATTTTTTTCTCAGGGCTTGTGTTTTGAAAAAAATAAAAATAAATAAAACTAGTCCTACAAAAAAATAAACACATTTTAGGGGGGTTGTTTCTAACAAGCCTAAGTCCTACAAATCAATGTTTCTTCAGGGTTTGAGCCTCTAATAAGTCTAAGTCCTACAAAGGCCTCTAACAACAAATCAAACAAATCATCCTGTACAAAATACTCTGAGTCAAGTATCAATCCACCCCAGTGGCAGCTTATGTCAGGGAGTTCCTGTCTCTATCACTTTACATACAATTCTTTTTCTTTTAATTAACTGTCCCCCAATAGTAGTTAAGAAACCCCCCAAAACCCCCAAAACCCCTGTTCAACTGATTCATTCATTTACCAACACAGGCACCCTCCTCAGACCTCTTTATACCATGTCTTATGGTTTCTATTTTATTTAGGATTTATTTTTTATTAATTGCCCTCCAATCCCAGTAAACAACCCCCCAAAAAATGATCCTCTGTTCAACTGATTTTTTCCCCACACCCCACCAACACAGGCACCCTCATGCCCCTTTTATACTATGTCACTGGGAAATAAAATAATATTTATTTTATGTTGTGTGTAACTTGAATGTTCCCATTGATTTCAATGGAATGAGCTAAGCGAATAAAGCGGAAAATCAGCACTTTTCGTGGGAAATTTTTCGCCAAGCGGAAAGCCGAATTCAATTTGAGGCAGAAATATTCGCCCATCCCTAGTCATAAAGAGGTGATAAAGTGGAGATCACTTATTCAATGGCATCACTTCTTTAGTTCCTATGTTATTCCATGCAGCCTATGAACTAACATTTTTCAAGTGAAAGAGATTTTAGTTCATGGATGCCATAGAACAGCGATGGCGAACCTATGGCACAGGGGCCACTACTGGCACTCAGAAGCCTTTATGGTGGCACTCTGAAAGGGTGCTAGCTCCCCTTGCCTTTTTTCCCTGAGTGTGAGTGTGGTGACAGGTGCACGGAGAAATGGAGCCTCCCTTCCATCCACCAACAGCGTCTGGATTGGCTCCTCTTTCCCTTCCTATTATCATGTGTTCCTTTCCCTACCATCACCACTCTTTTCTTTCCCTTCTCCTACAAGCAACAAAGAGTCATCCACTTCTCCCACAGATGGATATAGTGTGTGTTGTGGAAGCAGTGGGAGAGAGCATGGACTGTGCTACAATGGGGAGAGAATAGCTGGCTCTAATAAGATAAGGTGGCAAGGATAATCTTGGCTGACCCATGCCCAATCCAAAATACACTGTAATATCACTGGGAGCCTTGATTATGGGTCCCCTTCAAATCTCCAAAGATCCCGTCCAAGTCTCTCTTTCTCTTGTTCCCCACCTCCCCTAACTGAATGAATACGTTTATTTATTTAGCGCCCCATGTTTTTCGCATCAAAGACAGCCACAGCAGCAGCAGCTTTTTTTGTTAAATGTTCCTAAAGAAGTGATACGTTTTCACGAAACACGTAGAGCGTTATTTTATAGTGTTTTTTTATTTTTGTATATTTTGAAAGCAATTGCTTTTTTATATTTTACATTATTATAATATGTATTTTTTATACTGGAATTAATCTTGGGAAAAGATTGGTACCCACGTGTCTCTCTATATATAGTGATGTACACATATAAATAACAGATCATTAGAACATCTGATATTCTGTCAAGAGGGTAGACCCTATATTAAGTAAATAGTTGAAGAAAAACGAAAAAACTGTGGAAAATCTGAGTGTATCCTGTGGAGAGGCCACACGGAGGAAAGAGGGAGACCCACTGACAGAGGAGGAGATAACCGTCCTGGGGTTGTATACCAAGGATGCTGTTGAACTGAGAGGCAGTCCTAACCTCTCAAACAAGTGAGTACATTACTTGTAGAGCACGTGGTGAAGGTGAAGGTTATCCAGTACCAAAAATACTAAATTTAGAGGAGTTCCTTCTGCGCTGTTTTTTCTTCTGTTTTCTACAGCAGCTTACAAGTTGTGCATGCATGGGAGCAGGTACTGTAGGCTCTCTCCCAAGGGTCAGAGAACAGGGCACTGCCATCATTCATCCTCCCCATGGCCTTGAGGACTAATGCAAGGTGGAAAGAGACAGATCTCAGTTCCTTTGTTGGGACAATTGGAGTTGGAGGTAGGTAGACCCTTTATTTGAGGAAGTAGGTGGGATTTGAACCCAAAACAGAGCAGTCTGCAGTAGGGCTGATTAATGCTGGTAGGTAAGGAAGGAGCTCATGCACAGTCCCACTGCTGGGCAAGTTTAATGGGGGGGGACATTGCTAGACTTTTTGTACAGTTCATGTGAGGGATGTAAGAAAGAGGTACACCACTTAAAATGGCCTGCTGTTGACAGATTTGCGATAGTGGATAGAAGTAGGATTGATGCCCAATTCATAGTGGAAAGTGGGGGTCCAATGAGGCAGTTTTGCCACCTCACTAATTCAAGGGCTGATAAAGCTAAAACTATGCGGGACGTTATTTTGTGCCTAGTTTCCACCAATATATAAGATTTGCTCTGTCCACTGCTCATATTAAGTCAAAGACAAAGGAAGAGAAGCAGTGTGTGAATCTACACAAGCAATGGAAAGTGAAGGCCTCTTTTGTCTAAAGCCATGTTTTCACTCCAATTCACACCAATTTATCACTTTGCCCCAAACAATATAGAGGATAGGTTGGAGATCCAAAATGGTATTGTGAGCTGAAAGCCTACTTTGGTCAAAGCCATGTTTTTCTCAAGTGTACATAACAGCCATATTTATCAAGAAACAAACTGAAGTAATTCTGGGACAATGTACTATATGAGAATCAATGACCATATAAACTAATGGAGTGTTTTATAATGCCCCCAGTTTAGCATTGTACCAGAATTGCTCCAGTTTGCCTTTATAAATGTGGCCCATGCCCTAAGTATAAAAGTTGATGACTACAGTAAAGGAATTTTGAAGTTAAAGTCTCCTTTGCTCATAGCCATGTTGTTACACAGATTAATAGTTTACATCTGCCTGATAAAATAAAGGAGCACACAATTGTGTACAGCTGTCTTTTCACATATGTATTTACCAAAGAAACCCCTTCCCATGGTCAATTTTGAGTGCTAGCACTTTGATATCTCGAACTAAGTCTCTCTACAGAAAACTAGGCATGCGGACCTAAAAACATATACTATCACTGCCATAGAATCAGGGAAGAGCTGACAACTTTTGGCATGGGGGGCAAATACAATGAAGTGGCCCGTTTCTATTATTGCTCCAGCCCCCCCCCATTTTGATAATTTTATTACTGTCATTAATGTAATGCATGGCAAGTGATACTACAGAGCTTACAACTGAAAGTGAGTTGTGATGGTGATTCCACAGAGCTTACAAATGAAATGGTGCTACACTAGTGATACCACAGAACATACAATTGAAATGGTGTTACACTAGTGATAACATAGAACATACAATTGAAATGGTGCTACACTATTGATTATTCAGCCCACCAATTGTCTTTTCCATTGTTGATTATTTTATTTGATGCTCATAAATAATGCCTAGAGCTTATAATCTAAAGATGATTGACCCACAGAGAGTATTGCAATCTAAAATAACTGCATCAGTGTTGTATTCTGTAGAGTGGGGGTGCCCAGTGACATGGGATCTCTTTTGTTTGCTAGTAATCTTAACATCAGAATTACTACCAGTATGGAATCAATAGCTCACCGCCAGCTATTTTTTGACCAGTGCAGTTTAACCCCCCACCAGCACCCGACCCCACTCTTTTACCGTTTCTTTCCTCCTTCCTATTTTCCCAGGTTGACCTCCTTATCCCAAGAAAAGATTGACAACAAGAGTGAAATTGACAGACCTTTTATACTAGCATGGATGGATTAAATAGGATATTCTCCACGTGGAGGGAAATACATTATTATCATCAATTTCAATGTAATGAAAAGGCAGATAAAGGTAGGGAAAAAAACATTATTCACTGGAAATGTTCTCATATTTTACTTTTAAGATGAAACATTTTGTCTATGTTTATGACATGAACATATTTTGATGTTGGGAGGATCAGTGGTGTTCATGACACCCTGGTCCTCCACATTGGTACCTGAAAAAAATAAAAAATTAAAGGGAATAAAAAAAAAGTCTAAAAACCCACTGCCGCTCTCTCTGCTGCCATTCAGTTGGTATCTATAAGAATTTGGTAATTAAGATTACCCACAAAAAATGGCCAAAAACAGCAATGCAACCAGTGTTCTATTATTACATTATAGCAGAATGAGTTTGCAATGCACAAGCATTCCCAGGTTCAGCAGATCAGTGCTGCTGACCCCTGGGACAAAAGGCTTATTCAGATGTAAAAGGACATGACCACCACAACTCCATGTTGCACTCATGTGCACCCAATCACCTCCCTACACTCACTCAAGTCCCCCTTAACCCCTCACATGCCTGGTTAATTGCAACACATTTCTGTGCAATGCATTATATACTGTCTGGCACCAGAGGGGTTAATCTCAAGTGGCAGGCATGTGGGCAGGATGCTCAGGGACATTATAAAAAGCAGAGTACAAGGTGATGGTGCCACCGTTTTGCCCTGCATGATCCTGCCCAAGGAACGAGACTGCTATCTGTCCACTTTCCCTGTCCTTCTTAGCCTTGCATTGGGTCATTTTGGACTGTTTTTATGTTCTCTAGAATTATTTCAAAGGCAGTTGTTAAAGGGATAGTAATACTTTTATCTCTCAAACATTTATGGTTTGAGAGATATTCACAAGCAAAGTTTCCCCTCACTGACCAAAACGGTCAAGTCTGCCATCCAGCTGTCAGATTTGGAATCCGGTCTGCAGACTGGCCATGGCTCTACAGCAGAGACGAGATGGCGAGATATAAGAAGAACTACTTCATTCGAATAGTCTACAAAGTGTGCCTGGTTTGCAAGCACACTTTTTAGACCCTTCCAATGAAATAGTTATTTTTATATCTTGCGATCTCTGCTCTGCTGAAAAGCCACCAGTTGATCTGTGGACCGGATTCCAAATCTGATAGCTAGATGACAGCCTTGACCGTTTTGGTCAGTGAAGGGAAACTTTGCTTGTGAATATCTCTCAAACCATAAAGGTTTGAGAGATAAGATATATTGTTCTTCATGTTTTTTTAATGCCTACAAAATAAAATAAAGCTAAAACGAAGTATTACTATCCCTTTAAAAAAGAACAGAAAACACAATTCAGCAGTCCAGTTGCAACCTTTGGTCAGAATGTGATTACATAGTTGAGCTGCTGAATCCAATAGAGAGAGACAAAAATAGATAGATTAGATAGATAGATAGATAGATAGATAGATAGATAGATAGATAGATAGATAGATAGATAAAATTAAACAAGTCTTTAACTGTTAAGCCTAGACTGAGTTCTCTATCATCTTTCCTACTTTAATTTCTATGAAAAATACAGTGTTCTTGTGTAATAGAAATTGCTATGCTTTATGCAGGTTATTTGGTTTGTAAATGCTGTAATACATGAGTGTTCAGGAGATTCAAAGAATCACTCATTCAGATAATACTTCAGCTTTAAAGAGCGCATTTATCTAGAAGTGATATAGCTGGGTAGAATTAGAGTTAATTACCTATTTTAAACAGGAGTTATGTCATATTAAAAGTTCAAAATTACATCTTCAGCTATACATTTTAACAAAATCTTGAAACAAACATTTCAATGATACATTTTAACAAAATCTTGAAACGATCATATTTGCCCATAATGGCATGCAAATCTTCTGTGCACTCATCATAAACAAGGTACTGTGAAGCACTCAAGATGTTTTCTAGCACACAATTTGCAAGAAAAATGGCACAACACAAAATAGTTTATTATACATGCTGTACTATTCAGTGCATGCTGCAGAATAATACTAAACAATAGGAGCAAATGAAGGCAACTGAAATACAATACAGTAACAGCGTTAACACAGCACAGAGGCACAAAAAGCAAACGATTACAATGTATTAGCATAGCAATTGCAATACTCTGAAAGCTAGATTGAAACTGTATGTTTAAAAGAAATGTACAAAACAACATGCAGGAGATGGGTCTATTCATATTTATTTTGCAGAAATGCCACTTTAACCTTTTGAGTGCCAGAGATACACAACACATTGCAATGGAATGTGCGGTGCACCCCTTTGGCACTCAAAAAAAAAAAAATAGATCATTATTCATTCAGGCATTCAGAAGTATTTTCTGTTAAGAAACTTGTGGTCTGTAGAAAAAAAAATCATATTTTCAGACTGTAGGTCACAAACCAGCCTATATTACATATATTACATACAGTCTATAAGCGGACTAACAAACTGAAGTGCATATGTCCTAAAACTGCATGCAGTGCAATATTACAGAATTAAGTATAGGATTTGCAGCCTTGGGACTATGACCCATAGTGGTGTTATGTACCATAGGGGACAAATAAACATTCCTGTTAAAGTAAATTGGGCTTTTAATCCTTGAATGCTAGCAAGGTCTCCAATTTGAAGGAATACCTTGAAGACCTCTCTGGCATTCAAGACGTTAAAAAGCTCCATTCAAGTGCATGGAAATGTAGAAATGTCTACTTATCACCTATGGTGTCATTTGTTTGCTCCAGAATAATTCCAGTTTGCTTTTATAAATATGGTCCTTTGTCTTCAAAAGTGCATTAACCCCTTAAGGACCAGAGGGGTGTGAAAATCTAACCTCTCTGGTCCTTAAGGGTTAATCCATTTGCTTTAAGGAGGCCTGTATCCTAATGAGAAATAATAATTTGCTGGTGGCAAAGATGAATAAAAAGGCTTTTTCCTACCCTTTATCCCACTACTGCCTTCCTTGGACTGCTGCCAGCACTCACAGGAAGGTTAATATCTGTGTTTTTACCGGAAACTGTTCTGTTTGTGACTTCACAATTTCCCCATTTCCTCTCTCTGACCATCATTTTATCTCCTTCACACGCTCTCACATACCTTCCCCTGCCCCACCTTTCCAACCCAGGAACCTACAATCTCTCAAAATACCAGACTTAGCATCGACTGCAAACTTCCCTCTCTTCACTCTCCTCTACTACTAACATAGACTCTCTTGTCCAAGAATATAACACCTCATTAAATTCTTCTTTGGATAAGCAGGCTCATCTCCAACTTCGACATGCCCGGACCAGAAATCCATGACCCTGGTTAAATTCAACAACCCATATGCTACACACCTGTTGTTGAGCTACAGAATGTCTATGGAGAAAGTCTCATTCTGTTGCTTTAACACAGCTCTCACCCAGGCTAAAGAACATAACTTCCTTAACCTATTCTCAAATCTAACCCAAGTTGCCTCTTTAAAATCTTTGATTGTCTCCTCAAACCCCCAGCGTTAAACTGCTCCTCCCTCTACAATACTCAACATGACTTTGCTGACTTTTTAAAGATAAGGTGCAATGTATTCACTAAACCATACCCTTCACATCCTCTCCTCCAGTCCATGTGATTTCTATCTCACCTCGAGTAACCCTCAGCTTGTTCACCCCTATTTTACTATCCTCCTCTCCACCTGCTATGTGCTCCCTGGAACCCGTGTCCTTTCACCTTATCTAGGATCTTGTAGCTACTGTTGTTCCCAGCCTTACTAATATCTTTAACTCTTCTCTTTCTACTGGAACCTTTCTCTCCTCATTTAAACATGCAACAGTCTAACCTATACTCAAAAACCCTCCCTCGACCCCCCAGTCTTTCAAATTACAGTTCTATTTGTCTCTAAGATCTTCAAATGCCTCGTATTATAACCCTTAATATCTTTTCCCAATTCCAGCTCTCTTCTTGACCCATTACAGTCTGATTTCCATTACAACTACTATGCAGAGACAGCCCTAACAAAAGTTACTAATGACCTGCACACAGCAAAGGACAAACGACAAAACAGTATACTAATCCTCCTAGATCTCTCTGCTGCCTTTGACACTGTTAATTAAGCGCCCCTACTAGACACATTGCAAACCCTTAGCATCCATGACACAGCTCTAAAATGGATTACCTCCTATTTCTCTAACTGTACTTTCAGTGTTTCTTTTACTAATGCATTCTCTTCTCCCCATGACCTCTCAGTGGGTGTACCTCAGGAATCAGTCCTGGGAACACTTCTCTTTACTTCTTCACCCTCTCCCTTGGTGACCTCATTTAATTTCTTGGCTTTAAATACCATTTGTATGTGGCTGACACACAAATCTAACTCTCCTCCCCTGATCTCATTCTGGCTGTGCAGTTGTAAGTTACAGTGTCTCATGACAATCTGTTCATGGATGGCCCACCAATATCTTAAACTTAATATGGCTAAGACAGAACTGGTTGTATCCATCACAGATGGCAATTCTGCTATCCATTCAGTAAATAAAGAACACTGTCTTGGTGTCATATTCAATTCTATCTTGACAACACTCTCCCATATCCAAGCTAAACCTGTTGCTTCATCCTGAAATATATTGCAAAAATATGAGCTTTCTTCTGTATGTGAACCACAAAGACTCAGGCCCGCATTCTCTCAAGACTCAATTACTGCAACAATCTACTATTCTTATACATCTTATACATCTTTCTCTGTTCTCAATTCAGCTGCAAGAATAAATGCCCTTGCTCTGAGATATCTTCCCTCTCATCTGCTCATGAAATCCCTCTCTAGGCTACCTATAAGGTCTTGTATTTCTTATAAAATTATTTTCCTCCCCTTTAAGTCGCTTTCTTCTTTAACACCCTCTTCTATTTCTGCTCTTATCTTCCTCTACATCCCTTTCCATCACCTATGTTCTTCTCAAGGGTTCTTTCTGTCCTCTTCTTACACAACTCAAGCCATCTCTTGGCTGCAATAATTTTCATTGGCTCCCCTCAACTTTGGAATGTCCTCCCTATCACCAATCATCCACACTCATCACTTTGAAGCATCTTCTGAAAAACCACCTGCTAAAGGAGGCATCTCAGTAACAATATTCTCTTTGTGCACATTGACAGTCACATTGGAATCATTCTGTACTTCCTTTAGTGAAGCTTTATACTTGCACCTATGATCCTCCTATGGCTCCGTTTGCTATACTTTTCCCACTGCTAATAAATGTTCACACTTTCATCTGATACTCTTAATCCAGTCCTGTATTCTTTTATTGTACTATTACTATTTCTGTAAAGTGCTGTGTACATGTATGGCGCTATATAAATATGCATACAAAAATACATACTGCCATTCCATTATGGTCTTTATGTAGAGTAAATTTTGAAATTCAGTCTACATTACAAAAACTGCTCAAAAAGGTTTCAAACTGCCATTCTATCACACTGTATCAGAATAGCTAGGCTTCCTGTCCTAACTGGATAGGCCTTCCCAGGCTCAGTGGTTCAGGTTTGACAAATCTGGGAAACAAAGGCCTATTCGGCCACCAAATGCTGTGACCACCACAGCCCCAGCTAGTGTCCCAATGTGTCCCCTTTAAACTTTTGAAACATTAAACCATTAAATCTAAGGCCAAAATGGCATAATATTCATTTGGAGGGTAGCATTATTCCTATCTCTCCATCATGAGTAGATCAGGACTGCGAGAACTCAAACAATAAAGTGGATCATGTGACCCTAAAATACCTTTTTGTTATAAGGAGGGCACTTTCATTCCTCCTTTAACACATCAAATGAAAAACATTAAATACAACAAAATACATTAACACAGGGTATACATATACCATATAAATGCATAAAAATGCATCCCACCACCCAATTTTCCTTGCCTGATCAAGTCCAAGAAAAGGAGTTGAAATCCTGTTGCTTCCTTGGGCAGCCTAGGAGCCATTTTGGCATATTTTTATTAACTCCACAAGGATTCCAAAGGGTTGTCTTTTTATGAAAAACAAAATTCAGCAATCAGTTCTAAACCTCCATCAGAATATAATTGCAAAATTTGTCAGCTGGAAATATCTACCGAACTGGAAAATAGCCATTCAGCAAATATTTTCGGATGGAAGGAAATCTTTAAAGTGATCCTCCCATTCACAAGTTTCAGATAATTAAGTATATTTAAAATGTACAAGAACTGAGCATGCTCAGTTATTTTTTACTATGCTAACCAGTATTACTAATTGACTTTGGCTGCACAATATACATTATTTACTTTTTTAATGTCGTATATTACAAAATTCACTTAGATAATTAATATGTAATTACGTTTAAAAATTAGGACCATTTGCTGTAATTGTATGTGCCTTTCTTGGCATCACAGATCTTATCAATTTTGCATTCATATGTAGGTGAAATTGTGTGTAGGCGATAGAATGGAGCTGTGTCATCATTCTTTTCCATCAGGTGAAAAAATGTAATTGAATGGCAATGGTCTTAGCATTTTGTGAAACATTGCAAGTACAAAATACACTTAGGAATGCATTCAGAACTAAGATGATATCTCTCTGCTGTTCCTAAATTATCTATTTCAATTATAAAGCACCTATCTGTTTTCTGTAAAAATAGAATAATGCACTAACTGAAAACTATCACTTTACAGAAAAATATATAGTTATTATATGTCTATTTCTATATATAAGTATCAAGAAAATAGCCAATAAACAAAAGTTCCCTAGTGGTTGACTATCAATATCTACAGCTAGATAGCACAATAGGCATCTATATATAAAAATCCAATTACAGGCACTAAAAATGCCAAACAGCGAGAGCAAGAAAGTGCCTGGTATGAGATTCTTTTCAGAACATGGATCATCCAGGTGTATTAGGCCATTTATTTTGAGTACAGTTTATTTTATTGTTTACTAGCATGCAAGATACTGAGATGCCAGCAAGATTCGGTGACACACAGACACCGATGTGCACACAAACATACACTGGCCCACTCTCTTATATTCAAACCCACACGCATAAACACACACACATACTCTTTCTGTCATGCACAAACCTATGTACATAGCGTTTCACACACACACACACACACACACGCACACACACACACATATTCTCTCTCACACTCACATAAAGTCTCTTTTGAACATATACACAAAGTATAGCATACAGCTCTATCTCATACACACATATTTATATATATTATATATATATACATACATACACAGAGTTACCCTTCTCTGGCACTCATATGATTAATGACGTCACTGAAATAGTTAACAACATATATGCCCATTATGGCACTGAAATGGTTAATGGCACAATGCCCAATATGCACGCATGCACTCTTCCAGCACTGAAATGGTCATGGTTCCCCCATCTTACCTTTCTGAAATAAATGTCTAATGATGTGACACACAAAGCACCCTACAGCACTGAACTGGTTAATGGTGCCCCCTCCCCCTTTCTGGCACTGAAATAGCTATTGGTGTAAAACTGCTCCCCCATCCTAGCCTTGAAATGGTTCATGGTAAGACCCCTACCCCTTTTGGCATTCAAATACACACACCCTTCTCCCTCCAAAAGAAATCTGGCACTCAGCTGTTTAATTGTGCAACCGCTCACCCTCTTGCACACAAATGGTTAATGGTGCACCCACTGCCCCTATGGAACTCAAATCATTCATGCTGTAAACCCCTTCCCCTTTTCTAGCACTCACATACTTGAGGAAATTTAACATTTCATTAACTATGTGAGTTCCAGAGCTTGATGTGTGTGTGTGAGGAGGCAGCAATGAGAAAGAAAAGGAGAAAAGTGATAAGTGGAAGGAATGACAGGAGCAGAGAGAAGGATAGATGGGCAGGGTAGAGGGAGCCATGAACCGGGCATAGGGAGGGAAGGAAAGAAGGATAATATGGCAGAGGGAGGGAAAGATGAGTTGTGCAGGGGAACCCATGAATGGGTAGAAGGAGGGAGGGAAGTATGAGCGGTGCAGAGGGGCACAGACGAGGGATGAATGGGACAGAGGAAGCCATAAGCAGACAGAGGGAGGGAGGGGTGAGCAGTGCAGGGGAGCCATGAAAAAGGAATAGAGAGAGAGCAATAAGTGGGCAGAGAAAGCCATAAAGGGGCAGAGGGAGGGTTGCGTGTAAGGTGCAGATGGAGCCATGATAGAGGCAGGGCTAGACTTCCAAAAAAGGCAGGGTAGGCAACTGCCTAGAAATACCAATTTGAGGGGTGCTTCAGCATTGCTGGCCACACATACATTCTGAATTGTGGTTCTGGCCAGATAAAACACAATATCCTTGCACCAGTTTTATACCTCTTTGTACGTTATTAAATTACTCCTTAGATACTAGCGAGATCTCCAACCTACTGCAGAGCAATTCATTGGAAATATCTTCGGTGGACAAGGATTTTTTTTGTCCCTGCTTGTTATAGGTCAAGGATATTGTCTGTGTCAAGAAAGCGTGGATGGGTCTGAGGGTGAGGTCATGTGAATAGTAGAGGTTTGGCCATGGGCAGACTTAAGAGCTTCTAGAGCCTGAGATGTAAATCCCGCCCTGGCCATAGGGTGGGAGAGGTGTGGGGGTGCAGAGGGAGCCAGGAATGGGGCAGAGGGATGAAGTGGTGAAAGGTGCATAGAGAGGGAGGTGTGAGAGGTGCAGAGGGAGCAATGAACAGGGCAGAGGAAGAAAGAGCAGGGCAGTGGGAGGCATGCAAAGAGCAGAGAGAGGGAGAAGTGAGCAGGACAGAGGGAGGGGAGGAATCATGAGGGCTACATCCCTGCTCAAATCACCACCTCCAGCCATATGGCTAGGGAAGGAGGCTGAATCTTTCAGGCATCAATAGTGATGAACTTACATATGTCCCCCCCCTGCTGCCACACCTGGGCTTTTCTGCTGGTGATACAAGATCACTGTAGCCTTCTGTATATCTATCTAACAATATATATTTCATGGGAGATGGAATGCACTCACTGTGAATATAATGAGTTGACCTGGGTGCACATCAAAAGAAGTAGACAATACATACAGTAGAGAGACAGCAATTCCAGGGCCCTGTTTTGCAGATCAAACAAGGTTACATTTTATGAATCAACATTTTGACCAGCAATGAGCCTCTCAAGATTGGTAAAGGCCACATAGATGGCCAAAATGTTGATTCAATAAATGTAACCTTGTTTGATCTGCAAAAAGGGACCCTGTGAGTGCCATTTCTTCTCTACTTCAGAACTGTGAATATATATATATTGCACAGAAGCCTAGCACAGGGATAGAAACGTTGGACTATAATAAAATAATTTTTGTTAAGGCCTGTGAGTGCTAGCCTTCTGTGCAATAGATATCATTTTGCTAAGCACCCAGGCAGTTTATATCTATATATATATATCTACCCTATAATATAAAATGCCAGAATGTTTGTCTGATGCAGTCATGCGCAGTAGAGACTGCCCGGATGCACAGAATGCTGGGAGTTCTGTGCTGGGAGCATTCTGTGTGTTCGGGCAGTCTCTACTGTGCATGACTACATTGCGTACGCCACCAGTGAGGTGGCGGCAGTATGCAGAGCAGGACCGGCATCTTTACCTCACCGGACCTTGGCCCTTGTACACGGGCTTTTACACTAGTATAGATATGTTAATTTATTTATTTTAATTATTTGTTTTATTTACTTAAAGAATCGAGATTAAGTTCAGTGAGATAATGTAAGGGGAATGTATGAATATCCCCATGCAGATTTGAGTCCCAAAGGTGCTGATTGTAGGAGAAGCATTTTAAATATATAAATATATTTAATATACTATTAAAGTCTGGTACATATTAACATTTTGCAGTTCAGATTAAATATATGAGATACTTTAAAGACTTGTCAAAACTTTTTTTCCATTTTCCTTGATCTACATCAGGGATACCAATCCTGAAGCCCTCCATCATCCCTTGCCAGCACAACTGGAGGAGATGAAGGGAGCTGTAATCTACAACAGCTGGAGACTCTCTGGTTGGTCATACCTGTTCTACATACGTAGTTATACCTATGTTGATTTATTTCAATTTTGAGAGTTTAAGAGTTTTTTTGCAAAATAAATATAAATAGCCAATATCTTACACTGGATTGTTGTACAGTTATCTGCTTGCAAACATTGTCATGTAAACTGACAAAAACCAATCACATCCTATATAATAATTCACTAAAATTTGTCACAAGCCATCATGCACAGTAGAGACGGCTGTGCGCGGTGCAGTCATGTGCAGTAGAGACTGCCCACTCCACGCCTGCATCAGCTGCGCTGCGGGCAGTCTCCACTGCGCATGACTGCATCACGACCGGCCGCCACTGTGGCCCGTGTAATGGGCTCTTCAACTAGTCATATAATTTTTCACAAGCAGTACAGTTCGTATTGTATGTAATGTTCTTGTGAGGCATAAACTGCATTCTGCATGCTCTTTAGAATGCATATTTATTGAAAAAATACCACATCAAAGGCATGCGCTGAATCCAAACACATTTCCGCTTACAGTCTGTACTCACCACCTTCCTCTTCAATCTCAGAAGGTTTATTACCAATATCTAAATCATCTTCTTCAGTTCTGTTCTTATCTGTCTGTGCTTGGGTTTCATCTACATAATCTTCTCTCTGACCATAATCTGAAAGAGTTCCACGATGCATTTCACTGTTATCCTCAGAGGTAAGTGACTGTGGATCTTCCACATTTTCACCAGTCATTGGGGCATCTTCTTCAGGACATGTTTCTTGAACTTCATTTTGCTCTTGTACCTCAGCTTCCTTGTTTGCTGGTTCCTCTAAAATAATTTCATTCCCTGTATCTGTTTCCATAGGCGGTACAGAATTATTTTCTGATTCCTCCTGTACTTTTTGATTGGGCGTCTTTTCGTCGTGTCCTGAGCTATCATTATCTTCATGTTCTGATTCTTCTTCACTGGAGCTACTAGAGACTGAACTGCTCAATGAAAATGATTCTCTCCTGTGTTTCCTATCTATAAATGGGAAAAGATAATTATTTCTTACTATACATTCATCAAAACCTTTATTGCATGCAGTACTGAATCTTGTCAAATAAAAAGAAAATTTCCGTTGTGACACATGCTTACTTTTGATATACTATTTGATCTGATCTGTTTGCATAATTGCTTACGTTTCCAACATCCAAAAAAAATGCAATTTAAAGACATATAGGAGCACTGTGGTCAAGAGTTACCAAGAAGTAAGAAGTTCCCCTGCAGTGACAAAAACTCTCCAAATATATATATATATATATATATTTTTTTTTTTTTTTGTAGGATGGAATTTTCAAATGGAGACATGCATAAAACATAATGCAAGACTAAGATAAATAATTTATCATAAAAGTGAAATGCTTTATTGCACAAGCACCTATGTACGATTTGATTGTTTTGTGCCTAGAACAGATAATCACAACTCAGGGTGCCTTGTGTAGGCCACCATTCCACTGGTAGAAGTAATTGGTATAATCCGCACAATTCATTTGATCTTCATGGGTTCAGAACTGTATCTCTAAATTTGCATTTCCAAGATAAAATTAAAATTTAACTGTCAACCTACAATAACTTAGGCAATGAAAACAAATAGCTATTTATATGAGATTAAGGAAGTTGTAGCAGTACTGTTAAGCATAGAGGATTCTTGCCCTCATTGTTAGAGAAATACCCTGTTTCCCTCCCACTCACCTTGGTGTAAAGGTGATAAAGAGGGGATAAAGTGGAGATGACATCTCCAGTTGATCACTTCTCCAGTTCCTATGTTACTCTATGGTGCCTATTAACTAAGATCTCCAAAGTTGGAGAAATCTTAGTGCATAAGCTCCATAGAATAATATAGGAACTGGAGAAGAGATAAACTGGAGAAATCATCTCCACTTTATCACCGTTTACTGAATCTCCTTCAACTTCTCCAGTCCTTATGTTATTCTATATAGCCTATGCACTAAGATCTCCAAAGTTAAATAAATCTTAGGATAACATAGGAATTGGAGAAGTGATATCACTGGAGAAGTCAACTCCACTTTATCACCTCTTTATTAATCTAACTTATAAAACAGACACGTCGAACATTATAGTACTACCAAGATCCTGTATATATATATATTTTTTGTTTTTTCCCACATTTACTTTTACTAAACTTTTCAATAGTCTTATACAGAAATATGACTGTTCTTTTACTGCATATGGTTGTTGTAGCCAGTTTAGAAGCTGGAAGGTTAACCCTTTGCCCAAACCTTCTGACACTCATGGGTTAAATCAGTTATATTGACTGCTTACTCCTAGGAGTCAGTAGCAGTTCACTTTTTATTTTTCTTGAATATCATACCTTCACTTCACATGAGTTTATAATACACAATTGATAAGCATTGTGGGTTCCTCCCTGTGTAAACTACAGAGTAGCATGTTTTCATTTTGCATGAGCAAAGGGAAAGGAGGCTTTCAGGAAACCCTCTAGATTAACTGCCAAATGCATTTAACTCTCTGACTGACTAAGAGATTTGAAATGTAAAGGGTTAAAGTTGCTCTTGGGTTGGAGAGGATTACACAGGGGGAAGATCAGTTTAGCCAGGAGAGGTTATTTGTGGTAGGGTTACCATCAGGGGTCTGCATAGCACAAAAAAGCAAAATACTAATAGCTTGAAAACAGATTTAGTAAACAAAATATATCTAAAACAATATATAGTTGTTTTAAGGTAACAGTTCCATTTTAACACTAACGTAATTCATCTAAAGGATCTTGTTATATGAACACAGATGTGATGCTGTGTAAAAAAAGTGAACAATGGTGTTTGCATTTGTGGGTGTTTTTTAAGATTACAAGTAATTGGTACTTGAGAATTTCTCATCTCTTTATAAATGAATAATAAGTAGAGAATACTAAGGTATCTTACAGCCAAACCCAGTCATCGCTGCTTCACTTCAAATCTGTTTCTATAGTAACACAATAATACAGTATACAAGTAATAATAGAACATATAGAAATATAGATTTCAACGGCAGAAAAGAACAACTGCCCATTCACTCTGCCCATTTCTCCATCCAGTTTAAAATACACAGTCTTACAAATGTCTCAGATAAACATCTATCCCAGGCATTTATCAATTCCATATAAAGTATTTGTCACTGGGAGGCTGTTCCTTAAACATATTACTCTCTTTGTAAAGTATTACTTACACACATTTCTTTTGAATCGTCTACATTAGATCATGTTCTCTTGTTCTAGTATTCTTTATTTCTGAAAAGTGCGTCCGTCCTGGAATGTATTAAATATCTTAATATATTTAAAAGTTTCTATCATATCATCGCTCTCTCTGCTTTCTTCCAAGACGTAAATATCAATTTACTTGAGTCTAATCTGGAACCCTGTGTCATGAAGACCCTGTACAATTTTAGTGTTTTTTATTTGAACTGCCTCCGATATATTAATGTTCTTCTAGAGATGTGATTTCAACAGCTGTTTACAGTACTACAGGGCAGGTCTTACCAGAGATCTATAGAATGACATCAGTACCTCTCTCCCTTCCTGCTGCTAGTGCCTCTTCCTATACAACCATTTGTTTGTTTATAATTATATAATAAAACTAATGGAATATATCAAGCCAAAAATGGATGTCTCAAGTGAGATATATTTGCACAGTATATACTATAGACATACAATATAAACTGTGGACACACAATAGTTGATTAATTAGTGCATCTTTTAACTGAAGTTCAACCCATGTTCCTCCAGATCAGGGCTGTCCAAATTCAGTCCTCAAGGACCACCAACAGGCAGGATGTAAGGATTTCCCTGATTAAGCACAGGTGAGTTAATCAGTGTCTCATTCATTTTGACTGACTTACCTGTGTTTAAGCAGGGAATCCTTAAATCCTGGCCTGTTAGTGGCCCTTGCTCCAGATGAACACAGAGTCCTTTACAGTGACCAATATGACCTACTGGTAATATCGTCTGTCTGAGAAATAGTTGGAGCACTATAAAACAGTGCTTGCTATTTAAAAAAAAAAAAAAAAAAGTGTTGTAAAATTAGAAAAATACATACATACCATCATTTAGCCAGTTTCTCATTAAAATGCTTCCAATATACAGTTAAGCTATAATTATGTATAATCTTACATAATTTTCATTTTGATTGTCACCTTCTTTTCTATATGTACAAATTAGTGCTTTCAGTATAAAAGCATTTATTTTATTTTTAGTTTCTCTTCTGTTTGCCATGGTATGCTCAAGAGAGGGGAAAAAACAGCATTAAATCAACATTTGTAAGAACCCCTCTGATTTTTCAAGTGATTGGTTTACCTTAGAAGCATGGGCTATTTTGTTGTTATAGGAAACCAACAGCCAACACTTTTCACATACCAGAAGTAATAAACCTTTTGATCACCAAATGTTGGAAACTACATATCCCATCAACTCCAAACAGTCAACAGGTGGTTGGGTACAATGGGAGTTATAGTCTCCAACACTAGGAGATTCAAAGACTGTCTACCCCTGACAAACATCATCTACTATCCAACTATAAGGAACAATCATGGCTCGTGACAACTGGGAAGTTGCAAGACAGTAGAGTGGGATCAACTTATGATGGTCATATGGAAATAAGAGTAGAACAAATCTGAGGACTACCAAAACAGAGCCAGTTTAAGACACCTATGGAATGCCTTGGAACAGGTGTCCCTTGGGAGAATATAGCTATCATACTTTATCAGAATTTGCTGAACAAAATAATAGAGCTAGCAATTTTCACTTAGTATTTACTTATTTTTCATTATGCCAAGCACTGCATGTCAATATAAATTATTATTATAATATAATTTACTAGGATGCAAAGCTCCCTGTGCGCGTAACAAGCACACGCGCAGTAGAGACTGCCCGAATGACACAGTCACACGCAGTAGTCATGCGCAGCAGAGACTGCCCGAACGCACTGGCCCCCAGTCCAAGGCATGGATGATCCGGAGTGGGGAGTCCCGAACAGCCCACTGCCCGTCCCAGCCCCCGGGGCAGCAGCCGAGGCTGCCAGGAGGCACCCTGGCCCATGCACATGGGCCTTCAATACTAGTCAGAAATAAAAGGGCAACTACTGCTCCTTAATTATCAAGTTTCTTTAGTGACCTGCTAATTATACTGGCCTTCCAGGTTAGGGTAGGGTATTTTTATTGTATTGGACTAGATGCTCTAAGTGCTGGTAATGAGTTAATCTCTTATTTTGAATCAAGGCATACCTGATATTAGACATTAGAAAAGGGATGTTAGACACAAACGTGCACTTAAGCTATGAAATTCCTTACTAGGTTAAAAAAAAAACCTTAGCATGCTTTGCTGTTATATGCTTGGCTTTACTAATTAATAATAGACCTTATTATGGGATACTTAGCAATTTTAGGTGTTAAAAAGAGCCTATCACCTTAAAAAATATAGGCGACTTTAAAGACCTTTCAAAATCACCCATATTTTGTATTAACCTAAGTAAGGAATGTAATGTATGGCTAAGGCAGGAAGAGCATCTTTCAAAATCCCTACAGTTGCTTATGGGTGGTAATGTCCCTTCAAGCCTTGCTGAGTGATCATGTCCTTACAAAAATTATGCTTAGCAATAATATGAGATGCAAACTAGGCTTTTACTGAGTCAGTTTCAACTTTAGTAATTTATGCTAGAGCTCCGTCTCATTGTAAATGATGGATTTGGAGGGTTAATCCATATATTCTCTGGCTAAATTTACTGGAGCATGAAAAAGTTAATTACACTTGTTTGCATTTTGTTGTCCACGTCAAAGAGACTTCAATAGAGCCTCCAGTATAACTTATGGTCCATACTGATAAGAATATTATACCAATAGAATTTCACCCTTTGAGTGCCACAGAGCTATCCAATGCATTGTGTTGCAGTGTGGTGTATGTCTCTGGTACTTAAGGGGTTAGATGTTAAAATAATGTGTATGAGTTTTAAAGTCATGTTTTGTGCTTTCAGCCTTCATTCTTATTATTCCTGAAGAAGAGACCTAGTTGTCTTGAAAGCTTGCATTTTAGAGCAATTCAGTAAGCCAATAAAGATACCATTTTACTCTACTAGAGCTTATTAAAGGATACTAAGACTTTTTATTAAATGATTGTCCTTACTAAGTGATCCTAGGCTCGGCCTTAGTAACTGACTACTAAGTGGTATGAATGACTATATGCCTTGCTAAGGGAAGCCTCACCTTACAGAGACAGGGTGAACATGCTTTTAGCAAATTCTCATTTGATAATTCACATACTTTAGTTTATGATTAATGAACATTACACAAAGAAATTTACTTGCCAAACAATTCCAACTAAATGTTGTAGTTTTTCTTCAAGCCATGTGTGTAAGTAAAAGTGAAAGTCTGAGCATGTGTGTGTGGATCAGAATGTTTAACATAGAGTGCGTGTCTGCATTATTCCATCACATAATTTGTCATATGCTCATTTCAATCATGATTAAGCAATCATTTAATTGGGCAATTAAAACAACACATTTAATCACACAGAAATGTTGATTATGGAGCATGCAGATTGCAGATGCAGCAGCTTGGAATACAAATTTTAAAAAATGCAAAGATTGACCATATTTTCCCAAAAGTGCAATTGACTCCACTGGCACAATCACATATCAGATTCTGCACAATGATTCTGTTTGCAGACTATTTCAAACCTGTTATCTTTTTCTGCTTGTTCTGTTGATGATTTTTATGTTTTCTGTAAAGTATTTGGATTTTTCTTGCAGCTGAATTCCTTTCCATTTCATCTATGCTATGTTTTCCTGTTCAGCATGGAACAACATCAAAACAGTATTATCAATGGGTTGTGCCCACCTATGTCCTCAAGGGATTAAAGTAAAAAGAATGTGTGTGATAAAAATAATGCAACAGAACAGTTCATACGCCAGACTCATAAGGCGAGATGTATTAGAGTGCTGCAAACATATATCTTTTGCTATTTTGCATAAAAAGTGGCTGCACATAAAGGTGTTTCTCTTAAAAAAAAAAAAAAAAAAAAAAAAAAAAAGTGATTTGCAACATGTGCACCAAAACAGTTTTCTGGAATAATTTGTGGGCATGGGTAAAGTAAGAATATTGTTGTAGACTATGTATAAACTTATTGCATTTTGTGACAGATTTAAGATAATTTTTTGCCTCTGATTTGTCACCCACGGCCTTCTTGGCTTAATTGCTCTACTGTCAGTCTATATGAAAGATGTGTAGAAAATGTCACTCTACTGAGAAATGCAATAAACGTTTTATTGATCTTAGCAGACATGCAAACATATTTATACATATGATCAACTGCACTATTCTACTAATGTCACCTTAGTCAGGGAGTTGCTGTTCATGCCGCAGAAGGTGGTGGCCCTGGTATGGATGTCGGAGTGGCCCCCTAACTACGATGCGTGGTTCACTTTGGCAAGTAGTAGCCTTCCATACTATAGGAATCTGTACCTGCACAGAGACACGCCTGCAAAATTCCGTCTAATATGTGATGCCTGGCTGTTGCATACACAATTAACAACTCAGAATCCCTGAGGCCATTTTCCTTTTTGTCTATAAGTCTATATTTCCATGGGTTTACACGTCTTGGTCCTCCTGTTGGAGTATGGCGTATGAGGTGGCGGGGGTGCTTGCATAGCCATGGGTTGGGATGTGGATAGTAGAATGCGTGGGGGGGATGGAATTATTTGGGGGGTAGAAAGGGTTGTGTTACAGTGTTATAAAAACAAACAGGCCACATATATAGACCTGCTTCTGCAAGTTGTAACGTGTATGATTATATGGTAACATATTTTGTACTTTGTTTTGTGACTATGTCCTTCTGTATTGCCTCTGCTTAATAATAAATAAATAAATAAATCAAGTATGAGCTGTAACAACATTTCAGTGAAGCCTCTCCTAGGGTAGGACTAGAAATACCCCTGGTTTACTCAATTGGAAAAAATATATGTTTTTTCCATGATAATACTTTTATTTTCCTTTACCCCCCCTTGGATACTAGAGAAGTCACCAACACATTGTGAAACAATGTACTGGAGAATCCTTTAGCATCTGAGGGGTTACTTTGTTTACTGTTTTATCCCGTTCCGTAAGGGTGTAATTTAACATGGATATATTTCCCTTCTCAATTGTCCCTTTGCATCAATACACAAAGCCATGTGCTAAGCTCTAGAGAAGTTTTACTCTGTTTTCCCTGTTGTCTTTGCTCATTACCTCCCAGGACGATCTAACTGGTCAGAACGTGGGACACATTTTAATGTGAAACAATCATTTTGCAAACACATAACCTTCTATCAAAATAAAATATATGTTCTTGGGTAAATCTGTGTTGCTTGTTATGTATATATCCATAAAGTAATCCTGAATAAATTCTTGTAATGAGAAATTCAAATACTAAAAAGAGCTAACCTTGTTTATCCTCTTCATATTCACTGTCAGAATGCCCATCTCTTTCATCTCTCTCACTGTCTGAAGCCTCTGGTGTCTCCTTTGATGGCTTGTTACTTTTCCCTTCATGGTCTAAATCATCTTTTTCATCATCTGAGGGTGACTTTGACTTTCCATTCACTTGATCATCCACCTGTCCTTCTTCATTAGTTTTCTCATCTGGCTTTTCTTCTTCCACTTCAAAATCTTCATCATACTCTGCAAAAAAACCAAAGCTGCACTCAGAACAATTATAGATCTGATACCACTTCAAACTCATAACAGCTTATCGGGACAGATGGTCAGATTGTTTTAGACAAATAAATATGTAAAACTGCAAATGAAATATAAGTTTGTTATATGTATATATAAAATGTTTATGTATTAAAAGAAACATGGAATAATTCTGGGGGCAAACCCTCTGCACCATAGGGGAGAAAGACAAATTCTGTTTGAATTATATGGGGGTTTTAACTCTTTGAATGCTAGAATGCTTGAGTGCATTAAAGGGACAGTAATGTCCCAACATTTTTTATACAGTTATGTTTAAAATATGAATCAAATCGCTCCAAACCCTAACTCTGAAACCTCTATGGTTTGAGAGATATAGGGATTCAAAGTCCCCCCCCCCTCCCTCCCCTTCTCCTGATGTCAGCTGTAAAGCTGACAGCAGGAGAATCGAGTCGTACAACTCGAGGCGGCTCTGCAGCAGAGCTCATATTACGTTACTTAAAAAGAGTTAATTCATTGGAAAGGTCTAACAAGTGTGCCTGGTTTGTAGATCTTTCCAATTAATGAATTATTTTTAAGTACCACAATTTCGGCTCTGCTGCAAAGCCTCCTGCTGGTCCCCGGACCGGGATCTCCTGCTGTCAGCTACACAATGACATCAGGAGGAGGGGAGGGGGGGGACTTTGAATCCCTATATCTCTCAAACCATAACGGTTTGAGAGATAGGGTTTGGAGGAATTTGATTCATATTTTAAACTCTACATAACTGTAAAACAAATGTTTTGGGACATTACTGTCCCTTTAAAGACCTCACTAGCATTCAAGGGGTTAAAAGCCTTATTTAAATCAATGGAAATTCTGGGAATGCTTACTTCTTCCCAACGGTGCAGTTGGTTTGAACCAGAATTTTATACCGCAGGCCAGATAGGTCAGTTAGTTAATGCACCAGATTTAGAATCTGTTCAGTCCTCAGGTCACAGGATCAACTCTTGGCAAGGTCAACTCACCCTACTGAGGTAGATAAAATAAGTAACCAGGACATACTTGGATACAAGAGACAATCTCAGTACATCCTTCCTGCTAAAATTCTTTCACATAAAAAAAAAAATACATAAGTCCCTTGGTTGATATCTGGATGGCAATTAAGATGCAGTTGTTTCATATGTGAATACAATGAAAGAATGTGAGAGTTATACCTGTTGGCTAAAGTACGTGCCAGAAGTGAAATTACCCTAGTTACAAAACGTGTTTTTCAGAATAAAACTTTACTGATTCTGTCAAGGTATGGAATTTAGAAACCTTTACATTCAGTATACATAACATATGTATTTATGAATTTTGCAAATCCCTCTTCATGTGTTAAGTAGATAATTTAGCTATTATTATGATCATTAATTTATAAAGCATCAGCATACTCTGCAGAGCTGTACAATTTGAGAAATCATTACAAAAACATGACACACTTAACAGACAAATTCCAATGGTGGAGAGGACCCTTCTTGTAAGAGCTTACAATCTAGAGGGAGAAGGTAAAGACGTGAAACACAAGGTACATTAAGATTGGATTCCATTTCGTTAGAGAGAAGGGAAAGGTTTGGACCAATTGCAGAGTTGGTTTTGTAGATGGCAGGACAATGTGAAACGCTGCCATAGTGGCAGCTTTTTTACAGTAAGAGCTATTCAATAGATGGGATTTGAGGGAGTACTTGAATGAGCAAAAGCTGGGAAAGAGTCTGATGGAGAGAGTCAGTGAGTTCCAGAGACCTAGAGCTTCCCTGGTGTAATCTTGAAGTTGAGAGTGAAAGGTGGTGGTAAAGAGAGAAACAGGAAGCCAATATAGCATCTAACAGAGTGGGGTTGCCGAGGAAGTGCAACAAGTGATATTAATTAACCAACCTGTAGGTGGTGACTGTCTTACAAAATGAAGACCAGCTAGGAGGTTATTGCAATAGTCAAGTGGTGACTGCTGGTGACTGGTGGTAACTGTCTTACAAAAGGAAGGCCAGCTATGAGGGTGTTGCAATAGTCAAGCCAAGACGTGATGAGAGAGTGGAGTATGATTTTTGAAGCATCCTGTGTAAGAAAAGGTCTAATTCTATTGATACTCCAGAAGTGAAAGTGATAAGACTTTGTGAGAGAGAGTATCTGATGTGTGAAGGAGAGGGCAGGATGAAAAATGACCCCTAGGCAGCTGGTTTGAGTAGTAAAAGTTACAGAGCAGCTGCTCACATTACTGGTGATATTAGATATGGGTGCAGGGGTGAGGAATAGTATAAACATTGTTTTTAATAAGTTTATCTTTCAGTGGCATTGAGACATTCAACTACAACAATAAGGATGATGTAATAAGAAGGATTAAAGCAATCCCGGGACAAACCAGCTGCTCAATAAGGGACAAATAACAATTTCTCCAAATCTACATTTATTTAAATTCATGTTTTAAGTTCTTTAATGAAGAGCAACTGTGGAGAAAACTAATGAAAATACCCATGTGTTTTGCAATGTTTTGGTGACCTCTCTAACATTCCAGGGGTTAAAAGCCTCATTGAAGGAAACATGGTTAGTTCTTGCCTATGGATCAATAGGTTTACCATATTGTTGCTCTAGTTCTTACTACATCATCATTACTTAGGTGAATGCATGAATTCACCAGGGCAGCTCCATGGGCATTACAAGCAACATAAAAAACAAAAAGAAAAAGAGCTCCTAATAGTGTAATTCAATAGAGGTAAAAATATAATAAAACTTGGATGCAATTACACTCACATTTATATATGGTCAGGTCACTGATACCAGTAAAGCTGACAATCAAGCAGATGGAGAGATAACACCCATTTCCAATCGGGATAGATAGTTTCCTCTTCAGATATCAGGATTACAGACAGACAGATGAACAAGGAGGCAGCTTCCTCTTAATAAAATACTTTAATCCAACACTTGGAAAATTACATAAAAAACAATGATAAAATGTATCCTGCTTGGGGAGAGTGAGTTATAAGAGAGCAGCCTTGGACCTGTTGGAGACACTGTGTCTGAGGGCAGTGATTTACCTCCATTGTGAGTTTGCTGGGGGGTGGTATATGCCAAACCCCTGTCTATTGCTTTGTGAGTAGGTACCTTTGGGTGTTGGTGGTGGCCATTGAAGTTTAATAATCCTACACAGGGGCGCTTGTGGTCTCCTTTTCTCCCTTCCTCCTTTGTGTTGCACCATGGGCATCAACCTTCAACACAAGCAGTTGTTCTCTGGGGTATGCAGTAGAGCCCTGATAGTGAATCTATGGCACAGTTGCCACCACTGGCAACGAGTGGCCTTTATGGTGGCACTCAGTAATGGCACCAGCTCCACCCCATTTTGTCATCTGACATTTTTCCAGAGTGTGAGTGAGGCTGCAGGCACACTGTCAAATGGAGGCTCCCTTTCCTCCACAACAGTGTCTGGATTGGTTAACTTTTCCCTCCTTATGATCATGTATTCCCTTCCCTCCTACTACAAGCTGGGTAGAGCCATACACTTCTCCCACAGAGGTATGTAGTACTTGTTTTAGGAGAAGGGGGAAAGAGCATGGGCTGCAGTGGAATAAGGAGAGAATACCTTGTTCCAATACAGTTTTCCCACATGGGCATAACTGGCTTAGGGAGGGCCTCTACTTCTTAACAAGAGAGAGATGAGATATTTCATTGCCGGGGTAGCTTGGATTACCTTGGCTTCCCCCTACCCAATTTAAAATGTACTTTAATTCCACTGGGATGCTTGCAGACAGGTCTGTGCTGCACCCAAAATTATCCCGTCTTTGCCTTTCTTCCATCCGCCCCTAATTACATAGTAACATAGTTGATGAGGCTGAAAAAAAATATATGTCCTTCAGGTCCAGCCCATTCCAAGTCACCCTTGTTGATCAAGTGAAGGCAAAAAATATATATATTGAAGCCATTTCCAATTAAGTCTCAAGTGGTTAAAAAAATCCTTCCTGACTTCAAATGGCAGTCAGTTTACTGGTTCAACAACCTATCTACATTGAAGCCATGCATCAAAATTTCCAATATTGTTCTGGGCTAGATAGGTATCCTTTGCTTTTTTGAAATCAGTTACAGTACCAGAAAATACAACATCTTGAGGCAAAGAATTCCATAGCTAAACCACCCTTACTGTAAAAAATCCCTGCCTTTGTTTTAGTTGAAAGCTCCTTTCCTCTAGTCTTAATGGATGACCTCTCGTTCTTAGCTCTGCTCTTTGTGCAAATAATTCATTGTATACCTCTCTGTATTTACCTTGAATATATTTGTAAATGGCAATCATATCACCCCTTAGACATCTCTTCTCTAATGTAAAAAAACACAGTTGACCCTTTATAGCTCAGATCCCTTTATCAGTTTTGTTGCACGTCTCTGCACTTTTCCGAGTTCAATAATATCTTTTTTAAGAACTGGTGCCCAGAACTGTATTCCATATTCTAGATGAGGCCTTACCAAGGATTTACATCACATGCATCTATGCCTCTTTTTATGCAGGATAGTACCCTATTTCCTCTTGCAGCAGCTGAGTTACTCTGCACACTGCTGTAAAGTTTATTTTCTTTCAGTAATCATAAATCTTTCTCCAATTCCCTAAGTTGTTTCCCATTTAGTGTATATGTAGCATGTTTGTTTCTACAGCTCAAATGCATAACTTTACTTTTAACTACATTAAATGTCATCTGCCACTTTTCTGCCAATTTACTCAGTTTATCTAAATCCTTCTGCAGAGAAAACACATCCAGCCCTGTATGTATTTCCTTACACAGCTTAGTGTCATCAGCAAAGATTAAGAACCTCCTTTCAATACCCACTTCTCTATTATCAATAAATTAAAAAGCATTGGGCTCAGGACTGAACCCTGTGGCACCCCACTTACAACTTTAGACCAACTTGAAAATGTTCAGTTTACAACAACTTTCTGCCACCTATAAATTAACCAGTTCTCAATCCACGTACATATATCACATCCCAAAACGAAGCCTTTTAATTGTTGCCAGATAACAAATTGTACCTGGGTGAGAGCAGCTGAGCGCTCAATCCTGCTGTTGGGAAAGTTGGAGGTGGAGGTATGCAAGCCCTTTATTTGGGGAAGTAGGTTCTCTTGCACTGATATGAGGAGTGAGAGTAGGCACAGGAGACAGACC